>OU795041.1:61083905-62283905 GCA_917208275.1 Patella pellucida
AGTTATTTTTGTCGATCAGTAGAAGGGCTCCTAGTGTGTGTCTTGTATAGTATTGAGTCGATTAATACAGATCTGAGACGATACGGATTTTTTTCAAACTGAAGAAGGACTTCACATTACAGAATTAAGTTTTATTTTTTCAAACAGTAGAAAAACTTCGGGTATATATATAGACTACATAATTTAGTATATTAAAACAGTTGTGTGTATTCATAGCTAATTATATCAGACACTAGAAGAACTTTAAGTGTATCTAATACCGAATTGAGTATTTTAAAGCAGAACCCAGACCAAGCCAAGAAAGCTCCACTACTAGAAATAATTACAGCATTAAGATAGAACCAAGACTACTTTATTTTTCAAACGGTAGAAGGACTCTAGTATGTATCATATATAGGTATGTACTACAGAGTTTAGTATATTAATTCAGATCTTGGACTAAAAGGTTACGCGTGTTCATATATAGCTACAGGAGAAGGACTTTAAGTGTACCTAGTGCCGAATTGGGAACTTAAATCAGATCCCAGACCAGAAAGCTCTACAAGTACTCCGAGTAAACGTATATGTATGTATTGGAAACAATAGAAACACCTATAGACTTAAAAAGTTCCGCGCATTCATATAGCTACTTTCAGACAGGAGAAGGACTTTAAGTGAATCTAGTACCGAATTGAGTATTTTAAAACAGAGCCCAGACCAAGAAAGCTCCACAACTAGAAGTACTTCGAGTAGGTATATATATTTGAAACAGTAGATATACATATTATAGTACATACTAGTATATATATATAGATGTTAGTATACTAATTTAGATCAATAAAGACTTATGCCAGCGGTAAATTGAAACTGTGATTGAGAATAATAATCAACCCGATCATAACGTATTTTATTCAGAGGAAAAGCACGACAATTAACCGATTGCCTCGAACGACTCGTTATTTCTAATCAATTCAAATCTAGTTGTCGCACCTCGCCATTAGATCGCTTCGTTGTTTTGAATGTGTCGCGGAATTAACAATATTTAAGCAGTGGTACTTGTAATATACCGATGAAATGGAGTAACCGAGGACAGAGAACCAACCTGGTTGTAAATTCGAACATGGATTTAATACAACTGAACATCGGTGGTAAAATATTTGTGACAACTCGATCGACATTATCAAGAATTCCAAACACAAAGTTATCAGATCTGAAGGAAAGTTCTGTTCATTACCGAAGTGCCTACAAAGAATTTTTCTTTGATCGAGACCCCGAGGCCTTTGCGTGTATCCTGAATTATTACAGGACATCCGAGTTACATTTGTCCCATAAACTCTGCGGAAATGCCATCCGAAGGGAATTGGAATTTTGGGGTATGGATATAAGCATAGTTTCAAGTTGTTGCTGGAAGCGCTTGTTCGAAGTTGACGAAGATGAAAAAGTTTTGAATAATTTAAGAAAAGGAATCGCGGATGAAAGTGCTCAGTTAGATAATAACAATTCCTCTAAAAGTAAAAGACATCTTCTCAAACACAGAATCTGGTTATTATTAGACAAGCCGAACTCTTCAACTGCAGCTAAGGTAAGTTCATGAAGTGTTTCGATTTAAACAATATTTTATTAGTTGTAAAGTACCATAGGTAAATATACAAGGGTTACAAGAATACGATAACAAGCTAAGCTTATAAACACCGCTTCCTTAGGGGATAGTGTAAGTTCATGAAGTGTTTCGACAATAATTAGTAATTAAACACGTTTTAAGAAAACGCGGGTACCACTGTGACTCAGTTAGTAAGACGTTTGCTCGCTCACATAGAGGTTCCGTCGCTGCGTTGGTCGAGAAAGTTCATTTAGATTTTCCCTTGTCAGTGGGGTATATTTTTTCAGATGGGACGAAAACCCGAGGCCCCCCGTAAACATTGGTGTACACGTAAAAGAAACCATTACTGGCCAGAATTGAAGATAAATGATTGTACTGGCGGGGCAATAATTCCCTCATAGGCCCGTATTCATTATCCTAGATGAAGCAGACTAGTGGTATAATAAACCCTATTTCATTTCATTTCTATGAATAACAAAGATTTTCCTTTTTGATAATGATTCTCTGGAGAAACAGTGTAGAAAAATAGCTCCGATTAAAATACAGTAATTTTTGTTCTAAAGAATGTTGTGTTTATTTTTAAGTTTATGAGGTCATTAAGTTTATGAGGTCATTAATATGGTTGTTGTTAAATGAAAAGCAAAGTGATCTAGTTAAAAGGTGGTTATTTTTATATTTCGATTGGTACTTGTGCAATGTGAAAAAGGAGAATTATGCCGAGACATTGGCATTTTCACCCACTTGCCTTAGAATTCTCACTATACACGGCTTGTAGTCCCATCTAAACGACTAGAATACCTTCCCTGTCATCTCCGCGGGTGCTCCCTACCGCTGACAAATGTTCGAAAAATCTCGAATGCTCCTATCGGCATAGAAAACCAGATAATCTTAATATAAGCGTCTAGATGTTCAGAGTTTGGATATGTCTTGAAAACAGCGATTTAAAGACAGACAGACAAATCATCTCCCCAGGGTGCCATAAAGTAGTTGATGGTTAATTTTATAGGTTAGAGTGTTTCATGAGTTAGAAAGTACATCATTTTATGGGTTAGATAGTACAATGTAAGATATTACAGTTTTCCGTAAATTAGATTACAGTTTTCCGTGAGTTAGATATATTATTTCATGAGTTAGATAATACAATGTTTTATGAGTTAGATAATACAATGTTTTATGAGTTAGATAATACAGTGTCTCGTGAGTTAGATAATACGACCTTTCATGAGTTACAAAATATATTGTTTCATGAGTAAGATATTACAGTGTTTCATGAGTTAGATAAAAAAAAATATTGTTTCATGAGTTAGATAATACAATGTTTCACGAGTTAGATAATACAGTGTTTCATGAGTTAGATAATAGTGTTGCATGAGTTACAAAATATATTGTTTCATGAGTAAGATAATGATGTTTCATGAGTTAGATAATACAATGTTTCATGAGTTAGATACTAGTGTTGCATGAGTTAGATAATACAGTGTTTCATGAGTAAGATAATAGTGTTACATGAGTAAGATAATGATGTTTCATGAGTTAGATAATAGTGTTGCATGAGTTAGATAATGCAGTGTCTATTAGTAAAATATTACAGGGTTTCATGAGTTCTAATATAGTGTTTCGTGAGTTAGATATATCTTTTCATGAGTTAGATATATTATTTCATGAGTTAGATAATACAATTTTGCATGAGTTAGATAATACATTTTTTCATGAGTTAGTAAGTACGGTGTTTCATGAGTTAAATTTTAGTGTTTCATGAGTAAGATAATACAGGGTTTCATGCGTTAAAATTTAGTGTTTCATGAGTTAGATAATACAGTGTTTCATGAGTTAAATTTTAGTGTTTCATGAGTAAGATAATACTGTTTCATCAATTCAAGTTCTGGAATGAAACGTGCATGTCGAATACATGCAAAAAAATGTTATAGCCATGAGGTATTTTGCGACTACTTTGAGGCAGTATGAAAAATGTTATTATAATTTTTAATCCAGGTGTACGTCGGGATTTATCATGTCCCATCTTCACATATTAAAACGTTCGGATGGGACGATAAGCAATGGCCCAATCCAGTACACATTAACGTGCACGTGAAATACTCCGGACATCTGGACATCGATGTAGGTGGGAAAATACACCCACTCAACATAGAAACCATAGAAATAAAAATTACTATAAGTATTGTCACAAAAAAACAAATCATTCGCTTAATAATTATTATATAATTATATAATAATACATCCTTATTTTTTTCTTTAATTGGAGCCACGGTGGCTAAGTGAGTAAGACTCTGGCTCGCTGGAATGGTGGCCGCCGTCCAATCCCTGCATTGTCCGATACAGTTCATTAGGATTTTCCGACTTGGTTTCCCCCTGTCAGTGATGCAGGACGGAAGGTCTGACATGGATGGCTGTCTAGTCGTTCGGATGGGACGAAACACCGAGGTCCCGTGTATACATTTACGTTTACGTAAAAGATATTTTGGCAGTTGGAATTCGATATAAGAGTTAACAATAGTGCCGCTGCCCGGGCAAAATTTCCCTCATAGCATGGCGTTAGCCCGTCTTTATGGCGTTAAACCTCATTTCATTTCATTTCTTTGATAATTATCTTTCCTATACATCTTTAATATATTCTAGCTCCCTTTGTCAATCGTTTATCCCCATAAAATACGCATTTTCTCGCCTGGTAAATATTGATCCAGGAATACAAATGTATGATAGACTCAAATATGATTAAGTTACCTAGTTCTTAGACAATCGAACACCTTTCAGTTTTTTCATTCATAATACCTGCTATGTATATTTAGTCTGGTTCAGCTTATATTGATCGCGGTTCGTATTATAACGATTAATTGAAAATCGTGAAAGTAGTAAGTAAAATAATGAGGGAAAGAACTGAAACTTTCACAAAAACTGACGCACTTTAGATAGAAAAGAACTGACACTTTCACAAAAATTAAACCACTTGAGATATAAAAGATATTGAATATCTATATACTTATATAACTAAATGGCTAATTATTTTTTTTACCAATCCTTCCTGTAGCGTTAATATATTTTTTATAAGGCAAAAAGCGATGGTGTTGATGAAGGATTATAATGATTGCTTTCGTTTTATGTTGACTCTAGCATAACTCTCAGGAGTGGATCCAGGCGGGGGGGGGGGGGGGGGTGGGGGGGGGGGGGGGGATAGAAACCCCACACTGCTCAGCTACATAATACTTTTTTTTAGTAAAACCACACTTTATGAGAACAATTGTCACAGTCTTGCATGTGCTTTATTCTTTGAGATGGGATGAGATAATGATTTAGATGTGATATCACAACTTATGCTTTCCATCAATGACTTGAATCACAATGGGATCATAATTTATTATAAAAATTGACATCATACGAGGTGTTAGATTTCTCTCTTTAAAAAGCTTATCCTTTATGGTGGGCTTGGGATTGGCATTCAAAGCGCGAGATAATGACATAGATAGATATGATGATCCAATTAATGCTTTGGTTCAATGAAATTGAATCACAATGTGATCCTATTTATTCATTATAAATAGAGAGAGGGGGGGGCAATAGGGTTTAACGTCCACTCAACACAACTAGGTTATTTCGGGACTAACATATGGTTTGCGCGTAGGGGTCTTTAGCAGTGGGAGGAAATCGGAGTGCCCGGAGGAAACCAACGAGGTTGAGAAGGCGTCCCTATCTCCATGCCACGTATACGCTCACACCAGGGCTCGAAACCACAGTCATTATAAACACTGACATTAAACACCCCACGGGGTGTTTGATTTCTCTCTTTAAAAAAGGTGTATGTGTGTCTACGTAATTTTGGGACGACCATGGCATTGTGCATTGTCAACTGTCAACGTCCTTAACAGGAGCCGGGCACCGCCCCCCCCTCCTGCAAATATATGTGGATCCGCCGCTACTTTAATGACAATATAATCAGTAGTATCCGCCAGACAAAAGAACTGCTTTTAAGCAATGTCAATACATATAGGAGTAATTAATTAAGACGGATTAAGGTTAAGACAGAAGCTCGATTTTCTGGTTTAAACACGCTGTGCACTAAATCATGCCAGACTTCAAAACAGAACAAAATCGTGGTTTACTGTCCTAATTCTCTGCACTAACTGGTCTAATAAAGGGAAATGAAATAGGGATTTACGTTCTACAGTTCTGCACTGACTTGGCTAATTAAAACGGACGTGTGTCGATAACTAATAAGAGAAAGAGAGAGAGAGAGAGAGAGAGAGAGAGGGGGGAGGGAGAGAGAAATATAAATATAAATTAATTCTCATAATGTTAAGGGGGTACGCTTCGAAACGTCGCCCAAATAAGTAAGTAATTGTTCTTCCTTAAAGGGGCTAAGTCGCTAATAGCAAGGACCTAGAAATTGACCCAAATGGATTGTAACGCATATAATAATATAATCTGATTGTATATGAACTGATTTACATTCAGTTGTTTCCGTTTTGACTCTAATTTCAAATCAGTTATGTCCTGCGAAATACGACATGAATCTCTACCGAATAGAAATTGTTAGCCTCTGGTTATTCCAGTCTATTGTGCATGCTCTTCAGATAAGTTATGGCGTCGCCGTTTGACACGAGTTGTGGAATATGTCTAGCCTCGTTCTTTCTGGTCACTTGTTACAAACGATTATGAAACGCACTATGGTACACGATTCGTGTACCAATGGTAAAATGTTATTTTGTCTTAAAAATTTGATATCAGAATCTTGCCTTTTCAAGGTAAAACAACAAAATCAATGTTGATTTGTATTGACAAATAATTTGTGTTTTCCACGTGTAAGACTTTGGATGATGTTGAGTTGGAGAATTAGCTGCTTTAAGTTTGTCTTGTAGGTCTTCATTCAAAAACTTGTTGATAATATTGTTACTTATTCTGAATCAATGAATACAACGAATGAATGAAATGAAGCCTTACGTCCTAATGTTCTGCTGCAAACTGTGTAACGTGTGACCTTCTCCATTAATCCTGTCGGTGCAGAAATGTAGAACATTACACCACATTTCACTACATTTCTTGATAAACCAAAGGCGGATATATATTTTTTATCTTTGCGAACCAAAGTCCAGATAATTGCCTAGATGAGGTGTTGAGGTGGGGATAAAAATATTCACGCCAATTAGATTATTTAGCTGAGAGTTTGGACAGAAAACATAATTCAAATTAAACTAGAAACAAATGGCGAGATATCATAAAATATTTCACATTTTAATAGCCACACCAATTAGCGTATTTAGCAGAGAGTTTGGACAGAGAATATAACTTATATTGACCTTAAAATATGGCGAGATATGATAAAAAAAAATTAACATTTTAGACGTATAGCTGGAAAAGTTAAAGAAAAAAACCCACCCATCTTGTTTCATAGTAAAACGTATGGATAATCAGATAAGTTGACAGATAAAATCTCTTTTTTTGTTTTATGGATAATTTCTGCAAAATTACGTCTGGTCATTTTTTATATGCTCCGTGGTTCTTCTGCACTTACTATAAATATTGTTATCTGTGGGTTCGTTTGGCCAAAACCCAAATGTGTCTTTTTGATCGAGATTGAAGGCTTTGTAGAGAGAGAGAGAGAGAGAGAGAATTGGGGTTTAACGCCCACTCGACACAAACTCGGTCATTTCGGGACTAACATATGATTTAATTTTATTTCAGTATTTCGCTTGTGTGTAGGGGTCTTTGTGGGAGGAAATCGGAGGACCCGGAGAAAACCAACGAGGTTGGACAGGCGCCCATATTCCTTGCCACGTACAACTGGGGATTCGAAACCACGCCAGTTGACTCAATGACAGGCTTTATGATACAGCACCATTCGGCAAGCCCTCCCCCCCCCCCCCCCCCGAAGGCTTTGTAGGCGACGTTCCGATTTTTAACGAGGCCTTCGACCCCGATCAACATACGAACCCACCGTATTGATAACGTAAGCGTGAGTGTTTTGCCCTTCTTCGTTGTTATTGTTATAATTTTCCCGGTCATGTTTTTACAAAGGTCATAACAATTATTTAATAATTTTTTTTATTACATTGAGTCACGATATCTCAATGATGGCACTGGCTCGCTAGCCGAGGTTATCGGGTTCGATCCCTGTGATATTCGAGAAATTTATCAGCTTGGTTTCCCCTTATCAGTGTCCCAGGGGGAAACGGCCATAAACAAACCGTGGCTTCGTGTGTATATGTGGATGTACCTTAATGAACTAAAAATTGGAAATCGAAATAAGAATAAGCCCCAGTGCCACTGCCAGGGCAAAAGCCTCTCTACAGCACGCTGCTTGTCTTATGTCTGTCTTCGATATTCCAGTTTCCGGTGTGGTGTTCCTTCAGTGATGCAGGAATGAGGGCTTGACAAGGACAGCTGTCTAGTCGTTCGGATGGGATGAAAATTCAAGGCCCTGGCACACATTGGCGTGAGCGTTAAATATCCCTAGGCAGTGCGAATTCGATATTAGAGTGGGCCTTAGCCCTGTTGTCCTGGCCAAATGTCCCTCATAGTACACAGTATGATGTATGCCCAGTTGGAGCAGAACAGTAGGACGTTAAACTCCATTTGTGTTTATCCCATTTTATCCCTTTCACCTTGATGTAAGTGGTGACAAGGAATTATTGAAATAAAATTAAAACCATATGTAAGTCCCGAAATGACCTAGTTTGTGTCGAGTGGACGTTAAACCCCATTTTTCTCTCTCTTGATGTAAATGATTGATCTACCAGATACAAAAAGCATGTTACATGTACATAATTAGTTTCACAGCCTGACATGATTTACTGGTGTATGAACGTTGGAATAGAGAGAATGGAGCTACTGTATTAACCCCGGTCTCCATTAATTACAGTTAAATTGATTTTTATGTCAACGAATGGTGCAGATCATTGTCTCATACACAATATAATGGGCGCTATATAATTGTTTTACAGTATAACGAATACTACGGACCGTAATAATCATTTATAATGGGTGACAGAAAGGGTTTACCGTCCTCTCGATACAGACAAGTTCATTTCGGGACTAACATAAATTATGGTTCAATTTAGTTACAATAATTCGCTTGCGCTTTGGGGTCTTTAGCAGTGAGAGGAAATGGAAGGACCCGGAGAAAACCAACGAGGCTTGACAGGCGAGCCTATTCCTAGTCACGTACGAGCGGGAACTGTATACCACGCCACTTTGATTCATTGACAGACCCTGTGATCTACCCCCCCCCCCTCATTAATAATGTACTGTAGACTGTACTTGTTTTATGTATATCGAATACAACTGATTATTTGTCATTGAACGAGGTCATTACGTGTAGGATAAATAAAGCACGAGACTGAGGTCATGCTGGGAAAAGAAAGGCCGGAGGAAATAACCCACAAACATGAGGCCGGTAGGCCGAGGCTTTCCTTTCGAATGTTTTTTCTGGAGTTTTTCTTTCCCGGCATAACCAAAGTCGAGGACTTTATCTTGCTTATAAACCGTAAAATAATATAAACCTTATACATGTATTATGTTTTCTTATGGAAAGAATAAAATCTACCCTGGAAGAATAACCCAATACAAGTTTAAAGAAAAACTTTTAGAAGAATAATCCCAAATACCTCTCTGTATATTCAGACCGCGGGACAGCTGTTCTTTGAGTGTTCGTCCAAAGTGCGGCATCAATGACTGGTAAAGTTACATTTTTAAGTTTTCTCAAATTAAAAACATCGAAATATGTCATAATGGAAATTATAAAATAAAACTTATTGTAGCCCACTTTAGGATAAACAGCAGCCCGAACTGCGCTTAGAGATACATTCTGGGAGATTAGATAAAGAGCTGACAGTTTTAACTATAATAGTTAAAAACTAGATAATATAAAGGCAATTTGCTGGAAATGTCAGTCAAAATGATTTACTTTGAACCGCGAATTTTGCGATTGAATTTCAGCCTATCATCGATAAAATTTTGAGCCACAAATCGGATTCTAATCCAGTGATATCACAGGCCAACGATGATACCGAGAGCTGACAATGGTCTGGATAAGTTAATTAATGTCTAATTTAGATAATATTTCAGAAGTCAAAGTTAGTGCTCGCATAATGTATGTTAAAACGTGTATTTTATAAATGTTATGGTTTCATCATTTATTTTATAGTTTCCCATATCTGAAGTTCTCTTACTATTTACTTTAGATTGACTTTCGTTTATCTTTGGTGAATAAAAAACATCTTTAATTAATAATAACCTGTACAAGTTATTGATGTTTTACTACTTATGTTTTGAAACACTTTAACTCAACATGAGTTGGGGGGTTAAAGGAGCCACATTTCTCTTCTTTGGCACCTAGAAATGGACACAAATGGGTTGTAACACATAAAGTAATGTAATATGAATGTACATACACTGTTTTACATTGTATCGTTTCTGTTATGTTCGGCGAAATACGCGAAGGGTTCATTCCCATATCGCCGACTCACCGAATTTTAGGTGAAAAACTTTTGGTCGGCGTTAAGGGGTTGAGTGGCTAAGAATAAAAGACCAAGCTGAAGATTAAAACAGATAATTTAGGGGGCATTTTTTTTTTTTTAATTTTAGCAACCTTTAAAGGGTCAATCCCGATAATGTTTTTGAGACTAAAACTCTTTAATTTTGTGTTAAAATCCATTAAGATCCCCTACCTTAGTGCCGAGCAACTAACTCAATATGTGATACGTTTTCAAACAACTTAAACCCACAGTCTGAGAATTAAAGTCCAATTTCAAAGACGCTATTTATAAGCCAGTAACTTATGGGAATGGGCTGGTGGTGGTTTTGGTCGACGACATTTATTCTGCGTACTATATCGTTAATGGTGGATGCTGTAGCCCTATATACCTTGTTTTTTTCACACCACTGCCATATCACTAAGTCGTTATTCTTTCTATTAGTCTTATTCCGTCTATACTTTAAACCAGCAACACATAGGCATCTGCCACCTTTGCATGCTGTATGAATAAACTTAGATTGTAACTGTACATTAGCCATCGCAGAAGAGAGAGAGAGAGAGAGAGAGGGAGAGAAATGGGGTTTAACGCCCACTAAACACAACCAGGTCATTTCAGGACTAACATATGATTTTTTAAAATTCGCTTGCGCGTAGGGGTCTTTAGCAGTGGGAGAAAACCGGAGTGCCAGGAGGAAACCCACGAGGTTGAGAAGGCGCCCCTATCTCCATGCCACATACACTCACACCAGGACTGGAAACCACAGTCACGAGCCAGAGGTGACCGGCCAGCAAGAGGTCGAAGCGCGGCACTCTAGACCACTAGCCCCCCCCCCCCTCCATTGCAGAAAGAAATGAATACGAAATATCTGGTGGTTGTTTTTGTATATTAAAGATTTAACGTCCAATACATTATACATGTATATGATATTATGGACAGGTTTACTTAATTAAATTTTTTACACTTTATAAGTTGAACGTTGGTAAAAACATACAATTCAGATGTCCGTTTATGTCTAGAGTATCCTTAAAATTGGTTAACACACGAAAAAAAGTCCTTGTATATTAAAAAATCAATTTAAAACACGCTTATAAAACAGCTGTCATCTTCTCCCTTTGTCATAACACAAAAAAACATGTTAAAACAGTGGGTCCAGCTGACAGATATTAAAAACTATTTTTACAATAAGTTTAATAGGATTTAAAGTTAAAAGACCAAGGTCGCTCGTTTGTTCCTGGGGTTTAACGTCCACATCCACCCGGGGTAATATCAATTAAAAGTTAAAGGCATTCCATTGGTGTTTTTTTTAAGAGCATGACTCCCCCCCCCCCCAGATAAACGTTACATGGAAAGAGAAAGAAGCGCAAGTCCCAACATAGAACAAAACAAATAAAGCCAATTAAACCATTTATAGAAGACAAAATACGTGGTATTTAACATTTAGACATACATTAAATTGATTGATATGCACTGTCATTGTTAGCAACGGTTGTGTTATGTAGGTCCCTATTCTTTTATAGTTTCATTATTTTTATATTGTCATAATTTCAAGGGTAACGTGACACCGGTGAAACCCGTCGCTACTGCATCGCAGTTCTAGATTTCTATTGTTATTCTATTATTATATAATGTCTGGGAATGATTTATGTATTTATACCTCTTTTTATAAGAAATAATTACAATGAACTAAGAATTTTGACCATGTTGAACTGCAGCCTATTATTTTATTAATTAATAAGAACAATGTGAACTACTATATTCATTTTATTAATTAGTGAGTGGGTGTAATTCGTATAAAAAATCAATTTAAGTGAACTATATTAATAATGACTGGACCATGCCTCATTAACGCTTTTGACCACAGGTCACTAATTATTTTCCCATTGATTTTAATGTTAATTCCCGTTACTTAGACCGGCTCTAACGTTTCCCCAAATTTTCGTTGGGTAGAACACTTTTGGCTACAGATGGGGAAACATGTGGCAAACCCTACATTTCACCGTAACCAACCTCACAACTCTTGTATCGTTCTACCTCAAAAATCATGAATATTCACTAAAACCTGGCAGAAAATGTATTTTCAAGCCCTTTTTTTTCGATTCTACACAAAAAAGTCAACAAAAATCGCCATGCAAAAGGTGGATAAAGGGAAAGGGAGAGAGACTAAAAAGAACTTTGGTCCTACATATACGGCCCAGGAATGTTTTGTGACCTGTGTCCTTTTAATCCGTTTTAACCCATCAAAGAGTGTCGCGGTCAACTTTCTAAAGTCTGGCGAGTCGATGCGAAGAGCAACAATTGAATGATATTAAAATGCATTTGTTTGATAATGTTATTATATATTGTTTAATGGTCGAGAGCAAGACATTATTTAATAGACCTAAAATATTAACTCAAAATCCTCTAAAATCTTCGACACCAAAAACACGAATTATTGGTTATTTTAAATCAATATAGATGATGTAAACTTACTGGGAAAAGATGAGCTTCTGATATCCGATATTTAAGATAAAATAATGGGTTTTTTTACTTTGGTACACAATCGTGTACCCTAATGCTCTTCAGCCCAAGTTGTAATAAGAGACTCGAGGGGCGAGGCTAGACACATTGCACCAAATCAAACGGCATATGTAGAGTGGAATAACCAGGCGTTAGACATTTGCACTCGATTGAGACTGCATGGCTTATTTCGCCGAACATAACTGATTTGAAATTGGAGTAAAAACGGAAACCATTGAATGCAAATTAGTTTATATACAGTCATATTACAGTATTATATGCCCTGCGACCCACTTTTGTCCATTTTTAGGTCCTAAATGTTAGCGATTTAGCTCCTTTAAGTAACATATTGTAACAACAAGAGAACCGTGAGGTCCGAGTGTTTTTACAACATATTACGCAATGTTTTAAGCTAGAGGCCATTAAACAACTTAAAATACAAACACTCCGCACATGCGTTTACAGTGAAAAACGTCATGGTACGATTGGCAGGTGGCCCGTACGATTATTTGAAATAATGGTACGCAAACATCAAAGGGTGACGTCACATCTGTATTTTAAATACCGATAACATTAGTCACAAAGAGCATAATTTTATTATTCCTTGCATTTCCATAATATTCACATTGAAAAAAAAAGCGCTTAAAGTTTAAATACGTTAAATGTGAATTAAATGTGTTATTGATTTATGAATTTTAATTGTTTATGTTTAATTAAAAGTAAATTAAAAGTGCATTTGCTTAATGTTATTATACGCGGCAGACAATATAATTATTAACAATTAAGGGTGGGTGTATGGCCGAATGGTTAACACGTGCGTGCTGTATCATAAAGCCTGTCATTGAGCATGTAGTCTGCCGGAATAAGATTTTTTTTGTGGCAGAAATGTGCAAGGTAAGCTTTCTTGGTCTCAAATGAAAGATGTCCGGGACCTAGTAGTATCCCAGAAAAAATGACCCATCATTTGGACTTGGGGAAATAATTTGGCGGGAACTTTTGACTTGTATCCAACATATGATAGAAAATTTCACGGATCACACAAATTTTGGCACTGTATACGTATGATGGGTACCAAACTACATGTTTTAGGCAATGTCACGTTCGCATTTGACATCCTTTGATACAAAAAATGTGGAGCTATGACGTCATCAAAGTATACATGACAATATTCTACTAGACTTCGTTGGTATTAAACTCAAACGCACGATGCGAACGGTTGTGTGACCGAAGACTGATAAGAGCGCCACCCAGACAGTAAAATATAACAAAATAATCTCACCAACACTCACTGCTATTTTAGAGCTCCTCAACAATCGGTGTTTCTGTGTTCTTGCATGACTCGCCGCGACAACCCCCGCATGCGAGAACACATTTTAAGCCGAACTTCCGGCAGCTGCAAACGTTAGTTGCGCACCGCCTCTCTTGCGTTTTGCTTTTATACTTACAGCGTACCGATTTCAGCACGATTGCCGGGGCAATTTCAGTGTCCGTTTTTACATGTAATCCGCTTTTCAGATACCATCCCCAGTCACAGGGATCTAGTCCACATTGACCTAGTGTCAACCAGCCATGTACTTGAAGGAAAACTCTCAATGAGTTGAAGTGTGTCGTGCACGTGGTGGGGTATGATGCACATTCCCGGGATATCAGTTTACGGGGTCGCCTTCGCGGTTCGGTTACTTTTGGTAGCGTAATCGGTTCAATCGTTCCTTGGGCCCGTCCATGCGACGAATTACGTTCTCACCAGTCTCAGTAATGAGCTGATGATCCTGATTCTTCGTAGACTAGAAAGCCTTAGCACACTGAACCAGATCTTTTCGTCTGTCCGTAGAAGATTGAGAACACCAAGTTTTCCCTGACCAAAGGTAGCGGATGTTGTATCACAGCCACACTGAACCAGATCATTTCGTTTGTCCGTAGGAGATTGAGAATACCAAGCTTTCCCTGACCAAAGGTAGCGGATGTTGTATCACATCCACTTCAAGCGTGGGTAAACAGGATGTGATTTTTTGTGATTGGGTCCAGACAATCAAAGAGACTAAGGATGGAATACAGAAATCCATCCTTCTGTTTTTTCGGTAACTTACAAAATTTGATGTCGTGCATGGCTGGTTCGAAATGATATACTAACACGACGAGTGTATCAGTTTCCTCCGCCATCTCCCTCTGTTTTGAAGCATTCAACGCAGAGTTCACGATCATAGTATCGGTGTCTGCAAGAACAGTATTCATGGTTCGATATGTACATTCTTCCTATACCAGATTCCAAATCTTGCAATGTACGTATCGTATATTTACGGGATAGTTTCGCTTGATCGTAAGGCAGGTTGTCCAACTTGTTTTGGATTGTCTGACCGACGGCCCCAAAATCGTCGCAGTTCACAGAATCTGAGTTGGGTGTTGTTATTCCTGTTAAGAGTTAACGTAGTTCTGGATTAATGGTGAACGTCGGTCTTTCCTCTAGTTTTACCAGCCTCAACATGCTGCTCTGGCGTTTCTCTATGTGTCACCGTCATCTGACACATCACATCATACAATGCGGCGTACAGCGATATACAGTGTACCCATTGTTGCTTGTTGCCTCCCCGATCAGGAACTACTAAGTTTGAAGGGCTGCCAATTTTTCTCCCCAAGGCCAAATGATTGGTCATTTTTTCCGAGATACTACTATGTCCCACCTTTCATTTGAGACCAAGAAAGCTTACTTTATACATTTATGTCACTAAGTGTAGACAGTATACCCATGGTTGCCTCTCTGACCAGGGACTGCTAAGTTTGAAGGCCTGCCAATTTTTGTCCCCAAGGCCACATGATGGGTCATTATTTTTCGGAGATACTACTAGGTCCCACCTTTCATTTGAGACCAAGAAAACCTCATTTGCACATTTCTGCCACTAACGGTATACAGTATACCCGATGTTGCCTCCCCGACCAGAGACTGCTAAGTTTGAAGGGCTGTCCCATTTTTACTACTAGATACTACTAGGTCCCACCTTTCATTTGAGACCAAGAAAGCTTACCTTGCACATTTCTGCCACTAACTGGGGATTCCGAGCTAATTCCGGCAGACTAATTTTCCTGAAGCAACGACTGCGAGGTTTACAACATCTGGCCGTTGCTGGTTTACTTCACAATTCCCGAACTTATAGCTACGTTCAGTGCCGGACTGGTGGGCCGAAGGCCCACTTGCCATACCTGTGACAAGGCCCGCGCTCGAGGGTGGTCTTGGGGGGGGGGGGTTCTCCCCCTAGAAAATTTGAAAAAATAGACAGTCGTAAACCCATTTTCCAAGCACTTCGGGCCAGAGCAGCGGACGGAGATATATGGTGACCTCAACATGCTGCTCTGGCGTTTCTCTATGTGTCACCGTCATCTGACACATCACATCATACAATGCGGCGTACAGCGATATACAGTGTACCCATTGTTGCTTGTTGCCTCCCCGATCAGGAACTACTAAGTTTGAAGGGCTGCCAATTTTTCTCCCCAAGGCCAAATGATTGGTCATTTTTTCCGAGATACTACTATGTCCCACCTTTCATTTGAGACCAAGAAAGCTTACTTTATACATTTATGTCACTAAGTGTAGACAGTATACCCATGGTTGCCTCTCTGACCAGGGACTGCTAAGTTTGAAGGCCTGCCAATTTTTGTCCCCAAGGCCACATGATGGGTCATTATTTTTCGGAGATACTACTAGGTCCCACCTTTCATTTGAGACCAAGAAAACCTCATTTGCACATTTCTGCCACTAACGGTATACAGTATACCCGATGTTGCCTCCCCGACCAGAGACTGCTAAGTTTGAAGGGCTGTCCCATTTTTACTACTAGATACTACTAGGTCCCACCTTTCATTTGAGACCAAGAAAGCTTACCTTGCACATTTCTGCCACTAACTGGGGATTCCGAGCTAATTCCGGCAGACTAATTTTCCTGAAGCAACGACTGCGAGGTTTACAACATCTGGCCGTTGCTGGTTTACTTCACAATTCCCGAACTTATAGCTACGTTCAGTGCCGGACTGGTGGGCCGAAGGCCCACTTGCCATACCTGTGACAAGGCCCGCGCTCGAGGGTGGTCTTGGGGGGGGGGGTTCTCCCCCTAGAAAATTTGAAAAAATAGACAGTCGTAAACCCATTTTCCAAGCACTTCGGGCCAGAGCAGCGGACGGAGATATATGGTGACCTGCGAGCACTTTAATAACACTTTCTGCTTTTCTTTCCTTTCCCAGTTTCCTCTCCTCCCCTCTTTTACTACCTTTTCTTTTTTTACTTTTTTCTTTTTTCTTTTTTTCTTTGAGGCTTAGGCCCATATTTTTTTTTTCGGCTTAGGCCCACTTGCCATTGGCAAGTGGGCAAGTGGGCCCAGTCCGGCACTGGCTACGTTATCTGCAGACACGTCAACAATAGCATCCGATGAGAGATTGTGACATAGCAAACCTCACTGAAACCTTGACATTTGACGAACTTTGAACTTTGGAACTCGATTATCATAGGTAGACATTCTAGCTTGAAAGCGCGAGACTTGGTATTCGCAACGAACAAGGAATCTGATTGGTTCGCAAGCTTGGCTTATACCCAATCAAACTTAGTGTCGAAATATGCAGAGTGTTACATATAACATAAGATGTACGTAGTTAAATCGAGATAAAGCCTTCTATTGAAGATGATCACTGGCGTGGTTTCGAATCCCCGGTTGTACGTGACAAGGAGTAGGGCTGCCTGTCCAACCTCATGGGTTTTCTCCGGGTCCTCCACTCCCACTGCTAAAAATGACCTAGTTTGTGGACATTAAACCATATCTCTCTCCCTCTCCCTCTCTTCTCTCTCTCTCGCTCTCCCTCCCCCATCTCTCTCTTGATCTCAAAAGCCAATCCAAAAGAAAATCAATGTAACAATTAGGTTGGTGAAGTAGAACCGAATGTCTATATTATTTATGCAAATATAAATTAAAATATATCTTACACCTTTGTTTGTGTTCATCTAGTTGCGATTGTGTCGTTCCATATGTAATCAATATTGCAATTATATATGTAAATAGAAATGGGAATTTGATATTATCTACAAAAGGAATACACCGGCGGGTGTTTTTTTATTCTAAACATTTAATTATCTGTGACATAATATGCTTTTAAGTAAATAATCGTACTTTACGAATTTCTATTACTGGTTTTAAATGTATTTACATTATTTAAAAGAGATAAAAGGGGTCATTTCGAGACTAATGTTTATAGGAAGTGTGTTTGATCATAAGGTTTGCGCGCTGTATCATAAGGTTTGTCATTGTGTCAACTGAACTGTGGTTTCTATTCTCCGGTAGTCCGGTTGTACGTGACCGCGAAAATTTCTACACACTGTATGACACATGATCCAATTTATTTCATAATATCTCTGTAAAAGATGCCTGTCTTCAACACGTGACGTCACATCATGCTACGTCAATCATTGGCTCAATGGCACGTGCATTGCAAACGTAACTAACGTGACGAAATTTATGACGTAGCTGGCTTTTTTTTCCGCACGTACACAGTGGCTGGCCATTTTGCGCAGTAATCCCAGCCAGAATTTGGCTATTTTGTTAAAATTGCTATAAAGATTTAAATTTTTGTTTAAAACTGAAATAAATTAACTATTAGTCAATCCCCACGCTAAAAACATTAAAATAATTTATTGTGTATATCTGATATAGACCCGACCGACGCACAAAATAATTCCAAGATGTCAGCGCCCATGAGCGAAAGGTTCGGGACGCTATACATTTTCAAAGTCGAAGTTAGGAGTTACAAACTTAAATTTAAAGGAAAAACAAGTGGAGGGATTACATGCTTTTTATGAAGGTCACGACTGTGAAGCTGTGTTACCGAAATGTTATGGCAAGAGCCTGATTTTTCAAATTCTCCCATGGATATTACAAAAGAAATACAAAGAAGAGTGAAGCCATGATTGTTATTGTTAGTGTGTTGACCCCATGACCTGCGACGTATAGACCACGTGATTTGAAAACGTGTCGATTGAATGTGTCTGAGATAAC
The DNA here is from genome assembly GCA_917208275.1 of Patella pellucida. Lineage (NCBI taxonomy): Eukaryota > Metazoa > Mollusca > Gastropoda > Patellidae > Patella > Patella pellucida. The sequence continues at coordinate 61,102,499 of OU795041.1, forward strand.
TTCTCCGCAGGTAGCGTGTCTCAGATGTTCAGAATGCGTACATTGTTTACATAAGAATTTAACATGTCGGAAGCAAAAAGTTATTGTAGCGGCCCAGCGAATATTCACTGCTGATCAGTGTGCGCGTGTCCGTCTTTATTTGCTCAGCAAGGTTGGCAAGTGTTAACTGATCGGCCACAAGAAATCCGTTTCCAGTCGATTACATTACATTTGTCAATAAAAAAACATCTTTAATTAATAATAACCTGTTAAAGTTATTGATCTTTTTCTACTTATGTTTTGAAACACCTAAACTAATTATGAGACTGTCGGTTAAAGGAGTCTATTCTTTCGCACCTAGAAATGGACACAGATGGGTCACAACGCTTATAATAATGTAAATAGGAATGTTCACAAACTGATTTAAATTCTATCGTTTCTGTTTTTTCAGGAATTTCTAATCAGTTATGTTTGGCTAAACAGGCCAAGGTTCAAAATTGACCCCCCCCCCCAAATTGAATGACAGTCTTTGGTGTCTGGTTATTTCGGACTATGTCGTTATATTTCTCCTGTGGTGCATGTTAAGTCGCGTTCAGTGATATTGTGGTAAGATAACAAAATCAATGTTGATTTAAATTGACCAAGTACGTTACATTGTCGAAGACTGTTGATGAGATTGATCTTCTTTAAAAATTTAGAAAATCTGTATTTACAGACACGTTTGAGTTGCAGTTGATCATCCTGGTAGAATTGGGCTGAGATGCCCAAAAAAACAAAAAAACACAAAAAAAATATCTGGTCGTATTGGTATTGGTGGTTTCAATGCAGTTACTAAAATTGTCTTTTCTAGGACAACATGAATGTGTAGGGCCCTACTGTGTGGTTGAGAAATGAAATGGGAATGTATTAACCGTGCGGCGTTGTTTCCGCCTAAAATTCATCAAATTCCAACTGTGAAGACGGTCTTTCCCAGGCGATCCGTCTTGGTCCACTGACAATAGACAATATCGCTGAAAGATTCGAAAGAAACATCTCGGTCAACGCCAGGATCGAGGCCCGGATCGTCTAGTCTACTGACGCCCAGACCGCCACCCCTACACACATACCCACCACTTATATTTGAAGGCTAAATATAAATATATTTGCATTCTACTTGATGGCTAAATATAACTATAATTGAATTCTACTTGATGGCTAAATATAATTATAATTGAATTCTACTTGATGGCTAAATATAAATATAATGACGTTTGAATTCTACTTCATGGCTAAATATAAATATAATGACGTTTGAATTCTAAGAATCACGTCAAATCTGTTAAATCCCTTATCAATAGTTAGACGAGTAGGTAAATATAATTAACGATTTACTTTATGTAAATAGAAATGTCGCATTATTTAATCAATGAGCCTTCTCTTTATTCACCAGACATTTTTCTAGACTAAAAACTAAGCCAGGATGACGATCTATTTTATAAACCTTTTATTTTGACAACAATCCAACAATTATCGCAGTCTATGCTTACCATCGAGAGCTGATTATGGTCTGAATAAGTTAGTTAATGTCTAATTTATAATTTCTATAACATCTGAAGCCTAAATTAAGACTTGCAGTAATCAGATTTAGCTCTTGAATAGTTAAAATCTAAAACGATCATTTAGATAAAAAGCTGACCATTCTTGATAAGTAGGTCCTAGGTCGTAACGCCACTGGTCGAATGGAATCTACCTAATAGTTCACTCTATGGCGTATACCTGGGTTTTTTTTCACACCTCGTTTCATTTTATTCCGCCTTCGATTTATGTCAGTGGATCTGTCAGGCACAAACCATAAATTATTAAACAAATATTATGCAAGAGCTAAATCTGCCTATTGGGGGTCTCTCTTTGGGCCTTGATCATTATTTTATATTATAAACTATTCGTTAGGCATTTATTAACAAAATGAGATCATAATCAACTCTCGATTACATCGGATACTCGAGATTTCAACTAGATTAGAACGGTTCTGTAATTAAAAATTTAATTTAAAATTTTGAAAGCGAGGCTAAGTCTCGAATATACCAGTGCCCTGGTAGCCACGATGCACACATCTTGTGAAAACTTCAAACAGTGATAGTTTGGCTCAGAAGGGAGTAATTGAAATACTTTCTTTTTACCCCGGTTGGTTCGGGATGAAATTGAATGGGGTTTAACGTCCCAATGTTCCGCCCTGACTGGGCTAATGAAGACGGGCATACGTCATATAGTGTTAGGGTGGTTTACAGTCTCAAATATTGATAAAGACTTAAGATTTTGATGGAGAGGACACATTGGCCAAAGGCATTAATCAAAGACCAGGATGCGTTTTTCAAAAGCGCGTTGTCATTAACCGTGTTAAATAGGACTGTTATTAGATTGCGTAAGGAAACTGCATTTGCAACTCATGATTTTTTTCTTAGCGTGTGTAATGTGCTATGTTTTAGATGGGTATTTTTTATATTTGTCTGTGATAATTATTGAAAACATAATAGGAATATTATAAAGGATATTTAACATCTATTATACATATTGCGATATGACAAACCACGATTCTCCGTTATTAGAAAGTTTTAACTATGGTATAGTGCATGCATTTATAAAATCAGTTGAAAATGTAACTGATAAATGTTTTCTAATATGTGGTCTTGTTCAGGTCCATCTCTATTTCTTCCTCTGAGAGGGGGGTTGGGATGGCCTAGTGGTCTAGAGTGCCGCGCTTCGACCTCTAGCTGGCCGGCCACCTCTGGCTTGCGGCTGTGGTTTCGAGCCCTGGTGTGAGCGTATGTGGCATGGAGATAGGGGCGCCTTCTCAACCTCGTGGGTTTCCTCCGGGCACTCCGGTTTCCTCCCACTGCTAAAGACCCCTACGCGCATTGAAATAAAATTAAACCATAGGTTAGTCCCGAAATGACCTAGTTGTGTTGAGTGGACGTTAAACCCCATTTCTCTCTCTCTCTCTCTCTTCCTCTGAGGGTAGCGCATGCTTACAAACGTTAAATTCATTCGTCATTTGTACGTATGTAAAAAAAACCTTACTATCCCGAATTAAGTATGCGCTTTAGAGCAACGGTTGAAACGTTAATGTGATCGAGAACTATTACTCCTCGCTTTGCCACTAAGAATTAACTACCTTGATAATGAAAGCCAATCATATTTTGAGCCATTTAAAAACACAGGTCTAAATGGTTATATCCTCAAAAACCAAACATGACCAGAAATCCATTGTTGATGAATGAATCTTTTATCGTAAGCCGTATCATATAATGTTAAAATATGCCCCAAATATTGTCTGTCTATTGGGTTTTTTTCTGACCCTGAACTGTGTGTTATAAGGGTCCGGGGGCAGTTTTCCCCGGTGAGCGGCGCTACAACCTGCTCTTTATCGAATTCCAACTACCAAGGGTTCGTTTACGTGCACACCAATGTTTACACGAAACCTCGGTTTCGTACTATCCGAACGACTATACATGTACATTGTCCCTTGTTAGGTCCCCTGTCCTGCCCCAGTCACAATGGGGAACCAAGCAGGGGAATCCCGATGAACTTTCTCGGCCAACGCATGGATCGAACACGGGACCTACATGTTAGCGACCCAACGTCCTAATCACTGAGCCACCGTGGCCTCTGGGCAAACTATGATGTTCAAACCCATTTAATTAATTACTTTTTTTATTGAAAAAATATTACGTTTTCATTTCAATCCACGATGCTTCAACAATAATTCCATTGTTCTATACACTCACCAACTATTAAAACCAAGGGAGCGGGGAATTCGTGGAGATTAAGCCTTTTCTTTATTCATAGACATGTTCAAAGTCTTTATTGGATTTTGAATCAAGATGAAATCGTGATAAAAGTGACATTAATTAATTAAGAGTTGAAACCATTCTCTTGCTCTGTATAGCAGATAAAGCGGCAGTATAGAGAATTGTATTCATAGCCTCGGGTGTCGTGCATAGTTTATACATGATGTATATTTCATATATTGATCAAGACAATCAAAAAAAGGAGATGAGCTATCTCGTATTGACACATTCTGTCAATATATATAAAAGTACACAAAACATATTAAATGTTCAACTAAGAGTTATCGTTTCTTTGGCATGGCAACATCCTTTAACATCGATTAGGTCTAAATACTAAGGCCAACTGCAGAATGTCCCGGTATATAAAAGGGGCTAACGCTAACCCTAACCAAATTTCAGCCAGTAACTGAGTTTCCGCCAGTAGAACCAAAGCCATTGAAACGAATAGGAGAAGATGGAGATAAATCAGCAGAAAAAACATCAGACTTTTAATTTACAAAACCAAGACCTCCTCCAATGACAATTAATGAAAGCGGTATCGAAATACATGAATGCTGCTACCATCCCTCGACTTCTACACCTCTCGAGAAAAGCTACTATCCGAAGATACACAGCACGAACTAAAGATGATGAAAACAAACAAAAATATATATATATATTACGCGTGAATGTCTGCGATATCACATCGGTGGAAGCGGACGTAAAATAAAACGACTTCACAAACACAAACACACACCCTATCCAACAATCTCGTCAACAAGCACTTGTCCTTAGCCTATTTACAAAGGATTTTGTTTTCAGAATGCTCAGCTGGTCAAACCATTAATCATTATCCAATTACTGTTGGCTGTCCAGATAATCGATTTAAGACATTGTATCTTAGTGATGTTAGTACATAAAAAACCTAGAGAAATAATTACCCGGAAATGTCCTATCGTAATTTGTAGTGTTTTTACTCTTACAAGACGTTAATGTGTTATACAATCTAAAAGTACATGAACACGAAAATTATGCCATATCTCAGTCGTGGATCGTGAGTGCCCCCATGAGTGCAAGGGAACACATGAGTGTCTAGGGCTTTCTGTGTGGTGGTGGTGGTGGTGGTGATTCTAGTATGAACCCTCTCCCTTCTACGAACTCTCTACTTCTAGTGTCTAGGGCTTTCTGTGTGGTGGTGGTGGTGGTGATTCTAGTATGAACCCTCTCCCTTCTACGAACGCTCTACGTCTAGTGTTGTGTGATAGCTCCGTGTAAAGAATCACCATCTGCAAGGCAAATAGGTTTCCTTCTGGATTCAAGGGACGTCATCCCTCTGTCTCTCTCTCTCTCTCTCTCTTTCTGTCTGTATCTCTATATGTATATATCTAACCAATTAACCATATGGTTATGCGATAGTTCGGTGGTAGACTGTAGAACCGTATATTGCAAGGCGAAAATGTGCTGTCAATAGTTCGATCTCTATTGGGTGAATGCTAATACAGCCGTGGTCAGAACTTTTTGTTGTACTGACAGGTAATAGGGTCGCCTGTCCAATCCCGTGGGTTTTCTCTGGGCCCTCCGGTTTTCTGCCACTGCTAAAGACCCCTACGCGCAAGCGAATTATTTACGTAAAATTAAACCTCGTGTTAGTCCCGAAATGACCTAGCTTGTGTCGAGTGGACGTTAAAAACCCATCTCGCTCTCTCTCTCTCTCTCAAATTCGCACAAGCAAAACCTTTTAGATTTACACACGTCACCTCGTCCAAGTTGTTGATCTGTCACTATTCAAAACGCGTTGATTCACTGTCAATGGATGTTTTTAATGTCGCTGATCTGGATTATACCATAATGACAGAATCATTCCCGAGATCTGAAATTTGTTCGATCGATCTTGTAATATATTGTGCCTTGGAGCTTTCAGACATGTTTCTGAAGTGTTAAGGTGACCAATAAATGATCACAGTACACAAAAAAGGCTTTTATTTAAAGACGATAAGTATCCGAAAGTGAAGGATGTCCTAATAATGAGAATTCGGAACCTACTATGGCTGGCAGATTCAGACATGTTCTGAAGTGTTAAGGTGTCCAATAAATGATCACAGTTCACAAAAAAAGGTTTTTATTTAAAGAAGATAAGTATCCGAAAGTGAAGGATATACTAATTATAAGAATTCAGAACCTACTATGAATGGCAGATTCGAAACAGAACTATGGTGGTATATCAGATTCAAAATTATAAAAATGTAAATGTTGGGCTATCGTCGGATTTCTAACTTCTATTTATGTAATTTATAAATTAATAATAGAAATAAGATGAAATGAGATTGAAATGTACGCTGAACAAATAAAGATATTGGATTAAAGAATTTTGGATCTATGCCATACAGAACACTATTCTGGTGAGAGTCTTGCTTCAAACCATAGTTTGATTATATCCTTAAATCACGGAATTGGTGTAATATGAGAATTAACTGAGTTAAGGTCATTGATTGATCTCGCTGATTTATGTAACGGATGTGGTATTCGATAAGAGACATAACAACCAACTTTAGATTAATTTCTTTGGTGTAAAGTTTGTATAAGACAATGTCAAATGAGATGGGGTGTAACGTCCTACTGTTCAATTAAAAAAAAACATATGTTAGCCTCGAAATGACTCTCACGCCTCCCTCTCTCTCTCTTCTCTCTCTTCTCTCTCTCTCTCTCTTTTGCGTTTAGCACGCTTCGGCATTCGTGCACTCTTCTGAACAATGGCTACATCTTAGTAGTTGGTTGCTTGATGGTTGACTGGTTTTCCTGAAAAGGTGTACTGAATTGTTACGTATACATATTTCAAAAGGGAACACATCTTTACAGAAATTGGTAATGAACCAACATTTTTGATAATTAGACAATAAATAATTAATAAATAGACAATGTGAATACGACAACATTTTGAAAATACTGTAATCGACCTGAAAGAGGATAGGCATGATGTGCTGTGATGTATTAATATATGATAGGGAAAGACCCGTTATAGAAATGGCCATTGACTATGGATTATTCATAATCTAATCAATAGCAAGCTGAAAGAGATACAGAGAATTGAATAACTACCGTTAAATATATAAAAGAAATCAAATACAATAGGAATGACTATTATCTCTGAATATTTTCTTTAGAAGATGGTTGTACACGGTGTCCGAGCAATCAATTCTAATAAATAAATAATCGGGATACAGTAGATGATTTCTTTCTCATTTCAGGCCATTTTAAATTGATAGGCACATATCCTTAACTTAACACTGAATCGGCATGATAAAAGTGTGCAGTGTGGCTCGGGCCCGTAGCCCCCCCCCCCCAAAAAAAATCGAATTAGCCCTCCCCCCAATAATTCGCCAACAATAAGTATTTCTTAGGAGTGTTCTTGTGTTCTTAGCTGGCCTCATCCTCAGCCACTCCAAAAAATTAGGTACCCCCACCCCCCAAAAAAAATTTTTTAGGAGTGTTCTTGTGTTCTTAGCTGGCCTCATCCTTAGCCACTCAAAAAAAATCGGTACTCCCCCCCCCCCCCCAAAAAAAACATTTTTTTTTTCATTATAATCCATAAACTGGCTAGGGTCCGGTGTGAACCTGCTGCAGTTACTGTTTAAATAATGCTTTGAGACAGATACACAATTTTATTTAATGTATACTGACTTATATCTCGTTCGCCCAGAACCCCGTAGTCTTCAACGTATGAAAGTCAATATTTGAATAAAAGTCCATTGATTATTCAAGAGACCAATTTTACAATAAAAAGATATAAGAGTGTTGGATATTGAACTGGCAATGCAATCAAATGGGTGTTTTGAAATGACATTCTTAAATTAATTTCATGGCCGTCAACATCTTGTTAGTTACCTCCCTTAGACTTTGTCTATGGTAAAGACCGGATAATCTAGCCGATGATCTATTATTCTCAAATGTTGACAACGCGTCCAGACTTACATTCGTAGCATTCGGCAAACCTCGACAGATTTTACGCATCGTAGTCTCGGCTGTATGGCCATTTTCGCCATATTTGATCTATTTTAATGTTCCGAATGCAAAAAATAGCTTCCCCCCCCCCCCATGGAGATTTCTGTGGAGAGTGTATTATATCAACAAACGTCACGTTTAGCATTGGGTTTGTAGAATTACCAGGGAATTTTTATCAAACCAGCAGCCTTGAGACAAAATCTCTGCTTATTTAAGTATACACACTCTACAAAGGACGCAATTTGGGACGTTTTTTTTTATAAAAGCGACACGTTTTCCTGTTTAAAGTAAATCGGTAGCCGCATCGCAAAATGTATGGGCGTTGGTACATATCACTAACTGTCATACATCCGAGTCTAGATGTGGGGTACCGGAATCTGTCGAGATTTGCTGAGTAAAGTTCGTGGAATATTTCTTCTGGATGATAGCGACTAATATACATGTACATAGATTGTTTTCATGTGAAAGTCGAGAACAGAAAAAATAAAATGAAAATATGACGGGTCGATGAAAATGGAAATACACGTATCTGATTTTACCTCTGTCCAATTACGTGACATATGTCGCGTGAACTTACATTAAATCAGTACCCATGACTTCGTGTCGTGTCAGCAATTTTAATGGCCAAAACTGGTAGAAGTAATAGGTTATGCTTTCAGTTTTTAGTTTAGGCATGATCTATATATATATAAAGTAGGCTTGGAGGCTACTGTTTTTAAAACACGAACACAGAACTTTAGTTTCTTTTAAAGATACATTATGTAAGATTTGGATAGCTGGCTATTCTTGCTTTAATAGCTCAAAAATAGATAATACAAAATGAAAATATTGAAAATTTCATTCAATTACTTCATTCTGTTCCAAATTATCACTGTTTGTAGTTTTGACAAGATGGTAATCAGAGGACGGATATATTCGAGATTTATCCTCGCTTTCCCATTTTTAAATCAAATTTTTAACAATAGCGAACCGTCGATTATGGTCTTGTTTTGTTAATAAATATCTTTAAAATATTTGTATTAATATAAAGTTTTAAAAAAATGTTAAGCGACATTGCTGTGGATGAGATCAAAACAAAAAGTTGATGTTAGGTTTAGCGTTTGTGTGAGTAAAATACTTATCCTGGTCCCCTTAATTTGATGACCAGGTAAGAGAAAAAGGTTACACCTGGGAAAATATATTAAATTTTGAATTTGAAACTCATGTTCATTTTCTATGACTGGTTTGCTCTACTTCTAAGTGCATTATTAGTGGATCTCGGACAAGCGGTTAAAATTTGATATTATACTGTAATGTTTCCCTTTTTTTAGCTAATGGAAGTTTACCTAATTTGTAACACGTCACGGGCTCCAATAGAGAGAGAGAGAGAGAGAGAGAGAGAAAGAGAGAGAGAGATAAATGGCGTTTAACGTCCACTCGACACAAACTAGATCATTTCGGGACTTACATTAGCAATGAGAGGAAACCGGAGGACCCGGAGAAACCCCACGCGTATAAACAGGCGACCATACTCCTTGTCACGTACAACCGAGGATTTGAAACCACGCCAGTTGAGGCTCAAATAGGACACTGCCTATCCCCTAGGGGTTGTTAACACTTTCTCCAGGTCAAACTTAAGATAGATGTAAAGTCTAATTTTCACACAAAAAAATTTTTTTCTTTAAATATCATTATTCAATATTAGAAGTCCTTTAAACAAAACACACCTGTATCTGTTATCACTCGTCACTTCAGTCAGTTATATAGAAGAATAACTCGTGTTTTCCTTTAGCGTTCGTCACTTCCCTTTCTTGAAATCTTCATAACGAATCTTCCGTAGCGATGATCTCTGTGTTCGTATATTTGGAACGTATTTAACCAGTTCTATTCCACATGCTAAAACTACTGAGACCAACATTGTCCTTTAATACGGCCTTTCCACACGAAATAATACACGTACAGTACAAAATGTATATACTTAAGTTCCTAAATTATTGTATAACCTTAACCCCGCCTTCACTAACACAGCTAGAGCAGGGCATCGGGGCGTTAACCACATTTCATTACATAATATGAGTAATATGCTTCAAATAGTATCATCTAAAAAGACGATTATAATTTAGACAGACGTGTATGCTATTTAATGTTCTAAAATAAACATTTGCAAAATTAGCTAGACTAATTAAGAGTTAGAAAGAACTTTCTTAACTGCACATTATTTATATTTATTATAATCTGATTAAAACACCAGATCTATTTCGTTTCGTTTTTACTTGTCTTTACTGTTCTGGATATGAGAGATTAGCCATTGTAATCGGGTTTTGATTGGTCAATTAGACATTGTCTATTGGACAATACCAACCCTCTGTTTTAGTAATTTCTTTTAAAATCATAAATAGCATGTTACAAGTCGATAAACACTTCCTGTTTGGCATTTAGAGGGGTCTTGGTCGCTAATAATCTCAGGACATGTCTATTGGACAATAACGACCCTCTAAATGCCAAACAGGAGGTGTTTATCTCCTAAATGAAACGGTCTGTTCCGACGAGTTCTTGGCCTTTTGATGTACGGACCTGTGGGTAAACCACTAGATTTGTTAATGCTGATTGATTAATCAATATTTGACATCATAGGGCCAAAAGACGCATGTTTTATTCCTGATGTGAATTCCAATTATAACTTGTCAGATCTTCATGTAGTGTAGGTCATCGAAGGTATAAAAAATGAATGAGTGAAATGGGGTTTAACGTCCTACTGTTATGCACTTAACCTGAGCTAATTGAAGACGGAGGTATAAAAAAACGAACCGAAACAAGAGTTGGCAGCTTCACTAGATAATGTAAAGGTAAGTTGCTGAAAATTGCAGTCAAATTGATCCACTATGAACAGAGAACTAAGCGGTTAAAATTTCCGCCTAGACTTGATCATCATTACTAAAGTCGGTAAGATAAACAGCTAGTCTCGATTATCCATTTTTTAAATTTAATTATCAATGAGCGAGAAACAGTCAACATCGAAGGCTAGCGTAGACATCGAGGGTTAATTATGGTCTGTGTGAGTTAAATAATGTCTAATTAATAGTTTATATTTAACACTTCAGGCCTAAAAAAGGACGTGTATATAAAGTGATTTACATTCGATTTGAAAACGAAATTGAATCAATATGTTCGGTGAAATACATGAGCAGTCCAAATTAAACTGCAGAGAGTTTTGAATGCGTAGTCCACGTTATTTTGTATATTATTATTTTGTCGTTTGTGAATCAGCCATGTTTAATTACTTCACCGTTGTCTTGTGGGATATGATTATTGTTCTTCATTGCATATTGCAAACGGCGCTAGAAACCAAAGAATGAATGAATGAAATGGGGTTTAACGTCCTACGCTTCTACACTCAACCTTGGCTAATTAAAGACGGGCATACGCTATACAGTGTGCTATGGGGGTAATTTTGCCCGGGCAGTAACTGAATTCCAACTGCCAAGGGATCTTTTACGTCCATGCAAATGTGTACACGGGACAGAAACCAAACAGTACATGACGACGTATACTGATTCTAAAATGTTCATTGTTATCTTAATTAATGGCAAGATAAATCAGTATCGATTGACATTTACCAATATTTAACTCTAACTCGTTTTTTTTCTCTATATTTCCAATATGAATAATGGCAAGATACATCAGTATCGATTGACATTAACCAATATTTAACCCTAATTCGTGTTTTGTTTTATACTCCTAATATGAATGATATGGGGGTTAGAGGGTCAGCTCCTTTAAATCAACACAAGTTGTTTGTTTGGTGAATTAATGTTTAGAAACATAATGCCATTATAGCTATGAAAAAAACATTACCTTGCGTTCATAAAGTTTGCATATTAGAGGCAGCCTTGAGATTTTGATATTGCCCTATTTAATTGTTTGGATCTGCGTCATGGGCCATGTGCATTTTGTTTAAGATTTCATAGTACATATAGTTCCCATTACATTCACAGTGTGTAACATCATATCTTAGACTCACACTAAACTTTCAAAACAATAAACATACAAAGCATTGATTTATTATTGAAAGCTATACAAAAAAAAAAAAAAAACCACACAAAGCGACATAGTATATATAGTTCACATTACATTAATAGTGTGTAACATCATTATCTTAGAATCCCATTAAACTTTGAAAACAATAATCAGACAAAACACTTAATTTAATATTGAAAGCTATACTATATTTATATAATTCCATTTGTAGAACAGACAGAAACAATCAAACAAAAAAAAAGCAAATAAACAATAAAGCGAAAAACCCAACAAAACACACAAAGATATGTAGAGGTATGAAAGGAATACTAGTGGTATGCATAATACTCATATCTTAAATCCGAGTTGATAATTGTCGGTGTAATATTTTCTATTTTTGATTTATAGGGTACGGAAGCATATAGGGGTCATGCAAAATTTTGCAGAAGGTCTCGAGATCCTGCGAACCTGTGACACTTTCTCGAAATCCCATGATCACCTGGTAATTTCTCGAGATCTCAATTTACTGTTCCCGAAATCCTCTGATAATTTTCCCAAGATATTAATATTCTGTGTGAATTTTCTCGAGAATTCGAGTTAATTTTCTCGAGATGTTGACATCCTATGTATCCCAAGTTAATATGAAACCTTATATTATGATAGTGTCTCCATGGTGTCAAGTAACCATTGGCCCAAATACCCTTACATGTGTTACGAAGTTCGTTCGTTCGTATCTGGAGTTTAACGTGCACTTCCACCTAGGGTGATATCGTAGACAAAGGAAAACTGATAACTAATGAAATAATAAACGGACAATCGATAGGTTACCCATGATTTAAACTAAATTTGAAATATGATTAAAATCGATAGCGTTCATCGTCTTATGGCCACAATACTTCACACCAAATATAAAATTTAAACCCCTGCCACTTTTGCTTTGATATGTGAAGCTGTGAATTTCAATTTAACGTGTGGGCAACGTTTAAAATGTATTTTTTTAATAGTTTAAAGGCCATATTTTGTTTTGGAAAAAAGCTAGACACAGTTAATTGTCTTTTGGTATAAATGCTTCGAATTAGATTTTAAATAAAAGAATCTTGAAAACCTCTGGGCTCTAACACGTTCACAAGGTTAAACGGTAAATAACAAAATAACTTCAGGAAGCGCTGCAAATCAATAAGGTTCATTGTTCCGTCGAAAATAAACATAGTTCCTCTAATGATTTAAAAGAAATTTAAACGATAGCCAAGCAAAGTGTGGAGATACGCCCACGCAGCATCTATGTCTGAACAACAGATTATTCAAAAGGAAAACTCTATCGTGTTCACGTGTTTGTTATATTCCTGGGGCAGACAAATTTTTATTGTTGAAAATTAACAGGAGTCATCCTTATCCTTGTCGCTGAACACTGAATATCACAAAAGATCGCTAACCATTGAATATCAATGACCCCAAAGCTTCATTGTAAATGTGAAGCTTCTATGACGTTTCAGGGAGCGGGCGTGCGTGTGGGAGTGGGCTGGGGTACATTACGCAACAGACGGTCACAGAATGCTGAATATCGATAGGGTTCGTCCCCTCATTGTCACATTTGAAAAAAAATACGGACAAAGAGGGTAACTTTCGAACAGAAGTTTGCGGAATACTGAAAATCGAAAGGTTGTAGTTTTTCACACCACATTTGAAAAACAAAATCAGTTAAATAAATGTAGCCTTTATATTGCGTTCACAATTGTTTAGGGAGAGTTGGATGATTCCACAACGACAAGATGCGCTTAAAAAGAAGAGGGGCCGACATTACACTAAATTTGAACAAATCTGATCTGTGACGTTTGATTTGGATAGTTTCTATGAGTTTCCTGTTTTTCTTCTTGTGTTTGTACACGGCTAGAGTTTGGACATTGTTCCAGTCTGGTTTGTGGCCCTTGTTTTTGCTGACATGTTCTACTATGGCGGATACATTAGTTTGGCAATGTGTTCTGCAATGCGCTTATCAAGGGGTAATTTTCGTTTCCCCTATGTAAGATTTGTGGCATGAACAGTCTACCTTATATACCACTCCTTTTGGTATACTTGGGTTGGTAGGTAATTGTTTCCCGTTCGCCTTTAGAATTCTTTTTAAAGCTGTGGAGATGGTAAAGTTGTTCCAATATTGACTTTCTTCAAGATTCTGCTTACTTGATAAGATAATTTCCCATAAAATGGCAACATCGCATTGATGTCTGGTTTTTCAGATTTTGGTTCTTCTTTCTTGTGGGTAGGTTCTAGGGTGGATTGAATAATGCGGTTGACAGATTTAACCGGGTAGCTGTTTAGGGTACAGGAGGCATGTCAAAGATGGTCTAACTCTGCATGGAGGTAATCAGGATCACAAATGTTGCTGGCTCTACGGGCTAAACAGGAAATTACAGATTTTTTTAACATTGATATGATGTGTAGAGTAGAAGTTGGTGTATTGATCCGTATGGGTCGGTTTCCGGTACACGCTGGTTGTTATGGCGTTGTTTTCTCTGTGGACGTGCACGTCTAGGAAGGGGGGGGGGGTGATTGGTGAACTTCTGTCTCCTCCATGGTAAATTTAGTCCCCGGGTGCTGGGGTTGTTGAGGCGGTGAAGGAAAGCTACTGGATCATCTTCTTCCTCTAGTATAACAAAGGTATCATCAACTTTGCGGAAATAACAAACTTGGGTAATCGGAGTTGACTGGAGGGCACGTTCTTCAAATCTTGTGACAAAGATTTTTGAGATGAGTGGAGATAATTGGCTTCCCATTGGTAGGCCATGGATCTGTTCATACGTGTCATCTCCCCAGGTGAAGTAGGTGGAGTTAATACACATGCTAACTAAACCAACTATATTATCTGTTGACAAATTTGTTTTAACGGTTTTTCTAAGTTGTCCATAGTGATAATGCTCGTTTAATAGACCTTATTGGAGACATATTAGTATGTTGTGCCAAAATAGTATATTGTGTGTATTAATAATATATCTTGCGTTTAGATGTCTTAAAATGTAAACGGAAGTTGTTTGTTTGGAAGCATTAGAACCTCATTTTGCAATTAGCACTGCAACAGTGAAAGCAATATTGCTAACCTTTGAATGGCATTTAACGATTAATCATAATATAGAGCATAACATAACACAGTTTATGGGTAACATTCACCATATACACATACGTGTGTATGAACGATAACGATCAGTTAACGATACATTATCGGCGATTAGATAAAGAGCTGACAGTTCTCATTATATTCGTTAAAGAATCGATAATGTAAAATTTCAGTCAAATTGATCCACTCTGAACCGAGAAGTTAGCGATTAAATATCCGGCCTAGCATCGATCAACATTACTAAAGTCGGTACGATAAAAAAACTTGTCTCAATTATCCAAATTTTTCAGAATTCCCGGTTGTGCGTGACAAGGAGTAGGGTCGCCTGTCAAATCTCGTGGGTTTTCTCTTGGTCCTCCGGATTCCTCCCTCTGCTAAAGACTCATACGCGCAAGCAGATTATTGAATAAACATTAAACCATATTTAAGTCCCGAAATGACCTAGTTTATGTTGAGTGGACGTTAAACCCCATTTATCTCTCTCTTTCTCTTTCTCCCTCTCTCTTTGACATAACTCACGTTCGAAAACAAAATAGTAGCTGGGTCGGTTGTTCAGATTGTGTTATCAATAGGTATTTACCCAACTAGACTGCAATAAACCATTTTTTTTTAGAATCGTCACGGCTTTTCACGGAGCAATGCAGAATTCACATTTGTCTGTCGAAAAATTACAAGAGTGAGCGACACCGAGACGTCACACCTAAAATCTCGGCTATCGTCCTTTCTGAAACTGTATGTAACAAATTGTTGACACTTAAAACAAACTAGCAGGTTTGTATATAAATGATTGCTTGCGTGTAGTAATCTTTATCATTGGGTGGAAACATGAGGGCACAGGGGAAACCCACAAGGTTAGTCAGGTGACCGTAATCCAGGTCTTGCACAAGCTTGATGAAGACAATTATAAACAGCATGTGGAGCTGCACAAACTTTATTTTCGTACTTAATAATTACTAATTAGCCCAGCCTGTTGAGAACAGCAGACCCCATTTCATATTATGCTTGGGCATTATTAGAGCAATGTTTACATTTCATTGCGAAAATCATTCGTTACGTGTCCCTTTGGAATTTGATATATCGAGGGATTAATCAGTGCTTTCTCTTTGTCCATAAAGTTTCTAAGTAGAGTAATACACCATTTACATTATTCTCTAGAATATTACATTTGACACGGCTCAATCCGCACTAATATGTACTCAGATTGATTATTATTCAATTACCAGCATATCAAAGTACTTAAAGGAAACACGGCAGCAATGAAATGCTAACATTAAAGCTGTACAATGATAGTCTGTGGGGTGTGGAACAACAACAGTTATGGACCTTCTTGATCAAAATCTAACCCTTAAATCTCATATCTCCCTCAAATCACAACATGCAGCCCTAGCATTATTTAATCTCAGGAAATTGAGACCATTTCTTGACAAGCCAACCTGCCTCAAACTAGTAAATGCTCCAGTGTTTTCGCATATTGTCTATATGTCAATCTCACAGCCTCTACCCTACTTCCTCATCAAAGAGTCCAAGACATGACCGCCAAAATGACACTTGGTGTAAATAAAGAATCAAGCTCAACTGCTGCACTCAAAGAACTCCACATCCTGCCAGTTAAAGCTGAATTCAAGCCTCTTGTCATGGTCAACAAGCGCCTGAATAACCTGGCCCCGGACTACTAAAAAACAACTAATTTCATATAATTTAGATAGACGTTACACGCGTTTTGCTACTGCTGATCTCCTTTATGTTCCATTTACTAAAAAAACGAACTTTCGCAGACAAGGCGTTCGGTGTGGCTGGTCCTAAACTATGGAATGATCTCCCAAATTCCGCGAGAGTCATCTTTAACATAAGTCAAGTTTAAACAATCATTAACTTCGTTAAAACCCCATGTTTTCGGTCTTAGTAGAGCAATGGCTAGAGAGGGATTTTTCGTGTCATTGCTTCAGAAATTTGATTTTGCCTCGACAATGGCATTTCCGCCTAGTCATAATCTAAGGTTTCTTTTACGGACACTGCGACAATGGACTTTTGTTACACCTAAACTATCAGAGCCACGGATGCTGAGTGGGTAAGATGCTGGCTTATTTCCTGGAGGTCGCATGTTCGATCCTTACATTGGCCGAGAAAGTTCATCGGATATTCAGACGTGATTTCTGCTCCTAACCTTTGCTAATGAAGACGGGCATACGCCATACAGTGTGCTGTGAGGTAACTTTTACTCGGGCAGCGGCGCTACGGCGTACTCTTATATCGAATTTCAACTGTCAAGGGATCTTTTACGTGCACGCCAATGTGAACGAAGGACCTCGGGTTTTCTTCCCATCCGAGCGACTACACAGCTGCCCTTGTCGGGCCCTCCGTTCTGCATCACTCACAAGGGAAACCACGCCGGAAAATCTAGAGGAACTTTCTCGGCCAAAGCAGGGGCCGAACGCCCGACCTCCAGGCTAGTGAGCTATTATTACCCACTTAGACTGGTGATCCCCTCAATAATTAATAGCCAAGTCAGACGATCGACATGCTATCGAGAAACTTATTTGCGTTAGAATTTTAATCTGGTATATATTTTGATAAAGTGAGAGCTAATTGATTATATTGAATATTGAAGGTAGAGTGTTGCGAAAGGTAAATTGATTGATATTAGTTTTAGAAATTGTACAAATATAAGTAATGTTTATTTACCCGAAAGACTGCACAATTCAATTTTTAAGGCCTATATGATATAATATACTGTACCGACTTTTTCTCAAGTGAGAAAGTGACTGACCGCCAGGGCAGACGGTTTTTTTTTCTAAATGTCAACAAAGTTAATGATTAATAGATGAGATAAAGTCTAAAATTAAATATACTTGATCTAAGAAAAATATCGCTCAACGAATTATCTTTGATGTGGAGCATCGATTTCATTTGAATTTAAAGAGAATAGAATCACCCTTTGTACTTGAATTCCTTTGTCTAAGAAAGGAACTGGAAGATCATTATGTAATGGAATTCAAATAAACGTACCACAGTAATATTACAGAAAAATGAAATCAATTGGGATTTGAGTTTAATCTCCTACTGGAATAATGAACACGGGTGAGTGTCACACACTGTGCTATCAATGAAATTTTGCCCGGGCAGCGGCATTACGACCCCACTCTAATATATCGCATTCGAACTGCCAAGAATATTTTACGTGCACGCCAATGCGCACGGCAATGCGCACGGCAATGCGAACACCGTGTACACAGAATCCGACGGACAATCCCGAAGAACTTTCTCGGCAAAAACCGGTAGCAAACCCGGGACCTCCCGGTGAGCCAGTCAAGGTCTTACTCACTAAGCCACCGTGGCTCATAAAACATTATTGATTCGCATGCTTCATTGGTAATTAAAAAATAAATGACTTAATATATTGATAATGTATTGTAAAATTTCAAAAAGCCACATGCTTGAATACGAAAAACGAGTTTCCAAGGATAAATGCAATAATGTAAAAGTGGCGATTATTGCTGCTGAGTAAACTTTTATAGAAGGGTCTTAAATAATAAACCAAGTTTTAGTCTACTTAATTGAAAAGCGTTATATAACAATGAATATAGTATGGTGTCAGAGCCTATGATATATTAAATATGCAAGGATGAATATATAAAATGTGGTGTGTCGGGGTGGGAGGCTACTCGCTTGGCTGCAATATACATTAGTTGGAAACTACCATTCTACACAATTTTGAAATTTTTTTGTAGTTTGTGAATCTGTCATTACTAATTAATTATTTCCACATTGTTTGTGAGATAACCCTTTTTTTGTTCATTACAAAACTATAGCCCACACGAAACCATGCAGTACTGATTATGAAATGTTCATTGTTTCTTGAATATTGGATATTCAGATCAAATATTTTTACGGCAAGACAACAATATCAATATTGATTGAAATGGACCAATATTGAATTATTATTTGTGCTTTCAATTTTTAATGTTATGGAAAATATTGAGTTAGAGATTTAGCTCTCACTAATAGTTTTGTTTATTTTAAAATATCATCATATCTATTTATACATCAATGTTGTTTGAAATATACCACTATTGAAATCTAAATCGTGTTTTTAACTGATGAATTGTATAGTCGGGTACTTTTATTTTGTTTATTTTAAAATTGAAATTATGTCTTTTTATATTTTCAGATATGGAATTGGATATTTCTGGTATTGGTGTTTATATCAGCAGGTATATTCTGTCTGGAAACGATCACATCTTTTAGATTACCAAAAGACACAGACAAATACCATACTGATTTCAATGTGACGAATCCGAAAGTCCGAGAATTCATATCTACCCAACTTCACCCCGCTTTAATGACCACTGAAGTTATTTGTTTGATGGTTTTCACGATTGAGATAGCTCTCAGATGGGTTTGTTGTCCCACACCTCTGCGTTTTGTGATGTCGTTTCTGAACGTCGTTGATATCATCACAGTATGCGTGGGCTGGATGGCAGTGACTATAGAACTGTATTACTTTTTGTCAGGTAACGTGGAGACAATGACCATGGCGTATGTTTCGTTTGGGTTAAGATGTTGTTATATTCTTCGCTTGTTCCGTTTCTTCCGATTGAAAGAAAAATACACAGGGTTGAAGGTCATGTGGCTCGCCATAGTACAAAGTAAAGACGAACTTGTGTTGCTCGTCATCTCCTTTCTGATCTTATCCACAATTTTGGGCTCAACCACTTATTATTGTGAACTCGAAAACTCGGCATTTTCGTCCATTCCGGAAGCAATATGGTGGGCTGTTGTTACCATGACGACGGTGGGATACGGTGATATATATCCCATAAGTGCTCCCGGGAAGATTGTGGGCACCGTGTGTAGCTTATGTGGTCTCTTGATCATATCGATGCCTATAGCGATAATCGCGGCCAACTTCAACCAGTACCACAATCACAACAAACAATTTCAGAGGATCGTGGGAGAAAAGAAGAGGTCAAAAATAAAGTATGCAGCGTCGCGAGGAATCAACACGCAGCAGACTAATCTGACCGGCTACTGAACCCATGAGCAGGGCCGTATGTGGGATTTTAAAAGTTGGGATGCAGCAGAGTGGTGGGACGCCAATATAATGCCCAAGTTACTGATATTGATTATTATTAATTGATCATTCAATATTTGAAAGACTGTAATTTATTTCGTGACGGGGTAGGCGGTGTTCTCGGGGAGCCTTATTTTTCTGGAGGTGCAATGTACCCCCTAATCCCCCGCTAGATACGGCCCTGCCCATGAGTATCTTGTATTTATAAAGATTAAATTGAATAGCCTGTATTTCTAAAACAACAAAATAATGGTAATGATGTCTGGATCTTTCATGTTTCCTTGAACTAGCATTAAGCACCATTAGCCTTCCAAAGATATTTGTTAGAATTGTATATTGTTCAGGTCTGCAGGACATGACTAAATGAGATATCTGCCTTGAGCGGCTGCCATATTTAAAAAAAAACATTAGTATTCTATGTCGTAATGCGGCTCGAATCAATTTAAAATCTCGCATACACACAAAGACTAACTTAACATTTTAAAATTTTTTAAATGGAAACAAAAGAGGTAAAACCTGAATACTTATTGTTGGAATTAAAATGTCGGTGAACTGTCTTTGTATTTGATCTCAATTGACGCCAATTCTATATAGACAGCCTAACTGTCCGTTCGGCAAACCTCGACAGATTCCGGTACCCTCCGTAACCCTACATCTGGACTCGGATGTATGATAAAAAGTGATATGTACCTACGACCATACATTTGCGATGCGGCTAGTCGACTACCGATTTACTTTAACATGAAAACGTGCCACTTTTACAAAAAAAGACCCAAAATGGCAGTTATTTGATATAATCTCCATAAAGGCAGCCATTTTTTATCCGGGTCCTTTAAAGGAGAATGCTAAAGTAAAAGTTTAATTTTATCATTTACTTAGTTGATTATGTAACACATTTCAGATTTTTTTTTTTTTTTTTTTAAGTTTTAATAACAAATAACGTTAAAAAACACTCTCGGATTTCCGCAATTACGGAAACACCCGACAATTAAAGAGCTGAAGCTATATCACGTGACATGACGTAATAGTTGATCTACGTTTAGCAGTCGATGTATACTATATATCAATAGGGTATCAGCAGAAAGTAACAGCTTGTCAGACATTGATTTCGCCCAGAGTGTTCTTCCCTATCAGGACCGGCGAATTAGAAATACGAGGAACAACGGTGACGGTGATGGTTCGGAACATTCTAGTTACA
The DNA here is from genome assembly GCA_917208275.1 of Patella pellucida. Taxonomy (NCBI): domain Eukaryota; kingdom Metazoa; phylum Mollusca; class Gastropoda; family Patellidae; genus Patella; species Patella pellucida. The sequence goes on from OU795041.1 coordinate 61,123,657, forward strand.
ATTATGATAAATAAATAGGCACTAGAAATTACAAACAGCGTAGACACGCCTTCGCCTTCACTTGTCTTATCCTTCCTATCACTAGCCTATCTATCACTCAGTCCTTCGATTCGCAATGACTTTCGGCTTTATTGCGGCCCTGTTGGTGTTAACGCTTCATCGGAAAAAAAATATATCAGATAAAAACTAATAATTATGGTATTATATGCCCTATACTAGATACGAGAACGTCGCTAAAAATGGGTCACATCGTCATCATTAGACAGTGATAGGACCATGGTCCAGTAGTAGGGCCTTCGCTCACGCTAAACAAAAAGTAGTATCACGCTCATAATTTACAAAGTTACATCGGACAAACTTCTAACATGATTTAGTACTATTTATGATCGACTGCAAAATCGTCGAAATAGGCCTACGGAAAACGCTTCAAAAGGGGGATAGTAATTAACAATAGTATTCAGGCTACCCTCTAGCGGTGTTTACATTTCGTTGCTATGGTTACATGAGAGGTTTCTAAAGATAGATTTTGAAAGCTTGCCGGTTTCGCCGTAGAATGCACACAGTTTTAACAGAAAGATAAAACAACGGTTATATCTTTATCGACATAATAAAGTTATTAAAATTGCACTGGTCCCGTTCATAAGCAGGTATAACTCTAAATTTTCCGAACAAGAATTGTAGAAAGAAGCTTGTTTTGTTGACATCGCCTCGTTGATCGCTGTGTCCCGACTCAGACCTTTTCTGTGCGTTGTCTCGCTTGGAAATTTTTAAAAAAATGACAGACGCTTCCCGATTTATTGTCGGTGCTATTCGTATATACCCAAGCAAGGCAATTGTCTATGTTTATGCACCCAGTTAGTCAAATTGACGGCATGCCGTGCTCAGTTTCTATAGCCTTCTATAGGGAAATTCACAAAGTCGATCAACTATTACGTCATTCACGGAAAAAATCAAAACGAGGCTTCAGATATGCATAAAGGTCAATTGGGTGTTTTTTGGTATATTTTTCCTTTGTAAAAATATTTTAAGTGACCTTTAAAATTTCGCAGGGTCAAAAATATTCTAATATAAACGTTATTTTTCATATTAAAAGAACTTTTTGCGTTAGTATTCTCCTTTAAAATAGTTCCAAAATGGCGGAATTCGTCATACATCCGAGTCTAGATGTAGGGTACCGGAATCTGTCGAGATTTGCTGAGAGCCTAACTGTCGTATGCCATGCATGTTCATTTAATTTTCGCAGCACTGGGACAGTTGGACAAAATTATTAATTAAACGAGAAGAAAAAAAAAGAATTATGATAGACGATTCTGCAAAATGTGAACGCCTTATTATTTATTTGCGAATATTCGTAGATGTGTATGACTTTTCGTTGAAGAGACAGTCATCACTTGAACTCAGAGTAATGTTATTATATATATTTTAGAAAATAAATTAATTGTTATTATTATATAATGCACTGTAATTATACTATTAAAATCAAAATAATGTCACGTAAGAGTTGTATTCTTTTAGAGGTAATCATACTTTGAGCAATATGGTGTACTGAAAATTTACGCGAATAATTAACTGTAACCACACGCGACACAAGAAGAATTGCTATCCATTCAATCTCGCGCTCTGGCCCACAACGAATCACAGCCACTCCTTCGTCACTGCTTATTCCTATGCTTATGTCCCCAACCAAACTATTTACTACTCGAAATGAAATTAAAAAGTGGTTTAACCTCTTACTGTTATTCCCCAACTAGGCTAATAAAGACCTGTATCTGACACTGACAAGGGGGAATCACCGCAGGGATCGATCACGGGGCCTCCTAGTTAGCGACCAACGCCCTATTCACTGAGCCACATAATGAGGAATGTAATCATTCGTATTATATAGCTTCAAACAACCCCACCATTTTAGGTGGGTTGGAAGAATTCATCGTGACCATTCTGCTACCTTTTAAATAAAAGGTGAGATTCGCATTTCGTATAAAATATAATTAAAACTACATACTGCTGTCGCCTTTGTACAAACTAGGTTTTAGAAAATAAAAGTAGATGATTAAAAATAATTCTTGAAGATGCATTATGTAAAATTTCGATACAGACCTGACTAGATAATGAAAAGGGAATATCTTTAAAAAATTAGTCACATTACTTCATCCTGGGCGACGTCAGGTTTGTTTAAAAAACCGCTTTAATGACCACTGAAGTTATTTGTTTGATGGTTTTCACGATTGAGATAGCTCTCAGATGGGTTTGTTGTCCCACACCTCTGCGTTTTGTGATGTCGTTTCTGAACGTCGTTGATATCATCACAGTATGCGTGGGCTGGATGGCAGTGACTATAGAACTGTATTACTTTTTGTCAGGTAACGTGGAGACAATGACCATGGCGTATGTTTCGTTTGGGTTAAGATGTTGTTATATTCTTCGCTTGTTCCGTTTCTTCCGATTGAAAGAAAAATACACAGGGTTGAAGGTCATGTGGCTCGCCATAGTACAAAGTAAAGACGAACTTGTGTTGCTCGTCATCTCCTTTCTGATCTTATCCACAATTTTGGGCTCAACCACTTATTATTGTGAACTCGAAAACTCGGCATTTTCGTCCATTCCGGAAGCAATATGGTGGGCTGTTGTTACCATGACGACGGTGGGATACGGTGATATATATCCCATAAGTGCTCCCGGGAAGATTGTGGGCACCGTGTGTAGCTTATGTGGTCTCTTGATCATATCGATGCCTATAGCGATAATCGCGGCCAACTTCAACCAGTACCACAATCACAACAAACAATTTCAGAGGATCGTGGGAGAAAAGAAGAGGTCAAAAATAAAGTATGCAGCGTCGCGAGGAATCAACACGCAGCAGACTAATCTGACCGGCTACTGAACCCATGAGCAGGGCCGTATGTGGGATTTTAAAAGTTGGGATGCAGCAGAGTGGTGGGACGCCAATATAATGCCCAAGTTACTGATATTGATTATTATTAATTGATCATTCAATATTTGAAAGACTGTAATTTATTTCGTGACGGGGTAGGCGGTGTTCTCGGGGAGCCTTATTTTTCTGGAGGTGCAATGTACCCCCTAATCCCCCGCTAGATACGGCCCTGCCCATGAGTATCTTGTATTTATAAAGATTAAATTGAATAGCCTGTATTTCTAAAACAACAAAATAATGGTAATGATGTCTGGATCTTTCATGTTTCCTTGAACTAGCATTAAGCACCATTAGCCTTCCAAAGATATTTGTTAGAATTGTATATTGTTCAGGTCTGCAGGACATGACTAAATGAGATATCTGCCTTGAGCGGCTGCCATATTTAAAAAAAAACATTAGTATTCTATGTCGTAATGCGGCTCGAATCAATTTAAAATCTCGCATACACACAAAGACTAACTTAACATTTTAAAATTTTTTAAATGGAAACAAAAGAGGTAAAACCTGAATACTTATTGTTGGAATTAAAATGTCGGTGAACTGTCTTTGTATTTGATCTCAATTGACGCCAATTCTATATAGACAGCCTAACTGTCCGTTCGGCAAACCTCGACAGATTCCGGTACCCTCCGTAACCCTACATCTGGACTCGGATGTATGATAAAAAGTGATATGTACCTACGACCATACATTTGCGATGCGGCTAGTCGACTACCGATTTACTTTAACATGAAAACGTGCCACTTTTACAAAAAAAGACCCAAAATGGCAGTTATTTGATATAATCTCCATAAAGGCAGCCATTTTTTATCCGGGTCCTTTAAAGGAGAATGCTAAAGTAAAAGTTTAATTTTATCATTTACTTAGTTGATTATGTAACACATTTCAGATTTTTTTTTTTTTTTTTTTAAGTTTTAATAACAAATAACGTTAAAAAACACTCTCGGATTTCCGCAATTACGGAAACACCCGACAATTAAAGAGCTGAAGCTATATCACGTGACATGACGTAATAGTTGATCTACGTTTAGCAGTCGATGTATACTATATATCAATAGGGTATCAGCAGAAAGTAACAGCTTGTCAGACATTGATTTCGCCCAGAGTGTTCTTCCCTATCAGGACCGGCGAATTAGAAATACGAGGAACAACGGTGACGGTGATGGTTCGGAACATTCTAGTTACAATTATGATAAATAAATAGGCACTAGAAATTACAAACAGCGTAGACACGCCTTCGCCTTCACTTGTCTTATCCTTCCTATCACTAGCCTATCTATCACTCAGTCCTTCGATTCGCAATGACTTTCGGCTTTATTGCGGCCCTGTTGGTGTTAACGCTTCATCGGAAAAAAAATATATCAGATAAAAACTAATAATTATGGTATTATATGCCCTATACTAGATACGAGAACGTCGCTAAAAATGGGTCACATCGTCATCATTAGACAGTGATAGGACCATGGTCCAGTAGTAGGGCCTTCGCTCACGCTAAACAAAAAGTAGTATCACGCTCATAATTTACAAAGTTACATCGGACAAACTTCTAACATGATTTAGTACTATTTATGATCGACTGCAAAATCGTCGAAATAGGCCTACGGAAAACGCTTCAAAAGGGGGATAGTAATTAACAATAGTATTCAGGCTACCCTCTAGCGGTGTTTACATTTCGTTGCTATGGTTACATGAGAGGTTTCTAAAGATAGATTTTGAAAGCTTGCCGGTTTCGCCGTAGAATGCACACAGTTTTAACAGAAAGATAAAACAACGGTTATATCTTTATCGACATAATAAAGTTATTAAAATTGCACTGGTCCCGTTCATAAGCAGGTATAACTCTAAATTTTCCGAACAAGAATTGTAGAAAGAAGCTTGTTTTGTTGACATCGCCTCGTTGATCGCTGTGTCCCGACTCAGACCTTTTCTGTGCGTTGTCTCGCTTGGAAATTTTTAAAAAAATGACAGACGCTTCCCGATTTATTGTCGGTGCTATTCGTATATACCCAAGCAAGGCAATTGTCTATGTTTATGCACCCAGTTAGTCAAATTGACGGCATGCCGTGCTCAGTTTCTATAGCCTTCTATAGGGAAATTCACAAAGTCGATCAACTATTACGTCATTCACGGAAAAAATCAAAACGAGGCTTCAGATATGCATAAAGGTCAATTGGGTGTTTTTTGGTATATTTTTCCTTTGTAAAAATATTTTAAGTGACCTTTAAAATTTCGCAGGGTCAAAAATATTCTAATATAAACGTTATTTTTCATATTAAAAGAACTTTTTGCGTTAGTATTCTCCTTTAAAATAGTTCCAAAATGGCGGAATTCGTCATACATCCGAGTCTAGATGTAGGGTACCGGAATCTGTCGAGATTTGCTGAGAGCCTAACTGTCGTATGCCATGCATGTTCATTTAATTTTCGCAGCACTGGGACAGTTGGACAAAATTATTAATTAAACGAGAAGAAAAAAAAAGAATTATGATAGACGATTCTGCAAAATGTGAACGCCTTATTATTTATTTGCGAATATTCGTAGATGTGTATGACTTTTCGTTGAAGAGACAGTCATCACTTGAACTCAGAGTAATGTTATTATATATATTTTAGAAAATAAATTAATTGTTATTATTATATAATGCACTGTAATTATACTATTAAAATCAAAATAATGTCACGTAAGAGTTGTATTCTTTTAGAGGTAATCATACTTTGAGCAATATGGTGTACTGAAAATTTACGCGAATAATTAACTGTAACCACACGCGACACAAGAAGAATTGCTATCCATTCAATCTCGCGCTCTGGCCCACAACGAATCACAGCCACTCCTTCGTCACTGCTTATTCCTATGCTTATGTCCCCAACCAAACTATTTACTACTCGAAATGAAATTAAAAAGTGGTTTAACCTCTTACTGTTATTCCCCAACTAGGCTAATAAAGACCTGTATCTGACACTGACAAGGGGGAATCACCGCAGGGATCGATCACGGGGCCTCCTAGTTAGCGACCAACGCCCTATTCACTGAGCCACATAATGAGGAATGTAATCATTCGTATTATATAGCTTCAAACAACCCCACCATTTTAGGTGGGTTGGAAGAATTCATCGTGACCATTCTGCTACCTTTTAAATAAAAGGTGAGATTCGCATTTCGTATAAAATATAATTAAAACTACATACTGCTGTCGCCTTTGTACAAACTAGGTTTTAGAAAATAAAAGTAGATGATTAAAAATAATTCTTGAAGATGCATTATGTAAAATTTCGATACAGACCTGACTAGATAATGAAAAGGGAATATCTTTAAAAAATTAGTCACATTACTTCATCCTGGGCGACGTCAGGTTTGTTTAAAGAATAGCGGAATCTCGGTTGTCATTGCTACCGTTATTTCCGTCGTAAATTCTTGATTATCCACTTTTTAATTTAATCTCGAGCATCCGATGACACCGAGAGTTGGTCCTGGTAAGTTAATTAATGTCTACTTAAAAATGTATATATCATTTAAGACACAAAGAAAGACTTGCAATAGACAGATTTATCTCTTGCCTAATACATGTTTCCTTCTAATGTGAAATAATATTATGATGCATTTTATTTATTTTTATTTTTCTGTTGCGGTGGTCAAAGAACTAAATGACCTAGGTTAACCATACTCCCGCAATACTTCGTTTAATAAAAGCTAATGTAGGTAAATTTATGTTTCAAATCATGACTGGTCAGTAGTCCGATTAACAGCCATTTACCAACTGCGTATCAATGTCATTACGTTTTGAACATAGCTTTAAAATTGGATTAAACATGTTTACGTTATGCCATGGATCACAATTTTAGTATGCCCAATTAACCAGTGTATAGCAGAACCATTTACCAACTGCGTATCAATGTCATTACGTTTTGAACATAGCTTTAAAATTGGATTAAACATGTTTACGTTATGATGTCATGACTCACAATTTAAGTATGCCCAATTAACCAGTGTATAGCAGAACCATTTACCAACTGCGTATCAATGTCATTACGTTTTGAACATAGCTTTAAAATTGGATTAAACATGTTTACGTTATGCCATGACTCACAATTTTAGTATGCCCAATTAACCAGTGTATAGCAGAATATTGCAGAAAAACTAATTGCGTGACAAACTAGGCTATCAAAATGGATATAATGTAAACAATACTGTTCTGATATGAACAAGATTTTCGTCGTTTTCAATACCTTAAAGTTTTAGGGAAGAACTCCGATTAAACGAATGGCTGTCATGTTGCTGTACTTGGGATATATTTGATTGAACGAGAAGAATAGACACACTCCCCCAAAAGCTTAAGTATCAGAAGCCAATCCACCATGTCGTACCAAGATCAATCGCGTTATCTGATTGGACTAATGAATTCCACTAACTATCTCTATTATATTCTATTTATCTATGCTTGTATAAATAAATTCGTGATTGATGTAGAAAACCGGAAAATATTTTTCCAGATCATTAATTCTGTGGTCGATATTTTCAAGTTTTATTTTCAAATATGTAAGATTCCCTTCAGAATAGGGAGAGCGCTAGATCGAAGCCGGTCCTTAGCATTTTATGACGTCATGTTAGAATTGTGGGTGAAGATAAGGGTTATGGTAAGGGCTAGGACCTGCAGATTTCGTCAGAGTCTCGAGATGTAGACAGGGCTAGCCCTAACCCTAACCCTGGGCCAAGCCTAACCCTTACCCTAACCCATAATCCACATATGACGTCATAAAGTGCTAAGGACCGGCTTCGATCTAGCGTTCTCCTCAGAATAGAAAGGTAAATAAAAGTATCCGAAACAAAATGGATGTTGACCTTGTGTGAAATTCAAGAACAATAGAACCCAGACATCAAATTTGAACAATGGAATTAAAAAAATAAGTATTGTTTATTCAAAAAATACTGACAAATAAAACTTGTTTAATTATATTTACTTAGAATTTCCTGATATTTAAATAGGTAGAATCGATTGAAATGAAATGTAGCTTAATAAAGCTGAACTCCGACGATTACAAAACTAAAGACATAATTAAATTTTAAAAAAGGGAACGCCCAAAACAACCGCCATACTTGTTTTTAATTTCTTGAACTAACATAGCGACCGCTTTGGGCGGAAAACAAATAGGCAGGATATGGACACTTCGGTTTATGTGTGTCCGCCCAAAGCTATTGCCATGTTAGTTCAATAAATTGAAAACAAGTATGGCCGTTGTTATGGGTGTTACCTTTTTTTTTATTTAATTATTTCTGTAGTTTTGTGATCTGGATTCAGCTTTAAAGTCTTACCTGTCTGCACCTACCCAGATTAACGAGGACTGATGTAGTGTTCTACAGAGGAGCGTTTTCTCCTAGACACTGGGTCAGCGTGGCCCTAATAACACGAGTACATATCGTTAAAATAACAGTATAAAAAATAGATATGGGCCACAAACCACCACTGACACCCTGATTTTTAAAAAAAAATTCTCGGGGGACCCCTACGGGCCCCTGACACCCCTAATTTTTCAAAACTTGTCTCAGGGGACCCCTACGCCCCCCCTACCCCTAACAGATTTCCTGGGTCCGTCTCTGGTAAACTTTATTCTTACCTTTAAAACGGGTCAACCTGAGTACCACCAACGTCAATGCCATAGAAGAGCAATTTCCCCTGGGTGCTGAGCCATCGTGGCCTCAATAAAACTAGTATTCTGACCTGGGTAACACTACCAACGTCAACAGTATGTTAACAGCGATTAAAATACAGATGTGACGTCATCCTTTGATGTTGGCGTATCATTATTTCCAATAATGTATGGGCATCTTGCCAATCGTACATTATCTGAAATAGTGGGCTCGTGTGACGTATTTCATCGAAAAGCACGCTCTCGGGATAAAGACATTGCGTAATATACTGAAACAAGATATTACTTAATGTCTCCCTCTCGACCATTAAACCACACTTAGCTCTAAGCAGTGTTTCCGAATATTGCCCTTTAATTTTAAGTACACAGAGTTATCAAAGATCAAGAGACAGAAGCAAACTTGACAATACATATTAATAATGAGAGATAAATGGAATTTAACGTCCACCCGACCCAAACTAGGTCATTTCCGGATTCACACATGGTTCAACTTTATTACAATAATTCGCTTGCGCGTAAGGGTCTTTAGCAGTGGGGGGGGGGGTACCGGAGGGCCAGGAGATTGGACAGGCGACCCTACTTCTGGTCACGTACAACCAGGGAAGCTTTCATAATCAGACTGTGACATATCAGATTCGTTAAAAAGTATAGATCATAAACGTTACATTGTCTATGCTCCTACCACAATCACTTAAACATTTTGTGAATTGAATGAATGAAATACAAATTATGTTTAACGTCCTACGTTTTACTCCAAGCGGGCTTATGAATAAAGCTATAGGTCTATAGTGAATTGTTGGGCAAGTCTAGCCCTGGCAGTAATTGCATTCCACAGTGATAGGTTCTTTTACTACGTGCACGCAAAGTTGTACACGGGACCTCGATTTTTTTTCGTGTCATCCCATACCACCCACATGATAATTCGGGTTCGAACACGGGACACCTAGTTTAATAAACCAGCGCCTTACGTCATCCCGGGACTCAGGTTTAATGGAAGGGTGCGAGCTCAAATACAACCCTCCACTTAAAACACGGACCGTTGGTCTAACATATTTTATACTAAACGGGGATGGAACTCACGACAGCATCTATGCGAGCACCACAGCCTCATCGAACCAGAACTTATACTTTTATCTACTTGTTTTATTTGTAACCATGGCCACCAAATATAAAAGCAGACATAAAGCGCAATCGGATAAGATACTATTTCGTTTCGTTTTCATAATTCAATATTTCGTTTTACTTCTGGGCCTGTTTCTTCACTTGCACTGACTACTAAACGACGAGACCCACCGTTACCTACACTAAATGCAGACAGAATTCTTATTAAAGAAGTTTATCAACACAGACATTTGGGATTGACTTTTCAGAAAAACTGCAAATGGGACATAAATGTAAACATTATTTTGACTAAAACGAGTAAAATGAGTAATTGTCTTGGGTCGTTAAAACACCGCCTTGATAGAAATACCTTGAAAACTATATAAACCTCTTTTGTCCTCCCCACATTATATGAAGAAACAGGATTTATCACTCTTCAAGAGAGGCGAAGGCGTCCCTCCATGGAATAACCTTGATATAAGTATTAGAAATTCGACCTCTATAAATAAATTTAAAACCAAAATAATTAATAAAGATATACCCCCTTATTTGAACTTTGGCAAACGTAAAAATCAAATAATACATAGTCGTCTTCGTCTCTCTTGCAGTGGCCTAAATGGGCATAAATTTTAAGGCACAATTCGGACAGCCCCACCGCGTGTGGTTGTGGCCATTCCTTCGAAGATACCGATCATTTTCTTTTACATTGCTCCTTACATTCTGATGCACGTAAATTATCTATAAATCTTTTACCACCGAATTTTATCAATACACAGTATCTTTTATACGGTGCACGCAGCAGTCATGTTTCATTAGACATCTTTGAAAAGGTCCATATGTTTTTTGACATGAGCAGAAGGTTTTGAGATCAGTATAACATCTATATCGACCTGCTTTGCCAATGTGTAAATATGTATATATCAAATGTTGTAGATTAAGTATTCATTATATTGTTTTATTGTTTACCCACTTATCCATTAACATATTCATATTAATTCTTTTATTTAGGATATAGGTCATATAGGCTGTGCCTGTTCCTCAATCCTTTTCAGTATCTGATTAAAATATTGTTTAAAAAACAAAACAAAACAAAAATTTTTTTAGGGTAAACCACTAGAAATTTCAAATCTTCATGTAATGTAGACAATTAAAAGTATAAAAAACGAAATAAAATATAGATCTGTATTTTAATTAGATTGTTAGTAACGTGGCCAGCTTGAAATCAGTGGGAATCAAGTGTGGAAATATGGCATTATTTCGGTCTTTTTCCAGTTAAACATCGTTATTCAGTCTATCGATCTCTAATTCTAGATAACCCAATCCAATATCTATTGGTAAGGAAAATCGAAATGCAACATATAAGGTAAAGGTGTCGTTAGACTTAGCAATCAGAAGAAAGAAAAAAGTCTCGACTGGAAGTCCATTAGTTTTAAATAGTTTTTATTCGGAAACGAACTTGTCAGGAAAATGGGGAGTGGAGGATCATTATTTGTTTCCAACCCTCTAATGGACACGTCCGTATATTTGATCACAGATATCCGGTGATAACTGCATAAGCGTACGTCAAACATGCTGAAATCGGTGTTTATCCTTTCATCCATTTTGTAATTTATGGTTATTCCTGTATTTAAATACAGCTATATAACAAATGACACATTCCGAATGCATTATCTTATTCCACATCTGTAGCAGCTTGTCGATTTATGAACCATTATTTTAAATTTTATTCATAAAATATGAAATTTCGAAACACGCTATGTTATCAAATAGATGAAGCCATGATGTCTGGAAAACAAAAATAACGGTATTATAGCACCATTTAGATTAATATCTAGATTATATATTATTTTATTTATCACATAATGGCCGCCAGGCAACACTGACTTCAAATAAACAATCCAGATATCGTTAACTGAAAGTACGAAATAAGAGTTAAATTAATTGAAAATCAAAAATAAATACATGCATTATAATATTATGTAGATTAGAATCTAGATTATACAAGAGCTTACTGAAAAGTTCTAAGCTTGAAAAGGATAAATGAAATGATATACAGTGGGGTTTAACGTCCTACTGTTCTGCTCCTGACCTGGGCTAATGAAGACGGGCATACGCCATACGGCAGGGCCGTATGTAGTATTTTAAAAGTGGGCTGCAGCAGAGTGGTGGGGCGCCAAAATAATGTCCAGGTTACTCATTGGCGTGTAGGCGCCATTTAAAAAGACCGACTCATCAGTGCATTATGAGCATCACTGTATGATCATAATCAAATGTATTATTTTATAATTGAAAGGCTGTTTTTTTGTGGGGGTGGGGGCATTTCTCGGGGCGCCATATTTTTCTAGGGGTGCAATGTACCCCCTGCACCTCCGCTAGATACGGCCCTGCTATACAGTGTGCTATGAGGTAAATTTTGCTCGGGCAGTGGTGCTACGGTCTACTCTTATATCAAATTCAAACTGTCAAGGGATCTTTTACGTGCACGCCAATGTGTACACGGGACCTCAGTTTCCACCCCATCCGAACGACAAGACGACTGTCCTTGCAAGAACATATTAATTAGGATAAAAAAAACTTTTGCCACCAACAAGTACAATCATTGAATGATTCATAGACATAAGAACAGCAACTGAATTGTTATTATCGTCTTCCTACCAGACCATCTCGTAAAACTACCCATTTGAAGCACCCGAGATGGATACAAATTGCTACAGGACAGTCATCAAGTACTGGAAGGAATAATCCCAACACAAATACATGCTGACAACTTCTCCACTTTAAGAGATAACGTTCCTTCCTTTTTCACAGTAAAGAGGTGGGTAGCAGAATTTAAGCGTGACAGAGAGAGTTTCGACGATGACCCGCGTCCTGGAAGGCCATCAGCATCAATCATTTAATGAAACATGGCGATGATGGCTGATCGAAGATTGACCACTCGACATATTGCCAGTGTTGTGGGCATATGTTATCAGAGGGTTAGGCACATTATAGCCAACGAGTTAGGGAAGAGAGTTACGCGGTTTAACGTCCACTCGACACGAACTAAATTATCTCGGGACTAACACACGGTTCAATTTCATTTCAATAATAAACTTCCGCGTAGGGGTTTTTGACAGTGGGAGGAACATGGAGGACCCGGAGACAACCCATGAGGATGGATAGGCAAACCTACATCTTGTCACGGACAACCGGGGAATCGAAAACCACGCCAGTTGACTCAATGACAACGAGTTTCTGCAAGAAGGAGGCCGAAGCTCTTGACATCGGATCAGAAACGTGTCAGATTCCTGACTACCCATGATGACAATCTTCTCCGTTTTTAAGCAGGTCCTGATAATGTTTGGGCTAGTTTCCAAAAGTAATAAAGAGGCCAAGTCATTCTTTTTTTTCCTAGTATTTGAGACGCCATGGCTTTTTTAGGGTGGCTGAATAAAATTGCTTCCTGGCCGGCATCCAGGCCTTGCATTATCGTTGTCAACATCACTCCCCCAAGGGGAGTATGTTGAAAAATAAATAGAAATTATCGACTTTTACAGGTCTTTCACAGATATGTAACACGATGGGTCTTTCTGTCTGACGTGACGTGGAGAGCGGAAGTTTCAAAATGACCGGTCGCCACATCTTACACACGACCCATGCATCTTTTCTTACTACACATTTTAGTAGCCTTGTGATCGTCTAGAATTTGTCTCTAGTTGTATTTGCTTCTACTTTACGTTGTGTTGATTTTTTACTGGTTACTTAAGACGGTTGTCTTGCAACAGTTCGTTTTTACTGTTTATATAGCATAGTTCGATACATACAAGCATAGTGCAGATTACAATACAGTCAATACTAACTAAACTCTTCTCAACCCTAGGCAGCCGACCTTAAAGGCACAATAACACCCTTGCTTGCTTGACAGGTCCAGATTTTTTTTTCGCCTTATTCTAACTACAAGATGTTTAAGTGTCCCACCTGTTGTGTAAATTATCCATTACAACCTATCTTACTTGTCCAGAGGGTTCGAAAATATGTTTGGGGCTTTAAGATGGAACCCCTCTGGAATCCAATCGAATTCTTACGAGTATTCTAGTTTTGTATTTACTGGAATCGGACATTCAATTATCTAATTGGTAAGATTCGATGTAAATAAGTATAGAGATTGGTCAAACACGCCGAAGGATGTAATGGTAATTGTCCGTCAATTGTTTCCTGACACAATCTATCCTTTAACTCAGACCCCTTTTCCTGTTATGCTCACGCTATTTCCCAAACAACTAATTTGCGTTTTAAATAAACTCATACCATATCGTATATACTGACAATAGAGAATAATTTGTAAAGATAAATAATATTGTTTAAATATCTTAATTCTCTATTTCTTGACTATGAATTTAAAAACAATGTCACCACGACCATATTACTACATTAGGCTTATAACCTTTGAGCCAGTCTCGTTCTATTCATGTTATAATCAAGCAAACTAATTTAAACAAAATTCCTAGACTGCTTTTTCCAAACACGTCATTTTCGATTCAGTTTCCACTGATTCCGCTCGTTTTAAGGGCAACTGTCGGTGAACTGATCAAGATAACGATGAGCAAGGACGAAGCTGTGGGTCTACAGGAAGCAATACAGACCAGTATATGTATATTTAAATCGCGAGAATTTAAAAAAAAATATTCTCATCATTATAGTAGCATATTAAAACTTATTGTTGTGTGCAGGTGGCTAAGTGGGTAAGACGCTGGCTTTTTGGTCTGGAGGTCAGGTGTTCGATCCCTACATTGGCCGAGAAAGTTGATCCAGATTTTCCGGCGTGGTTTCAGCTTTGACATTGATGCAGGACGGAGGGCCGGACAAGGACAGCTGTCTAGTGGTTCGGATGGAACGAAAAACGGAGGTCTCGTGTACATATTGGCGTGAACGTAAAAGGTCCCTTGACATTTGGAATTCAATATAAGAGTAGGTCGTAGCACCGCTGCCCTGGTAAAATGTCCTTCATAGCACACTGTATGGCGTTAGCCCGTCTTCTAAAGCCGAGGTCAGGAGCGATCAGTAAGACGTTAAACACCATTTCATTTCATTTTATTTATCCTTTTCAATCATAGAACTTTCCAGTCAACCTCTTGTATAATCAAGATTATAATTAACATAATATTATAATGCATGTATTTATTTTTGGTTTTCAATTAATTTAACTCTTATTTCATAAATTCAGTTAACGATATCTGGATTATTTTTTTTGAGTCAGTGTTGCCTGGCGGCCATATTGTGATAAATAAAATAATACAACCTAGATATTAATCTAAAAGGTGCTATAATACCGTTATAAACACTTAATCCAATGATCTAAACCGCCATTTTTGTTATTTCCAGACATAGTGGCTTCATCTACTTGAGACTACAGGAGCCACCATTTGATCTTTTTGTCCATTGTATTAAAGGGTCCTTAATAGGTCCTTACTGACGAACAACCATTTTGCCACAATTGGCAGTATTACAATTAAGGACCTCAGATATTATATTGAATGGAGAACCATTTGGGTTGGGCCATGAGTCAACTTTAGTAAATAATAAGATAAGGATAATGATTTCCTGTGATTTCATCTAGGATGATATTCTGGCCAATAATATCTGCACATTAGGTTATCTAAATCTTCGTATTATCAGTAAAATCAGGAAATATATAACAACAGATGCTATTAGAACACTAATCAGTTCCCTTGTCATTTCTCGTCTGGATAATTTTAATTCGCTTTTATATGGTTTGCCTTTAAAACACATTAGTAAACTTAAAAATCTTCAGAATTGTGCTGCAAGAATGATAACAGGAGCCTCTTTTAGTGATCACATTACTCCTATTCTTTTTAATTTGCACTGGTTACCTGTCCATTTCAGAATTCAGTATAAGATTTTACTCTTAACTTTTAAATGTATCCATAATCTAGCGCCATCAGATCTCTCTAGTATTTTACGCTTTTATACAACATGTAGAAACTTACGGTCTGCAGCAGATTTAATATATCTTCTAGAAGAAAATAGAGCCAATATGGTGTCATTTGGAGAAAAGGGCTTCCTCAGTGGCTTCTCCCAAGTTGTGGAATAAGATCCATAATTCGATCAGAAGGAGAACTTCATTATCAATTTTCAAAACACTCTTGAAGACTTATTTATTTAATATTGCTTTTAAATAAATTTTTTGTATGGAAGACCAAATGGGGCAATATTCATGATTCTTGTTTCTACATTCCACTTTGAACATTTAAGACATAAACGCAACATTCTAAACTAATGATTCTTGTTTCTACATCCTTATGTCAACATTTCATACACAAAATCAACATTTTAAACAAAAAAATGACTTTATGTTTCATTTTCGGCATTTTATCGGTAACTTTTATATATCATAAAATATTAAAATTAAAAAATAATTTCATAATTTTACACGACAAAGAAATCAATTTTCTACGTTTCAAAAAGTCTTGAAGTTAAAATCTTTAAATTAAAAGGTCCAGAATAATATAATGAATTATCAACATTATTACACCAGTGGGCGTTAGCGTATGTGTACACTTAAAGACAACCGGGCGCATGTGAAGTAATGTCCAGATTTATTTAGTCTATGTTGCCCACTGCTCTCTCTGGTGGTTTCAAAACCCATTTAAATTAATTAAATACCGAAAAGGTTCGAAACCATACCGCGCCCGTTCTGACTTCTCTTTTTGATGTTTTCAAAACCAATTTGATTTTATGTTTGTATTGGAACCATTATAAAATATGATGTTATTGTAAATATGTAACATTTTAGAATCTGATAATATTTTAGAATCTGATATGTTTTTTATGTCTGTATTAAAAATGTCTGATAACTTTTGTTCACGTCTGTATTAAAAATGTCTGTATTTCAATCATTATAAAATGTGATGTTATTGTAATTACATGTATGTCACACTTTAGAATCTGATAACGTTTTTTTAATGTTAATTGTCAATGCCCTTTTAGACCATGCATAATGTTGCGACATTATTTATAGAGCAGAGTATAATGCTTTTATATAATCATCTCATAGCGATAGTGTATGCAAATGATTTCATACATAATAGAAATGGGCGGTGTTATGCAAATGTGTCCTAACCCTCAAATTTCCAAAGAATGTTTTAGTACATGCTTCGATTAAAGAATTCATGACAATTGGTATGTAATATTGTTTTAACTCTCCTAAGATGAGGCTCAGTATCTGCCCCAAAAACCAAGAATCCACTGATAAGTGTAATTCGTTGTAACAGCACAGCAATGATGGGGTTAGGGCGCGGTTTCAGCGTGGCCTTCTAGATCGTGTCAGCAACGTGGTTGAGAGCGGGGGGGGGGATGTTGCTGTCGGGCGGAATGGATGTGTGCCAAGAGCATAGCGGGGGGGGGGGGGCATTGTGTACGCGTGCTGAGAACGTGAAAATGCCTTCACACCAAGAAGCTTTAATAAGGTGAAGGCGACATGTACATATTGGCGTGAACGTAAAAGGTCCCTTGACATTTGGAATTCAATATAAGAGTAGGTCGTAGCACCGCTGCCCTGGTAAAATGTCCTTCATAGCACACTGTATGGCGTTAGCCCGTCTTCTAAAGCCGAGGTCAGGAGCGATCAGTAAGACGTTAAACACCATTTCATTTCATTTCATTTATCCTTTTCAATCATAGAACTTTCCAGTCAACCTCTTGTATAATCAAGATTATAATTAACATAATATTATAATGCATGTATTTATTTTTGGTTTTCAATTAATTTAACTCTTATTTCATAAATTCAGTTAACGATATCTGGATTATTTTTTTTGAGTCAGTGTTGCCTGGCGGCCATATTGTGATAAATAAAATAATACAACCTAGATATTAATCTAAAAGGTGCTATAATACCGTTATAAACACTTAATCCAATGATCTAAACCGCCATTTTTGTTATTTCCAGACATAGTGGCTTCATCTACTTGAGACTACAGGAGCCACCATTTGATCTTTTTGTCCATTGTATTAAAGGGTCCTTAATAGGTCCTTACTGACGAACAACCATTTTGCCACAATTGGCAGTATTACAATTAAGGACCTCAGATATTATATTGAATGGAGAACCATTTGGGTTGGGCCATGAGTCAACTTTAGTATATAATAAGATAAGGATAATGATTTCCTGTGATTTCATCTAGGATGATATTCTGGCCAATAATATCTGCACATTAGGTTATCTAAATCTTCGTATTATCAGTAAAATCAGGAAATATATAACAACAGATGCTATTAGAACACTAATCAGTTCCCTTGTCATTTCTCGTCTGGATAATTTTAATTCGCTTTTATATGGTTTGCCTTTAAAACACATTAGTAAACTTAAAAATCTTCAGAATTGTGCTGCAAGAATGATAACAGGAGCCTCTTTTAGTGATCACATTACTCCTATTCTTTTTAATTTGCACTGGTTACCTGTCCATTTCAGAATTCAGTATAAGATTTTACTCTTAACTTTTAAATGTATCCATAATCTAGCGCCATCAGATCTCTCTAGTATTTTACGCTTTTATACCACATGTAGAAACTTACGGTCTGCAGCAGATTTAATATATCTTCTTGAAGAAAATAGAGCCAATATGGTGTCATTTGGAGAAAAGGGCTTTCTCAGTGGCTTCTCCTAAGTTGTGGAATAAGATCCATAATTCGATCAGAAGGAGAACTTCATTATCAATTTTCAAAACACTCTTGAAGACTTATTTATTTAATATTGCTTTTAAATAATTGTTTTGTATGGAAGACCAAATGGGGCAATATTCATGATTCTTGTTTCTACATTCCACTTTAAACATTTTAGACATGTACGCAACATTCTAAACTAAGGATTCTTGTTTCTACATCCTTATGTCAACATTTCATACACAAAATTAACATTTTAAACAAACAAATGACTTTATGTTTCATTTTCTGCATTTTATCGGTAACTTTTATCTATCATAAAATATTAAAATTAAAAAATAATTTCCTCATAATTTTACACGACAAAGAAATCAATTCATTGGTTTCTGAAAGTATCTATAAAAAATCTGGAACTTGAACTCTTATGAAAATATTTTCTACGTTTCAAAAAGTCTTGAAGTTAAAATCTTTAAATTAAAATGTCCATAAAATTATAATGAATTATCAACATTATTACACCAGTGGGCGTTAGCGTATGTGTACACTTACAGACAACCGGACGCTTGTGAAGTAATGTCCAGATTTATTTAGTCTATGTTACCCACTGCTCTCTCTGCTGGTTTCAAAAACCATTTAATTTAATTAAATACGAAAAGGTTCGAAACCATACCGCGCCCGTTCCGACTTCTCTTTTTGGTGGTTTCAAAACCAATTTAAATTTATGTTTGTATTGAAACCATTATAAAATATGATGTTATTGTAGATATGTAACATTTTAGAATCTGATAATATTTAAGAATCTGATAATATTTTTTTATGTCTGTATTAAAAATGTCTGATAACTTTTGTTCAAATCTGTATTAAAAATGTCTGTATTTCAAACATTATATAATGTGATGTTATTGTAATTACGTGTATGTCACACTTTAGAATCTGATAACGTTTTTTTTTTATGTCAATTGTCAATGCCCTTTTAGACCATGCATATTGTTGCGACATTATTTATAGAGCAGAGTATAATGCTTTTATATAATCTACTTATAGCGATAGTGTATGCAAATGATTTAATACATAATAGAAATGGGCGGTGTTATGCAAATGTTTCCCAACCCTCAAATTTCCAGAAAATGTTTTAGTACATGATTCGATTAAAGAATTCATGACAATTGGTATGCAATATTGTTTTTAACTCTCCTAAGATGAGGCTCGGTATCTGCCCCACAGACCAAGAATCGACTGATAAGTGTAAAATCGTTGTAACAGCACAGCAATGATGGGGTTAGGGCGCCGTGTCAGCCTGGCCTTCTAGATCGTGTCAGCAACGTGGTTGAGAGCGGTGGGGATATTGCTGTCGGGCGCAACGGGTGTGTGCCAAGAGCGTAGCGGGGGACGTTGTGTACGCGTGTTGAGAATGTGAAAATGCCTTCACACCAAGAAGCTTTAATGAGGTGAAGGCGGCATGGCGTCATATTAGTTAAGTGATCGACTCACAACAGCGTCTCTCTAATTATTTTGACAATTAGGCCTGGCTCCAGACGTAAATAAACCTTATTTGACAAAACAAAAATTCGTAATAACTAACATTCTTCTTCGTATCCACTGAAAAAAAAATATGACCTCAATCTGAGGAGAAAAACGATTTATATGAGTAGCGAGGTGCATAAATTGTCAATCAAATTAGTTTCGTTTTCTCGTCATGTCACTTATTTTTCATCGCTATTGGGGCGGAGGGACGAAACCAGTTGGTCGGAGGCCAAAGAGCTTCCCAGTCCGCCACTGACAATTTTAATCCGGGGGTAAATGTGGAATTATGATCATAAATGGTTGCAAACTGCAAATCTTTTAAAATCGAAATCAGAGGAAATTAGATATACCCGCCGTACAATATGTTGTTAACGGGTTTCCTGTCCAACTGAGGACTAAAGCCAACTAACAAGGTGTTTTGATCAATGGTGCATGTACGTACATTGAGAGGACGATTTTTCGGAACACAGCTCACACAGTCACAAGAATTATAATACCATAGCTGGATTCGATTGTTAGCAACAATTTCCCTTTTTTTTTTAAAAAAAGCACCACCTACCGTGTCTACCCGCCTCTAATAAAGTCGCCGATATAAGTTTTCTAACACAATATTCTAATAAAACGGCATTTTATTATATCAATCATTCATTTAATTTAATTAGATATTATGAAATATAATATGTGTATTGAAAATTTCATAAATCTACACAATCTGTTGTATATGATAGACATTTTAAATGCCAAACCCTTCTTTTATTATAACTGTATATGTGTTGCCTTTCATTTTGCAATCAAATTTAATTTTCATAAATCTATACCATCTGCTGTATAAAATGTTTTGAGTTAACCAAAATGGCGTCACTGGCTTCAATCGTCATAATGGTATAAAATGATGTCATGCCGTCTCAAGTCGATGAGTTGGTCGTCGGGGAGACATTCCTCACGGGGTTAATCACTTTGAATTGCACAATTAGAATTTTCGGACCAAACCCAACCCTAACCCTAACCCTAGCACACGGTGCCTGTCAGGGTCGCTAAAAATAAACCATCATCCATTTTATGAACGCGAGATTCCGTCAATTCACCATGGCCGGTGTTGTAACTATTGTGAGGAATGTCTCCCTTGTGCAAATTTCCAAGTTGATCAAAACTTCTTGCTTCACACTTTCCACATTTCACCACACTATTTAATTTTTGTGGACATTATTCCTGGTGATAGCACACAGTTGTATACAGGCTTTGAAAAGACACTGATAGACTTTGAATTCGGGTCCGTGATGAATAATAATTTTAATCAGTTGTATCATTTTCAGGCAAAATTACGCAAATTGAGTTTATTTTGGTTAGAAGTTACACAAAAATGATCAAATCACAATTCATGCATTGCTATGGTTACTATTCCATATTTCAACTATTATTTTAGTACATTTTAGTCCTATATTATATTATATGATGTTAAAATTATAAAAAAACGTTTTCTGGAGGTTTTTCTTTATTTGAATGATTTCTATTTTCGGTGTTTTCGCAAAACTTTAGATTTAGGGTTAAACTACATCTGCATAACACCGTCCAATTGAAATGAAATGAAATGGGGTTAAACGTCCTACTGTTCAGCCCCTAAACTGAAAGAAAAAGACAGGCATACGCCATACAGCTAGCTATGAGGGAAATTTTGCCCGGGCAGCGGCGCTACGGCCTACTCTTGTGTGCACGGACCTCGGTTTTTCGTTCCTTCCGTACGACTAGATAGCTGTCATTGAGTCAACTGTGTGGTTTCGAATCCAAGGTTGTACGTGACAAGGAGTAGGGTCGCCTGTCCTGCCTCGTAGGTTTTCTGCGGATCCTCCGGTTTCATACCACTGCTAAAGACCGCTACGCGCCAGCGAATTATTGAAATAAAATCAAAAATGACCTAGTTTGTGTCGAGTGGACGTTAAACCCCATCTTTCCCTCTTTCTCTGTCTCTCTCCATCTCGCTTTGCGTTTGACAAGACTTTATATTGGACGCTTACGGCTGGCCCCCGAATTTAATATTTGTTATTTTTTTGCAACGTGTATGTTCTGTCTTGACCGCGGGTTTATCTTGTAGAGTAAAGTTTTAGCCCCTTGTACTGCAGAATGTTGGGCTTTGCTCCTATATGCTCACTACACTTATTAGTTTGGCGTTTTCTGAGATTCTATCCGCATTATGGCAGGCTATCGCCATTGGTCGTATTATTTCGGTTACGTCTTCTTAGTCAATCATTTCAGTGAAGGTGATACCGTAACAGACCCGGGACTGTACAGCCCAGTGGACGCTTACGACTGGCCCCCGGATCCATTCACTTGATTTGATAATTGTTTATTTTTACAATGACTATTTTCTGTCTTGTCCGCAGGTTTATCTTGTAGATTTTTGGTTTGCGTTAGAGTAGAGTTTTAGCTCTTCGTATTACAGAATGTTCTCGTTGTCGGGCTTTGCTCCTGTTTGCTCACTACATGTACACTTTATTATTTTAGCGTTTTCCGAGATTCTGTCAGGATTATCGCCCTTATTTTTAAAATTCTTTGACGTCAACTGGCAGTCTATAGCCATTGAAGAGACGACCACTGTCGAGATTGTTCGCATTATTTTTGTTACGTCTTTTTAGTGAAGCCTGTACCATAACAGGCCCGGGACTGTACAGCGCAGTGGACACTCACGCCTGACCCCAGATCCATTCACTTAATTTAATATTTGTTTATTTTCTGCAATGTGTATTTTCTGTCTTGTCCGCGGGTTTAGGGGATCACGGTGGCTAAGTGGATAAGGCGCTGGTTCGCTAGCCTGGAGGTTGAGTGTTCGATCCCTGCATTGGCCGAGAAAGTTCATCTCGATTTTCCGGCGTGATTTCCCCTTGTCAGTGATGCAGAAGGAGGGCCTGACAAGGACAGCTGCCTAGTCGTTCGGATGGGACGAAAAACCGAGGTCCCGTGTACAAATTGGAGTGCACGTAAAAGATCCCTTGGCAGTTGGAATTCGATATAAGAGTAGGCCGTAGCGCCGCTGCCCGGGCAAAATTTCCCTCATTGCACACTGTGGCGTATGCCCGTCTTCAATTAGCCCAGGTACGGTGCTTAAGCGTAGGACGTTAAACCCCATTTCATTCATTGTCCGCGGGTTTAATAGAGTCCGGGTGACCGTGACACAACTTTTGAACCTAGACACCAATCAATTAATTGCATCCATTACATTTGCTAACAACTGAGACTCGGGAATATTCGTTACGAACAAGTTGATCTTTAGATTAATGGGAAATTTTGCATTATAATTTTCGATGTCCAAATAACACGATTTCAACTTTTTTTGCTTCGAAAGGAAATCTTACTAGCTACGCTCAATGGTTAGCATAATAATAATATTAATAGCATTAGGTAGCGGCAACGTCGGTGATACATGTAGTTCGGGAATGAAGGGTTGCTTTCATTCTGAGATGAAATGGGGTTTACGTCCTACTGCTCTGCTCTGAACTGGGCTAACAGTTAGTCTTGCCAGGCCCCCGGTACTGCATCAATGACAAGGGTGAACCACGCAAGAACATCTTGATGAACGTTTTCGGCTAATGCAGGGATGGAACACCCGACCTCTAGGTTGGCCAGCCAGCGTAATTGACTCTCGAATTTCATTCTAGGGGTACTACACATATTGATCACGAGACGAGGTTAACCAATATATAATAGCGCGCGTCCATTATCGTAGAAGCCAAACAAACAACACGTAAAGAAAAGAAAAGTATCAACCACTCGTGACAGCTGAAACATAATATATTTATACTCGACTGCCGGTCCGGAACGTCCCGAATTGACAGTATTGCAATCGTGTAACATGGAATTAGATCCTGGCAGTCCCGACAATAGAGATGAATTGAATTGAAATGGGGTTTAACGTCCTACGCTTAAGCACCTAACCTGGGCTAATTGAAGACGGCCATACGCCATACAGTGTGCTATGAGGGAAATTTTTGCCCGGGCAGCGGCGCTACGGCCTACTCTTATATCGCATTCCAACTGCCAAGGGATCTGTCCTTGTCAGGCCCTTCTTCTGCATCACTGACAAGGGGAAACCACGCCGGAAAATCGAGATGAACTTTCTCGGCCTATGCAGGGATCGAACACTCGACCTCCAGGCTAGCGAACCAGCGCCTTATCCACTTAGCCACCGTGATCCCCAGACAATAGAGATAATCATGACGAAAATAAACACAGCGAATATTTTTCTCTTCAGCATTGGCGGGTTGGGTGGCCGAATGATTAGCACGTGTGTGCTGTATTATAAAGCCTGTCCTTGAGTCAACTGGCGTGGTCTCGAATCTCCGATTGTACGTGCCAAGCAGTAGGGTCACCTGTCTACTAACCTCGTGGGTTTTCTCTGGTATCCCCCAAATGTTGAAGACCCCTACGCGCAAGCCAATTATTGAAATAAAATTAAACCATATGTTAGTTCCGTAATGACCTAGTTTGTGTCGAGTGGACGTTAAACCCTATGTATCTCTCTCTCTCTCTCTTCAGATTCGGGTTGGCAATCGAATATTCCTTATACGGTAGTGTCCGACGTGATTTACCCTTGTCAGTGATGCAGAAGGAGGGCCTAACAAGGACAGCTGCCTAGTCGTTCGGATGGGACGAAAAACCGAGGTCCCGTGTACAAATTGGAGTGCACGTAAAAGATCCCTTGGCAGTTGGAATTCGATATAAGAGTAGGCCGTAGCGCCGCTGCCCGGGCAAAAATTTCCCTCATAACACACTGTATGGCGTATGCCCGTCTTCAATTGGCCCAGGTACGGTGCTTAAGCGTAGGACGTTAAACCCCATTTCATTCATTCATTCATAGCACACTGTATGGCGTATGCCCGTCTTCAATTAGCTCAGGTTAAGTGCATAACAGTAGGACGTTAAACCCCAATTTCATTCATTCATTCCTATACGGTAGAAGGGGGGCAACTCTTTTGTTATTGTTTCAGACCGTAGTTAATAATATTGACTGGTCTCAATGTAAAACATTATTAGGTGTCTTTAAGCTCATTTTCAATAACTTGGCATGTCATTATTACATGTATATTTCGATGGATGTGGGGGTCAGACATACCCTCCCCTACCCTTGATTTTATTTTTTAAATTATAATGCGGCAAAATGCGTTTTCCACGCTCTTGGAACCGCAATCAAAGTCGCTATAAAGTGATCACATGGCGTGTGTCATTTTCGATAGCGCTATTTCTCATTTTTATTTTAAATACACCAAAATAAGAAACTTTTTATCCTCTAAACTAGAACTAAAGCCACGTCGATAGGGCGATCAAAAAGAGGATATCTAATAACAAGCCAACAGCGAGGCTGATGTCACCCACCGAAATCCCAAACTAAAAGATGACACATATTAATAAATCGCACATTTACTTTTTTTCAAAAGTATCAACCAATCAAAATGACTTTGAGCTATACACTAAGTTTCATCACATAGAATCAAAGTTATCTTGTCCCAAAGCATCGACCAATGAAATTTCTAAGCTCAGCTTTGCTTTAGCTTGGAATGTTAATCATTGAACTCAGTCAAGACATTCACCTAATGAACATCGACGTCAAGTTGAAACATTCTACCTTGATTAAATGCAGGGTTGTTATGTTCAAAAGTCTTCAGTTTCAGCAATCAAATTGTTTATCGCTACTTACTGTAATCAGACAGTGTTTATCACCAAAAACGTCATAATTTTATTCACAAATTATCCTGTGTACAATCTGTTGTAACCTCGGTCATACTCAAGCAATACCATGGCAGGTAACAGAAAAAGCCAACCCTCTGTTGTAGGTAGTAGGGCAAAATAGCTTTAAAATGTTACGAGAAACTTTTAGATTTTTTTTGTCTGAAATTGAGATTGTTAGTCTAATCTTAAGCATGGAAAAAAATTTAATGTCACAATTTGTAACGCTAAAATCGTATGAACATGCCGCATATTTAGTCATTATTTTTTAATTTTTATTGATAAGACATCCCTTCTGGTCAAATGGTGTCTCAACTTCACACTAGAACGACCATTTTATGCTTTCCAGAAAGACAATCGTGAAGCCAGGTTGATGATGTGTGACTAGTGTGGTGTAAGTGAATATCAGTCATCATGTGTATTCAATATCAATAAACGTCACCTCTATTTCATGTCACTCAATGGTGCATGACAGAGGGCTTGGTATGGGGGTAAAAAGCGGGAGTTGACTTTTCTAGAAGCATTTTTCCTCGGGAATCCGAAAATAGTGAGTAATCAGTCAGGTCAGTGGGTGTTCAGGAGTTATCGAGGTCAAAAGGTCACCAGAAATTAAATGGGGTGGCTTAAGAATTTAGCCACTTCTGCTACACATTTTGCAGCATTAACGTAGAATTATGAACTATTTGCTAATGTTGAATTTCCCGGATGGTAGTCTGACACCTATATCATTATCATTATCTATGGCCTTTAACGAGGATGTGGCAAGCCATTTATTGCAGCAGTGCATCCATCGCAGATGAAAAAAATTGACAAGTTGTTTAAATTGACATTATAACTGTGACGTCTGAGGTTGTTATTATATAAAGTTTTATACCGGGTCAATATATAGGACTTTGCAATGCTTTACTTGCTTTAAAAAATGATGTATCACTTGTGACACAATTGGTTCTTTCTATCAGGTTCTTATGACAAGACTTGTTTAACTTCTAATAATACTTTTATTCTGCTTCTTACATATAAAGTACAAACATCGTAATGTAAACGACCGTAGAACTATCTTGTAATACGTGCCGTTGTCTGGTCTTAACTCCAGACCTGCGTCGCCTAGCCTACGACTACTCTCGTGTCCTGCCTGGACCTCTCTGAATTATGCTGTTTTATACTGGGGTTTTAAACCTTTCACAGACAAAGGAATATCATTAGGCATTTGGCTATAACGTATCATGTTTCATATCAGTCAACGTTCAATATAGTTAATCAGACAGAGAAGTAAGATAAGACATACAATCAACAAGTTCAAGTTACATAATGACATAACGACATAAGGAATACTACCAAGAGATCTACAGGGGTTGAGGACAGGTTCATTTGATATTAAGATTACTCTCACATGTCAAGATGACAGGGCGCATAACATGTCATTTTGTAACACACTACGCCGCAATGTAGGTCATTTCGGGACTAACAGGTTTTTTTAAAATAAAATGTGGGCGTATATTGTCGTCGCCTCTGTGTCTACAGGTCACAATTTCTATCCGATGTCAAAGAAACTTGAAATATAGGTTTATCACCCTAAGATCTCGGTTCGATATAGCCATGTATCGCAATGTAACTGCAAGGATTGTGACCCCTGATTGTACGAAAAATCACGTGTTTAGCTATGAACACTGTAGAGGTCACAATTTTTATCCGATTCGGTTCCTTTCGATATAACTTCCTTAATTGTGGTCCCGGATTGTACGAAAAATCGCGTTTTGAGCTTGAAGACAGAATAGAGGTCACAATGTTTTTAAAAAAAACGTTTGAATAATACACTCCAAGAGGGTTGAGTTCGAATTTCGTAAAAAATCGGCCCGAAATTGACGGACAAAATGGCTGCCCCTCGTTCGCAAATAGTGTCAAAATATTGTGTATCAGGGTTGTGGATCCTATGGACGCCACGATGTTCACCCGATTTAGATGGAACTTGAAATGCATGTTTATAGCCCAATTCGTGTTTCTTGTCGATTTTCGTACATATCGAATCGTATCTTCTAATAACCATTCCGCCATAATGAAGGTTAAATTCGAATTTCGGGAAAATCGAAATGAAACTGACAGACAAAATGGCCGCTCTTTGTACGCGAATAGTGTAGAAGTATGTAATATCAAGGTTGTGGACCCTCTAGAGGTTACAATTTTTATCCGATGTTGATGAAACTTAAAACATATCTTTATATCCCAAAGATCTCCGCCCCTTTTGATATTTGCACATTTCAGGCCATAACTTTCAGGTTTTCTATAACCCAGATTAGAGTTTAAACTAAATATGTCTTCCCTGTGAGGCTGCATTATATGTTTTACCTGGTAGTGCAAGATTAGGCTAGCAAAGCTACCAACAATATCCATCACTTTATTGGTGGTTTTGATTATCTTAACAGTGGATTTCGTGGGTTTTCTTGTAACATTGGTAGCAAATCACAAGCAAGACCACAAACACCCACAAGTATTTAGACATCGGTGGGAATAGCGCGAAGGGTCTATATAAACACATTTCTGTTATTGGAAGAGGCACAGTGGATTTAAAATTAATATCAAATTTGTAACGTTTAAAAAGAAACCCAACAGCTGCATCCCTTTTAGATAGAGGGTAAGCCATTTTAATTGAACACAGTCTGTACAAGTATGTACATGTTGGGAGGATCAAACGGGTCTTATGTCAAGCGTTTAATCGTTCGATGCGCATGGCAAGGAGTAGTTTCGCATGCCTGCCCGCGAACGTTTCGTTCCTTTAAGTTCCAATTTCAAATTATTGTTTTTAATTGTATTAAAATAAAGCCTTAAAATAGATGGTATCAATAAACATTCCAACCTTGCCAAAAAGAATAATCCAATTAATCAGATAATTCACTATTGGGATGTCTAATGCATGGGAGGCAATGAGAAAACCAGGGAGGTACTTGTGTTATAATTCCCCGTGTATATGATTTTCGAGGGTGGGAAATAATGCCCATGGTCGTACACTAGTGAGTAGATAACCTATTGAGCAAAAGTCATAGCAATAATTATGTTTTGACTTTCTTAGAAAATATGAAATTCTCGCTTTAAGCCACATCGAACCGTTCCGAATGTTCAGAGGGTGTTTAAAATCGCTGAAGGCAATATTGGGCCCAGTTTCAATCATCTTGGTCTAGATTTATTTAGTGATTACGCCAAATGGATGAATATACCATAGTCACCTCATAAAAAAACCCTCTCCTGCTATTCTTTTCGTGGCGATATAACACCAATGCGGTGACTAGAAAACTCCTGTAGTATATAGGAGGTCGTACACGAGGCAATGTATGCTTACTGGTTCGAATAAACATGGCTAACTATAACTTTCGGCCTAATACCAAATATAAATTCCCAAATGTTTCAGGTTGTTTTTTTTTGAGAAAATAAATAATAATCAACATTGTCCTATGTTGTATCAATCATATTTATATTTTATCCGTTCTGTTTCTTACATGGTGTAATGAGTCGTACGAACTGTAGTGCTTGCAAAAGTATATTTTGTGTCTTGTAGAAAAGTGCTAAAGGCGATAAATCGAGGATATGAGAACAAGTCAATAAGAACACGTCAGAATGAAGTGTCGTATAATTGCGTTAATACTGTCGTGATGTGGTGGTACCGGATTATGAACATGGCGATAATTCACATGGCTACTATCGGCCACCATACATTTGATTATAAAACCAGCCACCAGTGAGACTGGTGTCCCCCACCGAAATCCCCGAATAAATAGATGACACATGTTGATTAATCGCACATTCGTTTTTCCAAAAGTACCGAGAAATCAAACTATACACTAGGTTTCATCACTCTCTATCAAGATTATCTTGTCCCAGAGCATCGACCAATGAAATTGATTATCAATGCTTAGCTTTAGCTCGAAATGTTAACCATTGAACTCGGTCAAGACATTTACCTAATGAACATCTACGTCAAGTTTAAACATTCTATCTCAATTAAAAGCAGAGTTGTTATGTTTCAAAGTCTTGACCAATCAAATTGCTTATCGTTCCTTAGCCTAAGCAGAAAATTCGCACCATCGAACATAGTCAAAGTAATGATTTAATGAATCTATATTTGGAGTTTCATCGCTCCGACTTCATTATAATCAAAGGTATCGTGCCCCCATAGCATCAACCAATCAGATTGTTTATCTCCTCCTACCGTAAGCAGACAATGTTCATCATCGAACTCAATCACCTAATGAACGCCTACACCAAGTTTGAACATTCTACATAGTTATTGTGTTCCGAAGTCTCAACCAATCAAATTGCCTATCGCGCTGCTAACCCTCAGCAGAACATTCTGATTATCGAACTTCGTCAAGGTATTGATGTAATGAAACTACACACCACGTTTCACCACTCTAACTTAATTAGAACTAAAGTTATCGTGTCCTAAAGCATCAACCAATCAAATTGTCATCGCTCTTCTTAAAGCATCAACCAATCAAATTGTCATCGCTCTTCTTAAAGCATCAACCAATCAAATTGCTTATGACACTTCTTACTCTAAGCAGAAATGCTTATTATCGAACTTATTCAAGGAAGTAGGACCATGAAAATATACACTAAGTTTCATCACCAATTACTTAATTGGAGAACTAAAGTTATCGTGTTCCAAAGCATTCACCAATCAAATTGCTCACCTCAAGAAGAACACTGTCATTTTCGGACTCTATCAGGGCATTGACCTAATTAAAACCTACACCAACTTTGAACGTTCTCGCTTAATAAGACTGAGAGTTATAGTGTTCCAAAGTATCGACCAATCAAACTGCTTATCGCTCTGCTTACCCTAAGCAGAACATGCTCAGTATCGAACTTAAATAAGGTATTAGTGTAATGAAACTATACACAAAGTTTCATCACTCTCACGTTATTGTCTCTAAAGTTATTGTGTCCCAAAGCATCAACCAATCTAATTGCTTAGCTATGCTTACCCTAAGCAGAAAATGCTCATCTTCGGACTCGATGAGTTTTGACTTAATAAACACCCGACACCAAGTTAGAACATTCTAGAAAGAGAGTTGTTGCGTCCCAAAAAGTGTGACGGTTGGACAGAACGACGGTGGACAAAAAATTTGCACAAAGGAGACATTCCTCACAATAGTCACAACACCGGCCATTGTGAATTGACGAAATCTCGAGTTCATAAACTTGATGATGGTTTACTTTTAGCGACTTTGACAGGCACTGCATGCTAGGGTAAGGGTTAGGGTTGGTCCAACAATTCTAACGTCATGTGCAATTCAAATTGATTGAACCCATGAGGAATCAATCTCGAACCAGAAAAAGTTTGGAGAAAGAAATTTCTCTCGTGACACTGGGTAGCCATTTTCCCGGAAGGGACGAATCACAAGACTGTCACGTGAAATGTATTTATTTTACGTTTCCGGATGACTGAATCACTTAAAAATATACACACGCGTAGAAAAAAAGATCTTTACGAAAACTAAAATTTTTACAGGATCCACTTTTGTTATGTCAGCGAGTTGACTTTGACTCAAGAATCATTTCACAACAAACAAAACGACGATCCGACATCTTGTTTTCGAGAAAATGACCTCAAAAAGATTGTCCAATCAGAGGTCAGCATTGGCGGGGCTTACGCGTTAAAAAATCTGAAGATAATGGACGGTCTTTGGCCCCAGAGGCCTCCGACCCCGCGGCTGACTCTTGGTACGAGATTGGTGAGGAATGTCTCCCCGACGACCAAGCTGGTGGACAGTAAATCGGATCAAAGTAGGTTGGATTTCACACAGCTAATGTATTTTTGATGATTCATAATGAAATGCTTTGTTTTGTGTGCGCAAAGATTCATTTAGAAACTAATGATATTATACACAACAATCAGTTGATCAACTAATTACCGCTTTGTCAAATATTACTTGATCTATTTCACACATGGTAAAATTAATATTGTTTACGCGTCAGGAAATGGGTGTCTCGTCTATTTGGGATTTCATGTTTGAGAAATTTAAACAGGTCGAAAAACAATCAAGTTAAAGGTCAAAATTAACGCGGTCATTCATCCTAGATCATAAAAAACCCTTAAAAAATCAGATCATTATTTTTGATCTTTTAAATTGATTGTGCTCCGAAACAGTATGTAACATAGATAAAGAAAATAATGAATTTAACATAGGTCCATTTAAAGATCCATTATCTAAGAACTAAATCTGCCTACTTTAGGTCTGTATTTTGCATTCAAATATTTATTGGCTATTCTATTTAGACATTTACGTGACAGGTCTAAAATGAAAATGAACTCTCTGCATGATGGATTTATTGTATTCATAGACATTGAACTGGAGTCGGTTTAGTGATGAATAATTAGTTTAATCAATTGTACTATTTTAGTTTTCGCTTCGTTAAGTTAAATAAAACCAAGTACCAACAATCCAAACTATTAGACAAAATTCGAAGTCCTAAAAAACGGTATATGCAAATTAGTGTAATCAGGTATACTTTAAATAATCAGAATAAAATGAACAAGCTCTTGCGTAACAAATTAGCTGAAACACTTCATAAGCTGGTGATATTGGAATATTACTACTAATAAATGGAAAGTAATAAAGATTGTTTTGATCTTTGATGATTTTTCTATATTCGAATGTCTTGCATTTTCGGCATTTTCTGAAAATTGCACATTTGGGATTAAACCACATTTGCTTAAAGGGACAATAACAGTCTTGCTGGCTTTACAGGTCCAGAAAAAAACAGCCTTATTCTAACTACAAGATGTTTAAGTGTCCTACCTGTTGTTTAAATTATCCATTACAACCTATCTTACTTGTCCAGAGGGTTCGACAATATGTTTAAATCCAAGTTGCATTTGAAAGTGCTTACGTAAGGCTTTTCAAACCATGTTACGGCATGTAGTTGAATTTTTTAAATTGAAATATTGTAAAATAGTACAAATTGTTGACCAGAATAAAGTTTGGAACATAGTATTCAGTTACAACAAGAGTGGTATTGGGGCTTTAACACCGGCTAATTCAGGTGTTATGTAAGTAGCAAGGGGTTAAATGTCAAGGCCAAAAAACGTGATATTAACCTTTCGCATAGGTAATTTCATAATTATGTGTTCCACATAGATTAAGGCCAAGGTTTCTACGGAAATCTGTTTTTAATGGGATTGCGGGAAGGACATTTTTTTTTTAAAAAAATAGCTTGTGTATGTATAAATTGCAACGATCTGGGGACTTCGATGTCATTGACGGAACAACAGAAGTGCTGATCACAAAATGAAGACAGCTATACTTTTCTGTGCACTGCTTTTGTTAGCAGCTCAAGGTAAGAATCTTTAAGGCATGATACTCGCATATCTTATATTGGACAAGCATGGAAAAATGACTAAAGTAATGGTATGGCTTTTGCATTTGTCGCTAAAATATCAAATTTATCACGGCTGTATCCACACTAACATGTAATAATTTACCTAACATTTAATTAAATAAGCTAAACCAAAATAACAACGCGATATAATGTCCCGGCTTCGATTCAATTGAATTTTTTAAAAAAAGGTTATCATTTAACTTATCAAAATGGCAGTGGGCTTATTGCCTAGAGAGCAGCACACGGAACGGAACTGAAGCAGTGTTGGACAAAAGTATTTCTATTAGGAAGGCGAAGTGAGCAAGACACTGGCTCCCTCGCGAAGAGGTCGCGTGTTCCATCCCTGCAATGGCCGAGAAAGTTCATCGGGATATTCCGACGTAGTTGCCTCTTGTCCGTGGTGGAGGGCGGAGGGTTTGACACAATCCCGAAACCAGAAAACAATGTGGAGAAATTGGGGTTGCAATTTTCCAGGAAGTGACGAGTCACGTGACATGTATTTATTTTACGTGTCTGGATGACTGACTCACTTAAACATATACCCGCGCGTAGTTCTTGTACGTAGAAAAATAGATCTTTACGTTAAGGATCTATTTTGTCAGCGAGTTGACTTTGGCTCAAGGATCATTTTACAACAAACGAAACGACGATCCGACCTCTAGTTATCGAGAAATCGACCCAAAATGATTGACGAATCAGGTCAGAATGGGCGGGGCTTAAGTTTAGAAAAAATGGCCGGTAAAAGGAACCAGAGGCCTCCGGCTGCCTCTGGGAACGAGATCGGTTTGACAAGAACACGTCTTTTTTTCCCAATTGGACGAAAAACCGAGGCCCCGTGTACACATTGGTAGTTGAAGTTCGATATAAAAGTAGGCCACAGTGCCGCTGCAACCCCTCCCCCCAATAGCACGTCTTCATTAACCCAGTCGGAGCAGAACAGTAGGGCGTTAAATTTCATTTCATTTATTCCTATATATTGTAGTTTTCATGTGATTTCTTAAAATGATTCATCGATATCTGCTGCACATGTGTCATGTACGCTCGAACATCCCAGTGCGAACCACTAGATGTATATTATTGACAAGATATAGTGAGAATGAGAAAGCAAAGGTAGGCACAAACGATGCATTACGACAATAATGCATCTAGAAAGTGACGCGTAGTATAAAAGTACTTATGGAGTTTTGCGATTGAAATTCCCGATCGACCATGATTGCCGAACATGCGAAGTGTGTCTCTTTGGTATATACGAGGCTACCACAAGAAAATTCCAATGCCGGGTGTAAAGCTACTGAAACGTGGTCCATCCAGGGGCATCAGAAATATTATTGAAAATCATCGTCAATTTTAAAAAATTCTTAATCACTTTGGACCTATCGTAATATTGTGAGATTGGGCACGTATCGATGTCACCCTCATCAGCGATTGTAGCGGCCTACGGAATATTCACTGCTGATCAGAATGCCTTGTAATCAATCCTCAATTCGGTACATATTCTCTGTATTTAAGTTATATAAAGATATTATTTCCACCGAAACATTATTTCTTTTCACTTTATCCGCCGTCTGCCCGAAAGTTGGGAACATGCTCGGGCACCCTTGTTCCCTTTAAAGTCTTGAAGTTGGAAATTGTGAACAGGATTGGAGACTCAGTTTAATTAAATATATACTACCTAATGTACACGCTTTACTTGAACAGGTGAAAATCGACATCTGCTTTGAGTAGTTTCAAGATTTTTTTAATGATTTCAGCCTCTTCTCAAAGACATGGATTGGAAGCAGATATATCGGCAATAGCTAACGCAGCAACAGGGGTCATTTCAGATAACCCAGATGAGACGACCTTCGTGAAAATAGTGCTCATGCTTCAAAACATTATTGATTATGTAAGTATTGCGGTCACGATAGGTGTTGGCTCGCTAGCCAGGAGGTCGGGTGTTCTATCCCGGCATTGGCTGAAAAATTTCATCCAGATTTTCCGGCATGGTTGACCGTTGTCAGTGATGAAGGGTGAAGGGTTTGGTAAAGACAGCTGTCTAGTCGTTCTGATGTACCGAAAAACCCAGGTTCCGTGTACACATTGTCCTGCACGTATAATACCCTTTGACAGTCGGAATTCAATATAGGAATAGCTTAGGATGTTAAATTTCATTTCACAATGGAACAGTGCTAACTCCTCTGATATTTGTAGCTGACAATGACTTCTAGGGTTAAAGAGATTGTGCGATAACGATTTGTTACAAACAACATCATATAATGTTGACGTTACACTTTTTTGCCAATACGGATTTTTAGGACTTCGAATTTTGTCTAATGGTTTGGATTGTTAGTACTTGGTTTTATTTAATTGATATAAAGAGCACCAGCATACGTATTGAATAATGTCACAAACCATCCCTAATTATTAAATATATCTTCACAAAACTCGGGTCAACCCTGTACCGTCTCCCATTAGCCCAGGTTAGGTGCATAACAATAGGACGCTAAACCCCATTTCATTAGTAACCCTGTAACGATTACCTTTTATACTGTGTTTATTTTTTTTATGAAGGATCCAAAGAGCCAAATTTTAGAAATCTCAGCTTGGTTAGAGACATCATGGACTGATCATAGATTTGCATGGGAACCATCTCATTATGGTAATATAACTGAAATAAGTATCCCCTGTTCCGGTGTTAAGAAACCGGATATTAAACTCTTCAACGGGTAAGTTACAATTCCAAATATAGAGTTTGTTCAACTATCGAGATATGGCGACAAAGTGCAGTTAGTGTGCAGACCATGGTGTAAATTAGATTTGATAGATTAGATTTTTTTTTTATCTGAACATGTGTGCCATTTAGTTGTCACATAAATACAAAAAGCAGATCGATCGATGGTTAAAAGTCTTTCAAATAAAAATAAAAACCAAGTACGAATAATCCAAACCATAAGACAGAATTCGAAGTCCTAAAAACGTTATAGGAAAATTAGTGTATTCAAGCAAAATAGTGTAATCAGCAAATGAACTGCTCCTCGTGTACAAAAATACACGACAAGCAGTAGTAACAGGTGTCCGGAAAGCTATCCTCAATAAAATACGTAATAGTTCCACCTCATATGGATTCGAATTCAGTATTCTATTTATTCAAGGTCAAGTATGTAATTCACATCATATTCATACAATATAGGCACTCCTTTATGCTTTTCGAAATACCCGAACATAATAACTTCTTTAAAAAGTTCAGAGTTCAAATAGTTACAACAGTTATGTGTACTTTTGTATTGTGACAACTGACCCCCGAGGTCACATAGAATTATCAGACGTAAATTAAGAAATTCGCTCAAAATTGTTCGCCATTTTAAAACTTTTGTTGTTTTAGTGTATCAAATACAACAATAACAATCTGATTAAAACACAGATCCAATTTCGTTTCGTTTTTTACAGTCCAAATTTTCGTTTCTACATGTTTCTACAAATCCACCTAACAGATACCGTTCCTTACGATTTTAGAGCACACGAGTTCACGTGACTAGGGCTACACAGAAAAAATCCAAATTTTTCTTTTTATTTCTCCGGGGAAACTAATTTAAGAACAAAACTTACATGCTGGCTTTTTTTTCAAAATTTTAACGACACCCCGTACATTAAACGTGGGTGGCTATAAATGTATCAAGGGTTCGAAAAAAAACCCCTAAACATTGTATTGGTTTGTCGTACTAAACATTATATTGGGTTGTCCTAACTGATTTGAGTACTACCGTTGTATACCATACATAGTGTCCTATTCTCTCTATTTTAGTGTCCGATCCGGTTTAACGGTTGATGGAGATGTTGAGTGCCATATTAATCACACTGGCGAGGTACATTACATACCCATAACAAATATAAAAGTCTACTGTGCCGACGATCCAACAGCTGATACGCATGAATGTTCCATAATCCTTGGATCTTGGACACACACTTGCCATGATATGAATATTACCCGAGTTGATGATATGCTTGACCTGACTGAATACCACGCCGGTTGGAGATTCAAAATATTAGAACGTTCATCAGAGGTCCACGAAAAACACTACGCGTGCTGTCCTGAAACGTATTGTCAGACTGACTTGAAATTGAAATTTCAAGACCAATCGAGAACACCAGGTTCAAAATGGTACTCTACACATTAAATAGACCCATGGAATATCTTTCGAAATAAATAATTGAAAGCTGTTTCAATTGTTTTTAAATTTTAAAAAAATCAGAAAATGGACAAGCATACATGAACTCGTGAATATTTTCCTTTTTCGTAGTCACAGGTTAACTAAACTAAGATATGTAAGTAAGTTCTGTCAACTGGCTTGAATGTGACAATTTGTGTCGAGTGGACGTTTATCCATCTTTCTTCAACATACCGAGTTTGAAATTTCTTATAAGTATATGATCCACTACATATTGAATAATGATCTAATTTAAAAAAAAAATTTTTTTATGTCGTTTAACACTATCTGGATTATCGCCCTTATTGTTTTCCTTTATAAATACACTTTCACAGTACAATTTCTCCAGCATACCGGTTTTACATTTCTTGCAGGATTATTACGTGTTATATTTTGTTTAATTACATAGCTTGATAATTCCTATTAGTTCCTTTATAAATCGATAGTTTATTAACCTGTTGGCGTTATCGTATCTGGATTGTCCCTCTTTTTTTTAACATTTTCTCATTTGCTTCTTTGTATTCAATATTGTATGTTTTTAAACTGAAGTTTCTTGGTGGTAAATGGAACATATGCCGTAACTATATTCATTATACCTCGATTATATGAATACTAATAAAAACGTCTCTCAATTGACTTCGAAGATTTCGTTTTTTTAATGGGGTTACCAGATTAATCATGGACACTGTTCGACATTACTTTTCTGACCAGACTAAAACTAAATTGCGCACGGCGACAAACAAAATGACCCCCCCCCCCCGATTTTTTTTCATTTCTATAAGCCGTTTTGTGTCTGTTTTTACACTAAAAATATATGTTGCTGAATGGGTCATCAATCATCAATTTATTTTTGGGTAAAAATAACTGTTATATTTCGCTTATCTTTTTGAGTAAGGCGTGATTTGTACTTACGATATCACTGGACTGCATGCAAGAAACATTTAGTCCCGAAATGACCTAGTTTGTGTCGAATGGACGTTAAACCCATCTCTCCCTCTCTTTCTTTCTCAAGAAACATTGTTATAGTTATACTGAACTAGTAGAATTGCTTTTAGACGAAACACACACCATGTTCTTTCTTATGGCCACTGGGCGTTCATTAAAAAAAAATTCGACATGAGCGTTATGACTTGCAATTTGGTATAGCAAAATAATGTTGGACACACTCATCATCAAATCCATCCCGTGATTTTTGGATAACATGCTCGTCCAATTATAGTGGTCTACTTCTAGCCTCTTCTCGACCAAGTCGGAGATTAAAGCATACTCTTCTAAAACGTCTTCTTCATCTAAATTTACACCCTTCCCTTCATGCCCGAATTTAATTCCCAGAAGGTTTGTGATCAAGAATAGACCAAGAAACGGTCTGAAAGATTATTAGTCCATTTGCTGATATAACAAAAGTTGGCAGAAATGTTTCCCCTAATCTCCTAGTAAGAGAACTACTCGGACACTTCATAGATCGCATACAAATTTACCCTTAACTAATATAGCCTTATTAGATAGTGACATTTGTAATTGTAAGAATATAAATGTGCCATGGCAATTGGAATTTAAAAAACTCGACTAGAATTTAAGGTGGATGTTCTTGGGAGAAAAAATATGATTTCACTCCATAAACCCCCAACAAACGCTCTATTGCTGTATATGGAAAATAAATTGTAAACTTTCATAATTATGTTCCCAATATCAATATTGAATGAATCAATCAGAGTCTGTGCGTATTGTATTGTGTAAAATGGGTGCAGGATAACGAACTCACACTAAATTTTCACCATCTTCTAGTTTTATGTTTAGAGAAACTATTATTTTCCGATTTTCGAGCGAGCCGTCCAAACTTAAATGTTTGTATTTTCTCCTCCGAGGGCTATACATTTTGTAATTATGTTGTCATGTGTTAAATACGATATTATGTATTGCCCGACAGTATCAGGTGTCTTATTCTTTAAGTCCTCCAGATTAAGAGGTTTGGATTGGTATCCATCTGTACGAGATAAATATTGAACAATTAATGGAAGTAGCTTTGATGATCCAAAAAAGGATGCATCTTCTTATACGTCTAGTCTAATACTGAGTGAGGTGCAATCACGTTATTTATCATAGCCTCGGTTTTCTTTCTTGCTGACGTAAATTTCGTTGCTATATCGGACTCCGTAAATAATGTAGATATCGGATGCTTTACTATGTGGAAAGCCATCATACCATATTATGTTGCTGATAGACGTCTTGCTTCAGAAGCATCACTAGCAAAGAAGGTTTATAAAGACAGAGTAGAGTTAACAGCAGATATTGCTTTTTTATGCCTACTAATTGACTTTGTGCCATACGTGGAAAATGAAGGGTGAGCATAGGTCCTGTGTGTGTTATATAACAGATGCTCGATTCACAGTCCCGAATTGACAGAATTGCAACCGAGTGACTACGGAGTTTGTGTCAGTAGAATTGTAACGTAATTAAACTCAACGAATACGTTAAGCTACATGGTTGGTTAAAATATTTACTTACCCAGTCGACGCATGCGGTGTAACCCAAAATACCCCTTTTCACTCGATTGTCACTATTTTTGGGATTGACAGAATTCAATCGAGTAAGCCCTTCGCGAGTAACACGAGGTACAATATTATTGATACACAATTACTGAGTTTGATACTAAGCGACGTTTCGACGAGGATACTGTCGTCTTTATCATATGAACCGTAGTTTAACATCGACAAAGAGTATCGCCGAAACTTTCGGATAATTTCCAAGAATATTTAATAGAGATTGTGTTCTATTTACCATTTTATTTTTATATCAAAAAATATCAACACAAGTTTTCTTTATCTACGAGTGTTGATATTATTATATATCAAAAAAGACAAGTAGGAGATTCTATTTATCACCCAATCTCTTTTTACATGCAGAAATGAATAAATATAAGTCTTTGAAATAGATTTCACTTTTA
Organism: Patella pellucida; assembly: GCA_917208275.1. NCBI lineage: Eukaryota > Metazoa > Mollusca > Gastropoda > Patellidae > Patella > Patella pellucida. The sequence goes on from OU795041.1 coordinate 61,163,737, forward strand.
CTGAACCTGAATACATTATGATGTAGTGATACATCAATTTTTTTCAGCATTTCAACAATTGAAAAGTCCTTTATATTGACCCAGTGTATCCATCAAGGTCAATTAAATAAAAAATAGTTCCTTTTTAAGAAGAAAAAAGTTACATTTAATAAAAAATTAACTGTTATTTGAAAATAAAAAAGTAGTCCCTTTTTGATAGACCAATCAAATTCATGCAATGCGATATATGCTGTAGATTATGGAATTTATCACACAAGCGATATCTACTGTAGAATGTATTATTGGGTGATAAATATAATATATTTGGCGTTAGCTGTACTTGTATAATAGCTTTATTGTCCAATACAGATTATTCAAAGAGAAGACAGCAAATGACGGGCAATTAATATTAGTAATACTAAGATATAACAATATACAGAAATTATTTATGATATTTTAAACCAGTGGAATATAATTACGTTTCAGATAAACGTCAAAGGGAGATAACCACACTTAACATCTGTATGGTGCAGACCAATTTATAATCTTAAATGCGACGTTGATATGGGCCTAAATGACTAAATCTAGTATTTAATTATAAGATTATAGATCTTAGAAATTAATTATAACCTGGTTGATAACACGAGATAATCAAAAATATTGGGTTGATAAGATCCCATGGCAGCTGAATGAGTAGTCTCCGAACAGTTGAGAAGTGGTGGCGTTACAACTTTAGTAGAACGCGTTGAGAGAACCACTCGACCACCACGCAACAGACTCTAGGTACACCGCTGGTTCAACCCAAAGTTATAAATTAGAATTTAGAAACACATCGGCTTTATATCGCATTGTTGTACTACTGTTAGGAATGTCCTCTCATTTCCGTATAGTTTGCCATAGAATGTGTGGTATCATGTTGCGAATATAATGCAAAAGTTTAGGTCCTGTTCCGCATTCCAATGATATCGTAGATACCAGATTTCACATAAATATACATAACTTCCTGTAAGTTAATCAGGGTAAGAGATATTCAAAGGGAATATTAAGGACCAAATTTTCACTTAAAAGTTGACTTATAGTAATAGTTCTGAAAAATCTGTTCCAAGTCCCTTTGGGGGAACACATCTCAGGCCAGGGGATCACGCGGCTAAGTGGGAAAGTCGCTGGTTATCTAGCCTGGAGGTCAGGTATTCGATCCCTGCATTGGCCGAGAAAGTTCATCCTTTTTTTCCGGTAGTTTCAGTGATGCAGGACATGACAATGAAAGGTCCCGTGTACGTGCATGTAAAAGATCCGTGTCGCTGTCCAGTTTAGAAGCAGAAAAGTGGGACGTTAAATCCCACTTCTTTTCATCCCAGGTTACACGAGACACCCTCTATTGCAGCCCCAAGATAAAAACAAACTACATTTTAATAGATGGGAAGGCTTTTTAATTTTGTCCACGGAATTCATATCGTTGTCAAAACCCTCCTGCATCGTAAATTGCCCCTTCAACCCTCTGCTTCCTTGTTTGATGCTTAAGTCGAGTTCTTTATGTTTTCTGATTCTTTTAAATTTCTCTTCCCTGAATCGGAGATTGTCTTTTTCGTTCTCTTTCTCGAAGTTCACAAAATGATACAGAGTTGAACCCTGGTGTCATCGATGCACATTGCATCACCATTCGACATGTACCGCTACCTTTGTTGAACTCCAAAGCACAAATGGCTAGTAATGGATGCTTTCAATACCGCTGAACCGGTGTTTTAGGGCTTTGTTTCCCATATCAGTTGATTCAATGACTCTTTCACATTTTGAATGGCTTCACGAAGACAACGTTTTAGCAAGTCTTTGTTATATAAGCGCTGGTAAATAGGAAGAATTGGACTCGCAGATCTGCTTGGATAAGGGTGCAGAATTAGTTGAACGAACTGGCTCAGTTATACCTTCAGCTTAACGTCGGTTATACTAGCACCATTACGTAGGACCTGGTGGACAGTGATTATGGTGTGGTGTTTCATCATCTATTTAATGGAAAAAAAGTAGCTCAAGTTGCATTGTACATGGCGTCTAAAGTATGACAGTTATCTTTTATAGCTCTACCGTAAAATGCATATAAAGCTCAAACACGATCTTTAGTTAACCGCCCTTTGCACCTATTGCATGTCCTTGCAATTTCATCTTTGAAATGACACTGTCAAGCTTTTTTTTTTCATACGTTTGCTAATATAGTTGATACCATCTCCATTTTTCAGTTAGTATTAATGTCCATAACGGAACTATCACCATCATTTAATAAAACTGTATATCTAAATTGAAATTAATCGACCGAGCGGTTGAACATTAAAATTAAAGCTGCTGTTTCCATAGAATCGGACGATCCCAGATGATTCAGCTGACAATCAGACATGTGACGACTGTACCAATCGTTGTAGTCAAGAGAAGACTTGTCCATTTTATTCTTCGTACATAGATTGTGTAACCACGTTATTTCTGGCCTTATTTAATTAAGACCGAGTCCAAGCAACTTTTATGTGATTTATTAAACATAGATAATTCAACAAATATTTACAAGAAAGAGAGGGGTCTGCTCCGTTCTAAACCATAGATCACTCTATATATTTAAATGCAGTTCTAAAAAATATATATTAAACAATTATGACACATTGACAATTAGACTATAAAATATAGCCTCTAAGTTGAAATCTAAAACAATAGTTCATTGTGTAGAGAGTTTGGTCAATGACCAATTCTAATATTTCCATTGTTTAAACTTCAATGTTTCGTCTAATTTATGGCTGGTTTAAAAAGGTTCTATAACCCAGGGGCCAGTTTACATTGTATTGCATTGAGATTTACTCTATCTGTTTTTATAAGGACAAGTATGTCACTCATGTCAGTGTCTGTTAATTTAACACGTATCCCACAGGAGAAATAATTAGGTAAATAAAATAGATTTAAAATACATTAATATTGTCAAAGATATGTTTACCAAAACGGGGAATATAATATTAGATTTCAATATATGGAACTCATATGACTTAATTATGTCGGTCATAATTGCAATGATTACTCATAACCTGGTAATCTAGAATAAGTCCAGTAAAAATATCTGTAAGAACGGTGACATTATAATGTGACGTACAACCACGTTTCTGCCACGTGCCATCACATATTACACCAATATCAACGATTTCTTTATCCGTGAGAGAAGGATCGGCATCAATCTAAACTTAACGTATAATCTTTGAAACTGCCTCGGTGAGGTGAACTTCGAATTCTTCAGTGCTGGCATTTTCAGTTTTCTTTAGATGTTTACTAAATGCTTCTTTCTCTATACTAGAAGGCATATCAAAAACTTTAATAACTTATCAAGGCTGGCTTTACCACCACCAAGTTCCTTCATACCCATGACTGCATGACGACTAACTTCTGGTACTGGACAAGGAATTATTGACTTCATCTAATTTATTAGACGTTGAAGAAGAACTGACAGTTTCTTCACAAACATTACAAAAAAATATCAAAATTGCTTGAAAGTCCTATAAAATTATTGTCACTAACAGTAGGGACATACTAAATTTGAAAAAAGGTTTTTTAATACAATTAACATCAACAACTCTGTATCCATGTGGCACATTCTAACTAGTTTTATTTGTGGTTAACATTGAAAAATCTAGGTCAAAATTACTGTCAGAAGTACTATGACGATTTGCGGTTACAAAAATCTGTAATTTCAGTGAGAACGAGAGCTTTGGTTGATATACTACTTTTTAAAATGAAAAGAATGAAATGGCTGTAATATGACAAAATATTAACAAAAAAGTGGGTCGGGGCAAGCACCAAAATAAATAGTTGTGGTATGAGGAATAAATATGCAAGGTCACAAGATGATCCGTTCCGAATTGCAGCCTGTAGACGATAAATACAAAAATTTAGCGTGGCTCTGCCCCTGGGGGGGGGGGGGATATGGAACAATATAAATAGGTACCACCCTGTTTTTGAAATGACAATATCAATACTTGTCGTCCTTAGGGTATAAGGAATAAGTACATGAATACCAAGTTCCACGAAGATCAATTCATAATTGTGATATTCGAGCGCTAAAGTAAAAAAAAATGGCGTGGTTCTGCCCCTGGGGGTCGGGGCATTCATAAAAATATATATTTGACGCAATTGACTCTATGGAATACATATGCCAAGTACCAAGTTGAACAATTCAGAATTCCGGCCTGTAAACGATTAAAACACAAATTGGGCGTGGCATAGGTCACATTCTTCTCTGAAGGATTATACTTTGCCATGAAGTTGTCAACCTCTTCTTGTTCAATGAAAAAGTGGTTGGTATGGTTTGGTGAAGTTGTATTTTTTCCTGAGGACTACTTTCTTACCAAATGGAAGTCGGCATCCAAAGAGATCATTTTGAATGGATTCTGTTTAAATAAATGAATGACTAACATTTGGTTCAATTGTATTAAAAAAAATCGCTTGTGTGTAGATGTCTTTAGACGGTGAGGAAGGGGGAACCAAGACGTCGTCAACCTCTTCTTGTTGGATGAAAAAGTGGTTGGTATGGTTTGGTGAAATTGTATTTTTTCCTGAGGACTACTTTCTTACCAACTGGAAATCGGCATCCGAAGAGATCATTTTGGATGGATTCTGTTTTTTGGGTGGATTCTGTTTAAATAAATGAATGACTAACATTTAATTTGGTTCAATTGTATTAAAAAATCGCTTGTGTGTAGATGTCTTTAGAAGGTGAGGAAGGGGGAACCCCCGCAACTTGACTCAATGACAGACCCTATGATGCGACACGCACGATGAGCCTACTCGGGAATCTAACACGGGACCCTACACCCACTTGGTCATCGTGGGTCCCATCTTAACGAAATGTAGCCCCGCATTTACCTTAAAACATCCTGGGCAGATAGTGCCTCATCTAAATCGGGAAATGTCTGTGTGGAATACGACATTTTATAAGTAGAATTTCTGTATTCAACCAAACTTTCGTTCATTAAAACTTTATAGACATTTTTTACTCGATTAAAAAAGAGAGAACAATAAACCATGGTATACAAATTATATAGCATGGTAGAAAAAGCCAATTATATATACATGTACCATGAAAGGTGGAGATATCGTCACATTTGATGTGAGGTATGTTTGATATCCGCAGCCGGTATCCGAAGCTTAGAGACAATATTTTGGCTTATTTACAGGGATATATTAAGGTGGAGCAGTGCAAAAACGACGTCAATTGTTGCATGTTGTTTGGTACATTATGTGCATACAGCCCCCCCCCCCTCTCCCTCGGGAAACGCACCACCACCGCATTGTATAAAGGAGTAGATATCTGGATGTGTTGAACATTTAGGTCATTTGACAAGAAAGTCGAAGTGTACCTCAGAAGTAATAAGGCCCCGTTTATGATTGGAACGTAAGTATCGTAGAACTTTACAAAGGCCATGTGCTGACACACATGGCATTCCAATATGAGCGCGTTTAACCAGTCCAGTAAACCAAACGGAAATGCTATCGCTGGACGTTTAGGAGATGCTGGCCATAATAAATGTTATAATAAAGTCTCTGTCTCTCCCTCACAGCCACAAAACTCGACATTACGTTTGTGTTGTCTACCTGAAAAAAAATATATTTATGATAAGATCCAAGAAGGTTGTAACCTTATAGTTTAATACCGGAATGTGGTTGGACTGGACTAATGAAGACGGGCATACGCCATACTATGAGAGATTGATTTATTCCCTTCGATTATGCCATACTATAATTTTTCTGGCACTTAATTAAGATAAATACTATAAACAAACCTCTACTGTCCAAAATAATCATGTCCTTGACATAGACTGTGGCACAGTCATGGCGATTCCAAGATTTGGTTTCTGGGAAATAGCCAACAAAACCTCAATTCTGAAACAGAATATATTAAAATTTATTCAAATCTACACGAACAGTAGTTTTGAGTTGAGATACAAGACGTCTAACTAAATACCTTGGTAATAGCAGAGTCATTCTCGCATAGACGTGGTTAAGGAAAATATCTTTTAAAAAGTCCCGTAGCTGATGAATTGGTGTAGGCATATGTATATTACAAATTGAAGAAAAAACATATTACAACATACTTTGAATATTTCAAACATATGAAGATGCCTGTAACTGTGTGCTGCATCTAAACATACTGGACAATATATTGCATCACAATCAAGACATCTTATTGGCTCCGTCGGCTGTTCACCACTTTTAATGCAGTGGTAGGTTTTTTGCAGATGGTTTATCTGGACGCCAATGGCTTTTAAATTTGGCATAATTGACGCCAAGGCCCTTGATCTTAATTGACTCTTTTTTTCAGAAAGTATTCACTTTTAATGCAGTGATAGGTTTTTGGCAGATGGTATATCTGGACGCCAATGGCTTCTCAATTTGGCATAATTGACGCCCAGGCCCTAGATCCTGACTCTTTTTTCATAAATTGTGAATTCTATAATTTCATTAGCTTATACTCTTAATTTTATAGATTGATACCGCGTAGCGTCGCGGGTTCTAATGTAAAATCTCAGGACATGTCTATTGGACAATAACACCCCTCTAAATGCAAAACATGAAGTGTTTATCGACATTGTAACATGCTATTTACGATTTTAAAAGAAAATACTAAAACAGAGGGGTGTTATTGTCCAATAGATGGTGTCTAATTGACCAATCAAAATGCGAGGTTTACTCTTAGCATGTTACAATGCCTCGTAAATGACACCCACCGACACCACCACTTCAGTATATAGCTAACTTCTCAGTCGTCCATTTATTAATATTAGCACATTCACATTGATCTGATATAGGACTAAGACTAGTAATTATTTGCCTAGTTTTCATGATGGACGAATGTAGTGCGAGTTATTAATAGACAATTTTTCCCTTAATTTTTTTCTCCCCTCTTCCTGCATTTTTGGGTTGACTTTTTGGTCTAGAATAGGAGAAAGGGGATCAAATTTGCAATTTTATAGCAGTTTTGGGTAATACTGGTGATATCACAGCGGAGGGATGGGGCTGTAAAATGTCTTTCTGCGGAGCAGTGAAATGTATCGGAAGTGAGATTTCCACCCAAGTCAACTTCAAAGCCCTGTAGCAAAAAATCTAAACCATATTAACCCTACAAGTTTATGATGGGGAGATTGCCAAATGTTGTCCCCATTGTGCCTAAAAATATTGGAACCAACAGAATGTTGAGCAAAAAGCTACAACCAGTGATGTTACAGCCATTTAACATTGAAGTCAATGGGCAAATAATTACTAGTCTGAGTCCTTATGATACTAAATATTGCCGAAAGAAGTTTGTTCTCCACCACTTATTTCGTGAATTTTTCAATAAGAAGTGTCAGAAAAGGTAAGAATACTGTTTTTTTATTGCTCACAAGGCATTTTTCTGACTGTCTGATATCAAAATAGCCATTATTTGGGGTTTCCATTGATAAGAGTGTGAATTCAGGGACCGTAGGCCTTAATGTTTACATTTTGTTGCATGTACGTAATCAAAACACTGAATTGTATTACAATGTTTCTAGTTTAGTACTAGTTAACTAGTGGCACATGTTGTTTTTTCAAAAAGGCATATTTCTACTGTCGCATTTATGATTAAATCGAATACTTTCGTCAAAAAGCATTTGCCGTTGGCCTATGCCAAGACAGCTAGTCCTGACAGCTAGTCCTGACCCTAGCCCCAACCCACAATCTTGCCAAAAAATCATGTGACCACAACCCTATCTACATGTGACCTTGAACCAAGTCGGCAGTTGGCCTTAATATTTAGACATGACATGTTTCGACATCATACAATGAAATATTAATGTACACTCCAAAATTCACTCCCATGTAACTTTTGACCAAACCTGCAGCTGGCTTTAATTTTTAGACTGAACCTCAAAAACATGGTATCTGCCTTTGACATTGGCTTAGACTTGTGTGACACTCATTTTTTTTTACTTTTTTTACTGACTGTTTACTGGTTTCTTGTCGGAGGGCCAGTGATTGGATGTTCCCTAGAAATAAAGAGGTTTATTTCTATTTCCAGTTGCAACCATTTTTTTTCTTTCGTATTTTCTCACTGTTTTTTTATTGCATATTTATCCCCAGCTATCTATCATTTCAGGTGCCATGGGTAATATTTCATAGAGTGGATTGATTGATCTCAGCATTTAAAAAAAAGAAGCAAAACAGGTGAGATAAATGTGGATTTCATACACTTTTGGAAGTGCAGCCAACCTGATCCCCACTTCTGCTCACTAACCGGGGGGGGGGGGATTTGGTACTGCACAGGCCTTTCTACTCCCCTTGGCATGTAACTGAATGACAGAATTGCACATTTTGACCATTTTCTGGGTGTCAAAGGTCGATTTGCCTGTTTAGTATTCCCCCCAGAATTCTCACTCTCTTCCAAATTTAACATTTCAGGTTTACATCGCAAACCCTGATGACTTCCCGGACTTGCTTCAGTAGAACGATGATCTCAATGCATATTAATTTCATCCCGGATCTCTATGACACCTGTGGTGGAAGTGGAGGGCAAATCGAATTCAGTTTGGGCTCCAACCGAGGACCTCTGTAAACTTTGCTTTTTGGTGATGACTTCATTTCCGAGCCCGATAAAGGACATCCATGTGTTTATCATGGCCTCTCATATTAGAAGATAACATAAATGGCTTGTGTGTTGACGGTTGTGCATATGTATTGGTCAGGAAAGTTGTAGGCACCATTGCCCTTGTAAATCATTTGACAGGCCAGAGTGAACAGGGAGACCCATGATTGGTTAACAATGTACCAGATTCCATACTGGGGGGTGAGGATGAAGAAACTCTTGTAGTGTTACATTATCAGATTATTTCAACTTACTTATCCTATGGAAATACAGCTATATAGGAGATATTTTAAAATTGATAAACACTGCTTGTTTCAACATCTTAGATTTGGCCACAATTAAACATTTGCAGCTACGTTAACAGAGAAAAAACTGTGGTTTGTGATGAAAGTGATAAAAAGTCTAATATTGCATCATGATAACTGTTTTAAAGTATTTCCGTGATGGAATTATATTGAATTTATCTCATCTTTTTACAGAATGCATTTATGTTCCAAAATAAAAATGTTGTGTGGAATTCAAAATTTATGTGCTTTCAAATTTCTATCTGAATTTCCGCAGTTTTCTGATGCACTATAGTGATTGGAGAATGCTGCACTGCGCATCTGCAAATGCATGGATTTTCATACTCTTTGGCCAGGGTATTGCATATATGTTTGTTTATTAGATAACCACAGATTTGTTCAAACAGCAAGAACATGTGAGGTATATAGGACTAAGACTAGTAATTATTTGCCTAGTTTTCATGATGGACGAATGTAGTGCGAGTTATTAATAGACAATTTTTCCCTTAATTTTTTTCTCCCCTCTTCCTGCATTTTTGGGTTGACTTTTTGGTCTAGAATAGGAGAAAGGGGATCAAATTTGCAATTTTATAGCAGTTTTGGGTAATATTGGTGATATTACAGCGGAGGGATGGGGCTGTAAAATGTCTTTCTGCGGAGCAGTGAAATGTATCGGAAGTGAGATTTTCACCCAAGTCAACTTCAAATCCCTGTAGCAAAAAATCTAAACCATATTAACCCTACAAGTTTATGATGGGGAGATTGCCAAATGTTGTCCCCATTGTGCCTAAAAATATTGGAACCAACAGAATGTTGAGCAAAAAGCTACAGCCAGTGATGTTACAGCCATTTAACATTGAAGTCAATGGGCAAATAATTACTAGTCTGAGTCCAAATGAAATGGAACCTACTTATCTGCACGCGGGCCTTTACAGTGTACTATTTATGATGGAAATTTGCATGAACAGCGGTGCTACGATCTACTAGGAATATTCTTATTTCAAATTCGGGCAAGGGCTCTTTTATGTGCATGCCAATATGTAGCCTACACGACCCCTGTTATTATTATCATTTATTGCATTGCCGCCTTCATTGTCGAAAATGATGTAACTATAAGCAGTTGAGCTAGTATCCGACGGATTTTTGGCACCAGTTAAAAAATTCTTTTGAGTTTAAACCTAATCGTTGGATTAATTATATTTTGTGTTCATGTGTGCCCTTTTTTAAAACAAAGTTTTTCGGGGCCTAATAATGTCGACCCTGGATCATGTTCAACGGGTTCTCTGAATGTAGGTCGTACACGACGTATTCATACTTTACCCTAGTAAATCATCGTCTTGTACGTGACACTCACCGGCCACAACTAGGTACGTCATAGCTAAATGTGTCTGTCGCTGATTTTGTTTAGTTCTCATTTATTAGCCCGCAGATAATTCACCATTATTCGCGACACCCTTTTTTAAAAACTACAATAGAACTAGGCCCAAATCCGAATGAAAATAAAAGAAATGGGGTTTAACCATAGAGTTATATATAGACACTAGAGTCCGCACTGATCACATGACAGCGTGCCGACATGGGGTCTTGTCCGCCATGTTAGTTCCGGGGAATATGAACGTAAATACCCGGATGTTTACTATGTTATCGCATCAATCAATCTGTGTCTAACTGTTTTAAAACGTGCACAAGGCCACAAATATTAAATTTTCTCACCCAAACATTTATTGTTTAATAAAAATAGTAATAAAATTCCATGGACCGACTTATTTCCGGGCTCCTCTTTCCACGTAAAGGTTATAGAACAATTTAATTTGACATGTCAGCGAACGACCGCAGTGTCTCTACGTCTAGGCCTACTTACTTTACCTTCGGCTTCGCTTTCTCTTATAGTTTTTATTAAAATATTGATCTTTTAAATTAGTAGGCCTACAATATCCACAATATGTATTCCTATACAGTAAATTTGTTAAAAACCCAACCTTTCATTTCTCTACATTCTTTATTAATTACTTCCGTAAATTTCTAAAACAATTTAACAAATTTACTGTATTGGAATACATATTTACTAATTTAAAAGATCAATATTTTAATAAAAAAGAAAGCGAAGGTAAGTAAAGGTAATAAAGTAGGCTTCGAGACACTGAAGTCGAGATTTCGACATATCAAATTAAATTGTTCTATAACATTTAAGTGGAAAGAGGGGCCCGGAGATAAGTCGATCCTTTGAACTTTATTATTCTTTTTATTAAACAATAAATATTTGGGTGAGAAAATTTAAAAATGTAATATTTGTGCACGTTTTAAAACAGTTTGACACAGATGGATTGATGCGATAACATAGTGAACATCCGGGTATTTACGATCATATTCCCCGGAACTAACATGGCGGCCGTCGCTCCATTCCGGCACAAACCTTTAACGTTGTAGTCATGGGAGTCACGTGATGAGTGCGGACTCTAGTTTCTATATATAACTCTATGGGTTTAACGTGCTACCTTTCTGTGTCGACAGGGCTAATATTAATAAGACAAGTTTTGTCCGGACAACATCTCTACGGCATAGCCTACTCTCATATCGAATTCTACCGGTCATGGGTTTTGGTGGCGATATGTTCTCAGAATTTCGGTGTTTTTGTTTCATCCGAACGGCTAGACGCCGATCTACCACGAACCAAGGCTAAATTCACGTTTTTGTGTTTCCGTAAATTACGTAGGCCTACAAATCGGTTTGATACAAATAAATTAAAAAAAACTTTGACGTATTTGTATGTTTTATCTTATTAATTGAATTAGTCTTTAATCAAGTTCAACACCTACTGTGTGTAATTTAGTGTTTTCTTTTACGTAGAAAGTCGTTTTTCGGTCCGAAACCTTAACATATCGATGTAATGTTCCGCTAAACGTTGTCAGTTCAACCATTATTCGCAACACTCGTCTGAAGGCATGAAGAGTCATTTTCAAGATTGAAAAAGAAAATGGCGGATCACATCCGCGTGGTAGCAAGGACGTGGAAATCTCACACTACAAGGAAATAGGAAAGCAGTTCGAAAATCTAAGCCTCGGCTTCTGTACTACATAGATCAGAGTTTAAATAGAGAGATAATAACTGTCCACACAAGTTTTATCGTTTTGTCTGTAGGTGTAACCGCGATTGGGCAAGAACGTGACAAATATGAATATCCGTTTACGTGATAACACGCGGATGTACGAATTAAAGGGGTAAATGCCAGTGAAATAGTGTATTGTGAGTACAAGAGTTTTTTTCGGGTGTTTGTATGCAATGGCCACTATTCTCTGCTAGGAAATAATATGTTCAGCCTTGTTGGTGCCCAGAAACAAGATGGTGTCACTTTACCTTGCCCAACTTTTTTTGAAGGTGTGAGTAGGCATGGACATGCTAGCCTCACTGATAGTTCCGAATGGCCTGAGTTACAGTCACGGATGAAACCGGTCATAGATACGGGCTGTTAAAAATCATAAAAATTATGGCATAAAATCTTCACAAAGAACAAACCCAGATGATTATATCAAGACAATAAACCTTTGTGCTATATCCATTTAAATGTCCGTTAAGATAAAGCTGATTTTGGTTACAGGTGGCCGACATATTTGTTTTGGATTTTCGGGGTCAACGGAGTTACATTCCCTCGTTTATTATATCTAAATTCAGGTTTTTGTACAGAAACAGATGAACACCCACTACAACTCAGGACTTTTTGTTTATTTCAGATTTACAATCTGGCGAAATCAGCTCCAAGATTCGATTGAATCCCCGGTTTGCGAGCATACGCAACGAAACTCAGTTTTGGATCGGCCATTTCCGTGTGCTTAAAGTGTGCTGTCTAATGGTTTAATTATATGCATTTATATAATCTGTATACCCATAGACAAATAGATCTATTATTGGTATTTTTGTAAATTTAAACTTGATGTCCCATTGAAGAAATAAAAACGTTCGAAAGTATGGTTATTCAAGAAACGTTTTATGGAACAATTGGGGTATTATAGAAGCTTAATCGCAATCATATTAGGACTTTCTTAACTCTGTAAAACGGATTGCGTGGTGTTATACAAACATATAATATTGGTATATAAAGCCAAGTAAAAATAAACTTGTTACGCGCTTCGAATTTCGTGTTTATTTAATCGAGAACGTGAGCAAAAATATTTGGGACCTAGAAATTGACTCAAATTGGTCACAACCCATATAATAATGTAATATGAATGTATATAAACTGATTACATTCAATCGTTTCCGTGTTTACTCTAATTTCTAATCAGTTATGTTCGGCGAATTACCCATAAGTCTACATTATATAAATCATTCTTAATTCTGCTATATGGAATTTACGGATGTCATTGTGAGTTGCTTTTCTTATCCTGACTAGAAATGTTTCCTGTTTACTGTATGTAACACCATTGGCTTAATGTTTAACGGGAGATTCGGTTGAGCAGAGGTTTGTATAAACAGTTTATATTATAGTATTTGTTTTGTTATTTATTTGTTATTTGCTTCTGGTGTTTTCTTATTATTTTTGGACGATTTAAAACCGGGATTCCGAATCAGTTTGCCGGGAAATTTGAACGACACACTAAGGAAATATGAGAGAGAGAGAGAGAGATTGGGTTTAACGTACACTCAACACAACTAGGTCATTTCGGGACTAACATATTGTTTAATTTTATTTCAATAATTCGTTTGCGCGTAGGGGTCTTTAGCAGTGGGAGGAACCCGGAGTGCCCGGAGGAGCCCCACGAGGTTGAGAAGGCGCCAAAACCACGTTATCTCTGTTGAGTATTCACTGGTGTGTAGTGGTAAGTCCATAGTCGTGTTTTTTTTGTTGTTTAGTTTGTGTCTATACATATTATTCATATGTAAATTTAGCAAGTTGTGCCGCTATTTTTAATGTATTCCGAGGTGTACCGTTTGCAAAAAGGTTGGGAACCACTTACTTAAAATATCGAATTTTGTTGAAGTGTTGTCTAACCTACGCTTTATCCCCATACCCAGACGAACTCGTGCCAGTAAAACGTCACAAACTAAGTTAAAAAAAAGTTCACATATGACGGCGACGAGAAAAGGAACGCGAATATGCCAGACTGGAGACCACATAATATTTGGTATAATGATGGGCCTTCCCAAATTGATACTTACCCAGAGCATTGTCTTTATGTTTCTCAGAGCATGGTTGTCGCTCATTAGAGCACTGGCGCGCTTCAAGGTACTTTACCATCGGCTCTGTGGGGTTATACAAAGCTTGGCATCGTGACCTATTACAACAGCTTGCAATTGGAAATCGCATTTACCATCTATGATGGTTTGTCGTCTATGATCGGTCCGAAAGTGCAATTTACCGCAGAGTAATAGCCATTTGTCGGTCCGTATTGGGAAATCAACGTCCTCTTGCATGCCGGCCTCGCGTTTTACCTTTCTTCGGAAAGTCTCCATTAAAACTAGTTTCGCATAACTATTTATTTGATATAAGATTATTATATAGATTCGGCTTATAGCTTGAAAAGCCAACTTCTCTTATCTTGACAGACATTGTCTCTTCTTTTTTTCCCAATTTCCCCGGGAAAAAACAAAACCTGAGTTTCATAAAAGGATATTTTGTTTTAAATAACTAAATTAAGGGTGTGTTTTTTTCTTTCTTAGCGTTAATGATAGAACCACGAGATTGTGGCAAATGGATTGAATTAATGTTATAGATTGTGGCTCTTTGAAATGTAAATATGGTTTTATTTTTTTTATTTTTTTTAACTCAGCTTTGTTTCCTTAGCGTCACGACGTGACCAGGGACAATTAATTTTGGTCCGTCACACCGTTCTTTTCATAATCTGATTCCACCACATGTTGGGTACAAAGACAGCATAGCCCGACTGTGCGACAACGTTCTGATAATCAGAAATGAAATGGGAATTAAAGTTCTGCTGTTCTGCTCCGAACTCGGCAAATGAAGACGGGTATACGCCATACAGTGTGCTATGAGGGGAATATGCCGTGACAGCGACACTACGGCCTGCTCTTATATCGAATTCCAACTGTCTAGGGATCTTTTACTTGCACGCCAATGTTACGCGGGGCCTCGGTGGTTTTCCGTCCCATCTGAACGACAACACATCTGTCCTTGTCAGGCCCTCGGTCCTGCCAAACTGAGAAGAGGGAACCACGCCGGAAAATCAGGATGAAAAAACGACTTCAAAGCTAGCGAGCTAGCGTCTCATCCACCTCCCCTTAATCACATCAGAACAAAGCTACGGGAATTGTGTGCAAAGCCGATTTAAGGCCAGTTGTTTCTTAAATTCACCGACTATCGGTTTAAATTGTCATTATCAATTTTGACAAGAAATTAGAAGTAATTATATCGTTGATATACTGATTACTTAATTAAACAGTTAATCAATTTAAGCTCACTTTAGCTAAGTTAAGCCTGGAAAATTTTAACATTCGTGGAAAAATGCAGAGGACGACAAACGACTTCAATTTTATTCTGGTGTATTTGCCGTTTAATTGTGGAACTTTATTTCCTTACAGATAGCAATGAAGACTTGTTTTTTCCTGCTCCTCCTTTTATACCCTGGTAATACCAGCGGGTGGAACAACCGTGGCGATGACGAAAGAGTACTAATATCTAAAAAGAAACACAAATGGACACTGTGTGGAGACAATATGTGTAAGTGTGCAAATGAAATTGGACAAGCCGTCTGTGTAAATCAAGGACATCGACTGAATTATATTCCACGATTTAATCAAAAGATAGGATTTCTGAATTTCTCTGGCAATTATTTAGCAAGTATAGATAACAAAACGTTTATTAATATTACTAACTTAGAACTGGGTTTTCTACAATTAGGGAACAATTCACTACAAAATTGTTCCACATCTTCACTTACAGGGCTGACATATTTACGACACTTGATTATAACACATGATGTCATTTCCGCGACTGAATTATTGAAATGTTTGTCGGGGGTATCAAGGGGTTTGACATCTCTTAAATTAGCTTACTTAAAAAACATAAAACCTTTTGAGCTGAATTTTTCCAGTAGTATGGAAAATAAAAGCGTTAAGGAACTAGAGATCCGAAATATTCACATGAGAGAGTTTGATCAATCTGTGTTTTTAGCTTTAAAGAAAATTGGAAAAATGCTTGTGACTGACAACAAAATTCGTTCGACTAAATTCCAGCATTCGTTTACAATAACGTATTTATCTTTAGCATTCAACCAAATAAAACAATTTCCAACCTTCTGTGTAAATGGCAGTGCGTTTTTCACAAATCTGAAAACTTTGCACTTAGAGGATAACAGAATATGGAATATTCCTACCGAAAAAATCGCTTGTATGAAATCGCTCTTATTCTTTTCGATTGACGACAACCCGATTATAAAGATAGATGGCAACACATTTTCAACCTTACCAAACCTCCACGTTGTGTCAATTACATATACTGGAAATACAGTGTTATTGTTGAAAGCATTCGCTTTTAACAGTTCGTCCATAAAACAACTCTATCTGGAAGACGACCACTTTAGTGTTGGTGACACATATAAGCATGTCGATTTGAATGCTTTCAAATATTGTAATCAATTGGAGACATTAAGATTAGGATCCAACTACCTCAGTAATGGTACCGACGACATATTTGATGAATTATTCAGTACTTTGGTTAATTTAAAATCGTTGTCGCTCTCTGACTGCGGACTTCATTACCTTCCAAGGTTTATTCCTCAATATCTGCATAAATTGGAGATATTATGGATTGATCGTAATAACATTATTTCCATACCTGACTCTTATTTCGAAAATCTCCCCCTTCACAATGTAGACCTCAGCAGAAACAAAATACCCAATATTGGAAGGAACACATTTTCCTTAAAATTCTTTATAAATATCAAAGAGATTGATCTTTCTAGAAATCCATTTTCTTGTTCCTGTGAACTACGTTGGTTTATCAAGTTTCTGAAAATAAGAACCTTTGAAAAGTTTGTTCATTTTCCAAAGGGGTACACATGTTATTCGCCAACGAGTTTACAAGGGAAGCAACTAACACACGTCAATATTTCTAAACGTACATGCGCAATAACGAAACAGGTCCGTGTAATTATTATATCTATATCGGCAGGAATTCTTCTCTTGCTTTTAACTATTTCTGCTGTTTACCGTTATCGGTGGTATTTACGATATATATTGTACATGGCACGATTTCAACACGTTCGCTGTCAAAGGCTTTTAAATGGTGGCGTAAATTACAAATACGATGCATATCTTAGCTCTTGTGATGCAGATTTTGATGACGTTATATATGATGAACTAGTACCTAGATTAGAGGGGGAAATGGGTCTGCGACTTTATATCCCCCAAAGAGATGGACAGGGAAATAAAATTGATCAGATAATATCTAATATGGATGCCAGTCGTAAAGTCATATTGTTTATATCTGATAAATATGTCGAAGATAGTTATTGCGAATTTGAAGCTAGTTTTGCCTATAATAAGTATATTAATGAAAGGCGTGATTTAATGATAGTAGTAGTATTGAGGGAACTTCTGGCCACGAACGTAACAAAAACCATACATACAATCCTAGCTGTTGATAATTATATTAAATGGGGATGGGATGAAGAGAGTCTTGAATTATTCTGGTTAAAGATAACTACTGCTATTAATAATATGGATGATCTAATACCTTAAAACCCACTTATGTCCTACGAAATGTGTTGTTTGAAAAGAACATATTAGAACTCGTAAGGACGTGGCATCTGAACTTTTATGTTACGAAAATAAAGTCAACGTGGTGTCAGACATGAAAATATCTGATTCTGTTACTATTATGTAAATGTTTCCCAGAGTTTTTATGATAGGCGTAACAATAAATGTGTAAAGTAAATCTGTATGTTTATATTAAGTGTACTCCTATGAAAAGGCAAAACCTAATAACTCACTTTTTTTAAAAAAATCAAAATTCAGTTAGGACCAAATTTGTAGTTACTGGGATTATTGCTTCCTGTTGTTGTACTAAATATTCCAATCTTTTGATTTTGTAAGCAGTTTCACCCATGGCAGTTACAACAAGCCACATACGTTTTACTTTATTTCTCAAAATCAGAAAAAAATGTGAGTTACTAGGTGTTGCCTTATGAAGGGAGTGTATGGTAAATAGAATGATGCGTGTTGAATTGAACAATTATTCTTCGATTTTCCATCAAATATTTTATTATTGGATTGTCTTTTCGGTATTATTTGTTAATTTTGGTTGGATAAAAATTAAATAAAATGGGATTTAACGTCCCACTATTCTGCTCCGAACTGAGCTAATGAAGACGGCTGGTTAGATAGCTCATTACTAGATTGTTATGCATTGGCCGAGAAAGTTTATCTCGATTTTCCGGCGTGGTTTCCACTTGTCAGTGATGCAGAACGGAGGGCCTGACAAGGACAGCTGTCTAGTCGTTCGGATGGGACGACATACCGAGGTCCCGTGTATCCCCTGGCAGTTGGAATTCGATATAACAGTAGGAAGTAGTGCCGCTGCCCGGGCAAAATTTACCTAATAGCACACTGTATGTCGTCATACATTAGCCCAGGTTAGGTGCTTAACAGTAGGATGTTAAATCCAATTTCATTTCATATACGCTCACTTATAGTATGGTTGTATAATGCAGTTGCTTTGTCCGTCGATCCGTCCACACTTGCTTGGCGAATATTTTTCAAACTATTGGTCGACGATATGGGATTCAATTTCAGCGCAATCTGTATTTTCGCACATGAGTTTGGGCCTTTTATTTAGCTTATCTTGGCATATTCAGACCATAATTTTTGACGAACCTTTTCAAACTTTTACTTATGGTTCAATAATAGCGTTATATGGCGCATTGCCCGCTCACTGGAGGCCGCAAATTTTTTTTTGAAGATAAGGTAGATTGCTATCTATGACTATCTTTGTTTTTCGAGACAAAGCTGTTGTCTGGGCGTATTTCCGCCCAATTCTTTATTAATCATTTGTATTTATAGACTGCTTATCTTTTGCTTTATTTTATTAGAGAGATATCTTATTATCATGAAACCAATTATCGATTTAAGTATAACATGTCACAGCATTAAAAAAAAACAATGTATCATATATTTGTATCTAATATCCATTATGAATAAAACAAACTGTCGAACTCTGTGTGTTCTCTCCGGGCTCCTCCAACTGCAAACCAATTATTGAAAAACAAAAAGAGCCGCGTGTCCGTCGCGAAATGACCTTGTTTGTGTCGAGTGGACGTTAATCCTCAGAACTTCCATTCTCAATTCGCGGAGTATTGTAGAGCTATTAACCACTGACTCCAAAACGAACCAGATCAACCTTAAGTAATATTCGAGTTCAACGAGCTTACTAAACCAGAACATGTCCTTCTATCTTGGGCCCTGTTTCTCGAAATCAACTAAAGATAAAATCCAAATTTGAGTAGATACTTCAAATTTGATTGGCTAAGCACTAAAATCAAACTAATATTATCCAATCAAATTACTAAAATCTGGACTTTATCTTAGTTAAAATGTCGTCAAAACTGTCCCTTTTGTTACAATTCGGGGAAACACGTGTTTAGTAGACAACCTCGCAAGTACAAAACCCACAACCGACTATGATACTACATACATAAACATAAGCCCAAACAAAAGTGATTCCACCATTGCATCGGGTTGATATCTGCCCAAATCCCATTCCTTTTTATTCCACTATTGAATCCACCAGAAGAACTATTTACCTAATTGATCAAATGCAATGATTTGTATATTTTGTCCAACAATATGGAAATTAAGTAACCAAATTCGGAGATTGGGGACGAAACTGTTCCTTGTTGATAGATATATTTTGAAAACAAGTTGTTGATGAATTTTAGGAATATCCAGCATAGGGTAATATTGTTAAATACCCTGACATAATTTGAAAGAAGGGATTAATTGTGAAATAGGAAGTTTTGTCATATCAATATTAACGCAATATGAGTCTATATTACTCATTGTGCTCCGTTGTCCAATAAGCAAATGTGTCGGAGCTACACAGTAAGCACATCTGCTCTTATAGGGGGATTCCTTTGAACGTTTCCTTCTTAGCTTTGGTAGGTATTTATAGCCCCACTTCAATGTCCACGTGTCAGTATCCAGCCTACAGATGCACCAGAAACCGGATCCTAAATAGAGCCTTTAATAAACATTATTTTTGTCGATTTGCTTATTCACGCAATAATTATATGATTGCCTTGATATAGCTTTGACGACTACATAGACAGTGTTATCCTATCTCTAATCAGCGTATAATTTGGGGTCTTCACTCAAATCCCGCATTGACCTTTGAATGATTGCATAGGGTTTGGATAAAGATTCGCAACAGTTGTTCACCTCGAAGTATCCAGTCGATGAGCCAACTTTATAATTAACATCAAATGACTTTGTTTTGAACGTGCGACGATGCCCTTATCCCCTCTCACGTGTCAAGTTTTTGATGTAAAAACAAATGCAGATGTCTGATCGAAAATCGTGGATTAATATACAAAACAATTTCCACATTCTGATAGCTAAATTGAGAGTTGTTTCCCTTGTATGCTAAGCGTTTAAGATACAGGACGAATAATATTTAGCTTTGCAACCAGACAAAATGATTAGGTCTACAAAAAAATCTATAAACATTTCTTCCTTGTAAATTATTTAAATAATGTTGTAAACACGGAAATTAGTATTTATTTTTTTAAATTGGCAATTCATTTTTTTTTTTAAATTGGCAATCATTTTTTTTATTAAATTGGAAATTTACTTTTTTTTTATTAAATTGGCAATTTACTTTTTTTTTTTATTAAATTGGCAATTTATTTTTTTTTATTAAATTGGCAATTTTTTTTTTATTAAATTGGCAATTTTTTTTTTTATTATTAAATTGGCAATTTATTTTTTTTATTAAATTGGCAATTTATTTTTTTTATTTAATTGGCAATTTTTTTTTTTTATTAAATTGGCAATTTATTTTTTTTATTAAATTGGCAATTTTTTTTTTTTAAAATAGCCTAATTATTGTTTTTAATTAAATTGCCAATTATTGTTTTTAATTAAATTGCCAAATTTTTTTTTTTTATTAAATTGCCAATTTTTTTTTTAATAAAGTTGCCAAAAAATTTTTTTAATTAAATTGCCAAATTATTTTTATTATTAAATTGCCAAATTATTTGTTTAATTAAATTGCCAAATTATTATTTTAATTAAATTTCCAAATATTTTTTTAAATTAAATTGCCAAATTATTTTTTTAATTAAATTGTCAATTAATTTTATACGCCCACATTTTCATGTGGACGTATTATGTCGTCGCCCCTGTCCGTCCGTCCGCCCGTCCACAATTGTTTGTGGACTCTCTACAGGTCACAATTCTTGTCCGATTTTGACGAAACTTAAAATATAGGTTTATCCCCAAAAGATCTTTCGATATTGGCATGTATCGGATCAAAACTCCATGGATTATGGCCCCTGATTGTACGAAAAATCACGTTTTTAGCTTGTGGACCCTATAGAGGTCACAATTTTGATGAAACTTTACATGCATGTTTATAACCAAAAGATCTTGGTTCCTTTCGATATTTGCACCTATCGGAACGTAAATTCCTGAATTATGGCCCCTGATTGTCCGAAAATTCACCTATTTTAGCTCGTGGTACCTCTGGAGGTTACAATTATCAGATTTGAAAAACCGTTCCATTATATCACCGTTACACCCTAAGGAAGGTTGAGTTCAAATTTCGGAAAAATCGGACCAAAATTACCATACAAAATGTCCGCCGTTCGTACGCAAATACTGTTAAAAAATGGTATATCAAGGTTGTGGACCCTGTAGAGATCACAATTTTAATTCGATTTTGATGAAACTTGAAATGCATGGTTTTAACCCAAAGATCTTGGTTCTTTTCGATATTTGCACATATCGGATTGTAACTTCCTGAA
Organism: Patella pellucida; assembly: GCA_917208275.1. NCBI lineage: Eukaryota > Metazoa > Mollusca > Gastropoda > Patellidae > Patella > Patella pellucida. The sequence goes on from OU795041.1 coordinate 61,185,594, forward strand.
TTATGGCCCCTGATTATATGCAAAATCGTCTTGGTTTAGCCTGTGGTCCCTCTGGAGGTTACAATAATTATCCGATTTTAAAAATCGTTTTATTATATCACCGTTACACCCCAAGGAAGGTTGAGTTTGAATTTCAGAAAAATGGGACCAAAATTGCCATACAAAATGGCCGCCATTCGTACGCAAATACTGTTAAAAAATGGTATATCAATGGTAATTCGATTTTGATGAAACTTAAAATGCATGGTTATAACCCAAAGATCTTGGTTCCTTTCAATATTTGCGCATATCGGATTGTAACTTCCTGAATTATGGCCCCTGATTATACGCAAAATCGTATTGGTTTAGCTTGTGGTCCCTCTGGAGGTTACAATAATTAACCGATTTAAAAAAATCGTTTGATAATATCACCGTTACACCCTAAGGAAGGTTGAGTTCGAATTTCGGGAAAATTCGGAACAAAATTGCCATACAAAATGGCTGCCGTTTGTACGCGAATACAGTTCCTTTCGTTATTTTCACATATCAATTCAACATTTCCTGAATTATGGCCCCTGATTGTCCGAAAAATCGCCTATGGTCCCTCTTGGGGTCACGATTATTATCCGATTTAAAAAAACCTGACTATCACCGTTACACCATACGGGAGGTTGAGTTTGAATTTCAGGGAAATCGGACCATAATTGCCAGACAAAATGACCACCGTTTGTACGCTAATAGTGTTAAAATAAATATGGTATATCAAGGTTTTGGACCCAGTATAGGTCACAATTTTAATTCGATTTTGATGAAACTTGAAATGCATGTTTATAACCTTAAGATCTTGATTCTTTTCGATATTTGCGCATATCAAATTGTAATTTAATGAATTATAGCCTTTGATTGTAGGAAAAATCACTTTCGATTTTGCTTGTTCTCTAACCATCTCTCGAAAATGTGGGCGTATCCTGCCTGGCAGTGCCAGCTTACTATCTTTTTAAAACAGGAGAGACCTCAAATTATGTTATTTTTTTTTTCTTTTACTAATTTAAAAAAAATAAATACTGTTTTAAAAATATGATAAATACCTAATTTAAAAAAATATGATAAATAACTAATTTAAAAAACATATATACTAATTTTTAAAAAAATATACTAATTTCCCCAAAAATATACTAATTTTAATAAAAAAAATAAATTACTAATTTAATTTAATAAAAAATGGTTTACTAATTTAATTTAATAAAAAATAAATTACTAATTTGATTTAATAAAAAAATAAATTACTAATTTAATTTTTTTTAAATAAAAACTAATTAATTTTTTTAAAATAAATACTAAAAAGGTACAGAAGTAATCTTTTTGGCGTTTTTGACGTCATCTTAATTTGTTGGTAAACATTAAGATCTGACGTCACCCATAGAAATATAGCGGTCTTTGACAGGGATACAAGACGGCTGTCTTAACACTGTAGAACAGATTGGGTCATACCATGAAGACGAGGATATGTGGGCTACTCAGTTTATCGAATGTAGTACAAGATGACCGACCTTACTTTCAGTTAGCTGCTGTAGTTCTATCCAAATAATTACATATCAATATTTGCCTCGACCAATAGTTTCAATTTTAAAATTTTAATCCATATAAAAATTGATATTTAAAACAGCACTGTTTACCTGGGTATACGATCTTGACTGGCCCGGAACAAGACCAGGCGTCTGTGACCCTCGTTCGATTAAATCCGATTTAGAAGTGGTCACGGTTTCAAGGTGATTAATACAATTCATGCATAGCAATAAAATAAAATGGGTCTATGATACAAACATACGACGATAAAGATCCAGATTCATAGCCTACGATACAAAGCGAAATATAAAAAAAAATGTTTTCCGATTCACTCTTGTCATTTCGACCTCAGGGTATTTATGTCACGTTTACTTCCCGGAATAGCCTACAATGTTTTTCACGGGTTTTTTTTTGATAAAAAAAGACACTTGTATCAGTTATAAAACGTTATTTAAATTCTTTAAATAATTTCATAAACTGACATATTATAATACAAAACAAGCCAACAGTGAGGTTGGTGTCCTCCGCCGAAATCCCAAAATAAATCAAATCAATGACACATATTAATTATTAGCACATTTATTCTTTTCAAAAGTATCGAGCAATCAAATTATACGTTAAGTTCCATCACCCTCTATGAAATAGAACCAAGATTTCCTTGTCCTGAAGCATCGACCAATGAGATTGATAAGCTCTGCTTACTTTTAACTCGAAATGTTAATCATTGAACTTAGTCAAGACATTCACCTAAATAACATCTACATCAAGTTTCACTTTCTACCTCAATTAAAAGCAAAGTTGTTATTTTTTAAAGTTTTGATCAATGAAATTGCTTATCGCTCCTTATAGAGCGGCAGCCCAGGGGGTTAATCTAGCTGAAAAGTGTACCAATTTTCTCTGGTATCATGTCATGTATATTTGGTATTATCAAAATGTAAGCCTGCCGAGTTTCTGGTGGTATTCCACACCCAAAATGCCATGTCCCCTAACTAGTCTAGATTAGGTCAAAAGTGTACCGTACAAGTCCACCTGTCACAAAACTAGTTGGGGGGCATGGCATTTTGAGTGTGGAATACCACACACAGCACCAGAAACCCGACAGACTTACATTTTGAGGATACCAGATATACATGCATTGATACCATATAGGAGAAAATTGGTACACCTTTGAGCTAGGTTGACGCCCTGGGCTCCAAAACATCAACCAATCAAGATTGCTTAATTCTGCTTACTGTAAGCAGAGAATGTTCGTCATCTATCTCCATCAAGGCCTTCACCTAATAAACGCCTACACCAAGTGTCCTTACTCTCACTTAATTATAATGAAAGTGATGCTTATCTCTGCTTAACCTAAAGGCCCTGTCCCAGTGGCCGATGAACACAAAACGTATGCAAAAAGGAGACAGCGGAGGAGCAAACTTTCGGGGATGGCTCCATCCGTTCTCATCCGCTCCAGAATTGGGCAAAATTGACGAAAATTTGCGGAAACAGAACGGAAAAGAACGAATGTGGGGAGTATGTAGCGGGCATGTTAAATGAATGTTCATCGGAAGCCTAGCGGATGAAAGCGGATGGAAGTGGATAATAGCTCCGAAGAGGTTTTCGGGGATACTTTCGAAGCGGAAGCATAGCGTGTGAAGCGGATGCACCACGTACTCCTTACGGAAACAAAGGGAATCCCGCACGGATGTATATCGGATGCAAACTGTTTACTGCGAATGGTGGAGAACAATTGATGATGTTGAAGACCTAGAACAGGAGGTCTGTACACACCACTGCTCGACTCATACTGTAGGATCGGTCCCACTGCACTTACGGATGCAAAGAGGATGTAAAACGGGGGAAAAACGTGACCTCTGTTTGGAAACGCCATGCATCCGTTGTGTACTCATTACACACGTGTTTCATACGCCCTTGGTCAACCTAGGTCTTAGACGCTGGTGGCATCCTAATGATGTTGTGGAATGCACGAGAGTCTCCATTCCTCAGCTCCACCATCAACTAGTCATACAGTCCAAACTCCATTCTTCTCATGACCTATCCTCGGACCCACACATCTTTTTGACGTCTCCTTCTCCTTCTCTCTAAAACTGGGTACAGTCTGAACAGGTTGTGGTTCTGCTGTTGAATGAGTGCACCGCACCTATCATATGGACTCTTTGATCATCCATGGTGGAGAACAATCGATGATATTGAAGACCTAATAGAGCAGGAGGTATGTACACCACAGCTAGTCGGCTCATACTGAGATCAAGATGATTGTCTTCCCCTTTTATATAAATATATCGGCTTCCGCTAGGTGTCCTTCTACATACTCTAGGCAAACTCCAGACATTCTTTAATATACCAGATACAAACGCTTTGTCCGTTTTGAAAATTTTATATATACGAGATGCATACGCTTACGTCCTTTCTATTCCCGTGCTACTAACGATGTATAGACGTTCCGTGTACCTTATCTTTCCTCTCTCTTTCCGTTTTCAGCTGGAGCGGATGCGAGTTGCGAGGATGTCCAGAGGATGCAGAGAGTATACATTGGGCGTTTAACGGATGATAACGGACATGGAACGTTTGGTGCTCGTTTATGTCGCGCATTTACATCGTACACGGTAGACAGCTCATACGTTATAAAAGTTTTGTGCAGCTCAAAACATTTTGCGCGGATGAAATTAAAGTGAACGGATGCTCGATGGATAGGGCGTATGAAACACGTATGCGATGAGTACACAACGGGTGTAGGGCGTTTTTAAACGGAGGGCACGTTTTTCTCCCGTTTTACATCCCCTTTGCATCCGTAAATGCAGTGGGACAGGGCCTTAAGCACCTACACCAAGTTTGAACGTTCTAGCTCAATTAGAAAGAGAGTTATTGTGTCCCAAAAAGCGTGACGAACAGACATACAGACTGACGGACGGAGAGACGGACCCATTTTAATAGTCCCCTGCTCTCTTCGGAAAGGCGGGGGACAATAAATACGTACGTAATAGAGCTGAGGTGTAGTTACAAGTTGAGCTTTTGAGAGTTGTTTTCCCTTACCCAGTTTTTTCTCCTCTCACGTTCTTTGTCTCTCGTGTAATATTCATTAAAATTAGAAGCAATGATTGCAATCGGCATTGACAATGCTAATAACCCCGTAATAGCACAACAAGATGCAACAAATCTGCCCATGGCGGTTTTGGGATATATATCCCCATAACCAACAGTTGTCATGGTGACGATAGCCCACCAGATGCCTAAAGGAATATCTGTTACTGTTTCATCCTCAATCTCGGCTAAATACAAAGCACATCCAAACAAAGTGGCGATGATAAATACACACACTGTCATCATTGTCAACTCTGTAATACTCTTTCTAACCGATAACAACATTATATGAAGGGATGGGAAACTCTTCGCTAATTTAAAGAATCGCAAAATTCTCATCACTGAGATGTATCTAAGCCTGATGTACGAGATGTACAGGAAATAAGAGCTAGGCATCATAATGAATCCATCTTCAAAAGCTATGTCTATGGTAAGCGTCGTCCAATTACATATGATCACCAAAACGTCAATGAGATTCAGAGCATTTTTCAGAAACTTTAGCTTACAGGGTGTGGCAAAGAAGGAGAGCAGCCATTCTAGCGTAAAGAAAACAGCACAGATTACGTCGACATACACAAGCGATGGGTGTGCAACAGTACTGTAAAACATCATAATTATAGAATTGTTTGTATTGATATACGGCTGGGGGTTGGTAGAGTTGAAGATACGCACAATTCTAAAAGCTGGATGAGTACTGCTGACAAAAACAAAAACAGAAACCAATACTGTCAGTAGAAATAAGCTGTTGAAAATCTGAAATTATATAATTAAATATAAAATTTCATTTTGCATATAAATCGTATTCTTTGAGTTCGTGAGATCAGGAAAGTGATTGAAAAGTATTGGTTCCCTAACCGAGAAAGTTCCTAAGGATTCACCAATATGGTTTCAATTTTTCATTGGCGCGGAAGGGAAAGAAGGCCTGGTCAGGACCAGTGTTAAGTCGTTCGAATGGGACTCAAACACAGAAAAGTTTATTTCCACTTAGCCTAAGCATAGTGTACCCTTCTTCGAACACTACCATGGCTTCACCTAATATACACCGAAACCATGTATGAACATTCTGTATCAATTGGGGAATATGTCCCCAGCCAAACATTCGCTTGGAAAGTGATGGTCCCATAATCTGTTTCAACATCGGTAATTGGCCGATAAGTGGCCTATCGGAAGAAATGGGCATCGGCCGATACTCAGTCATTTTGCCGGTATCTGTTCAGAATGACTCGGTATTTACCTTTAAAATATTATCCACAGTCGTGCATGTAACTATTTGTACGTACCGTTAATACAAGACTTCCATAAGGGCCGTAAAAAAGAAAGAATAAACAGTAACACAGCCTTGAGGCCTTATCATTATATTTTTGTGTGTGCGGGAAAGAGAGTGGGGTGACAAGGCATTTGTAGCATATCTGACCCACGGTAATGTTTGACACCGGTTGAGCATTAAGATAATGATGTTAAAAACCGCATTGGAGCCAATGATGCAAAGATCGTCATTGCGTTCCTCTCACTTAGCCCCTACTACCCAGCAAGGGCAGCTGTCTAGTCGTTAGGATGGTCTTATGTTGGGAGTTCGATATTAGAGTAGGCCGTAATGCCGCTGTCTGGGCAAAATCTCCCCCATATCACTGTATGGCGTATGTCCGTCTTCATTAGCCCAGTTCGCGGAAGAGCAGTACGACGTTAAACCCGATTTCATTTTATTGCCACCTTTTTTGCTGGCTACCCTCTCCCTCGCAGGAAGGCGACCTGTTATTGAAGGGCTATTATGAGATTAGAAGCGTTCGGCTCCAGTTCGTCTGTTCACTACACACTAAACACTATAAATAAAATATTTAAAGCGACCACTTCACGAACATTTATCGATTGCTTTAATAAAATCACGGATGTCTCATACACGATATGATGTCGATTAGTCTATAATCAATGACTCCGGCCATTTAGTTTCTAATACCAATTATAATTGTAAAGTGAAACGTATACTTCGCGTAATGGCAATTATAGATATTATTTCATTTCAGAGTAGGGTTTTAAAAATATAAGAAAAAAATTGCCATAAAACACGTAGATTAAACTCGTATTCAAACAAACAACCGATAGCCAGTGGGTTCGTTTTGGTAAATTACAGACTATAAAATTACAAATGGGCTCCCATCCGACTTTTTATTTCAGAGTAAACAAAAGGAAATTTGTTCTGGACTCGACATAGCGTAGTTGGTATGGTAAATTGTATGTATACTTACGCAATAATATATATTTTTTGATTATCTGGGCTTGTTTAGAACGACTTTAAGTTGCTCTACCCTAGAGGTCTACAACGCATAGCTTGTTACTAAGTAGAAGAAATACACATTCGTTCCAGTTACACAAGTCTTAACTCTCGTTCAGTCAGACGCTTGTGTCAATTTGGCAAACCGACCCCACCGTGATATATCCCATTTGGTGTTCTCGACCTTTTTTTTAAAGAGCATTCTTCCAGTGCACAAACCAATTGAAATGAATATCAGCTAATATCTCAATCTAAGTAAAACATATGTACCATTTCGTTTTTTATAGTTTAAACTTTCGTTTAACTGTCTTGGCTACATTGGGATCTGGAAGGGGTATTATATAATTCGCGTTCTGGATGATGTGAAAGATTAGCCAATGAAACGGTCTGTTACCGTTTTTGACGTGAGGTGCACGAAATTGTATGTAACTCACTAGAAGCCTCAACGCTGATTGATGAGATATCTGACGTCATATGTCAGAAGCCGCTCTTATGATATATGACGCTACCTTCCACTACAACCGATCAGATCTTCCTGTAGTAGAGGCAATCGAAAGTATAGGATTGCTAATATCGTTACTAAATTACCTACTTCGCTTTTTCACGGTGTCAAACCAACTTTTGTTCTACCAATTAAACAATATTCACATCTATATAGTTATTTTGTTTTCAAAAATATGAAAATAAAAATTGTCAGACTATACTTAAAGAATCTAAACGGTACTCAACTTTCCTGAAAATGATGATCGTGGTCTGGAGAGAAGCATCCATAAAGCATGCTTCCATCTATAATATCGACTTTCGGCTTCCCTGGCAGAAAGACAAGTAAATTTTGAGTACTCTTCCATCTTCTGTATTGTTTTAGCCAGATTGTCATTACGTTCAGCCTTATACAGAATTTTCCAACAACATTCTGACACAAGTTCCTCGGGTATCTCCCAAAACTGCAATTCTTGTAGCATGGCGCTACCACATAAATGTTTAGGTAGATGGAGCCCTTGATCTCGATATAGATTGATTATAGGGCTAAACAATGCGGGATCTCTGTCAAAATAATACTCTCCACTCTGTCTCTCGAATTCATCGGAATCTTTGTTCAAACGAGACAATCTAGAACCCGGAAACTTATTAAGACGTGATTTTCTTGTAACGAATAATTGTCCTCCTATATTTATCCGTACTTTCGATCGTTCACTCATTTTGAAATAACTAGCTATAATCCAGTGTAATACTTGACAGACGTGACTCGGCAATTTATTATTTACAATATTGAGCTATGCATAGTCTTACGTATGTATGTTAATAACGGGTTCGTGGTCATCTCTGACAGTTTATTTAAAGCATGTGGCAGTGAAGGATATACACAATAGGCCAGATTATGGATAATTAATCCTCCTGAAATTCAACTAGCATCACAGTTTTTGAGTTCGAGACATTTAACAGAACTCAGGCGGTTAACGAAACATACCAACAGCGAGCAAGATGTCCCTGCCTCATTCCTGAAATAAATAGACGAGACTCATTATTTATTAGCATATTTATCATCTGCTTGACTTGAGTAGAAGAATGGCCAGTGTCAGACTTAGTCAAGCTATTAGAAACCGTTCGCATTGGTACGACAACGAACTGGACGCACACTCATGTACGGGTTGACGTCACAAGTACACACGAATCGATGACGTTTTCGTCGGATGGTCCCTATTGCTGTGATATATCACGGACAGCTGCTCAAACTAAGCAAAAAGAGTTCATCATCGAACTCAAACATATCCATCCAGCGAACATCTACACCAACTTTAAATATTTATCTCATTTATATTGTTGTTTTGTCCTGAACACATGTTGGTCTTTCCCAGCTTTGTCAGAAAGGAAATAAAATAAAATGGGGTTTAACGCCCTATTTGTCTGGTATTTCTACCTCGAATTTCAACTGTCAAGATTTAGTTTGCTGCATGTGGGACCTCGGGCTAACGTCCCATCCCAACGACTTCCAGTATGTCTCTATATAAGCTCGATTTTACCAACCAACGGTCTCCAATTCATGTTCAAGTATTCCAATGCTTAATCAAAATATCCAATTGTCTGGTTAAGATAGAGATCAGACTAGTTAATATTAAGTAACATATTTCAATGAACTGTAAAGTACATTAGGACGAGAGCACTAATAACCACAAACTAGACAGTAGGGTTGGATCGCAAAATGAGGGCACTGACCGCGGAGACGCCGCTGAGAGGGGGTTGGGGGTCCCCCAAGAAAATTATCTGTCATTTCCTTGCATCTGTAGCAAATCTAAGAGCTATTTGGCTAATATTTTCGAAAATTAAGGGTCGCCTCCTCCCCCTGTATCCACCCCTGGACAATGCATGATGGCATACACTTGCAGACTCACGACATTAACTACTATGGCATCAGACAAACACATAGAATGGACATCATACAACATAAAAAGACATGACGGACACTATTACATTAATTTTACATACTTTTATATCCTAGTCCATTGGTTCTCATCGTCTTTGATTAAGCAAGCTAGCTGTACTGGTTACACAACAGTTTGACTGTGAACCAAATTTCATTTAATGTCATTTCCATTGGTTCCAAGTTATTGGATTCCTTCACAGACTAACTTCATACAGTTATATTGTCCTCATTTGTACAACCTGGCTGTCTTATACTAGACCAACTAGATCAATACTTTAAAGACTCGATCGTGTTTATATGAAGAGTAACTGTTATAGAGACAGATTTTGAAATATAGTATCAGGATATAATACAAAATACATTACACTACCAAGATTGTTAATTACCTGAAATACAATGAAGAGAAATTTAGCGACCTACCTCTCTGCTCTTGTCGCCATATAATTGTCTATACTAATGTGTAAAATGTATTTTACGATGCAACTACATAAAGGAATTATTTAGTTAGAGAGCAACATACAAACCTACTAACATAACATTAAAATTCATATAGCACGATCAATACTAGTAGTGGGATTTCCAAACGAGCTTGAAAAGTTGTATATTTTGGTCCCATTTTATCCAAAGTGTAGAGGTGAGAACTGGAATATCCAACAACTCACACTCGAGTCCGACTTTAAGATGCCTCTCCACCTACAAACTGGGTGATTTGCTGATCTATTTTGACTAAAAACATACTCAAACTAATTTGTCTATCAAATGTTTGCTATGAAACACCCTCAAAACTTATAAATTAGAAAAAAAATACTATTTAGGCTTCTATGGTTAAACCTGTTAACCCTTGAAAGCCGTGCTATAAATATAACTTAGATTTTAATACAGCTGTAACATGATTTAGTGAAAGCCCATTTATAGATTATATTTGTCGTTACTTATTTTACATTAGAAATATAATATGGAAGGGGATCGACGCCACATTAAAAGACATGTAAACACGAGTAGAAGTTACTATGTCAGCATAATTATGAAAGAGTTGTTTTGATGATTTTTCCATGTTCGATTTTACAAAATAGAAAAGTATTTTTCACTAACGAAAAAACACATGTACAAATGCGCCTTGTAACGTATTAGTCCGGGAGCCCAGCAAGGTTTAATCAAAATATTGGGTCCAAAAGGTTTGAGGCCTACAACACATATTTTAACCCTATATCATTTTGGAAAGGCAAGTCTTAAGTTTTGTAACCTGTGCAATTACCTGGGAGCGCCCCTCCCAACCACCCCAATTTTAATTAGAGTTAAAATTAATTGTCCATCCACAATTTTCTTGCAGGCTTTTCATACTCAACCCTAAGAAACAGAATGCATGGCTTAAGAGCACAAAATGTTGTTCTAATGCTACTTAAGAGCTTAATTAATTAGCACTAATTAATGACTGTAATTAAAATTTAGAGTCCATAACTGAAACAAAGCCTAAAAGATAGCTAACAAAATCAGGAAACCAAAAATACCACTTAAGAGCGACAAAAGTTGAACAAACTTTGCTTAAGACAAGTTCAAAGGTGACAAAGGGGGGGGGGCACACATAATGACGTTTAAGTGTTTTTCATAAAATTATCTTGTCCGAGATTATTTTCCTTTCTCATACCTTCACTTTGAGTTTCACTACACGAAATAACTGCTTAAGAGCATAAAATGTTGTGCTAAGCCTGCTTAAGAGTGTAATTAATTAGCACTAATTAGTGACTGTAATTAAAATTTACTGTCCATAACTGAAACAAAGCCTAAAATGTAGTTAACAAAGTCAGGAAACCAAAAATACCACTTAAGAGCGACAAAAATTGAACAAACTTTGCTTAAGACAAGTTCAAAGGCGAAAGGGAGGGGGGGGGGCACACATAATGACGTTAAAGTGTTTTTCATAAAATTATCTTGTCCAAGATTATTTTCCTTTCTAATACCTTCACTTTGAGTTTCACTGCACAAAATGACTGCTTAAGAGTATACAATTTTGTGCTAAGACTGCTTAAGAGTGTAATTATTTAGCACTAATTAGTGACTGTAATTAAAATCCAAAACACCACTCAAGAGTGACAAAAATTGAAAAAATTTTGTTTAAGACAAGTTCAAAGGGAGAGGGGGGGGGGGCACCCATAATGATGTTTAAGTTGTTTTGCTAAAATTGTCTTATTCAGATTTATTTTCCATTCTATCACCTTTACTATGATTTTCACTGCATACATGACTTCTTAAGAGCATACAATGTTGTACTAATGCTACTTAAAAGCTTATTAATTAGCAGGGGGTTAATGGCCGATTGGTTAGTTCGTGCGGTTTGCATCATAAGGTCTATCATTGACTCAATGTACGTGATAAGCAGTAGGGTCGTCTGGCCAACCTCATGGGTTTATCCTTGGTCCTCAGGTTTCCACCCACTTCAAAAGACCACTATTGAATTGAACCGTGTTAGTCCAAAAATGACAGTTTGTGCCGAAAAGCTAGCTGACCAAGTCAGGAGGAAACCCGAAATATAACTTAAGAGCGACCAAAGTTTTCAACAAACTTTGCTTAAGACTGGTTCAAGGTTGACAAAGGTGTGGGGGGGGATCGGATGGCACATACAGTAGGCTTTCGATTCTATAGATCTGTCATTGAGTCAATTGGTGTGGTTTCAAGTCTGATTAATCAATCAGCGTTGACATTTCTTAGCGTTTCCCCACAGTTCTGCGCAAAGAAGTCACTGTAACAGATTGTTTCATTTGCTAATTCCTCACATCAACAAGAACGCCTATTATATAACAACTCTTCCAGATCCTAGGGTAAAGACAAGTAAAACAAAATTAAATTTTGAACTAAAAAAAATGGAACGAAACAGGATCTCTGTGTTTTAATGAGATTGCCGAAAAATGATTTAAACCATTTTTTATGAAATTTATAATGATGAAGGGTTTCTCTCATGCGCAGACAAAATGATAAACAGACTTGTGTGATAGTTAAAAAGTGTCAATTTTAGAATTATCGAATTGCATATGTTTATTGAATATGATCGGGAGGAATTTACATGACAAGTAGGACAATGTAATTTCTATCGGTGTCAGTCATTATAACATATGTGATAGAACTGGTTAAACGCGTTCCAAATATAATTTTAACACAGATATCATTGATATGATAGATGAGTAATAAAGGTTTCAACAAACGAAAGTGACGAACACGAAAGGAAGATACGAGTTATCCTTCTGAAGTGACGAGTAATAACAGATACATGGGCGAATTTGTGTTCACTAATAATTCCTTCGAAGACCAAAAGTTGTTGTGTGAGACCGTGAGAGGATATCTGACAATTCATAAAAAGAATTGACTGCCACTAGATAAGAGAACACGAAAGAAAAACAGTAAAAAATATATGCATTACAATGGTTTTATACGGTATAGAATGAATAAAAACAAGAGAATGTACCGACTAATTGTTTTTTTTCTCGTGTTCTCATGACATTCTCTTGACATTCAATTACTTTATTGAATTGTCAGATATCCTCTTACGGTCCCAAATAACAACTTTTGGTCTAAGAAGGAATTATTAGTGAGCAGAAATTCAGCTTCGTATCTGTTATCACTCAGTTATATAGAGGGATAACTCGGGTTTCCTTTTGACGTTCGTCACTTCCCTTTTTTGAAACTTTTATTACTCATCTATCGTATAAATGATATCTGTGTTAAAATTATATTTGGAACGTGTTTAACCAGTTCTATCACACCTGTGATAATGACGGACACCAATATTGTCCTTAAAAGAATTTTTGTATTGAATTGCGATCCTCTAAATCAATTTTACATTTGTTTGATACTTCCCTGTCCTAATTAAACACTCTTAAATTGTTTTTGTTTGTATTTTGATCTATACGTATATTGTGATATAACACTCCGCAAATCTCGACATATTCCATTACCCTACATCTAGACTCGACTGTAGTATGACAGTATGTGATATGTACCTACGACCATACATTTGCGATGCAGCTACCGATTTACTTCAAAAAGGAAAACGTGTCGCTTTAACAAAAAAGTCCCAAATTGCGTCTTTTGTAGAGTGTGTATACCTAAATAAGCTGAGATGTTGTTTCAAGGCTGCTGGTTTGATCAAATTCCCTGGTAATTCCCCAAACCAAATGCCAAACGTAACGTTTGTTGATATACTACACTCTCCATGGGGACAGCCATTTTCCATTCGGAACCCTTAAAATAGTTTGAATATGGCGGAAATGGTCATACAGCCGAGATTAAGATGTGTAGAATCTGTCGAGGTTTGCCGAAAGGTGATATAAAAAAGTTTTATTTCTTCATAATTGACAAGACTAAAAATTCTCGCCATCAGAGACTCGTAAGATTCATGCGATTACATTACAAAAATTAACATGGACACTACCAAGTAAAACATGTACCCAAATCCATTGCTCTAAATTTAATATAAAGGCCAATGAAGTACATGATAAGCAGTAGGGTCGCATAATTATCATTTTTATTTATGACTCCAATAAAAATGCTAATTATGCGACCCTACTGCTTATCATGTACAACTGGGGAATCCAAACCCCGCCAGTTGACCCAATAACAGACCTTATGATGCAAACCGCACATGCTAACCATTCGTCCATTAACCCCCTGCTAATTAATAAGCTTTTAAGCAGCATTAGTACAACATGGTATGGTCTTAAGCAGTCATTTATGCATTGAAACTCAAAGTGAAGGTATTATTATGGACAATAATTCCGAATAAGACAATTTTAGCAAAACCACTTAAACATCGTTATGTGTGCCCCCCCCCCCCCCCTTTGTCACCTTTTAACTTGTCTTAAGCAAAGTTTGTTCAACTTTTGTCGCTCTTAAGTAGTATTTTCGGTTTCCTGACTTGGTTAACTACATTTGAGACTTTGTCTCAGTTATGGACTCTAAATTTTAATTAAAGTCACTAATTAGTGCTAATTAATTATACTCTTAAGCAGCCTTAGCACAACATTGTATGCTCTTAAGCAGTCATTTTGTGCAGTGAAACTCATAGTGAAGGTATTAGAAAGAAAAATAACCCCGGACAAGATAATTTTATGAAAAACACTTTAACATCATTATGTGTGGATTGTGTGCCCCCCCCTCCTTTTGCCAGCTTTGAGCTTGTCTTAAGCAAAGTTTGTTCAACTTTTGTCGCTCTTAAGTAGTATTTTCGGTTTCCTGACTTGGCTAGCTAACTTTTAGGCTTTGTTTCAGTTATGGACTCTAAATTTTAATTACAGTCATTAATTAGTGCTAATTAATTAAGCTCTTAAGTAGCATTAGAACAACATTTTATGCTCTTAAGCCATGCATTCTGTTTCTTAGTGTTGAGTATGAAAAGCCTGCAAGAAAATTGTTGATGGACATTTAATTTTTACTATAATTAAAATTGAGGTGGTTGGGAGGGGCACTCCCAGGTAATTGCACAGGTTACAAAACTTAAGACTTGCCTTTCCAAAATGATATAGGGTTAAAATATGTGTTGTAGGCCTCAAACCTTTTGGACCCAATATTTTGATTAAACCTTGCTGGGCTCCCGGACTAACCCTTAATGACGTTTAAGTGTTTTTCATAAAATTATCTTGTCCGAGATTATTTTCCTTTCTCATACCTTCACTTTGAGTTTCACTACACGAAATAACTGCTTAAGAGCATAAAATGTTGTGCTAAGCCTGCTTAAGAGTGTAATTAATTAGCACTAATTAGTGACTGTAATTAAAATTTACTGTCCATAACTGAAACAAAGCCTAAAATGTAGTTAACAAAGTCAGGAAACCAAAAATACCACTTAAGAGCGACAAAAATTGAACAAACTTTGCTTAAGACAAGTTCAAAGGCGAAAGGGAGGGGGGGGCACACATAATGACGTTAAAGTGTTTTTCATAAAATTATCTTGTCCAAGATTATTTTCCTTTCTAATACCTTCACTTTGAGTTTCACTGCACAAAATGACTGCTTAAGAGTATACAATTTTGTGCTAAGACTGCTTAAGAGTGTAATTATTTAGCACTAATTAGTGACTGTAATTAAAATCCAAAACACCACTCAAGAGTGACAAAAATTGAAAAAATTTTGTTTAAGACAAGTTCAAAGGGAGAGGGGGGGGGGGGCACCCATAATGATGTTTAAGTTGTTTTGCTAAAATTGTCTTATTCAGATTTATTTTCCATTCTATCACCTTTACTATGATTTTCACTGCATACATGACTTCTTAAGAGCATACAATGTTGTACTAATGCTACTTAAAAGCTTATTAATTAGCAGGGGGTTAATGGCCGATTGGTTAGTTCGTGCGGTTTGCATCATAAGGTCTATCATTGACTCAATGTACGTGATAAGCAGTAGGGTCGTCTGGCCAACCTCATGGGTTTATCCTTGGTCCTCAGGTTTCCACCCACTTCAAAAGACCACTATTGAATTGAACCGTGTTAGTCCAAAAATGACAGTTTGTGCCGAAAAGCTAGCTGACCAAGTCAGGAGGAAACCCGAAATATAACTTAAGAGCGACCAAAGTTTTCAACAAACTTTGCTTAAGACTGGTTCAAGGTTGACAAAGGTGTGGGGGGGGATCGGATGGCACATACAGTAGGCTTTCGATTCTATAGATCTGTCATTGAGTCAATTGGTGTGGTTTCAAGTCTGATTAATCAATCAGCGTTGACATTTCTTAGCGTTTCCCCACAGTTCTGCGCAAAGAAGTCACTGTAACAGATTGTTTCATTTGCTAATTCCTCACATCAACAAGAACGCCTATTATATAACAACTCTTCCAGATCCTAGGGTAAAGACAAGTAAAACAAAATTAAATTTTGAACTAAAAAAAATGGAACGAAACAGGATCTCTGTGTTTTAATGAGATTGCCGAAAAATGATTTAAACCATTTTTTATGAAATTTATAATGATGAAGGGTTTCTCTCATGCGCAGACAAAATGATAAACAGACTTGTGTGATAGTTAAAAAGTGTCAATTTTAGAATTATCGAATTGCATATGTTTATTGAATATGATCGGGAGGAATTTACATGACAAGTAGGACAATGTAATTTCTATCGGTGTCAGTCATTATAACATATGTGATAGAACTGGTTAAACGCGTTCCAAATATAATTTTAACACAGATATCATTGATATGATAGATGAGTAATAAAGGTTTCAACAAACGAAAGTGACGAACACGAAAGGAAGATACGAGTTATCCTTCTGAAGTGACGAGTAATAACAGATACATGGGCGAATTTGTGTTCACTAATAATTCCTTCGAAGACCAAAAGTTGTTGTGTGAGACCGTGAGAGGATATCTGACAATTCATAAAAAGAATTGACTGCCACTAGATAAGAGAACACGAAAGAAAAACAGTAAAAAATATATGCATTACAATGGTTTTATACGGTATAGAATGAATAAAAACAAGAGAATGTACCGACTAATTGTTTTTTTTCTCGTGTTCTCATGACATTCTCTTGACATTCAATTACTTTATTGAATTGTCAGATATCCTCTTACGGTCCCAAATAACAACTTTTGGTCTAAGAAGGAATTATTAGTGAGCAGAAATTCAGCTTCGTATCTGTTATCACTCAGTTATATAGAGGGATAACTCGGGTTTCCTTTTGACGTTCGTCACTTCCCTTTTTTGAAACTTTTATTACTCATCTATCGTATAAATGATATCTGTGTTAAAATTATATTTGGAACGTGTTTAACCAGTTCTATCACACCTGTGATAATGACGGACACCAATATTGTCCTTAAAAGAATTTTTGTATTGAATTGCGATCCTCTAAATCAATTTTACATTTGTTTGATACTTCCCTGTCCTAATTAAACACTCTTAAATTGTTTTTGTTTGTATTTTGATCTATACGTATATTGTGATATAACACTCCGCAAATCTCGACATATTCCATTACCCTACATCTAGACTCGACTGTAGTATGACAGTATGTGATATGTACCTACGACCATACATTTGCGATGCAGCTACCGATTTACTTCAAAAAGGAAAACGTGTCGCTTTAACAAAAAAGTCCCAAATTGCGTCTTTTGTAGAGTGTGTATACCTAAATAAGCTGAGATGTTGTTTCAAGGCTGCTGGTTTGATCAAATTCCCTGGTAATTCCCCAAACCAAATGCCAAACGTAACGTTTGTTGATATACTACACTCTCCATGGGGACAGCCATTTTCCATTCGGAACCCTTAAAATAGTTTGAATATGGCGGAAATGGTCATACAGCCGAGATTAAGATGTGTAGAATCTGTCGAGGTTTGCCGAAAGGTGATATAAAAAAGTTTTATTTCTTCATAATTGACAAGACTAAAAATTCTCGCCATCAGAGACTCGTAAGATTCATGCGATTACATTACAAAAATTAACATGGACACTACCAAGTAAAACATGTACCCAAATCCATTGCTCTAAATTTAATATAAAGGCCAATGAAGTACATGATAAGCAGTAGGGTCGCATAATTATCATTTTTATTTATGACTCCAATAAAAATGCTAATTATGCGACCCTACTGCTTATCATGTACAACTGGGGAATCCAAACCCCGCCAGTTGACCCAATAACAGACCTTATGATGCAAACCGCACATGCTAACCATTCGTCCATTAACCCCCTGCTAATTAATAAGCTTTTAAGCAGCATTAGTACAACATGGTATGGTCTTAAGCAGTCATTTATGCATTGAAACTCAAAGTGAAGGTATTATTATGGACAATAATTCCGAATAAGACAATTTTAGCAAAACCACTTAAACATCGTTATGTGTGCCCCCCCCCCTTTGTCACCTTTTAACTTGTCTTAAGCAAAGTTTGTTCAACTTTTGTCGCTCTTAAGTAGTATTTTCGGTTTCCTGACTTGGTTAACTACATTTGAGACTTTGTCTCAGTTATGGACTCTAAATTTTAATTAAAGTCACTAATTAGTGCTAATTAATTATACTCTTAAGCAGCCTTAGCACAACATTGTATGCTCTTAAGCAGTCATTTTGTGCAGTGAAACTCATAGTGAAGGTATTAGAAAGAAAAATAACCCCGGACAAGATAATTTTATGAAAAACACTTTAACATCATTATGTGTGGATTGTGTGCCCCCCCCTCCTTTTGCCAGCTTTGAGCTTGTCTTAAGCAAAGTTTGTTCAACTTTTGTCGCTCTTAAGTAGTATTTTCGGTTTCCTGACTTGGCTAGCTAACTTTTAGGCTTTGTTTCAGTTATGGACTCTAAATTTTAATTACAGTCATTAATTAGTGCTAATTAATTAAGCTCTTAAGTAGCATTAGAACAACATTTTATGCTCTTAAGCCATGCATTCTGTTTCTTAGTGTTGAGTATGAAAAGCCTGCAAGAAAATTGTTGATGGACATTTAATTTTTACTATAATTAAAATTGAGGTGGTTGGGAGGGGCACTCCCAGGTAATTGCACAGGTTACAAAACTTAAGACTTGCCTTTCCAAAATGATATAGGGTTAAAATATGTGTTGTAGGCCTCAAACCTTTTGGACCCAATATTTTGATTAAACCTTGCTGGGCTCCCGGACTAACCCTTAATGACGTTTAAGTGTTTTTCATAAAATTATCTTGTCCGAGATTATTTTCCTTTCTCATACCTTCACTTTGAGTTTCACTACACGAAATAACTGCTTAAGAGCATAAAATGTTGTGCTAAGCCTGCTTAAGAGTGTAATTAATTAGCACTAATTAGTGACTGTAATTAAAATTTACTGTCCATAACTGAAACAAAGCCTAAAATGTAGTTAACAAAGTCAGGAAACCAAAAATACCACTTAAGAGCGACAAAAATTGAACAAACTTTGCTTAAGACAAGTTCAAAGGCGAAAGGGAGGGGGGGGCACACATAATGACGTTAAAGTGTTTTTCATAAAATTATCTTGTCCAAGATTATTTTCCTTTCTAATACCTTCACTTTGAGTTTCACTGCACAAAATGACTGCTTAAGAGTATACAATTTTGTGCTAAGACTGCTTAAGAGTGTAATTATTTAGCACTAATTAGTGACTGTAATTAAAATCCAAAACACCACTCAAGAGTGACAAAAATTGAAAAAATTTTGTTTAAGACAAGTTCAAAGGGAGGGGGGGGGGGGGCACCCATAATGATGTTTAAGTTGTTTTGCTAAAATTGTCTTATTCAGATTTATTTTCCATTCTATCACCTTTACTATGATTTTCACTGCATACATGACTTCTTAAGAGCATACAATGTTGTACTAATGCTACTTAAAAGCTTATTAATTAGCAGGGGGTTAATGGCCGATTGGTTAGTTCGTGCGGTTTGCATCATAAGGTCTATCATTGACTCAATGTACGTGATAAGCAGTAGGGTCGTCTGGCCAACCTCATGGGTTTATCCTTGGTCCTCAGGTTTCCACCCACTTCAAAAGACCACTATTGAATTGAACCGTGTTAGTCCAAAAATGACAGTTTGTGCCGAAAAGCTAGCTGACCAAGTCAGGAGGAAACCCGAAATATAACTTAAGAGCGACCAAAGTTTTCAACAAACTTTGCTTAAGACTGGTTCAAGGTTGACAAAGGTGTGGGGGGGGATCGGATGGCACATACAGTAGGCTTTCGATTCTATAGATCTGTCATTGAGTCAATTGGTGTGGTTTCAAGTCTGATTAATCAATCAGCGTTGACATTTCTTAGCGTTTCCCCACAGTTCTGCGCAAAGAAGTCACTGTAACAGATTGTTTCATTTGCTAATTCCTCACATCAACAAGAACGCCTATTATATAACAACTCTTCCAGATCCTAGGGTAAAGACAAGTAAAACAAAATTAAATTTTGAACTAAAAAAAATGGAACGAAACAGGATCTCTGTGTTTTAATGAGATTGCCGAAAAATGATTTAAACCATTTTTTATGAAATTTATAATGATGAAGGGTTTCTCTCATGCGCAGACAAAATGATAAACAGACTTGTGTGATAGTTAAAAAGTGTCAATTTTAGAATTATCGAATTGCATATGTTTATTGAATATGATCGGGAGGAATTTACATGACAAGTAGGACAATGTAATTTCTATCGGTGTCAGTCATTATAACATATGTGATAGAACTGGTTAAACGCGTTCCAAATATAATTTTAACACAGATATCATTGATATGATAGATGAGTAATAAAGGTTTCAACAAACGAAAGTGACGAACACGAAAGGAAGATACGAGTTATCCTTCTGAAGTGACGAGTAATAACAGATACATGGGCGAATTTGTGTTCACTAATAATTCCTTCGAAGACCAAAAGTTGTTGTGTGAGACCGTGAGAGGATATCTGACAATTCATAAAAAGAATTGACTGCCACTAGATAAGAGAACACGAAAGAAAAACAGTAAAAAATATATGCATTACAATGGTTTTATACGGTATAGAATGAATAAAAACAAGAGAATGTACCGACTAATTGTTTTTTTTTCTCGTGTTCTCATGACATTCTCTTGACATTCAATTACTTTATTGAATTGTCAGATATCCTCTTACGGTCCCAAATAACAACTTTTGGTCTAAGAAGGAATTATTAGTGAGCAGAAATTCAGCTTCGTATCTGTTATCACTCAGTTATATAGAGGGATAACTCGGGTTTCCTTTTGACGTTCGTCACTTCCCTTTTTTGAAACTTTTATTACTCATCTATCGTATAAATGATATCTGTGTTAAAATTATATTTGGAACGTGTTTAACCAGTTCTATCACACCTGTGATAATGACGGACACCAATATTGTCCTTAAAAGAATTTTTGTATTGAATTGCGATCCTCTAAATCAATTTTACATTTGTTTGATACTTCCCTGTCCTAATTAAACACTCTTAAATTGTTTTTGTTTGTATTTTGATCTATACGTATATTGTGATATAACACTCCGCAAATCTCGACATATTCCATTACCCTACATCTAGACTCGACTGTAGTATGACAGTATGTGATATGTACCTACGACCATACATTTGCGATGCAGCTACCGATTTACTTCAAAAAGGAAAACGTGTCGCTTTAACAAAAAAGTCCCAAATTGCGTCTTTTGTAGAGTGTGTATACCTAAATAAGCTGAGATGTTGTTTCAAGGCTGCTGGTTTGATCAAATTCCCTGGTAATTCCCCAAACCAAATGCCAAACGTAACGTTTGTTGATATACTACACTCTCCATGGGGACAGCCATTTTCCATTCGGAACCCTTAAAATAGTTTGAATATGGCGGAAATGGTCATACAGCCGAGATTAAGATGTGTAGAATCTGTCGAGGTTTGCCGAAAGGTGATATAAAAAAGTTTTATTTCTTCATAATTGACAAGACTAAAAATTCTCGCCATCAGAGACTCGTAAGATTCATGCGATTACATTACAAAAATTAACATGGACACTACCAAGTAAAACATGTACCCAAATCCATTGCTCTAAATTTAATATAAAGGCCAATGAAGTACATGATAAGCAGTAGGGTCGCATAATTATCATTTTTATTTATGACTCCAATAAAAATGCTAATTATGCGACCCTACTGCTTATCATGTACAACTGGGGAATCCAAACCCCGCCAGTTGACCCAATAACAGACCTTATGATGCAAACCGCACATGCTAACCATTCGTCCATTAACCCCCTGCTAATTAATAAGCTTTTAAGCAGCATTAGTACAACATGGTATGGTCTTAAGCAGTCATTTATGCATTGAAACTCAAAGTGAAGGTATTATTATGGACAATAATTCCGAATAAGACAATTTTAGCAAAACCACTTAAACATCGTTATGTGTGCCCCCCCCCCCCTTTGTCACCTTTTAACTTGTCTTAAGCAAAGTTTGTTCAACTTTTGTCGCTCTTAAGTAGTATTTTCGGTTTCCTGACTTGGTTAACTACATTTGAGACTTTGTCTCAGTTATGGACTCTAAATTTTAATTAAAGTCACTAATTAGTGCTAATTAATTATACTCTTAAGCAGCCTTAGCACAACATTGTATGCTCTTAAGCAGTCATTTTGTGCAGTGAAACTCATAGTGAAGGTATTAGAAAGAAAAATAACCCCGGACAAGATAATTTTATGAAAAACACTTTAACATCATTATGTGTGGATTGTGTGCCCCCCCCTCCTTTTGCCAGCTTTGAGCTTGTCTTAAGCAAAGTTTGTTCAACTTTTGTCGCTCTTAAGTAGTATTTTCGGTTTCCTGACTTGGCTAGCTAACTTTTAGGCTTTGTTTCAGTTATGGACTCTAAATTTTAATTACAGTCATTAATTAGTGCTAATTAATTAAGCTCTTAAGTAGCATTAGAACAACATTTTATGCTCTTAAGCCATGCATTCTGTTTCTTAGTGTTGAGTATGAAAAGCCTGCAAGAAAATTGTTGATGGACATTTAATTTTAACTATAATTAAAATTGAGGTGGTTGGGAGGGGCACTCCCAGGTAATTGCACAGGTTACAAAACTTAAGACTTGCCTTTCCAAAATGATATAGGGTTAAAATATGTGTTGTAGACCTCAAACCTTTTGGACCCAATATTTTGATTAAACCTCGCTGGGCTCCCGGGTTATATTTTCTACATCTGATCTTTCAACTGTTGTGATTTCTACTAGTGCATAATCGACATCGGTAAATTCGACATCTGTATATTCTTCCAATGTAATTTCTTCACATGTCACATCCATCAAGGCGTGGTTCCGAATGCACGTCTTGTACCACCCCCTTTGAAAAAATATCTCTATCTTAATTATCGCGTTCGATTACTTGCTCCGAGCCTACTCGGTCAGGATCACTGAGTATGTTTCGACATGCGCAGTTGGAACGGGTAATCGAACGGCGCGGTGCTTTCTTCGGGTATCAAAATGGAAGATAACACCGTATGCAAAACAATTATGCTCGGTGTTCTGTAAATAACGACGAGCTTGGGCCTGTTTCACGAAATTTTAACTGAGATAAAATCCCAATTTTAGTAATTTGATTGGATAATATAAGATTGATTTAGTGCTTAGACAATTAAAATTAAAATTTGGATTTTATCTCTAGTTAAGATTTAGAGAAACAGGGTCCAGGCGGTGGCCCAGACATTAATCCACCAGTAATAAAATAGATACTGACTTGTTCATCGGCTTGTTATTGGAACTATTAAATCCGGAGAAGCGAAATAAAGCCCCAAGGATAGAATATTATGCATTATAGAAAACTTTAAATCCCTCTATCTAATGAAATCAACTATTCAATCACAAATGGTGAATTCAAGACACATAAAAATAACAAAGAAAGCAAACTATTAAAAGTTGTATTAAAATTTAGCATAAAACAATGTAAGTGTTAACTTCCGTTAAAAATTATTGATGCTCCCCATGCAACTTTCTGGTAGTAGGAACTGGTAGGAATGACTTTCCTCAAAGGGTAGCCTCGGTCATCCAAGCCCGTTAGTCGAGGGAGCTATCGCAGAGGAGCCATGTTGTCTGGATGACCGAGATTACTTGAAGGGAGGTTTTGTTTTTATGACGCAAGCTTCGGCTAAAATCGGAACCACGCCTTGATGGATGTGACATGTGGAGAAATTACATTGGAAGAAAATACCGATGTCGAAGTTACATATGTCGAAAATACAAACGTTACAAGGTGCATTTGTACATGTGTTTTTTTCGTTAGTGGACTAATCTTCTTTTTTGTAAAATCGAACATTGAAAAATCATCAAAACAACACTTTCATGTGCTGACATAGTAACATCTACTCGTGTTTACATGTCTTTTAATGTGGCGTCGATCCCCTTCTATACATATATATAGAAGCCGTTTTCGAAATATATATAGAGAATCTCATACGAGTCTTTCTTTATATCAAAAAATATTAACTCAATTTGATATTGTAAAAACCACGATAGTTAAATCACGGAATTAACAGATATTTTATGTTAGAAATTAATCTCAATCATTTGGAGAAGCCGTAACTGCGAAACTGTTATTGTGTATATCGTATTGATTATTACTATCGCCCTATACGCTAATGAATGCAAATTAAAGACATTTTTTAAATTGCCCTGATGTAAAGGAGCATTCTGGCGTTAAGCAATAACAAATTCAATATTTAATATGATACAGTGACATGGACATGGACATAAGCCGTGTCGAACTACACAATTCTAATAGGTATATCAAACCAAACATGTGTTAATTGTATTCGTTATGTACAAAAATATGAAATTCGTTTGATCTTTGGTGCCACATGTGTAAATTGTACACTTTATGTTTATCAAATTACTCTCCTTTTTTCTTGACAGGTCTACATTCTTCGAAGTTAAACTTCCGCCCTTTTGCAATCCACGATGGCCGAATCGTCGGTATTGTTTGTCGACATCTTTACATGTTAGCGAATACATTGCGTTGATATTTGGATTTCTTAATTAAAATGTTAAAAAAGTACACCGGGAAATATTGTATATACATGTAGTTTGATCAAATGTAAATCACGCAAGCATCTCATATATACAATTTACCGAGAGAGAGAGAGATGGAGGGGCAATTCTCGCTATGACAGTTAAAAACTAGATAATGTTTTGGGAATTTGCTGAAAATGTCTGTCAAATTGATTCACTTTGAACCGAGATTTCAGCGATTGAAAATTTGGCCTAATCTCGATCACCATTACTTAAATCATTACGGTAAAAAAAACAATCTCGATTATCCATTTCATGCTTAAATCATGGGAGAAAGTTGAGCAGCAAATCATATAAACCAATAAAAAAAACACAGGCTATATTGAGGTCAGAATAGCGCCATCACGTAGGAACCAGCCTGGCGTCATTTAGAGCAGGTTATCCAGTCTATTGTTTAATAATTTAAAATACAGACACTACTATCCAGCACGTACATTTCAATAAAATACCGGTAGTCACTCGGGTCTAATATTTCAACTTCTAAAAATATTGTACGCTGACATCAAAGGATGATATCATATTTTAAAATGTATTACAGAACCATGACTGTGTCTGTAAGTTCCGCTTTACACAATCACTAATAAGCAGAGAATGTTTATCGTATCATCCCCATAGAATCTTATGAGAACACTGTCAAATAACAAAATAACATGAAACCAATATGTCTGATGTAATGTTAATAATTAATAAAAGCAGCGATGCAGAATAGACATAGTTTGACAATTTACTAATTGTTCCAACTCCTTATCAGAGCTAGGAGCGAAGTTTACGCATCCCAGTGTAAGGAGATCGGCCAGTTAGTAAGACCGACAGCGCATGGTTTTTACTTTGAATAAAATATAGTAAAGGTGGTTTTCTCATCAATTTGTACTGGAAAATAAATAACCCAGTACTTGATCTACTACGAGCGTAATTGGAATTTCTTCATACCTCTCCTTTACTATCTGCAAGACTCGTTAATTCAATCTTAAACATATGTTCGTCTTCAAACTGTATACAATCTAATTTCCTAATGTTCACTTGGAATGTGTGTCAAATAGTTGGAATCTGTTGTGACTATGGGTTGTTATACTTTTCTGTAACAACTGGGCTAACGCAGTGCCGCGTCATTCTGTTCTACACCGCTGCCAAAGCGGAACAACGGCGGAAGATCCGAATTAACTTTCTCGCCCAACACTGGGTTGGAACACGGTGCCTGAAGGTTACTGAGCCAATTCCTTACCAATTACGATAGTTATACGAGACTTTGATAAGATATTATTTCGAAATTGAATATTCACAAGTCGTAATTTGCAAAAGATTTGATAAAAATGAGAAGAATATAAAGCAACCAGCGCGTCACTGTTTGGATTAATTTTGTAAAGCAAGTCGCAGCTGGCACGGTTGACAAACTTTATTAAAGGTATTTCATGATGAGAGGGGGGAGGTAAACCAGTTACACCTGTAAATCTACCATTTTTAAAATATTTATTCAAATACAGTCCGAACAACGGAATCGGTTATATGCCGTGTTTATTACTAATTGATAATTTCTATTATATTACTATTAAAGATACATTGTCACGAAAGTATTTATCAGGTCATTCAGGTGGTTGTTTGGTATATATAGAAAGTGTAGACACCAATCTTACTAGAAAAAATACTGGATTACCCGGAAAACACCCGTGGGGAAAGCATACTAACTGGCAACCCGATGACTTTTATATACGCTAGCTTGACTGAGGGAGCGGTTGTTATTTCTTGATCGAATGGTTAGGCGGTTTTGGGAGCATTGAGGTGTGTACATGGCATTGAGTCAACTGGCGTTATTTCGATTCCCCAGTTGTACGTGACAAGGAGTAGGGTCGGCTGTACAACCTGCCAAACGAATTATTAAAATAAAATTGAGTCATATGTTAGTAGCGAAATGACATGGCTTGTGACGGGTCTTCTATTACAGACCTTCACAATAAGTGATTCTAAATTATGTCATCAGCTAAAGAATTTATACTGCATTAACAATAAAAACATACTTATAGAAATACATACTTAACTATCCATGTTAATAATGTTTTAGATCACGTCCAAATTTTGCACGAAACATAAATATCCTTTACCCAGTGTCATGAGAATTTCAAAAAGATCTTAAAAGTTAACACAGAAATATTCTAACGACCTCCCTGGCCACATTGTGGACATTGTTACTTATACATACACTTGTTAATAAGACCGAAACATTAAGTAACGAAATGCATTTTGGGATGTAAGTAAGTGAAATAGGAATAAAATATAGCCATGGAAATGTGTGTAAATTGTATTTTACGTCCGCTTCCACCGAGGTGAAATCGCAGACAATAACCGAGGAAATACACCCACACAGCAGTTATAACAAGACAAGACAGCAGCATATCCGAAAAGAAATCTTGATAAGGACTTTCAGGGGTTACTCCAAAACGCCGAATTTAGACCAGTTTCGTACGTCATTTCATGACCCTAATGCTTCCCACCAAAAATTACAGTCTATATATAGTGTTCACAAGATTTTCTACAAAGGCGGGGTAACCCTAAGTTTCATTAATATGTTAAATCTTTCTCAGTTCTAAGGCTATTTTGGAGTCCTTACCTTCTATTTACCGTATTTCATCTTTGTTCACAAAAAGGAATAATATGTTCTAGTAGAATATTTACTCAGCCACCAAGTACTCGGAGTTGTGCCTGTGTGTTCCCCTAATGTGTTCGTTTGATAAAATGCGCTGGACAGCCGATCTGAACATAATATAGATACAGAAATGTGTTTTATAGTTCCGATTTCCACACACGATAAACTTACCGGACAGCACATCAAGTACCGCATAATAAAAAGCAGGACCATCTAACCCTAGCCCTTATCAACAACAGAGAAACAGAAATATGTTTACATTCGTTCAACCCTTCCAATTTCCACACACAGCAGGTCTTCTTGTTGTAACCGGAACTTGACAACACCTCCTTATCTATGTTTCAATATGTATTATTGATTTAAACATGAAAAGCGACCATACATACACAGATAAATATATGTATAATTTAATATTGATTTCATCACCAAACCACCTCATGCATGTAGAGATTTGGTGTTTACGATTTATTTAATAATGTATATTTACAATTGAACAAGAACACGTGTAAAATCGATATTGTTTTTCATTGTTATCAGATTATAATGATCACCTATTGTAGATTTTGTTTATAATTGTTTAAGCATATTTCCAAAAGATAATTAAAGGGCGTATAAATTGGGGAGGGGGGGGGCGCAAGTCTCTAACTCAATATCATCCACATTTCCAAAAGATATTTAAAGGGCGTATATATTAGGGGAGGGGGCGAGTCTCTTTAACTCAATATCACCCATAGTATTCGACTTATGGTCAATTTAAATCAACATTGATGTTATCTTATTATGAAAAGGTGAACTTCTGATATCCAATATTTAAGGCAAAATATACATTTTAAAACTGGCACACGAATCGGGAGCAGGGTGCTTTTCGGGGTCATTTTAATGAAGCGACTCCATTAACGAACCTTAACATTCCTCGCATGAGAATACTACACGTACATACTACAATAACCACTCCAAAGACTGTCGGTGTACACGTAAATAATCCTATCGATATAAGAGTAGACCGTAGTGCCGCTGCCCGGGCATTATTTCCCTCAAAGCACAATGTATGGCGTATGCCCAGTTGGAGGAGAAAAGTAGAAAGTAAAATCCCATTTCATTTTTTAATTTATTTTATTTCCAAAAAACTGCCATTCTATTTGATTAGAAATTACTTTAAAACAGAAACGAATGAATGTGAATGAGCTTATATACATTTATATTACAATATTATATGCGTTGCGACCTATTTGTATCGATTCCTACGTACCATATAAAGAGATATAGCAAATAAAGTGATTTAATTGTCATTTCTAATCATTTACATTTCGTGAAATATGTGAGTGAGCAGTCACGATTACATGGCAGACATTCACACCTGTATAGTCTTGTCAAAAAAAAATTTCTTCTTGTCGTTTGTGAACCATCCTTTTTAACAAAATTTCGGTATTGATTTGTGGGATGTTTTTTGCTTTGTTTACCAAGTCTTCTCCTTACAAACCGGAAGCAAGCTCTTAAAAATGCCCGTCCTGTCTTTAATGTTGGATTCCGAGAACCCATATTTACACGTTTATCTATGTAACATCAATATTGTTGGAACTGAACCAACATTGATTTCTATTACTTATGTTTTTAATGTGATATATTATGAATAATATTGATGTATACGCCATTTAAACAATACGTTAAGAACCAGTTATTTATTTTAGATAAATGGCCCATTAAAACCATTGCCACCCTACAATACATTTAAGGGATCCTCAATGGAATACATCGAGCATCACACTACTTTTTTTTTCAACAGAGCTATATCAAAAATTACTTTTTCGCACGACTGATATTAGTCTTTTATTATAATTTTTAAACTTATAAATATTACGTCGGCTAGCCCCTCCAAGTTTTCTGTTCAAGTTAGTTAACATATAAATAAAACATCACATTGGAAACATGCTAAGTTCAATTAAAACATAGACACCCTTGTATAAATTCTGAAGTTTTAAGTCAGATCGTAACTTCCTGGATTATTGCCCTTGATTTTATGAGAAATATTGTTTTTAGCTTATAGTACTTCGTTTAATACGCCCACCCTTTTAGGTAGACGTATATTGTCGTCGCCCTGGACACTCTACTGGTCATAATTTTTATCCGATTTCAACGAAACTGGAAATATAGGTTTACCTCCCGAAGATCTCCGTTCCTTTCGATATTGGCATGTATCGGACTGTAACTTCATGGATTGTGGCCCCTGATTGTACGAAAATCGCGTTTTTAGCTTGTGGACGCATAGGTCACAATTTGTATCTGCATGATTTTGTTAATAATTGAAATGTAAGGTTATTACCCAAAGATCTTGGTTCATTTTGATGTTCGCGCATATCAGATCGTAACATAAGTGAATTATGGCCCTTGGTTGTACGAAAACGAAAAATCACCCTCTTTAACCCGTGGCCCCTATGGAGATTACAATTGTATTTCGATTAAAAAAAATCATTTGAATGTATCACCGTTACACCTGTTGACCACCTCGAAACCAGAAAAATTTAAGTCAAAGAAATTTCTCTGGTGACACTGGGTAGCCATTTTCCCGGAAGGGACGAATCACACAACTGTCACGCGACATGGATTTATTTGACGTTTCTGTATGCCCGAATCACTTAAAAATATACACCTGCGTAGAAAAATAGATCTTTACATTTAGGATCCAATTTTGTTATGTCAGCGAGTTGACTTTGAATCAAGAATCATTTTACAACAAACGAAACGACGGTCCGACCTCTATAGTTTTCGAGAAATCGATCCCAAAAAGATTGACCAATCAGAGGTCAGAATGGACGGGACTTAGATCTGAACAAATTTGGAATAAAAAAAAGACGGTATATAGCCCCAGAGGCTTCATGCCCCGCGGCTGACTCTGGGAACGAGATTGGCCGGTTGAGTCAAATCACGTTAAAATCTGCCTAAAACTGCCGGACAAAATAGCCGCTCCTCGTACGCAAACAAGTGTCATTCACAATTTTGATGAGACTTGAGAAATGCGTGTTTATTACCAAAAGATCTTGGTTCCTGTCAATATTTGCGCATATCGGTTCCTAACTTCCTGAATTATCACCCCTGAGTGTACGAAAAATCGCGCTTTCAGCTTGCAGTCCCTCTAGAGGTGGTATAAATCAAATGTAAACATTGAAAAATTCCAAAGAAGTACTTGATGGTTTGCAATTTAGTTGTAAATTACAATTTCACATATTTCATTCCATATGCTGATTACACTATTTTGCGATTTTCCACATTTTTGCCTATACCGTTTTTAGGACTTCGAATTTTGTCTAATGGTTTAGATTGTTCGTACTTGGTTTTATTTTATTATTATTAACAATCACGGTGATTCCAAAAACAAATTTACGGTCATCAAGACAATTCAGATGTTGTAATTTTTAATTGATAACATCTTTATTAAATTTTGAGGGGAAAATTTATCCGCAAGTGGTTGGCATCCCCATGGGCACCAACAGTGCACCTCTGCTTGCTGATCTGTTTCTCTGTTCGTACGAAGCCAAGTACATACAGATGCTAGTAAAAACAAATAAACGATCAGTCGGACTTTCAAGTTTCACTTATCGATATATCGATGACGTTTTATCCCTCAATAAACCTTAAATTTAGTGATTTTGTAGAATTCATATATACCTATGAGCTCGAAGTTAAAAACACCACTGACAATGCCAATTACGCTTCCTACTTGGATCTGCGTCTCGATTTTCACAATTGCCGTAAACTGAGTGTTAAATTGTACGAAAAACGTGGTGATTTTGATTTTCCGATTGTTAACTTTCTATTTATTAGTAGTAACATTCCAATATCACCAGCTTACGCGAGAGCTTGTTCCTTTTACTCTGATTTTTTTAGGTAGATCGAGGCATTTGTCATCTAAGCTCTAACTACAAGGATACTTGCGCACTAATCTTATTAAAACCTTTCAACAGTTTTATGGTCCGTCTCAGCCCTTATTCTAGATATATTTAATTGACACGTATACTGTTACTATCTCCCTCATGATAATGTCTACTAGATCTTTAACAGAGTTCATCGCTGGCATTCTGCATACCGATATTTCAATGTCCAATCACGCTATTTTACCGACATCTTGCCTAATAGTTTGGATGCAGCAATGGTATATCAAGGTCACAATTTTGATCCGATATTGATGAAATTTGAAATGCATTTGTATAACCCAAAGATCTTGGTTGTTATCGATATTTGCGCATATCTTATCATAACTTCCTGAATTATGGCCCCGGATTGTGGTCCCTCTCGAGTTCACAATTAATATCTGATTTACAGCAACGTATATATTACTGTTACATCATAATGTTGGTTGAGTTTGAACTTCATTAAAATCGGACCAAAACTGTCGGACAAAATGGCCGCCCCTCGTACCCTCTGTAGGTAACAATTTTGATCCGATGTTGATAAAACCTGAAATATATCTTTATAACCCCAAGTTCTTGTCAATATTCACGCATATCGGATCGTAGCTTCCCGAATTTTGGACCTTGTTTGTTTGAAAAATCGCTTTTTGTTTAGCTTAATCTCTATCCATCTCTTGCAAAATATGGGCGTATCCTGCGTGGCAGCTGCTGGTTATCCAATTATTTAAAAATAAAACACGTTTGAATATATCACCGTTACACAAAACTAAAACGATAGGATGGTACCCCCAGTCCCCCGGACACAGGATGTAATACCAGTAATTTAATAGATTGTATAAAGATGTAATAATAATGCGAACACTCCAAACCATTAGACACAATTTGAATCCAAAAAAAACGGTATAGGCAAAATAGAATAATCAGCATATGGACGACAAACAGTGGTATAAGGTGTCCGGAAGAGTAAGCCTACCCTGCCTGGCACGCCACAACTTACACTGGCCTGTGCATACTTTTTTGTATAAAACTTCGTTTTCTTTTAATCTCAATATCTACACCTGCCGTGCATGTGGAGATTACACACTTGACCGAAGATCAGCTGGAAGGCGACACCTGGTTAAGCAGCATAAGCATAGTGGAATTGGTTTCTACCGCTTGCTTATGAGACGCCACCAGAAGCAACGGGGAAGATGGGGCAGCCCCTTGCGGGCCATTTAACAGGATAACCAGGGAGTCAGGTGGTTGAGGACAACCTGTCCCCTGTCTCATATTTATGACAAAAAATTACTAAGAGAAGAGAAGCAATTAACCCCTCCGCTTAGAGGAAGCGTGGCAGTCCTCCACCATCGTCTGATAAGGTGATAAAAAAGAACAAGACACCTAGTCAGTCATATATCCTAAGATTAGCCCTCAGTTCCGATGTCCCTCTTTCAGTCCTCTTTCTCTCTCTCTCTTAGGAGAATATCACTAGTGACAACATACAACAGTGACACGTTGCCCCTTTATGCGGAAAGAATTCCAACCATAGACGAGGACATCTGAGTTGATGAATATATCTCGCTAACAGTTTCAAACTTTGCCGGCCGGAGACCTGCCATCTGAGGATGAACCGATACCACATTGATGCAGTTAAACCGCAGTGCTAAATGTGGGAGGCACGAAGTGTGATACCACCCAGGAGATGTCTGGGAAGTGTCCCTGAAAGTTTCTTCAATTTTCTATTCAGGGTTGAGCCCATCGCCTCCACCCCTATCACATAATTATTTTATCGATAGGAACCCAGCCTATTTGCGCCGTAGAGGTGTTTCAAAGCCCGGTTCTTGGGGGTGCTTATAATTGAAGGAGAAATCTTTATGCTCCAAAATTTGTCAGAATAACCCGGCCCCGATTAGCATTGCTAAAGGATGGATGATTCGATTAGTTTTTATTATTAAACTTACTCGTACCGTTTTGGGAAAGTAGGAAAGTTTGCTAATAACTTAGTCAAATGATTGGGTACGCCTCTTCCTGAAAAGACACAAGTAAGTTTTGTCCATAAGAAATTGACAAAAAATTCAACTATAAAGCGGACAAGTTTCCAAAGAAACCATAATTAAATACTTTGACAACGTAAACGAAGGTGTTCCAAGTGGGAATATTTTTAAATTACGATGATACGAATTTGAGTATTGATCCAGGTAGCAAAAATGCATTTTCAGACGAAAGCATCAACTTCCTTTATGGTTTTTTTTTTGTGCCGGCAGACGTATCCCTACTGCCTTTGTATGTGGCATATAAAGCCAAACATATGATGAACACCTGGATGGAGAGTGGCCCGCATATGTGCAGACATAATGGGTCCCTTTCAGGATGATTCAACAATACTTGTTTTAGGCATTGGTTCCATTCAGTGACTTACCATGGGTAGAGAAATTAAATGGAAAGACAGTGGTTATAGGTGATAATCTTTCATCACACGCACAACACAACATTTTATTTATATGCTTACCTCTAGATGTTGCCGTGTTTTTATCCTTAAAGGTGCTATGATGGCGGAATACATTGTGTAAATGGAAAGCTGGTCCAGGACACAACTTTGCCAAAAGACATGTTTCCAAAGCTCTTACATCAACTTATTGAAGAAAACACAAATCTGAATTGTTTATTAATGGTTTTAGAAAAACTGGTATTTTCTCAATAGACAGAAATCAGGTGTTCTCAGGACTCCCAGATGATAGCGTTGGTAAGTCTTGTGATGTATTCTCCCAATTGTTTTTTTAAAAAAATCTTCGGAAAACCTTAGATACCAAACTTCCCAAGGAACCACAGTAAGAAGGATGAGGGTAAATGTTGACCCTGGTAAAAGTATATCTGCCGAGGACATCCAAACTGAACAATCCAAAAAGTCAAAACTTTCATCTTCAAAACCTGTGGAGACAAATGTGTCAAGTTCACCTGAATCTGCGTCCGACTCCGAAGATATACCCGATTCCGGCTGAAATTTAGAATCAAAAAGTAAATGAAATGGGGTTGACGTCCTACTGTTCTGCTCCTAAACATGGCTAATGAAGATGGTCAGAGTCCATAAACTCAGCAGCACAAAGTCAGGATGGTGTGGATGGAGAAATTGAACCTCGAAAGTGGGTATTGGTCACGCACACTGTAAGAAATCGCATTATTCATTATATTGGTCGAATTCTCGAGTATGTTTGTTAGGCCTTGATTTGGACTGCAAACTTAACGAACTCAAAATTTAACATTGTCCCCGCCTTTCAATACCTTGATTAACTCAGATAATGAGCATTTTCTGCCCAGGGTAAGGAGAGCGATAAGCAATTTCATTGGCCGAGACTTTGGAACCAATAACTCTCCTTCTAATTTAGGTAGAATGTTCAAACTTTTTTTTAATGGGGCTAAGCACAGACAGGAAAATCGTCTAAATGAACCATGACGTCCCCGAGAGTCTTAAAATAGCCACATAAATCGTTGGTCCGAATCGGTGGGGTTTATCATTACAGCCATCGACAGAGCGTGGGTTAGCCAATCAAAAGCCAGATATTATTTCTCATTTTTCTCGTGCTGTTCTGCTCCTAAACTGGGCTAATGAAGATAGTCAGAGTCCATAAACTCAGGAGCACAAAGTCAGGATGGTATCCCTACTGCCTTTGTATGTGGCATATAAAGCCAAACATATGATGAACACCTGGATGGAGAGTGGCCCGCATATGTGCAGACATAATGGGTCCCTTTCAGGATGATTCAACAATACTTGTTTTAGGCATTGGTTCCATTCAGTGACTTACCATGGGTAGAGAAATTAAATGGAAAGACAGTGGTTATAGGTGATAATCTTTCATCACACGCACAACACAACATTTTATTTATATGCTTACCTCTAGATGTTGCCGTGTTTTTATCCTTAAAGGTGCTATGATGGCGGAATACATTGTGTAAATGGAAAGCTGGTCCAGGACACAACTTTGCCAAAAGACATGTTTCCAAAGCTCTTACATCAACTTATTGAAGAAAACACAAATCTGAATTGTTTATTAATGGTTTTAGAAAAACTGGTATTTTCTCAATAGACAGAAATCAGGTGTTCTCAGGACTCCCAGATGATAGCGTTGGTAAGTCTTGTGATGTATTCTCCCAATTGTTTTTTTAAAAAAATCTTCGGAAAACCTTAGATACCAAACTTCCCAAGGAACCACAGTAAGAAGGATGAGGGTAAATGTTGACCCTGGTAAAAGTATATCTGCCGAGGACATCCAAACTGAACAATCCAAAAAGTCAAAACTTTCATCTTCAAAACCTGTGGAGACAAATGTGTCAAGTTCACCTGAATCTGCGTCCGACTCCGAAGATATACCCGATTCCGGCTGAAATTTAGAATCAAAAAGTAAATGAAATGGGGTTGACGTCCTACTGTTCTGCTCCTAAACATGGCTAATGAAGATGGTCAGAGTCCATAAACTCAGCAGCACAAAGTCAGGATGGTGTGGATGGAGAAATTGAACCTCGAAAGTGGGTATTGGTCACGCACACTGTAAGAAATCGCATTATTCATTATATTGGTCGAATTCTCGAGTATGTTTGTTAGGCCTTGATTTGGACTGCAAACTTAACGAACTCAAAATTTAACATTGTCCCCGCCTTTCAATACCTTGATTAACTCAGATAATGAGCATTTTCTGCCCAGGGTAAGGAGAGCGATAAGCAATTTCATTGGCCGAGACTTTGGAACCAATAACTCTCCTTCTAATTTAGGTAGAATGTTCAAACTTTTTTTTAATGGGGCTAAGCACAGACAGGAAAATCGTCTAAATGAACCATGACGTCCCCGAGAGTCTTAAAATAGCCACATAAATCGTTGGTCCGAATCGGTGGGGTTTATCATTACAGCCATCGACAGAGCGTGGGTTAGCCAATCAAAAGCCAGATATTATTTCTCATTTTTCTCGTGCTGTTCTGCTCCTAAACTGGGCTAATGAAGATAGTCAGAGTCCATAAACTCAGGAGCACAAAGTCAGGATGGTTTATCATTACAGCCATTGACAGAGCTTGGGTTAGCCAATCAAAAGCCAGATATTATTTCTCATTTTTCTCGTACTGTTCTGCTCCTAAACTTGGCTAATGAATATGGTCAGAGTCCGGATGGTGTGGATGGAGAAATTGAACCTGGAAAGTGGGTATTTGAACCGATTTTGATGAAACTTAAAATGCATGTTTAGAACCCAAAGATCTTGGCTCCTTTTGATATTTGCGAATATCAGAATGTTACTTCCTGAATTATGAACCCGATTGTATGAAAAATTGCTTAGCAATATCAACTGGGCACGGCGTAAAAATGGGGTATCTGGTAAGTAGAACTTTTTGTAGCCTTTTTTTTATTATTAACGGTTCTGAAATCGATTAAAGACAAAGTTCTTCGACAACCCGAGCGTTAATACTTACTTGGGCGTTCTCATTGTTTGACTACCGGTATAGGGTCCGCCTACCCGTCCGTCACACTTTCTAATTGAGCTAAAAAAAAATTCAAACTTGATTGATTTCGAGGATGAGGATTTTCTGCTTAGGGTAAGCAGAGATACGTTATTTGATTGACCGAGGCTATCTTTCTAATTGACTAGAATATTCGAACTTAGTGTATGTGTTTATTAGGTCAGTGCCTTGATGAAGTTCGAATATGAGTATTTTCTTATAGCAGAGATAAGCAATTTGATTAGTTGATGCGATAACTTTTAGTTCTAATTAATTGGGAGTGATAAAACTTGGTGTTAGTTTCATTGCATCAATACTTTGACGAGCATGTTCTGCTCGGGGTAAGCAGAGCGATAAGCAATGTGATTGGTGGAGAGTTTGGAACACAATGACTCTGCTTCTAGTTGGGGTAGAATTTTGAAACCTGGTTTAGACATTTATTAGGTAAATGCCTTGATTGAGTTCAATGATGAACATTGTCTGTTTAATTACGATAAGCAGTGATGGGCAATCTGATTGGTTGATGCTTTGGGGCATCAGTTCAATTTCTTGAACTAACATGGCGATCGCTTTGGGTGGCAAACACAAGGGGCATGTCACGCCCACTTCCAGTATCTGTGTGTCGACCGAAGTGTCCACATCCTGCTAGATATAGTCAGCTACCAATCACATCCTGACTGATTGAAGTTTTCCCACTATCAGCTCACAGAAAATAATATAACTACGCAATTATTATGTCTGATATGTATATGTTTTTTTTATTTCACTACTTAGACGAAATAAGTCAACCACGGTGAACGTTTGCCCCAAAATTAACAGCCTTACCTCACAACAGTAATAAATGGACGAACAAAATATTGGAGGAATAACGGATTTCAATGCCTGTAGATGTTTATATTTGGTAGATTTTATGGTCAACCTATCTTCATATTTGATGTTATGCTGCATTTCACCACCAGTTGTGTATTTCAAAGCCTTTATATCCGTGATGCACGGAGCACCCGTTTAAATACCAAGGCGTCTTGATGTATACATTAAACGTTTTGTATAGTCGTTAAAAAAAGCTAACGTTTAACTTTATAACGTTGGGGCTCAATTCTTGCGGCTTTGATAGCTTCGACATAATTTTAAGGTGAATATATTTGCTTCCCTCTTAATTGACGTTGTATGGGGCTGTAAACAGAATAGCACTCCATTTGGGTATGTCCCTTTGTCATATATTTCTAGAGAACATCTTTATTATTGGCAAGTTTTAATAAAGCATTTGAAAACATTACATTTCGGTTTTGATATGTGCAACTGTCTGAAAATATAATATGTTCTTTCACATAAGGGGTTTTAGCAACTATGCTACTGATGTAGTCACATATATAAGAAGCAAATATACTGGCATCTAGTTCCCCTTGATCCTCATGCAAAAAGTAACAAGTACAACCTTTGCTACTTAGATCGAAAACCTTATAATTGTGACAAGATAATTTAGTTTTGTAATACATAGCGCTTGCATTTAGACATGGAGCAAGAACATGACGGTATTTTTACTTCACCAAGTTTTAACACATCTTTTCGTTCACATAAATCATCGAAATGGTTTTCAAATTCCTCTGGATTAACTATGGCACAACCGGAATATCTGTCACTTTATCATAATTAGTATTATTGATTAATCTGTCCAGTTCACTTCGGTTCATTCAAATTGACCTTGTTATTCCACATTTAACTGTATTTGTTCATTACTTTCATTGTTATTGTTCAACTGCAAATCGCCATTACTTTTGTTATTATTTGATTTAGTTTCTGCAATACAATGATCATTATTATAAAACTGTATTTCTTCATTGTTTTCGTTGTTTTTGTTCAAGTGCAATTACTCATTATTGTCGTTATTATTGAACTGTATTTCTTAATTACCACCGTTATGATTCAAGTGTTTTGCTTTCATATTGTCTTTGATCTTGAAGAGGGTTGTTTGGGTCAAACGAGTGTTTAAAAATATGACTATTACTACAAGCTGGTAGATCTAACATCTGCTTCTTTCTTTCTATTTAGCTAAATGGACTAACATCATACCTCTGGGGAAAAAATGTCATATGAGACATTTTCTGAAGACAACGATCATCTAAAACAAAAAAAGAGAATATAATTGGTCAATTGTAATAAGGTAAAGGGTTGTGCCAAAAATCGTATATCGACTTGAGAGCGAATTTATGTACTGTGTCAAAAGCTCGTATCACGAGAGTCTTAATACTTTGTTTGTCTACATTAAACATATTATGTTATAAAATGTCGACAAACGAAACCGATATAATTGCTATTTTCTGCCTTAAAAGCACAAACACTAAACACATCAGCAAATATTATTTTTCCTCCTATAAATTACGCCTAATATGACACAACGTATGATGTTATAATAATATGATAACCAGCGGCTGCCAGACAGGATACGCCCACAGACATGAGTTAGATAGATAACAAGCTAAAAAAGAAAGTGATTTTTCACTATTTCTCCAAAATATTTCTGGTTCGAGATTGTTCATTTTGGTCAGATTTTCACGAAATTCGAAATTAACCTTTATTGCCTTGTAACGGTGATATATTCAAACGGTTTTTGAAATCAGATAATAACTAAAAAAAGGCGATTTTGCGTATAATCAGGGGCCAGAATTAAGGAAGTTACGTTCCGATATGCGCAAATATCTAAAGGGCCACAACCTTGATATACCATCATTCGGCAAACCTCGACAGATTCTACGCATCTAATCGCGGCCGTATGACGAGATCCGCCATATTTGAACTATTTTAAAGGTTCCGAATGAAAAATTGCTGCCCCTTTGGAGATTTCTGTGGGGAGTGTATTATATCAACAAACACCAAGTTTGGCATTGGATTTGGGGAATTACCAGGGCATTTTACAATCGGACACACTGGATAGCTTTAAAGAAACTCTACAGTCGATTGTGGGTGTGTAAATACAAGTTGATCTTTTAAACTTCCACGCTCAAGGGGTACATCCGACCTCGCGCATGTACAGTTCACCAAGCACCTTAACGTTTTGTCCGACAGAGGAATTTGTAAAGAATTTCATTGAAGTTGAATTTGGAACTTTTTTGTAAAAGCGGCACGTTTTCCTGTTCGAGTAAACCGGTAGCAGCATCGCAAATGTATGGTCGTAGGTACATATTATCATTTACTGTCATACGTCCGAGAGTAGATGTAGGGTAACGGAATTTGCCGAGTGGATATACCATATTTTTACACTATTCGCGTACAAGCGGCGATTGTTTTGGTCCGATTTTCACGAAGTTTAAACTCAACCTCGATTACGGCGTAACGGTGATACAATCAAACGGTTTTATAAATCGGATCAAAATTGTATCCTCTGGAGAGACCACAAGCCTAAAACATGATTTTTCGTAAAATCACGGGCAATAATTCAGGACGTTACAATCCGATATGCACGAATATCGAAAGGAACCAAGATCTTTGGGTTATAAACATGCTTTACAAGTTTTTTATCAAATTTTTTTTTATCAAAATTGTGATCTCTCGTGTGTCCACAAGCTCAAAAACGTGTTTTTTAACACAATCGGGGGCCATAATCCATGAAATTACGGTGCCATACATGCCCATATGGAAAGGAACCTATATCTTAGGGGGGTAAAGCTATTTTTCAAGTTTCGTTGAAATCGGATAAAAATTATGATCTGTAGTAGAGTGTCCCCAAACAAATTGTAGACAGACGTCCGAACCAACGGACAAACTGGGCCGACGGCAATATACGTCCACATTTTAATGTGGGTGTTTAAAAAGAATGAAATACTTACCTGTTATCGTACGAATTTTGGTCATTTAAATCGCTTTAAGGCCCTTGACGTCGTCGACGCTAACACGTTGCCGAGATACAACTATTAAAAAAGAACAAAATAGATCGGGTACGGGATGGGGTTGGACTTTAGGATACGCGACTGATTATTAATGCCAATAATATAAAAGGGACATTATAGACAATTAGATAAAGAGCTATAATAGCAAAAAACTGGATAATGTAAAAGAGATATGCTGAATATTTCACTCTGAACCGATATATTGGCGCTTGGATCAACATTACTAAAGTGAGTACGATAAAAAAAAAAAAAGTCTCAATTATCCAGTTTTGGATTTAATCATCGACTATAGTTAAATAGTAGACCAGAGTCAAATCTAGTGCAAATACGATGGTATCGAGAGTTTATGAAGCTCTTTTTTTCGTATTATTAAATGTCTAATTAATATTTATGTAACATTTCAGACTTGACGAAAGGTCTGTAATATGCATTACTAGCTCTTGCATAATGTATGTTTAATAAGTAATACATCCAAAAAAAGGAAGAGTGAAGACGATATAGACTTGACGTTGATTGGTGTGTTATCAGAAACAGAAAATATATGTTTATTTTACCCCAGACGCGTTTTCTTCATTTATTTGTAGGCTAACAAATCTCGTATATAAGAACGAATAGTAACTTATCGTCGAAGCCTTACTAAAACGGTCGTAGCAACCGAAAATACCTATCCACGTCCATTAGTTATTCTGGGATCTACACGTAATAGGTTTTCTTCTAGTTGTATTTGAGAGAGAGAGAGAAATGGGGTTTAACACGTCCACTTGACACAAACCAGGCCACTTTGGGACTAACGTATGGTTTTCAATTTTTTATTTCAATAATTCGCTTGCGCGTAGGGGTCTTTAGCAGTGGGAGGAAACCGGAGTAAACCTACGAGGTTGAGAAGGTGCCCATGTCACCTACGCTAATACTAGGGCTCGAAACCACAGCCACAAGCCAGAGGTGACCGGCCAGCTAAAGGTCGAAGCGCGGACCACTAGGCCATCCCAACCCCCTCTAGTTGTATTTACAACTCTTATCACTACAACAGGTTACCTCTATGTAAATGATGTGTGTTTTTGCCATCCGATGTCATGATATTCATTTAACTCTCACACAGAAGGGCGGTTCATGGTCTTTTAAACAGATTTAATCAAGCAGTGTGTTGATGACAAAGCTCTTAGTTTTTCAACCGCTGCTCAAAATATGAATCTAAGCGGTAACCAACAATGCCAGTTTTAAGCATATATTTATAACGTCACCCCGCCCGCCCACATTCTTATTTAGTGATCTTCCTCGGTGTGACAGTGGGTAGATAAACGGTAAGGTAGAATACACCTTAATTACGTATCCATTCCATAAAGATGAGGAATTAAAAGGAATTGGCTTCAACGTCATCAGGTTCTGGTCCAAGCTCGGTTTATAAAGACTAGGTTTCACCACACAGTGTGCTATGAGGGATTTTTTTTCCGGATAGCGGCGCTGCAAACTACTCTTACATCGAATTCAAACTGACAAGGGATAATTTACGTGCACGGCAATATGAACACGGGACCTCGGGTTTTTCCTACCAAAACGACCAGGTAGATGTTCTTGTCAGACCCTCCGTCCTGCACTCAACCCACCACTCCGCAAAATCTGGATGATTTTTCTCGGCCAATGAAGGGATCAAACACCAGAATCCCGGGCTAGCTAGCGAGCCATCGTATCCCCACGGAAACAAGATGAAATGAAATGTGGTGTTATGGCACTTCAGCACCAACCGGGCTATATTGCGCCAAACCTACAACAATGTATGCGAGACAAGTTAAATAAATATTACAGAAAAAGTTTTATATGCATACATAAAAACAATATCACAGTAAATAAGATTTAAAAATCAAATAAATCTTTTATGCATATAAATATTTAAAACATAAACAATGGAATGATAAATATACAATTAAAAATTATAATAAAAGCTTGTCTCTTTTAAAAGTCCTGCAATTTACAATATAAGCCCGGTTGGGCAAATAATTGATGCAGACTGGCAACGGTAATATTTCGATCTTAGGTTCTTGAGATGCTTTCACTCAATCAAAACGTGCTTCACTGTCAAAGGAACATGACAATGTTTACATTTTGGTTGAGGCTCTCGTTTCAAAATGAAAAAGTGTGTTAAAAAAGTATGACCTTCACGAGAGCTACACATAACAACTTCATCTCTCCTGTTGGTTCTATAGAAGTTTGGCCAATCTCCTAAGAGAGGCTTAAAGTGTGAGCCACTCAGTTTATCGAATGTAGTTCAAGACGACAGCTCTTTATCTTCAGAGTTGTCTGCTTTAGTTCTATCCAACTTTTACCGCGACCAACAGTTGTGATACAATATCATTTGAGACCTAAAATTGAATATTGTATTATGATATATGTGATTTGTAACCCATTTTTGGAATTTGACAGATTAATTGACTAGGGTGGGGGGGGGTTAACGGCATAATATTATGTAAGATGTATTCAGCTGTACAAACAGAGTATAGCTGGCATGTCTTAGATATAAGACTTAAGCTTGAAAGGTTATTAACACACATTGTCTAGGGATAAGAGGTGAAATCATAATGATGGGTTCCCATTGTTCTGTCGACCTGCTATAATAACAGACACCAAGTCATTAAGATGTTCTATGTTCTAAATTAGCTATTGTATCTCTCCTGTCAATCAGACCCAACGTGTCTAGAGTATCCAATCGGCTTACTTGTTTATATAACTGAACACCAGCAAACCAATCAGGACTGTCTACCTAGAGCACGTGTCAATTGTTTCTGCTGATTATAAAAGGGCGTGAATTAAAATAAGGTCTATTGTCTGTGATATCACTTAAGTGGAAGCAGACGTTAAACACCAAAAGAAGAAGAAGAAATAAGGTCCAACTAGAACCAGGAAGGAGGAACAGAGAGTTGGGTTCTCGCTGACGTAGAGGGAAGGCCAGGGGTCTTCCCCAGCGTGGGATTCCACATCCCACAAGATGTAGTTTCTTTACCAGAGATGTTACAATGTTTTGTAAATATGTTATCCTGTATATATGTTGCCGCAGAATTAAAGTATATGTCAAATAAAATGAGTTTATGTACTGTGTAACACAGTTCCCCTTTTTTAAAATTAAAATCAAAATAAACTTGATATTTTAAACAACACTGTTAACACGCGGATACGACCGGGAAATAAACAACTGATTTCCAAAAAATGATACCAAAGATTATATAAAAAGAGACTGAACCGGAACAACACAGGACGTTTGTGATATTCGTGGTTGAAATCCGGTTTACAAGTTGTCACGATTTGAAGGTGAATCATACAGCTGGTCGGATAGCCGTGGCGATAGAGGGGCGGCTTCTCACCAATGCAACGAGGGTTCAATCCCAGCTCAGGGCATGAACTTTATCGTTGTAAGTGAGAGGGATATTCGGTCTCCCGTTCGATTAGGCAGGTTTCCCCCGAGTTCTTCGGTTTCTTCCTGCAGTAATGATCGAAATCATTCGCACGATCTGTGCCAAGGGCCAAATAGGAAAAAGGCCTCAGGCCTAATTTGCTACCCTTGTAAAATGACGCGATTATTATTATACAATTCATGCATAGCATTAAAATACAAATATTACTGCCTAGATAAACAAATTCATATAAAATATATTTTTAAAAAGTCTTTCGATTCACTCTTGTCATTTCGATCTTCGGGCAGTCTTACATTTACTTGAACAGCCTTTACTATTTTTCCCGGGCTCTTTTTTTAATATCACTTTCCCCGCGTTATTTAAATGTTTAAAATAATTTGATCTTGATCATACTGAAAAACGTACGTAATAAGAGCTAAGGTGTAGTTACAAATTTTGCTCTTCAGAGTTATATCCTTTCTCCCAGGTTATTCTCCTCTCGCGTTCTTTGTCTCGAGTGTAATATTCATTAAAATTAGAAGCAATGATTGCAATCGGCATTGACAATGCTAATAACCCAGTAATAGCACAACAAGATG
The DNA here is from genome assembly GCA_917208275.1 of Patella pellucida. Taxonomy (NCBI): domain Eukaryota; kingdom Metazoa; phylum Mollusca; class Gastropoda; family Patellidae; genus Patella; species Patella pellucida. The sequence goes on from OU795041.1 coordinate 61,230,257, forward strand.
CAACAAATCTGCCCAAAGCGGTTTTTGGATATATATCCCCATAACCAACAGTTGTCATGGTGACGACAGCCCAATAAATGCCTAATGGAATATCCGTAACAGTTTCTTCGTCAACTTCCGCTAAATACAAAGCACATCCAAACAAAGTGGCGATGATAAATACGCACACTGTCATCATTGTCAACTCTCTAAAACACTTTCTAACCGACAACAACATTATATGGAGGGATGGGTACCTCTCCGCTAATTTAAAGAATCGCAAAATTCTCATCACTGTGACGTATTTAAGCCTGATGTAAGAGATGTATAGGAAAGACGTGGGGTGCAGCGTTATGAATCCGTCTTCAAAAGCCATGTCTACGATAAGCGTCGCCCAATTACATATGATCACCATAACGTCAATGATATTCAGAGCATTTTTCAGGAACTTGAACTTATCGGGTGTAGCAAAAAAAGAAAGCAGCCATTCTAGCGTAAAGAAAACGGCACAGATCACGTCGACATACACAAGCGATGGGTGAGCAACAGTACTATAAAACATCAAATATATAGAATTGTTGATATTGATATACGGCTGCGGGGTTGTAGAGTTGAAGATACGTTTAATTCTAAAAGCTGGATGAGTATTGACGACAAAAGCAAAAACAGACACCAGTACCATCACTAGATATAAGCTGTTAAATATCTGAAATTATATAATGAAATATATAATGTCATTATGCATATTAATAGATTATGAAAAATAAAAGTTCCATGTGATTCGTCGATAGGGTTTTCACTTTTCATGGGCGCGGAATCGAAGGCCAGAAACAGTGTTTAGTCGTTCGAATTGGACTCAAAAGCAGAAAGTTCTTTCCATCGGACCTACTTATTTCCGCTTTGGCTAAACAGAGTATACTCATCTTCGAACCAAATAAAGGAATCACCGTGTTTGAATATTCCACACCAATTCGGTTATTTGTCACCCCAAAACGATATGTGCGAAAGATGCTATTTAGAAAGCGTTCAGGACAAAATGGGATGTGGCAGAGCGCTAATGTAAAATGTAATGAGAGAAATGTAAAATGTTGGCAGGTCCAAAAAGCATTTTCCCCTAAAGCATTTGTCATTTGACACATAACATTTGACGTTTTAAATTTAACTCTTGCCTAAGGGGTATTTTGACTTTATCATTACCGGTATTACGAATTTTTACAATGTACTTTTTACATATAATCAATGGAGAAGACGTTGTAGCAGAGCATTCACTATTGGCAGCGATACCTTTCCATAATTTCTGCCCAAGGAAATTAGTCAGGAGTGAAGTGAAATTGTATTTCTTTTTTAAACCTCTCTTACCATAAAAACACAATCTATGGTGGTTTAATCCTGTGATGCTTGACTTACACAGAAGTATAAAACCAACGTTGTGGACACTCGATAGAGGTCTATGGTGGCCCATGGTCGCAATAGCGGTTTTTTTGTATTTCATTTAGAAATAGAAAAAAATTTGGTAAAAAAAAAAAAAATTATTTTTAAAATTAGAAAAAAAAAAGAAATCTTTTTAAAAATTAAAAAAAAAAGAAATTTTTTAAAATTAAAAAAAAAGAAATCTTTGAAAACTAAAAAAAACTTTTTAAAATTAAAAAAAAAAACTTTTTAAAAAACTTTGTAAAATTAAAAAAATAAAAATATTTTATTCAAAAAAAATAATGAAATAAAAAAAAAATGAAAAAGAAAAGATAAAAAAATTATTCTGGACGTGGCCCATCGTCGCAATAGTGTCTTGACTATCCAGGCCCAGTATACAGCTATCATTAGACTAGAGCGACCAGAAACATTTTGTGGCCCATTGTTGCAGTAGTATCTCGATTATCATGTGTTCGATCTATGAAGAACGTATACTTGAACGATAGGAAACGAGTCTGCAGTAATCTCGCATCATCATGTGAGTGACGGAACTTTGGCCTGTTTATGTTCCCCCGAGAGCGACCAAAAACATTTTGTGGCCCGTTGTTGATGTACGTAGTGACTTATCTCGATTATCATGTGTGGGATCTATGAAGAACATATATATATAAACATAGATTTTAACGACAAGAAACGAGTCTGTAGTTATCTCACATCAACATGTGAGTGACGGAACTTTGTCATGTTTATGTTCCCCGGAGAGCGACCAAAAACATTTTGTGGCCCGTTGTTGATGTACATAGTAGGCCTACATGTGTGAGATCTATGAAGAACGTAGCCTATATAGACTCGAACGACAAGAAACGAGTCTGTAGTTATCTCACATCAACACGTGAGTGACGGATTTTGACATGTTTATGTCCCCCCGAGAGCGACCAAAAACATTTTGTGGCTCGTTGTTGATGTACGTAGTATCTCGATTATCATGTGTGGGATATATATGAAAAAAAAGAGAGAGAGAGAGAGTAAATAAGTTATTATTATTATGGTTCTTTTTGTAACACTAGCCGAGCCTAGGACTTGGACTGGATTATAGATGGACGTCAGTTCAGGCTCGCTCCTACGTCCTTACTCCTTCGTCTATAATTTGCACATATAAATATATCCATAGACTAGCTAGTGCACTGAGGTCTATTCTCCACTCAAAAGGCTTATGTTTTTAAAACCCTTATATATATATGTGTGTCTCCCTGAGGTCTAGATTCCCACAGTTCCGTCACTCACATGATGATGCGAGATTACTGCAGACTCGTTTCCTATCGTTCAAGTATACGTTCTTCATAGATCGAACACATGATAATCGAGATACTACTGCAACAATGGGCCACAAAATGTTTCTGGTCGCTCTAGTCTAATGATAGCTGTATACTGGGCCTGGATAGTCAAGACACTATTGCGACGATGGGCCACGTCCAGAATAATTTTTTTATCTTTTCTTTTTCATTTTTTTTTTTATTTAATTATTTTTTATAAATAAAATATTTTTATTTTTTTTTATTTTTTAATTTTAAAATTTTATTTTTAATTTTAAAAAAGTTTTTTTTAGTTTTCAAAGATTTCTTTTTAGTTTTCAAAGATTTCTTTTTTTTTAATTTTAAAAAGATTTCTTTTTTTTTTCTAATTTCAAAAATAATTTTTTTAATTTTTTTTTTTTTTTTACTAATTTTTTTTCTATTTCTAAATGAAATACAAAAAAACCGCTATTGCGACCATGGGCCACCATAGAGGTCACACCGTTTTGATCCGATTTTGATGACACTAACAATGTAATGTGTATTACCGAATGACCTCGGTCCTTTCGATGTTAGGGCATATCGGACCGTCCATTCCTGTATATGGACCTCTTTGTACGACAAATCACATTTTGGTGTGGACCCGGTAGACGTAACAGATTTTACTTGGTTGTAAAAATCGTTCCATTATATCAATTCACATATTTTATCCGATATTGACAAAACTTTAAAGATGAGTTTCTCTCCCAAAAACCTCGGTTTTGCTCATTTCGGGCCGTAACTTAATGGATTATGACCTCCGAGTGTACGACAAATCACGTTTTTAGCTTACGGGCGCTCTAGCGGTCACAATTGTTATTCAATTTTGATTAAAGTTGAAATGTATATTTGGTTCCTTTCCATATTCGGGCATATATGATTTTAACTTCCTACGAGAGTGGTTCACTAGTCCGCCACTGTAAGAAATAATATATATATAGGTATCAGAAAACTTAATAATAGATATCGGTGGACTAATGAACCTGCGGACTTCTGCACCTTAACCGTAACCCAACCCTTAAGAATAGATTTCCGAGGACTAGGGAACCAACCAGCGGACTAGTGAGCCTTCCCGCTTTCAACCATTTTCGACGACTCTTGCGACAAACTGGAAAAGAAACTGGTTTTAAATATGGGGAAACATTATAGGCCATCTTGAACGCTAACGGGAAATCAGGGAAGTGTATACCAAATAACCTGTTCCTGCTCATCAGCTTGTATTGGAGAAAGACCGGTATTTTAGAACAACATATCTGCCGTGACTCAGATCATTCGCGTCAAAAAAGTAAACTGGGATAGTGTTAAAATCTTAAACAACAAATAACCGGCGGCTACCAGGCGGGATACGCCCATATTTTGCAAGAGATAGATCGAGAACAAGACAAAACAAACACGATTTTTGAACAATCAGAGGCAATAACCCAAAACGTTTTGGTCTGAAATGCGTAAATATCAAAAGGGGCTGCAATCTTTGGTATATAAAGATATGTTTTAAGTTTCATCAATTTCGAACATAACAGACATGGTGTAACAGTGATATATTCAAACTTTTCTTTTGAAATCGAATATTATGACATCACGAAATTCGAATTCAATCAAAACTACGGTGCAACGGTGATATATTCGAACGTTTTTTTTTAAATCGGATAACAATTGTGACCTCGAGAGGGACCACAGACTAAAAACGCAATTTTTCATACAATCAGGTGCCATAATTCAATATGCGCGAATGGGTTATAAACAGGCATTGCAAGGTCAATCTAAATTGGGTAACAATTGTGACCTCTAGCGTGTACACAAGCCATAAACGTTTGGGGTTTTTTTTGTACAATCAGGGGCCATAATCCATGAAATTATGGTCCGATACATGCCAATGTCGAATAGAACCGATATCTTTGGGAGATAAGACCTGTATGTTAAGTTACGTCTAAATCGCATAAAAAGTAAGTAAACATGCAGAAGCAGAACACACCAGCTCAAATTAAACACCGAGGATGGCCTTCATATACATAGAGCAACTATTACAGTTTAATTAACTGTGCTTAAGTGAACTCATAAAATTTTGATCCAATACTGTGTTTTCTTTTTGTTTTTAACAATACCCTTGTATTATGTATGCTTTCTTACACTTCCTAGACTGTAACCAATTACTTTGTGTAATGGTTTCCTAATTATCTAAGAATCGTAGTTTATCAATATCTACCTTGCGACCCATTTAGTGTTTGATCTTTGATTTTAAACGCCTATTTCCAGGTTTTTTTCTAAAGAAAGCCACGCTATAGGCAGTTTTAGCTCTTGCATAATGCATGTTCAGTAACTAGGGAAACATATATTCAGTCTAATCAGTCATGCGGAATGAGGACCGGGTATCGAATATATCAAGTCGATGTTTATCTATCGATTACTTGACTTACTGCTTTATATCTAATTCTTGTCTTAAGTTTTCCGTCATATTTTGAAATGAACCTACGCACTAAGGGGGGTTCTGAAGCCAGTAGCCATGGCGTGTTTTGTTCTGAAAGTCAATTTTCAAGTTAGCATAAGCAACTTGTAGAACAGAGATTAATTTTGTCCGCAAAAAAATTGAATTAAATTTACCTTCACAAAACCCGACCCAACTGTTCTAGAGGAATATTTTGCGATTGATTACCACTCGGCATCGTATTCTACGCAAACTTTTACTTAAGGTTATGCGTAATAGAAATGTCGGACTTATCTTCAGATGAGGATATATCTATCGATTATTTAAGACTCTAGTTATATTCCAAATGGTGAGGAAATATTCAAATATATTATGGATATAGCTAGTCAACTATACACAGGCCCAATAACACTCTTGTAACTGAATAATATATCCCAATCATTATTATGGTCAACAATTTGTACTATTTTACAATATTCCAATTAATTGATGAAACAAATTTCATCTCAAGTATATGGTTTGAAAAGCTTTACGTTAACCTTTTCAAATGTCACAAGTAAAATAAGATGTAATGGCTAATTTACACAACAGGTAGGACACTTAAACATCTAGTCGTTATAATAAGGCTAATTTCTTTTCTGGACCTGTCAAGCCAGCAAGAGTGTTATTTTCCCTTTAAAAAAATTAGGTGAACAGTATGGAGATGACACAGATAAACTACGTAGGATTGGGGCAATTTAAATATATCTTCCTGTACAACAAAGAAAACAACGCCTACTGGAATATACTCGTAAGGAGAACCCACTTGGAAAATGTGAGTGCCAGTGGAAAACTTAAGGAGGACATATTTATTTTATTTCACTTTATAGATGATTAGTAATCGTATATATAATGTGACCAGAGGAGCGGTAACTGTAAAAAATTTGTGGTAGTAATAGTCGCTTGAATCGCTAGTGCCACCGAATACTGCTACCCTCTTGAGTAATGTTATGACTCATTTTCGTCACTGAAACGATAACGAATGAAATTGAGAAGTTGCACGAAGAAAGAAATTGTACTGATATCAAATAAATGCTGAAAACTATTAAAAGTGAAAAACACTCGTCTGAAAATGTTACCTCATTCTCATTTGCCCGTACTTGGAAGTGTATTAAGGAAGCTTACGAGTATTGTGTCACCGTGTGTTATCAGAATCAAGGAATTACGACCTGTGTTATATATTATTCATTGGATTGTGTATAGTGAGTAGAAGCTTTATATATATTATTGGCTGATTTGTGTATGCCTATATATCGCATGTTACTAGCAGATTAGCTTAGTGGCTGTGTACCCTGTATTTGTAGTGTATACTGCAGGCCCGGTGGAGTAAGGGGGGGGGGGGCTAAGGGGGGCTTTAATTTGGCCGCAAGTACTCTTTTCTTCAGGTTATTGCGGCCCCTGGACCCTCGCCTATAGGGACTTAGTATGGAAGCCCCCCCCCCCCTCCAATCAAGAATTGCTTCCGCCGGCCCTGTACTCACTTGTCTGTCGCCCAGTCAACCCATCCCACCTTATTACTTGGGCCATCACAAATAAGGTGGTTGAGACCATGCAGCGGGTCTAGAGGCAGACCAATACCCAATTCTACTTTACTAAGAAACAGAAAGTAGAAATAAGTTATATAAAAGTGCTGAAATATAGAGAAAACTTTGGATCATGTATGGAGCCCTGTTTCTATTGGACAAGATGAGCTTCTGATATCGGATATTTAAGATAAAAAATGTTTTTAACATTGGTACACGAATCGTGTATGATAATGCGCTTCAGCTCAAGTTGTAATAAGAGACCCCGAGGAACGAGGCTAGACACGTTGCACCTAATCACACGGCATAATGTAGACTGGAATAACCAGATGCTGGAAATTTACACTCGATTGAGACTGTATGAATTGTTTCGTCGAACAACATAACTGATTTGAAATTGGAGTAAAAACGAAGACCATCGAATGTAAATCAGTTCATATACATTCATATTACAGTTTATATGCGTTGCGACCCACTTATGTGAATTTCTAGGTCCCAAATGTTAGCGATGTAGCCCCTTTAACAATGTTCCTCACTTTACTTTATATTTTTTTTTATATGTAATCTCATTACTGAGGAAATCAACCTCAATATAACTGTAATGATGGTTAGAGTATTATCAATAACGCCGGTCATTTAGTGTGGAATGCTTCAAAACGGCCAATTATAATTCGTTAGTGACACGTACTTTTCGTTTTTTTTATTTCAGTGCTCGCTAAATTGCAGATTATTAAATTTCAATAGGTATCTCCTCAAACTATTTGTTCTTGGCGTAGGGTAGCTGGTAAATTAAATGTACATGTACTCTTACGCTATAACGCCTTGATCAATTTGGCAAACTGACCCCATCGTGACATACCCAATTCAGCGCACTCGCGAATATTTAAAATAACCCCATCACTACAGTGCATATGCCATGAATATCAGTTAATATCATAAGTCAATTACCTACTTAACTTTTTGCGGTGCCAACCCACCTTAATTTCTACCAGTCGAACAATTTTCATATCCATATAGGTACTTTGTTTTCAGAAATATAAAAATTAACACATGTCAGACTATATTCAAAAAATCTATACGGTACTCACCTTTCCTGAAAATGATGATCGTGGTCTGGAGAGAAGCATCCACAAAGCATGCTTCCATCTGTAATATCGACTTTGTGCATCCCTTGGAGAAAGGTGCGCAAATCTGGCGGCATCTGCCATCTTCTGCATTGTTTCAGTCAATTGTCCATTCCGTTCAACCTTATACAAAACTTTCCAACAGCATTCTGATACAAGTTGTTCCGGTATCTCCCAAAACTGCAATTCTTGTAGCATGGCGCTACCACAAACATGTTTAGGTAGATGGAGCCCTTGATCTCGATATAGATTGATTATAGGGCTAAACAATGCGGGATCTCTGTCAAAATAATACTCTCCACTCTGTCTCTCGAACTCATCGGAATCTTTGTTTAAACGAGATAATCTAGAATCCGGAAACTTATTAAGACGTGATTGTCTTGTTACGAATAATTGTCCTCCTATATTTATCCGTACTTTCGATCGTTCACTCATTTTGAAATAACTAGCTATAATCCAGTGTAATACTGGACAAAGACCGTACGCTGCAATTCATTATTCACAGTATTGAGCCACACATAGTCTTACGACTAACGATTTATGTTAATAAACGATTCGTGATCATCTCAAACGAGTCCCTTGGCAAGAAATCTGATTATTTAAAGTATGTTGAAGGAAAGTATATACACAAAAGATTCAACAAGCCATCACGGTTTTAAATTTCGCGACATTTAGCAAGTCAATAAGGCCAACAGCGAGCATGATTTTCCCCGATTCAATCCTAAAATAAATAGATGAGACTCAAAATTTATTAGCACATTAAAATTTATATATTTTTAAACCATAAACAAAACAAATGTATATCATCTGCTATCCACTAACACGATTCGACGTTCTTCACTGGCCGTAAACACAAATACACACGAATCGATGACGTTTTAGTACCAATATGAATGGCTTCTATTCTGTTCAACCTGATTAGAAAGAGTTCATCATCGAACTCTTTACACGTCATCCAGCCAGTGAACATCTACAGCAAGGTTGAATATTTATCTCAATTATAAGCAGCGCTGTTTTCTCCCAAAACACTCGTTGGTCGCGATTCTCAGGGCGATTCTACGTGTCTCCGCTGCCTTGATGTAAGAAGACGGACATGCGCTTTGCAGTGGGCTTTGAGAGAAAACAGGGCCTGCATAGTGGTACTACTGCCTTATCTTATTTCGAATTCCATCTGTCAAGGTTTCATTAACGTTTACGCCAATGTGTACGCGGAACCTCGGTTCTACGTCGGGGGGGGGGGGGGAAACCCACAAGGTTAGACAGGCGGTCCTACACTTGTGATGTGCACAACCTGGGAATCGAAACCACGCCAGTTGACTCAATGACAGCCCTTATGATAACAGCGTACACGAGTTAACCACTCGACCATCCCCACACACTCGCAGACTTTAACATTAAGTACTATGGCATCAGACAACAAACACATAGAATGGACAACATGCAACATAAAAAGACATGACAGACACTATTATATTATTGTAACATACTTATCTATTCTGGTCCATTGGTTCTCGTCGTTCGTAGTCGGTACACAACAGTCGGACTGTGAATCACATGTCATTTCATGCCATTTCTATTTGTTCCACGTTACTGGGTCCCTGCAAAGGCCTCAAGCTATAATAGTATCCACATATATGTACACCCCGGTTATGTTGAAAAGGCCCAACTAGATCAATACTACAACGACTCGGTCGCGTATATAAGTAAAGTAACTGTCATAGATAGATTTTAAAATATATTGTCCGGATATAATACCAAGTACATTATAGATACAAGTTATTTATAACGTGAAATAAAATAAAATGGTGCTGAGCGACCAACCTTTCTGCTCTTGACACTATGCATAAGGTAATAAATATATAATTGCCTATACAAATGAAAGAAGTGTTTAATTAGAGAGCAACAGACAAGCCATCTAACATAACATTGAAATTTATACAGCACGATCAATACTCGTAGTGGGATTTCCAAACGCGCTTACAAAGTTGTATAACGGTCCCATTTTATCAAAAAGTACAGAGGTTGGAACTCGAATATCCCACATCTCACACTCGAGTCCGACTTAAAGATACATTCCAACGTACAAACTTGCGGATTTGAAAAAATATATAAGGACTTAAACAAGCTCATCACTAATTTATTGATCAAATATTCTCCGTCTAATTTATCTATCACACGTTTACTTTATATCACTCTCTCATTTCAATCCGAAAAAAAACTACTTCATGCTGTAGAAATTAATTTAATCGAGTTGTTTGTGGGGTAAGTTTATAGGGGTGGGGGGGCGTTTACAGATTGCATTTATTGTTACTTGTTCATTTGTCATACACATCGAAGCCTTTGTAAGCTACGCCAAGCTGGCAGACGATAGGCCGTCGGGTTGCCAGTTAGTGATACCCGACGTTTTTACCCAGTACTTGAGGGAATCCATGAGTTTTCTAGTAATATTGGGCATCTCTACATTCCTTACCATATTTACCATACTGTTACAGGAAACCACGACCCTGTATGTACTGTCGTGGAAATGTGTCTTTTAAGTCCCTCGAAAGACTCAACTTAAAATATTTATCGTGACTCGTAGCGGCTCACGACTTGAAAGGCTAGTTAGTGAAGAAACATACCTCTTACTAGCCTTAAATTGCTAACTCATTTGATAAACTGACGATTTTTAAACGTGACTTTGGATTAGTGAAAAGTTAGGACTCAACACTAAAGTCGGCTAGTTGGTGCTCGACTCTTGTCAAGAGTATTGTGTGAACAGATGAGTTTTCTATCTGGTTTTGAAAATCCTGATAGACTATATTTCCTTTATATGACGGAGTAAGGATTTTTGAAATAAGCTGAACTTTTGGGCTTTGAAGTAGTCAGAAATTTACCCTTGTATCTGTTATCACTCTTCACTTCAGTAAGTTATATAGAGGGATAACTCTTGATTTCCTTTTGTGTTCGTCACTTCCGATGGTTGGAGCATCGATTACGCTTCTATATTGCCCTTTAAAAATTGTTAACTCGATAGGGACCACAAGCCAAAAATGTGACAATTTCATAAGTGTGTGGCAACAGCTCGTGCGCAAACTAGAGTCAGGAACGCGGCCAGGCCAGTTGTGTTTTTGACCTTTTTAGGATATGTATGTATACTTTGTCCCCATGCAGCCTCTCGAAGAAAGCAGGAGATTATTCAAATGGGTTCGTCTGTCTGTCCGCCCAAATATTTGGGACACAATGTTCAAACGTGGTGTAGGTGTTTATAATGAGAATGCCTTCGGTAAGCGGAGATAAAAAAAATCTGTTTGGTTGATGCTTTGGGGCTAGTTAGTTCAGCTCTGAACGTAGATCTCATTACACTCGCCCTGTACTTTCAAGAACAGTGCTATTGTATCCTTGTCGAAAAAGTTTGGCTTCCCACTCAATTTTATTGGGCATCATTTTACTGCTAAACGGTCGCGTGTCGGCCCCTGTGAACGCCTGACTAATGTAACTGAACATCTTAGTGAGAAAATAAGACCCTGCTTACCTCGCTATAACAAGTATGAGCGACCCAACACGCTGTTAAAAAATACGCCCCTGTCTTCTAACCGTCTTGACTGACTTCATTGAAAGGGCAACGCACAAATTTACGAACTCGACCATATAAGATGAAACAAAATTTAGGTAAATGAAATGGGGTTTAACGTCATACTGTTCTGCTCGTAAACAGGGCTAAAGAAGACGGCATACGCCTACTCTTTGACTAATTCCAACTGCCAAGTGCTCTTTTACGTGCACGCCAGCGGGTACACGCGACCTCGCGTTTTCGTACTATGCGAACGACTGGACAGCTGTTATCGTCAGGCCCTCCGTCTTGCATCTCGGCCAAAACCAGGGATCGTATACCCGACCTCTAGGCTTACCAGGGCTCGACATAAATCGAGAACAGTCGTGTAGGTTAGGCGGCGGTCTCGACGATTCAGTTTTGCGGGAACGCACGCTCGTTTCTGTGAAATGGAAATTCAAAAAATAGCAAATTACTTATAACTAGGAGGCATGTACTAGTTTATAGGGTTAATGACATTCATTCACAGTTAAAGGGAGACAACTCATGTTTTTAAAATGTTTTAGTTTAGAGATTATGTTGATATCTGACTAGAATGTTCTACCCGCCATTTTTACTTGTTACCCATATTGTAAATCTTTACTGTCTAGTATTAATAAACCCGATACAAAACATGGTCCGACGAGACGGATGGTGAAGGTAGAAGTATGGGTGATAAGGAAAAGACCAGAAAGGTGCGTGGAGGACACATGGGTTTTGTGAAGAAAACCGTATCAATTGCCGATGAATTGTTAGCATTAATCAGCCTGTGACGAAATTATCATTGAAAGACTACAGGGTTATAAACAGACTTTAAAAGATAAGGTAGATGTCCTTAGAAATTTAGATGATAACATTTTGGACTGTCTTGATGAAAATGATGATATTGAAACTGAAATATTTGATAGTAGCCAGTTTCGAGAATTGATCGAGTTTTAGAGGCCAAACCTGTTCCAAGGCCTGAACAGAATATCAGTCAAAATCAGTATAGAGATATAGCACCTATAGATACAAGTCATGAAATTCCACCAACCAGTCCCGTCAATTGTTATTATATTACCGATGTATCTGCGATGTATAATTTGTTAATCAAGACATTCGGAGATGAATCCCCCAGATTAAAATTATGTCATTTGTATCAGATAGCCGTCACAGCACATGATGGAATGGAGATTTATATTAAGGCCTATAAAGTTTCGACAATTTGCAGTCCAATTGGTAATCAAGCTATAGAAATTGCACTTCAAAAATATCCGTATCTACGTGGTTTAGATCTTGCAGATGACCCACGATCCAATAGGGACAGAAGACTAACATTATTCAGATTCCTAGATGTTATTGTGAAGACTTGTCTGATTCTAGTTGTACAGAATTACACGTATTCGGAGATGCATCAGAACATGCATATGGAACTTGTGTTTATTTGCGCTGCGAACACGAATCGGTCATTCATTGCAATCTACTAAACAAACTATACCTTATAGGCTAGAGTTATTAGCCTGTTTGATATCATCTAGATTCGCAAGTAGCGTTACACTGGATCAATAATACGTCAAAAGAGTACAAACAGTTTGTACAGAATCGCGTAATGGAAATCAGGCGATTGACATCTATCGAGAACTGGTTTTACTGTTCTATGTCCGAGAATATCGCAGATCTCGCATCTAGAGGTTGTACCTCATCCGAATTAGTTCAAAATCAGAACTGGTTGCATGGTCCTACCTTTTTGTCGAAGCCGAAAATAGAGTGGTTTAATTAATCCGAAACCGAGTCAAGAGGATACAGTGAAGAATTCGAGTCAGAATTAAAGGTCACACTTGTGAGTGTAGTCACAAATATCAGTCAATCAAATCAATCAACGCTGAATTTGAATGCAATCATATTAGCGTCAAAGTTTAGTAGATATTCCACACTGTTGAGAGTGACATCTTACGTATTGCGGTTTATACACAACCTTCGCTGTCGAGTACAGAAATCTGATGCATTGTATCTTGGCGAATTGAGTGAAGACGAATTGAAATCCTCCGATTTCATTTGGATCAGAGAAATTCAAGCAACTATTCCCAAAGATGATAAGTTCAAGCAGAGAGCTGTTTCACTGAACCTCATAAAGGATGATGATGATGAAATTCTTCCTTGTCACGGAAGAATTGGTAATTCAAACTTGAGTTTTGACACTAAATTTCCTATGTTTCTGCCCGAAGGTCATCATGTGACGTCATTAATCATTTGGAGATGCCATGCTGAGGTTATGCACAATGGTGTGCAGGAAACTTTATTTCAATTGCGATCTAAATATTGGATTGTGCATGGTCGTCAAGTTGTAAAAAGTATCATTTCACGTTGTACTGTCTGTAGGAAGTAAGAGAGTAAAGCCTATAGAAACCCGAACTCACCACCTTTACCGCAGTTTCGTGTTGCTGATGATTTTGCATTTAGTCACATCGGAGTTAACTATGCTGGTCCTTTGTATGTAAAGGATATCTATTTGAAATCAAATGACATGCATAAAGCTTATATTGCACTGAATACTTGCGATTCATCTCGATCTTGTTCCTGATGCAGGTACACCATCTTTCATTCGTAGTTTCAACCGATTTATTGGACGTCGAGGAATTCTACGCTTTCTTATATCTGACAATGGAAAAACATTCAAGGGTGCAGATTTGAAGGCTTTCACAGCATCAAGGAATATAGAGTGGAAGTACAACGTTGAGCGATCACCCTGGTGGGGTGGATTCTTCGAGCGGACGGTTCGTTCAGTAAAGAGATGCCTTAAAAAATCGCTAGGAAACGCCCGCTTAACGTACGAGGAACTTTTAACATTAATCATTCAAATCGAAGGAGTTTTGAACTCTAGACCTTTAACCTATGTGTGCGCTGATGGGGGCGATCCGTTGACACCATCCGAATTGGTAATTGGAAGAAGATTATTGTCAGGGCCGAGAAACGTTACAGTTTTGGAAGATAAATCTAATCCTTTAGAACGACGGAAGTATCTCTCAACTGTTCTTAATCATTTTCGTAACCGATGGAAACATGAATATCTTACAGATTTACGCGAACATCATAAGCCTCGTGAGAAAAAGGGTCAGTCTGTTGCAGTTGGTGATGTTGTGATAATGTACGGCGACAAGATTTCGCGATTGAATTGGAATATGGGGCGTGTGGAGAAAACGCTTATCGGTCGTGATGGGAACATTCGATCAGCCATAATAAGAACTCCTAATAAATCTGGTAAATCTGTTTCAATGAACAGACCTGTGCAGAAGTTATATCCGGTTGAACTAAAAACAAACTAATAATTGTGTTCTCAGTTTTCTTAATTGTTTTAATGTGTAAGTGTATTTAGTACAATATTTATCACCAGGCATGTATATCCAGATTACATAAACGATTATTTGTTATTAACTTGCAGTCAATTAGGGGGGAATGTGTACTAGTTTATAGGGTTAATGACATTCATTCACAGTTAAAGGGAGACAACTCCTGTTTTTAAAATGTTTTAGTTTAGAGATTATGTTGATATCTGACTAGAATGTTCTACCCGCCATTTTTACTTGTTACCCATATTGTAAATCTTTACTGCCTAGTATTAATAAACCCGATACAAAACAAGGCATCCATCTTATTTTTGTGGAAGGAAATTACTGGCTCGCTCGATTGAAGAGAGGGATCACGGTGGCTAAGTGGATAAGGGGCTGGTTCGCTAGCCTGGAGGTTGAGTGTTCGATCCCTGCATTTGCCGAGAAAGTTCATCTCGATTTTCCGGCGTGATTTCCCCTTGTCAGTGATGCAGAATGAGGGCCTGACAAGGACAGCTGCCTAGTCGTTCGGATGGGACGAAAAACCGAGGTCCCGTGTACAAATTTGGAGTGCACGTAAAAGATCCCTTGGCAGTTGGAATTCGATATAAGAGTAGGCCGTGGCGCCGCTGCCCGGGCAAAATTTCCCTCATATCACACTGTTGGCGTATGCCCAGGTTGGGTGCTTAAGCGTAGGACGTTAAACCCCATTTCATTTATTCATTCATTCGATTGAAGAGTTTATTAAAAAAAAACAGTAAGATATTTATTAGTTTCTGTAACCTATAAACACATAAATATTAGTATACAGTTTCACGGTGAAGTATTATAATTACTAGAGTTAATAAAATGGCCTCGCCTGTTATCTATTGTTGTGGTAATTTATATACATCAAGGCAATAACCTTATATTAATAAGTGGTTTCTATCCGAGTGTACATTATAATTAAATGCTTATGTTAATCTATATGGTTTCATTATTAGAACAAGGGTCACTGTTTTCCTAATTATGTTTTCATTGAATGTTGTGATTGTACATAATATATATATATCTCATTCCTTCTATCTGTATCAGTATTGTGCTTGAAAACGACAAGAGAATCATTGTTGAAACGTAGCTTTAATAGAAATATAGTAGTTGTTATCCATCTAACTTCGTGTTTATTTTTAATGTGCTCGATAACTAAATGCCATTCAAACAGAATTTCACAATTGTTCAACAAGAGCAACAAAGTTCACTATATAGTATAAATATAATAATATATAGTATAAATATAATTTAAGAAAAATATAATAATAAATAGTATAAATATTTCCCTCATTTTTTTTCAGGAACTCTCCAACCAGCATCAGGGTGTCACAGCCATCAACAGTTGTCCCAATGCAGAATACAATTTCACAATTGTTCAACAAGAGCAACAAAATTCACTACACGAAATATTTCCCTCATTTTTATTTTTCAGGGACTCTCCAACCAGCATCAGAGGTGTCACAGCCATCCACAGTTGTCCCAATGCATAATACAATTTCACAATTGTTCAACAAGAGCAACAAAGTTCACTACACGAATCATTTCAATACAGCACTGACAATAGTTTTGAATGAAAGCGCAATGGCAAACTACAAGCTCCTGATTGATTTGCAGCGTGGAAATGGTGTCCAACTACTCTCAGGTGCTAAAGATAGTGACGTAAGGTGTAGGGAGCTCATTACATATTTGGCCATTGCAATGAGAGAAGATGTCCAAAAAATGTTGGAATGTGCAAACCTCTTCTCTTGCATGCAAGATGGCACTGAAGCAAGGAAGACGAGAGAAGAGAAAGAGTTAGTCTTTGCCAAAATTGTTGTCTGGGGAAAGCCTATTGAACTATTTCTGAAGTGCAAACGCATGAATGACTTTTGGGAGTACGGATGCTGCAAGTTTGAACAATAGTTTAGATGATGCCTTCAAATTATTTGGTGTAACTGGTGAGAAGTATATGAACTGTTTGGTATCTGCGTGCGCTGATGGTTCCAGTGTAAACATGGGAAATAAAACTGGTGCCCTTACAACTATGAAGGCTGAAAGAAACTGGCATGTAATCATTCACTGTAGTGCCCATAGGATAGAACTTTCAGTCAAGTACTCTTTCAATCTGGTTGACCATTTTGAGAGAGTTGACGAGATGATGCTTAGTCTGTATCTATTCTTCAAAAATAGTGGTAAATGTTGGTGTATTCTTCTTTTACTATCCGAGAAACTTGGGAGTTATAGTGACAAAGCTGCCAAAGTCTGCAGGGACACGGTTCCAAGTACATAAATATAGGGCCATAAAAGCAATGATAATAAACTTCCTACCTCTCTGCCTATTTGCTGAGAATATGATACCCGCAACAAATAAGTCATGTAAGCCGGACCAGAAGGCAAAGCTCCAAGGTTATCTAAACAAATGGCTGGATTATTGGTACCTGGCCAACATGCATTTGTGTAGACTAACATTGACACAGACCGCCCACCTGTCTTTATTGCCCAACATGCCTCACCCTTAGTCACCACATTGATAAATGGTATAAAATCTACTGTAGCTGAACTCCAATCAATTCAGACAGAAATAGATGATCTTCCATTCCCCTCTACAACAAAGGATGACAACACAGTCACTATCACTGCAGAGGCAACCAACGTGCCAGCAAACCTCAGATTCAAAGAAAAGAATAAACGGAGTGAAAAACAGAGAAAAATAGCAGAAAAACATGAAACAGTTTCAAAGGAGTCCTTCAAGCTGAAAAATGTCACTAGAGGAAAGCAGAATGTTGAACAAATTAAATCAAAACTCATTCCGGTGGCTAAGTGGATAAGGCGCTGGTTCGCCTGGAGGTTGAGTGTTCGATCCCTGCATTGGCCGAGAAAGTTCACCTCGATTTTCCGGCGTGATTTCCCCTTGTCAGTGATGCAGAAGGAGGGCCTGACAAGGACAGCTGCCTAGTCGTTCGGATGGGACGAAAAACCGAGGTCCCGTGTACAAATTGGAGTGCACGTAAAAGATCCCTTGGCAGTTGGAATTCGATATAAGAGTAGGCCGTAGCGCCGCTGCCCGGGCAAAAATTTCCCTCATAGCACACTGTATGGCGTATGCCCGTCTTCAATTGGCCCATGTTAGGTGCTTAAGCGTAGGACGTTAAACCCCATTTCATTCATTCATTCATTCATTCATTCCAGCAATAGCATCTCACCTTGAGAAAAGATTAGAATCTTTCAACGATAAAATATTTACTGCATTTACAATAGCAGACCATACTGAGTGGGGATGCAAGTGATCAGGATTATGGCAAGAACCATATCAAAACCATAGCAGTGACTTGGCTGTATATGAATGGAGGAAGCTGCGCAAACTAGTTGCTGTTAAATTTTACCATTTCAAGAATAGCATTATGTTGTGGCAGCAAATATTTACCTATCACCATGGAGAGTTCCCCCACATACTGCTGATAATTGAACTGATTCTTGTGATTGCATACTCCAGTGCAACTGTTGAGAGAGGAATCAGCACATTGAACCGACAGCTGACCAGTTCTAGGACCAGCATGAAGAACACTACACTCGATGACCTCCTCCTCCTCAGGATTAATCTGCCACTGTTATTGAGTTGTGATCCACAATACAAGCAGAAACTAGTCAATAAGGCAGTTGATATGTATTTGTCTGACAAGCAGCGGAGGATTTCTCATCCCAAGAAGAGACTAATTCTGTTCCATTGACTGAAATCCATGCTAGTCAAGACACATTCTTGCCTACTCCTGCCTCTGCACACACCAGAGAAACCTTTTCTAAGCTATTGGTAACTGAGGATTTCCTGTGTGTTGAAACACTTAGTGACAGTGACACTCAGTGCCGGACTGGTGGGCCAAAGGTCCACTTGCCATACCTGTGACAAGGCCCACGAGCAATTGGCGGACCAAGCCCGCCTACGAGCGCTGCAGAAAATTTTGAAAAATAGACAGCCGCAAACCCATTTTCCAAGCACCTCAGGCCAGAGCAGCGGATGGAGATATATGGTGACCTGCGAGCACTTTAATCACACATCCTCGAATACAAAATATTCCAATTTTTGGCCATTTATCAGGTTTTAATGACTTATCAAGAGCTGTCACCATCTTGAGGTTAAACTCACGAATTTATGCATAATTTCTACAGGTGGTAGAATTTGTTTCTTCCAACGAAATCTATCTTTCTGCTTTTCTTTCTTCCTTTCCCTGTTTCCTCTCCTCCCCCTCTTTTACTAACTTTTCTTTTTCTTTTTTTTACTTTTTTCTTTTTTTCTTTGAGGCTTAGGCCCATATTTTTTTTTCGGCTTAGACCCACTTGCCTGTTTCCTCTCCTCCCCCTCTTTCACTAACTTTTCTTTTTCTTTTTTTTACTTTTTTCTTTTTTTCTTTGAGGCTTAGGCCCATATTTTTTTTCGGCTTAGGCCCACTTCCCATTGGCAGGTGGTTCCAGTCCGGCACTGGTGACACTGATATTTCAGACAATGACAGTCAGTCATCAGAGTCTGATGAAGAACTAGCTGTTCCACAAATTGCAGTTGAATCTCAATGTGAAGACAGCGTTGAGGAAGTGATAAATTAGACTGATAATTGATACTCTGAAACTCATTTAACAGATGTTTTATTTGTAGAGATACTCAAGTGTTCATTAATTGTTATTGTTATTTAAAGTATTTCATGGATATTTCATTAATTCTAGTTAAAATGAAACTGGAATTTATTTAATATTAACTTCCTCTTATTTATTTGCTAATTAATTCTTGATTGTTTGAAGCGTTCATTATTATTAAATTGTTATTTAAAGCATTCTAGTCTAAAGTTGAAATGAAACTGGAATTGATTTAATATTAACTTCCTTGTATTTATTTGATAATTAATTCTTGATTGTTTGAAGTGTTCATTATTATTAAATTGTTATTTAAAGCATTCTAGTCTAAAGTTGAAATGAAACTGGAATTTATTTATTATTAAATTGTTATTTAAAGCCCCAATACCACTCTTGTTGTAACTGAATTATATGTTCCAATCTTTATTCTGGTCAACAATTTGTACTATTTTACAATATTTCAATTAAAAAATGATACAAATTTCATCTTAACACACCAAATTTTAAAAATTGGAAAAATTCAACCACATGCCGTAACATGGTTTGAAAAGCCTTACGTAAGAACTTTCAAATGCAACTTGGATTTAAACACATTTTCGAACCCTCTGGACAAGTAAGATAGGTTGTAATGGTTAATTTACACAACAGTTAGGACACTTAAACATCTTGTAGTTAGAATAGGGCTAATTTTTTTTTCTGGACCTGTCAAGCCAGCAAGAGTGTTATTGTCCCTTTAAAGCATTCTAGTCTAAAGTTGAAATGAAACTGGAATTGGTTTAATATTAACTTCCTTGAATTTATTTGATAATTAATTCTTGATTGTTTGAAGTGTCCATTAATTATTATTATGTATGTGTTCACTTCCATAAGTGCCAATTCCAATATTGAATAAATTAGATAATTATACAAAAACAACAAGGTTTTTTTCTTTTAAATATTTTTATTAACATGCACACTCATAATATGCTGATTTGTAGGCTGTTCTGTCATTAAAAAAGGTCAAAACATGTCCATAAATACTATATCGTAACCTGTAGGTTATGAGCCTTGGTTTACATGAAACCTACACATAGGTTTCGATGCATCCCCGATATGTTGAGGCCTGCTTACGAACCAGCGTCTTAGCCACGTGATCTCCACGTTGATAAAAATAATCAATACCGATATACACAATAAAGGATATGGTGGCACCGTATGTCTTGTGGAATAATTCTAGCCTCGTTCTTCGAATACCTTTAGTCACCAATTATAATTCAATATAAGCTACAATATACTTTTTAAAATCTGAATATAAAGCACATTGCATTAAAATATCCTTTTAGGCCAATTTGGTATATTTGACGATCTCAAAGAACAGAGCAATACGCTTTTTAAAGTAGACATGGCAAGGTTTGGGGGCGTTTGGAAAAGGTGACCATGAAAAATTTATAAAATATTTTCTTTTTATTTTGATTGAGCAATAATACGTTATCATATCATCTTGAAAAACGTGGGGAAAATATATTCTACAAAAATGTTTTCTGTGGTATTTTTCACCACAAGAGTTCCACAATATATTTTACAGTTTTTTCTTTCAAATAATCCTGCTCAGACTACCTGTTTGCCTCTGTGGTACCATATTCCACAAGATTTTCGACTTAGAATAATTTTGAAAAAGTATTTTGGGTCTGTGGTGTTTTTCACCACAAGAGTTCCACAAGATATTGAACTTAGAAAAAAAAATCATTTTTTCTTACAAAACACCACAGACCCAAAACACCTTTTCAAAATTATTCTAAGTCGAAAATCTTGTGGAATGTGGTACCAAAGAAGCATACAGATATCTTGTGGAACTCTTGTGGTGAAAAGTTCCACACAAACGCCCCCAAACCTTGCCATAAATATCTTGTGGAACTCTTGTGGTGAAAAACACCACAGACCCAAAACACTTTTTCAAAATTATTCTAAGTCGAAAATCTTGTGGAATGTGGTACCAAAGAAGCATACAGATAGCCTGAGAAGAAATTTTGTAAAATAATATGATTTTTTTTACTAAGTCCAATATCTTGTGGAACTCTTGTGGTGAAAAGTTCCACACAAACGCCCCCAAACCTTGCCATAAATGTTTTAAAGGGCCAATCCCGATAACTTTTTGGGGAATAAAACTGCTTATATTTGTGTTAAAATCATTTAAAACCCATTATCTAAGGCCGATCAACTAACCCGATATTTGTGATACGCTTGTAAATAACTTAAACCTGACAGTCTGCATCTGGAAATGGAGACCTTTGTATTATACAGTATCTGGATAAAACCAGACTTTTTTTTTTTTTAAATAATATGTAGGTGAAATTTACCTTTTGTCATCAAGTACAGTACATGGGTCATTCACTGTATAGACCTCTCAAGAAACGTAAATCGATTACCAGGTCACCCAATGAAAAAAATGACCCGAAATCTTAAAAGGGTTACTTGTCCGGATAAGTAGTGTTGACGTTCACGTCAAAACGACTCAATATTTTCAGCTGAAATTTTCAGACAATGTAAATACACCATGCTTTTATATTTTGGTACATAAATTTCACGAATACTCGGACTCTAATTTTTGAGACTGTTCTTATCGGGATTGTCCCTTTAATATTATCCAAATATTAATATTCGACAAAATGTCATTTTCACAGTCTAATTAGTTGGTGGTTTCTTATCTTTTGCTAAAAACAATGGGTGGCTGACCAAATGGTCCAAGGTGTGTGAATGGTTTTCGGATTAAAGTCAATTAATTTTTACTATGTTGTCATTAGATGGCGAAAATGCGCCCCCTTGCACTATATTAGATGTCACAAAACGAATAAACATTTAGGCGGGGTAACACCTGGGGGTTTTATACATAGACTAAACCTGTTCCCCAACCCCATTCAAACAACCTGAATAAAAAAAATATGGTTTAAAAAAAAACTTCTATGTCACATGCAATAATGATTCAGATTACCCACCGGGAAATGCAACCTATTAGCAAATAGTTCATAATTCCATGGGACTAATTTACAGCTAATGATTCATACACTGATGACATTATATTCCGGTCTAGAAGCGTCATTTTTAAAAATTAATATTCAATATTTCTTTTCCCCATGGAGATTTTTACGTTTTTGAAGGGATTTAATAAAATATAAGCTAACTAAAATTCATGAATTTGGCATTTCATCAATCATCCGAACTGATGAACAGGATAGATAATAGTCGGCCATTGGGGTTTTTTTTTCTTCTGAAACTAAAATTGTATTTTAAGATGGATCTTGTAAGATGTATAAACTTTACATTCGAATTATTTTTTATATGAACAGCGTTATGAAAGTTTAAAGTTTTGACGGAAAATGGCGTGAATATCCTCGATAGTTAAAGCAGCATTTTGGAAGATTAGATACAGAGAGAAATGGGGTTTAACGTCCACTCAACACAACTAGGTCATTTCGGGACTGGATTAGATACAAAGCTGAATGTTTCCGCTACAATAGTCAAACACTAGATAGTAAGGTAAAAGGGCTATGCTGGAAATTTAAGTCAAATTACTTCACCCGGAGCCGAGAATCATTTCAACAACACTGTAGCCTCGATTGTTTTTGTTACCGTTGTAACGATAATAAAGTCTCCATTATCCATCTTTACGGTTCACCACCAATCGCTGATCGGGTTAAAATCTGTTGAAAATCTGACCCTTCGGGTGGCATCTAGGGTTGATTACAGTCTTGTCATGTTAATAAATGTCTTATGACATAATAGTCAAAAACGAGATAATGTAAATTTCAGTCAGTAAAGTCAGTACGATAAAATAACATAGACTTAATTATCAAATTCATGACTAAATAATAAATGTTAGTTAGACAGCCAATAGGATCCCAATCAAGTAAATATCGAGAGTTGATAATGGTCTGGAGAATTTAATTAAAGTCTAATTAACAATTTAGATATCATTTAAGACCCAAAGAAAGACCTGCAAAAGGCACATTTGAGCTCATGTATAATGAGTGCACTTAAACTCCCAATCACCCGATGTTCAAGAGAATGAATGAATGAAATGGGGTGTAACGTCCTACGCTTAATCACCTAACCTGGGCTAATTGAAGACGGGTATACGCCATACAGTGTGCTATGAGGGAAATTTTGCCCGGGCAGCAACTGAATTCTAACTGCCAAGGGTTCTTTTACGTGCACGCCAATGTGTACACGGGACCTCTGTTTTTCGTCCCATCCGAACGACTAGGCAGCTGTCCTTGTCAGACCCTCCTTCTGCATCACTGACAAGGGGAAATCACGCCGGAAAATTGAAATGAACTTTCTCGGCCAATGCAGGGATCGAACACCCGACCTCCAGGCTAGCGCCGATGTTCTAGAGAGTTGAATATTGGCTTGACATATGAAAAAACGTCTTAATATTAATTTATGTAACGGTTGAAGATAAAAAAGAGACCAGGGTCTTTTTTCCCGAAAACTTAACTAAAATACAATTTTAGTGGATACTTCAATTTTGATTGGCTAAGCACTAAAATCGATCTAATATTATCCAATCAAATTACTAAAATTGGGATTTTATCTTAGTTAAAATTTAGAGATACCGGCCCCTGCATGAGTCAGATTTAGGTCTTACATAATATTTTTTTTTAAGTTGTACTACAACCTGGGTAGTACACATATACCAGTAGATGGAATAAAAACGTTGAGAAAATACATTTCGCAAGCGATGGACGGAGAAATGAGCCAATCCTCTTATTGTCCCAGTACATAACATCGGATTTGAAAACAAAAAAGCCTGGGCCGAATTCACAAAGTATTTGACTAAGAAAGATCCCAATGCTTCGAATCAAATCTGAAAAAAATTCGGTTGAATTTGTTCACAAATTTAACTCAACTTAAACCTGTTGATCCATGACATAGCGGGTCCACAAGCAAGGGCATCGACATGAAAATGTGAGCGCATAAACCCTTTATGAGTATTTTAAATGGTTTTCCTTTTTTTTAAACAACTTAAAATACAGTCACTATCCTGTAAATTTCAATGAAATAATCACGCGGGTTCAATATTTCAACTATTATAAATAATGTGCGCTTGGCATATTTCCCTTTTTTAAAATACCGGTACGCCAACACCAAAGGATGGCGTCATATCTGTATTTTAAGTGTGGTTTAATGTTATTTCAATAATTCGCTTTAGCGTATAGGGGTCTTTAGCAGTTTTTTTTGGGGGGGGGGGGAATCAGAAGACCGGGACAAAAACACTTCTCGAAATCTGAACTAAAATACAAATTTTAGTGGATACTTCAATTTTGATTGGCTAAGCACTAAAATCGATCTAATATTATCCAATCAAATTACTAAAATTGGGATTTTATCTTAGTTAAAATTTAGAGATACAGGCCCCTGCAAGAGTCAGATTTAGGTCTTACATAATATTTTTTTTTAAGTTGTACTACAACCTGGGTAGTACACATATACCAGTAGATGGAATAAAAACGTCGAGAAAATACATTTCGCAAGCGATGGACGGAGAAATGAGCCAATCCTCTCATTGTCCCAGTACTTAACATCGGATTTGAAAACAAAAAAGCCTGGGCCGAATTCACAAAGTATTTGACTAAGAAGGATCCCAATGCTTCGAATCAAATCTGAAAAAAATTCGGTTGAATTTGTTCACAAATTTAACTCAACTTAAACCTGTTGATCCATGACATAGCGGGTCCACAAGCAAGGGCATCCACATGAAAATGTGAGCGCATAAACCCTTTACGAGTATTTTAAATGGTTTTCCGTTTTTTAAACAACTTAAAATACAGTCATTATCTATCCTGTAAATTTCAATGAAATAATCACGCGGGTTCAATATTTCAACTATTATAAATAATGTGCGCTTGGCATATTTCCCTTTTTTGAAATACCGGTACGCCAACACCAACGGATGGCGTCATATCTGTATTTTAGGTGTGGTTTAATGGTCGATACCTTCAAGAGAGGTTTAATGTTATTTTAATAATTCGCTTAAGCGTAGGGGTCTTTAGCAGTTTTTTTTTTGGGGGGGGGGATCAGAGGACCGGGACAAAAACACACCAGGTTGGACAGGTGACCATACCCCTTGTCTGTACAACCGGGGATTGAAAACCACGCCAGTTAACTTCGTGAAAGGCTTTATGATACAGCGCGCACGTGCTAACCATTCGGCCACCCAACCCCTCACACGAGGCACGTAGTCCCGAGCTGTTGTTTCAATACATAAGCACGCGACAATTAATAAATAACTTAGAATAAACACTCGCGCGTGCTTTGCAATGAAATACATCACGTGAAATGAATGTGCGCTTGACACATAATGGTACACCAACATCAAAGGATAACATTATATTTGTATTTTAAATTGTATTACAGAACCATTACTGTGCCAGTAAGTTCCGCATCACACAATCACAAATAGGCAGAGACTGTTTGTCGTATCATCTCCATGGACACGTTTGAAGACACGGCACATCTGCCACGGATTATCGAATAACATGAAACCAATAAAGCAATATGTTATTTATAATTATAGTACTTGGACATTGTGTACATTTTTCTCAGAAGAAAAGAAAAATAAATATATGCTATACAAGACTAATATTGTTACGTCAAGAAATAAGGTGAAATCGGAGGACCCGGAGAAAACCACCAGGTTGGACAGGCGAACCCACTCATAGTCCCTTGCAAATTTATGGATCCTTTTCCCCGGGGGGGGGGGGGGCTATTGTCGAACCAACGGACAGTTTCACAGAAAGACATATTTTGTTTGCGAACGCTCTGGTTAATCAAGGCACCGATATCGTGCCAGTCAGACTTTTAAATATAAATGGAAAATAATATAAACTATATAAAAATTCCGTCATTGCCACTGTCGACAGATGCTTAGCCGAAAATAATTCAAGGGAGGTAGAAGTAAATGAGATTACCACAAACCCAACAAGAGAAGGTCATGATAATGACTTACCTGTACACTTAACCGATTTGTATAACGAATCCTCTGTAGGCCTTGACAGTGTAGAGAAGGAAGCTCTGAAATCATTGTTAATATGGTATGCAGACGTATTTTCCAAATCCGCAGACACCTATTTGACGATTTCCAAGACGCGTGCCCTTATCTAACATAAAAGAAGTAGAAAAGAAGATAGAAGACATGGAGAACAAGGGAGTTATTGAGCCCTCAGATAGCCCATGGCGATCTCCAGTAGTATTAGTCCGAAAAAGGGACAACAATTTACGTTTTTGCATAGACTATAGAAAATTAAATGACGTAGCCATAAAAAAAACAGTCATCCTATACCAAGAATTGATAGCACATTAGATTCTCTTTCCGGCTCTCGTTATTTCTCAACTCTCGATCTCATAAGCGGTTATTGGCAAGTTAAAGTTGCACCAGAAGATAGACCGAAAACGGCGTTCTCAATTCAGGGTGGAGGCCTATGGCAATTCGTAACTATGCCATACGGACTTAGTAACGCACCACAGTTTTCGAACCGCTTATGGAAAAAGTATTATCAAAAAAATAACTGGAAGATATGCATGGTGTATCTCGATGATATTATTGTATTTTCGAAAACATTTAAAGATAATTTGGAGCAAGGCTTTGACAGACTCCGTGCGGCGAATCTGAAAATAAGCCCGAAAAAATGTTCATTGTACAGGAAAGAAGTTTTATTTTTAGATCACATCGTTCGCCAGCATGGTGTCGCGACGGATCCATGAAAAGACAGAGGCGGTCGAAAACTGGCCTGTCTCAAAAAGCGTCAAATAGATTAGACAGTTCTTAGACCTTTGTTTGTATTACCGTCGGTTTGTTAAAGGATTTGCTGACATTGCTAAGCCACCCCACAAATTAACCGAGTTAAACACTAAGTACAATTGGAGCCCGGATTGTCAGTCCGCATTTGATCTCCTGAAGAAAGCTTTAAACGAATCGCCTACTTTAGCATATCGGAGAAGCGGAGGGTTATTCATGATGGACACCGATGCCTCAAATGTTGGAATTGGCGCGGTGTTATCACAGAATCAGAACGGGGAAGAGAAAGTTCTATGTTATTTCAGCAAAACGTTCAGTCGAACAGAATAAAAATATTGCGTTTCCCGAAGAGAACTTCTCGCCATTGTTATGTCTATAAAGCAGTTTCATATTAGAAGGTACAATACCTCTGTGTTCAGATATCTCCCCAGAGAACGAATGCATACAATTTTATTGGGCACGTTTGGACTCTCTCTTTAGTACCACGATGCCCTACTCTGCCATAAATGTCCACAATAGCTGAAAAATTGATAAAAGAGTTATTACGATATTTGGTACACCGATGCAATTTCATACCGAACAAGGGGTCAAATTTTCAATCAAATTTATTTAAGGGAGTATGCCAAATGTTAGGGATTGAGAAGACTCGGACTACGCCATAGCGACTAGTCGGCTGGAATGGTAGAACGAGCTAATCGCACAATATAGGCAATGTTGTCCGCCTTTATATCCACAAATAGAAGAGATTGGGATGAACATATATATCGTCTAATGATGGCTTTTAGATCTGCTGAGCACGAATCAACTGGTGTATCACCTTATGATATGGTTTTTGGGCGTAAGATCAGTTTACCAGTGGATCTTGTGCTTGGAAATTAAGTGGGGGACCACATAAGTTTAATTCCAGTTATGCTATGAGTTGTCGGCAAAACTAATTATTATTCATGAGTTTGCTTGAGGGAAACTTTCCTTAAACTCTAAGAAAATAAAAAGTGATTACGACAGACTTGTACAATAAGCCATTTGCCAATTAGGTCACGCGTGGGCGTTTAGAGTTCTCTCCCTTTGCGCTGAGAGCTAGACAGGACATCGTTTGCAGAATTGGCGTCATTAGATACGCGTTTGTTTACATTTATATTTCATCGTATTTTTTATATATCTATAAGTTTTTCATAATGCCCGTTAAGCACTGCTGTTATGGAAACTGTAATAGTGACTCCAGGTATTAACATGTGCGAAATGACATGACTGGCGTGTTTTTTATTCCATTTCCAAAGCCGAAAACGCAGCGTGATAAATGTGAACGATGGTTACGCTTGTGTGGAAGAAAGTATTTTGGATTTGAAAATGTTCGCAAAGAGACTTATATATGTTCAAAACATATGGAAAGGAGATGGGACAAAGAATTCGAGCAATTTCAGATTGCTCGTAAATTAAAAGTAATAGGTGCCTTGTGTCTAGGCTTGCTTATATGGTACATAAGCTGTAATGTTCAAAACGATCCACCGATCTGGATAAAAGAGTTTTCTTTTATTTGTATTGAAGTATGTGTGCAACTGGTGTGATTATGACTACCTTTAATATTATGGTTTAGAAATAGCATGCTAAGGAACGTGAAGTAAGTGTCAATACGTGTGAGGCCGTCTTCTCGAACGGCGGTCGTTAAATCATTTTTTTACCGAGACACTGTATGTAATTAAGGTTAATGTGTTAGTTAACTTTTTATCTACCTATTGTGAATAGTGAACTTAGTTTATTATTGTGAAATTCAACTCAATTGCCAAGTCAGCTGTGAACTGAGATCTGTCAAAACAGAACCTATACAAGGCTGGTGACCTGGTGTGGGCGTAACATCCAAGAAAACAGGGTTTGGGTTCGAAGCTGCGATGTCCTAGGGAAGGGCCTTTTACGGTGCTTAGAAGGACCAACGATGTTATTTATGAAACAAGGACAAACCCAAGAACGAAATCAAAGATAGTTCATCATTTTGGACTGAGTTAAAACAATTATGAATAAGTTTAGTTTCACAGTTATTTATGTTGGAGAGGGTTTTGTTTTTCCAGGTTGTGGGGTGTCGGTGTGCTACATGCAAGGGTGAAGTAGAATACAAAACAGCCTCAAACTAAACTGCGAGAGGCACCGGACTTTAGCCCACAGTGGTTTTGGCTATAGATGCTCGGGTGCAAATCCGAAAGGGCCAGGAATGATTTCCGACACCAGTGGTGCTCGCCCGACTCGGTTTTTGTCCTAGTTAAACGCTCAAATATGGAATCTGGAAAGGAGATGGGACAAAGAATTCGAGCAATTTCAGATTGCTCGTAAATTAAAAGTAATTAAGTTTAGAAGGGAAGCGGAAGGAGAGATAGAAGGATGTAGCCAGAAGAAAGGTGGAAGTGGCAGAAATAGACCGGGGAGTAGAAGTGGAGAAAGAGATAGGAAGGGCAAGGAGGGTTTAAGAAGGAGGAGTGGAGATAGAGGAGATCCACAGACGGAGTAGAAATGTTAAGAGGAACAGAAGTAAGGAGAGAGAAGAGAAAAGGATGATCAGGAACAAAGCAGCGATACGCTAGGAGAGGAGAAAGAGTATGACCCCAAGACCACCAAAGGAAGGATGTAGAAAGGAGGAAGATCTAAGTTTTAACTGCCTGCCGGTGTTTGACCAGTGCCCCTAGGGAATTATTGAGCTGGGTAGTTCCAAAGAAAGAGAGAAACTGACCTCGTGTGGCCCTCCGCTGAAGGTCACGGCACTAGACCTGGATAAGGAACCGTCACGAGACATACCGTTGGTGTCAGCGACGGTCCAGTCACCGATTCCTGTATCGATTACGAAACCGCCACCAAAACCGACCCCGTCATCATCGAATTCTCATCCAGAGGTCACATACACCCCAACAGACTGGTTGCAGCTCCGACTTTCGTCCGTAGCAGCGGACCAACAGAAGAGGTTTCTAAATATTGGTGGGACAAAATTTGAAACATGTGTCCGCACCCTGCAATCTGACCTGTCTAGCTTGTTCGCGCTAATGATTAGCCCGAACTAACCTTGCAAGCCCTACGAGGTCATCAATGTGTATAAATTATTTAAGGAACAAGAATTTGGTGCCTCTATCGCGGGGTCTTCCGCTGAACCACAACCAACTCGAAGAGCTGTTGGCAGAGGTCGTATTCTATAACTCAGAAGGCCTGGAAAAAATAATTGGGGATAGACTTGCTAATTGATCATACCAACTGAAGACTTAATAAAACTTGAACCAATAAATTTTGTTTTATCTTATGTTTCCCCAAGGAGGGGGGCCGTGTTACGAGCCTAGTCAATTGATAATTATTTGGTGTTCCACATAAGCAAGTTAACCTTCATTTTTATTAATATTGTAAAGTAGGTAGAAAGAACTAGAATTAATCGTTTCTATCCCGTTCACGTCGGGATGGAACGTCAGCCTACACGTGGGAACAAAAGTAGCACTTACCGTGTATAGACGCCATGATATCCAAAGAAGTTAGATAATTTTGTCGAGTCAGTAACTATGATCACTACAGAGTCCAAATTAGTGTTCACGGGTCCTTCATAGAGACGTATATTGTATTTTTACAGAATTCCCATGACCGGCCATGACAGCTCTTAACGTCACCTGGTGGACGTGTCTGTTGGCGTCATGACGTTATATATTTCCGGTATAAATAATATTGACGTGAGTAATTTATTGCATTGGTTTTCTGTGCCTGACCCTACGAAGGTTACTCTTAAGTCTTAACTGGAAACTGGAAGAAACCCTAAACTGGATCAAAAGATGGACCAGTCTAGATCCATCCGCGGGACGGCGGATTAATTATACCAAGCCAACGCTCGTCATCCAGTCAGTAGGCATAATACAAGCCGATGAAACCCGATTTCAACAACGTACAGTACTAGGCTAAGATATTATATAGACCCTTCCGATGATCAAATGATCACAATCACAAACCCGATAACTCTCCAAGCGGCTGCAACCACATAGCGACATCAAGTATTAATGACTCTTGCATATCTATTCCGTAGTTAGCAATTATTTGGGTTCGATTGTAGTCCCCCAGTGATCCAGCGATTCCATTTATCCAGCGACTGTAGTCAACCAGTTGCTCCAGTCATCCAGTGACGTTAGCTATCCATCGGATATATTTCCGTGTATAGCAAATTCCAGTGGCTGAAGTTATCCAGTAACTCCAGCGATTCCAGTAATCCAGCTACTGCATAGTATTTTTTATTAGTATATAATTACATATTCCAGCGATTGTAGTCATTTAGTGACGTTAGCTATCCAGCGGTTATAATTCCGTGTATAGCATATTATTAGGACTTCGAATTTTGTCTTATGGTTTGGATTGTTCGTACTTAGTTTTATTTTATTTGTATTAGCATATAATTACATATTTCAGTAACTGGAGTTATCCAGTAATATAAGAAGTTCTAGTTCCGGTTTCCATTTAATTGATTACGATTATTGTGCATGATATTCAAATTATATTGTTTTATTATTGCTTCATGTTTTAAGTAAAGTTTTATTAAAGGTTAATTGTTTAGTTTAAACTTATTTTATTGCATCGACCTTACCATTGTACAATACAAAAGGATTAAACAAACGTTCTGACAAGTTATAAACGTCTTATCCTTAAAATATTAATTGGTGAGAATATTTTAAATGATAGATACGAAAATATTCATTTCAATGAAATATTCATTAATATATTGCATTAGATGGTCAGGTTATATAAATTGGATATTTAACAATACTATTTTGCCTCTAACGTTTTTATGACTTCGAATTCTGTTTTATGGTTTGGATTGTATGTACTTGGTTTTTATTTTATAAACAAATAATAGTTATAAATTGCGGAATATAAACTAAATACATTTACATGTACAAAATAAAACAAAACATACATACAAAGAGTGCACAGGAACTACTATAATATAGATATATACTTTAATAATTGTATTTAGGTAAATGGTTTATGGTATGGACAGACAGACAGGTGTATATTTACGCGCGATCGCGGCGATTGAAATACGCCAGCGATTTATTACGGCCGATAAAACGAACGGGCACACATAGCGGTTATCTCGAGCGTACGCCACTCTTTGAGTAAGTATGTCGATCACGTGACTTGTCGATCATGTTACTTCTACAAAATGGCGAATTTCCTAAAACGTAAGTTTGCTGCAGTAGCTGCTATTCCTTTGCTCCCAAAATGCAGAATACGTAGAAGAGCTCGATGGACCAATCGAAATTTGTGTCGGACTTGGATAATGAGAAGGAAGCGTAAAGGTGTTTTTTGGTCAGGGAATTGAAAAATGAATATCCAAACATATACAGATCTTACATGCGGATGCTGCCTGGGCATCTTATGAGAGAGTCAACCAGAGCAGAGCAGAGACTGGCCTTAACCTTTCTTGCTACTGGTAAGTCTAGTCAGCGGTTTAGTTTTGCTAATATCTCATATAGGTGACTGTTCATGGCATTTTGGAAAGGTTGAATTTTATAAGCCACGCTTTGGACCAATCGTGTATATTAGAAAGCTAATTGATCAAGGAACGCTCTATGTGATTTACGGAGATTTTGTTACACCCTATTGCAGTGTCGTCAGCAAATAACCTTGCTTTATTTTGAAATACATCTTGGACATCGTTTATGTAGATCAAGAACAACAAGCCAACAAGGAGGCTGATGTCCCCTCCGAAATTCCCAAATAAATATATGACATATTAATTATTCGCACATTTATTTTTTATCAAGTAATCAAACTATAGGCCTACACTAAGTTTCATCACATTCTATCAAGATAATCTGTGTCCCATAAAAGCATTTACCAAAGAAATTGATTACCTCGGCTTAGCTTTAGCTCGAAATGTTAACTCACGCAAGACATTCACCAAGTTTGAACATTCTACATCATTAAGAAGAACAGTTATTGTGTGCTAAAGTCTCGACCAATCAAATTGATTATCGCTCTGCTTACCCTCAGCAGAACATGCTCATTACCGAACTTAGTCAAGGTATTGATGTAATGAAACTATACACAAAGTTCCACTAATCTAACTTAATTAGAACTAAACTAAAGTTATCATGTCCCATAGACTCGACCAATCTAAATGCCCACCTTCGAACTCCATCAGGGCACTGGCCTAATAAACACCTACACAAAGTTTGAACGTTCTTGCTCAAATAGAAGGAGAGTTATTGTGTTCCAAGATTTCGTCAAAACAAATTGCTTAAGGCTCTGCTTACCCGGAGCAGAAAATGCTCATTATCGAGCTTAATCAAGGTATCGATGTAATAAAACTATATACCAAGTTCATCACTTTCACTTAATTAGAACTAAAGTTATCGTGTCCAAATGCCTCAACCACGCAAATTGCTAATCTCTACCTACCCTAAGCAGAAATGCTCATCTTTAAACTCAAACTGGACATTGACCTAATAAACACCTACACCAAGTTCGAAAGCTCTAGCTCAATTAGAAGGAGGGTTATTGTGTTCCAAAGTGTCGGCCAATCAAATTGCTTAAAGCTATGCTTACCCTGAGCAGAAAATGTTCATTATCGAACGTAGTCAACATATCGACGTAATAAAACTATACGCCAAGTTTCATCACTCTCATTTAATTAGAACTTAAGTTATCATGTCCCAAAGGCTCAACCAATCAAACTGCTTATCTCTGCTGCCGTTGAGCCAATGCCTGACGCCACGTGAAGTCAATGCACGGGTTCAAGACAGTCATCTGTGACAGAGATAATTCGTAAGTAATTCTCTGTAAAACAGATCGGATGCATTGTACGGGAAAACATTTAAAAGTATTCTAATTATGGAGTTTTAATATCCGAGATCGAAGTCAATAACGTAATCAAAATGCTCTATACCAGTCAATGTGTGGCATGTACCAAAATAAGTGCTTTCCAGTCATATTTGAGTGACGTCATAAGCGGCATTTTCCCTTCAGAATTGCTAGTACCAATCTTAGAACTGAAATCCGTACGTTATTGTCAGCTAAGATTGATTAAAATCGTAATAATTTAAATGATAGGTCGATTATTTATAATCTGGATGATGCCACAAGAAAGTAGTTTATATATAGTCGAAATTTAGCAAATTTCAGTCATCAAAATAATAGATCCCGTTTTCAACGGCTGTAATTGTCCGATCAAGGGGTATCAACAACCATTATAATTACAAAAATGTTTGATGTGCGGATTCACCAATTAGCTGGTTGGATAGCCGTGGCGATAGAGAGGCGGCTTCTCACCAAAGCATCGAGGGTTCAATCCCTGCTCAGGGCAATACAAGAACTTTATCGTTGTAAGTGAGAGGGATATTCGGTCTCCCGTCCGATCAGGCAGGTTTCACCCGAGTTCTTCGGTTTCTTCCTGCAGTAATGATCGAAACCATTCGCACGATCTGTGCCAGGGCCAAATCAAAAACAGGCCTCAGGCCTAATTTGCTACCCTTGTAAAATGACGAGATTATTATTATAATGAAGTGAGCTGTAGCAATGGAAAATCAACGACGTCAGAAAGGTATTTTTCCTGCCAGCGTCTTATGTAGGTAATTTGCCTACATTTCGATAATTTGTTAGCCTGAATCCAGGTATTTGAAAAATAACAAAACATTTAAAATCCAATTTCTAGGTTGTAATTTCACCGTGTTAAAACGAATCGTCAGGCCG
Organism: Patella pellucida; assembly: GCA_917208275.1. Classification (NCBI taxonomy): domain Eukaryota; kingdom Metazoa; phylum Mollusca; class Gastropoda; family Patellidae; genus Patella; species Patella pellucida. The sequence goes on from OU795041.1 coordinate 61,265,062, forward strand.
TTTTAAATATAGCCTGCTTAAATTTTTTGGTTTCATTTTTCTTTCAAAAGAGGAGGTTTTTTACAAGAATTAGGCATTTTTTTCAAAAGTTTACTGTGCAACTCTTTTGCAAATTACATTAATGGGATGATAACCAACTGAAACAAGCCAACAGTGAGGCTGATGTCTCCCGCCGAAATCTAAAAATAATAAGATGACACATTAATTTTTTCAAAATATAAGCTTTAGCTGAAAGTATTAATTATTGAACTTATTTAAGACATTCCCCTAATGATCATCTACATCAAGTTCAAAATTCTACCGCAATTAAAAGCAGACTTGTGTTCCAAAGTCTTGACCAATAAAATTACCTATCGCTCCTTATCCTAAGAAGAAAATTTGCACCTTCGAGCTTAGTCAAGGTAATGATATAATGAATCTATATTCTGAGTTACATTGCTATCAATGCATTACAACCAAAGTATCGTTCCCCAAAGCATCATCCAAATCAGATTGCTTATCTCTGCTTACCCTACGCAGACAATGAACATCATATAACTCCATCAAGTCATTCACATAATGAATGCCTTCACCAAGTGTAAACATTCTACCTCAATTAGAAGAAGTAGTATTGTGTTCCAAAGTCTCAACCAATCAAATTGCTTATCGTTCTGCTTTACCCTCAGCAGATAATGTTGATTATCGAACTTGGTCGATGTATTGATGTAATGAAACTATACACGAAGTTTCATTACTCTAGCTTAATTAGAACTAGAGTTCTCGTGTACCAAAAGCATCAACCAATCAAATTGCTTATCTCTGCTTACCCTACGCAGAAAATGCCCATCTTCGAACTCCATCAAGGTATCGACATAATAAACACCTACACCGAATTTGAACATTCTAGCTGATAGCTCAATTAGAACGAGAATTATTGTGTCCCAAAAAGTGTGACAAACAGACGGACGGACTGACAGACGGACGAACCCATTTTAATTGTTTCCTGCTTTCTTCGGAAGGCGGTGGACAAAAATAAAATGATAACTACAGTTGGAAGAGGTTACACGGATATGTCATTTCAGTTGCAGCCTTGTAGGTTTTTTTTCTTCATAATGTACACAGTCCCGTTTGTCAAATAAGAAAAGTTGTAAATTTAGCTTTTGAATGATGTTGTTTCTCAAAATTGCTAATGAAATATATTTCCTGATCATATTCCCTGAATAATTATTATAACTTAATGTTTTTGCCCCAGCCATGGATTGTGGTTAGTAGGTGTAGTTAATGAAATATACCACTACAGGGAGTAAATTTTTGAACCTAGAAATAGACAAAAATTGTTTCCAACACACGCAATATATGTAGAGTGATTTATATTGAATTTTTGAAATGTTTGGTGAAATACGTGAACAGTTCAAATTGCATGGCGGTCGTTTTTCGTCCGCTCAGTACATTTTCAATTATTATTTTACGTTTGAATAAGCCTTGACTACTAACAGGATATATTTTTATTTGTTCGTTCCAAAATGGCACTCGAAACCATGGGGTACAGGAGGACCCTTGTACTGAAATCTTAAAAAATGTTAATTGTGTCTTAAATATTGGGTATTTCACGGCAAGATACATGTAACAACATCAATTGAAATTGATCAATGTGGAATTCTAATTCATTATTTTTTAATTTTAAAAATTATGGTAAATATTGAGTTGGCTTCTTTAAGCTTGTGTTATGGTAACCAATCCATTAAACGGTGGTGAAAAGAGTTTTGCTTGTTAGATTATAAAAGCTGTTTTTGTTGTATTAATTATATTGCAGAAACCATGAAAAAGAAAGAATACACTAGGAATGAAATAAAACCAAGTACGAACAATCCAAACCATTAGACAAAATTCGAAGACCTAAAAAACAGTACAGGCAAAATAGTGTAATCTGGCAAAAATAGTGTAATCAGCAAATGGACTGTTCACCGTGTACAAAACACACAACCAGTGGTAACAGGTGTACGGCAGAGCAAGCTTACCCTGCTGACATGCCACACCCGCCATAGCTGCATCTTATCTATTAGGCGAAATCTCGGTAAAATAGCGTGATTGGCAAATGAACTTTCGGATTTAAATTGGCCCCAAAAAGGATAGTATACGTGATACCGATATTACGAATACACGAGAAGCCAACCTTGATATACAACAAAATAGTGTCAATATACCAGATAATGTGGCCCAGGGTATATTTGGCCTAGCGGAGCCAGGTAATTACAGCATTTGGTACGTGGATAGGTTTGGCGAATGGCGCACCTGTACCATACTGAGCGTGCTTCATTAAGTAGAAAGGCCCCAAACTCAACAGAAGGAACCAACTTGTAAATAATGATTTTGACAAAACCACGAACTCGGCCTAAGACCTCGTACACATCGGCTAAATTAAAGTTGGTACCATCAGCTAAATAAGAGTTCCACTGTTCTTCAACAGCTACGGTTGGTTAACATATTGACATCTACTTGATATTGCAAGGTTGGTTGACATCATTCATGACGTTACAGCGGCTGGTGACGTCATCGGTGTTCGTCATGTCGTTTTTTGCTGTTTTTGGAATACATGCCATAACTGGTGAATACAAAAACACCAGTTACGTTTTGGGTATATTACAGAAAAGGCACACTCAAACAACAATGATTCCAATGGCCGTGCGTGACGTCATCGCACAAAAACAGATGTACAAGAAAATGCTTCAACTTGATCGATTTCCATGTTTTGGTGTCGATGTATAACTTTTCTGGGACGCCGAATCCAACTAAGGCTTTTAAAATGTTCAAAAATCGATGATGATGAGCACATAACAGAGCAGACTGTGATTTCAGGGCTTCATGCATCCCGAAAATGACTAAAAAAATTGAATTTCATAGAATTTTTATTTCATAAATATAGCAACCTTATGTACAGGGGGCTATTCAGTGCATCGTCCATTAGTTTAGTTCAGTACTTCGTCAGAACTGCCTTTGGCCTTCAGGAGAGCTTCGACCCGACTTGACATTGGTCTGGTTAAGTTTCTGCACTGATTTCGAAGCCATCTTTGGCCAATAACGTCGACAACTTCCTACAGGATGCCCGGCGGTCTTACAGGGAATTCGAAACAGTCGTCCGATCTGTCCTTGGTGATGTCTTATGTTTCCTTCCCGTACTTCCCCACACGTTTACCATTCAACGAATCGCCGCTCCCTAACTTCTTCTTGACACGGCACACAGAACTTTGATTGACATTAATTTTTTCCGCTATTTCCTTCTGCTTTAAATCATTGTTTTCCAGGAACACGCGTATTAGTTCTTTTTTTCTTTGGCTCAAATACAGGTTTTCGGCATGATCAGACAAAAATATGGAAATGTGACAATTTTTTGTTGTTTTCGGATTCAAAATAAACAAGCAACTATTGTGACATCATGTTTCATTTGATTTCATAGACGTTTTGTTGTACAATCGGTGCCTTTTAGTCATTTTCGAGATGCATGGAGCCTTGAATTCAGTGTGCTCTCTTATGTGCTAATTGTTGTAGACCAACTATCGTTCAAAAAAAAAATTTACGTCGATTTTTGAACGTCAGGAATTCTTTGATTTCGATTACTAGACATTTCTAAATTAATTGTTGGGCCAGTCGATCGCGTATTACAGATTAACAAACCCACGTGTATTAATAGTATTATATTCTAAAACTAGCACGGCGACATGCGCAGTTCGTATTCACCCCATTATGTCACGCAAGGTTGGCTTAGAGATAACACTCTTTTTTCTGATTCTTTGGTAGCAATTACGTCCCTGTGACGTCATAACACACAAACTCCTACTAACGGCTCATTTGATTGGGAGGTACCCGTTATGCCGCCGACCCGTTATGGCACGGTTAGAGTACCCCAACCCTTAAAATAAGGGACGGCGGCATGGCCACACAACGATACGCTCCCAATTTGGCTACATCACCAAGATTCTTGGTAAAGATTGACAATAGTATACCAATACTATTTAAAACAAATAATGATAATATATTTAATAATTTTACCATATTGAAATAGAAATGGGGTCACAATTGCAAAGTAACAATGTATTGACAAATATTACAAAGAATTCATAACGGGGTGAATGGTAGGAAATACGAACTGAGCATGTCGCCGTGCTAGTTAAAGAATATAGGATACAGTTTAATATCATCATAATCATTTAAGCCATCTGTAGCTAAACTAAAATATTCCTAGCACCAATAGATGCACAACATTTAACAATTGCAGTTGTTTTGGTTTTTCCACAAACATATTGCTTTGCAATTCCCGAATCTGGAAACATTGTTTTAAACACGAAGCCGGCCTTATCGGCAATCGTAAGAGGTAGATTGTTTTCCACCAAGAACTCGTTAAAAATTACATCTATTGATTCATCCCTTGCTGAAGTTGACAATAATGACGAAATGTATGTGTGTGTTCTTGTTCTGAATGTTCGACAAATCCACATGTGCTTTACTTACGTAGGTCTGACTAAGTCCGTTTTTCCGCCATGGGATATACTAATATCCGTACAAGAGTCTCGTACAACCGCCTTCTGCCCATTTGTAAGTGGTGTATTGCAGATGACACAAACATCCATGATGGCTCAACTGAAAAAGAAAAGAAACCAGTGAATTGTGAAATAAGAGCATCTATTTGGTTATATTATCAAAAAATGAATACAAATATAAACAAAACGGTATCTGAGGATAAAAGCTATCGTCTTTGGGCCCCCCCCCCCCCCCCAGGAAAATGACCAAAAAACGTTTCCATACTTTTCTAATCCCGTGAAATGAGGGGCTGGTAAATACGTTTTTCCCCTGCTATATTCTCATAATTAAACTCGTTATTTGAAAAAAATTGATGCTGTTAAATCTTTCACAATATAAACACATGATAAGGTTACCTGAGAATTTATAGAATTGGATATTTTGTACACGGTGTACAGTCCATATGCTGATTTCACTATTTTGCCTATACCGTTTTTTAGGACTTCGAATTTTGTCTGATGGTTTGGATTGTTCGTACTTGGTTTTATTTCATAAAATTGTCTAAATATTTTGTGATATTAACATTTTCATCGTGTTTTGGTTATTGCATACGCTCATTTTATGTTTAGACATGTAAATAGGCATATACCTACTGTGCAAATGATTCCATTTTGATGAACTCTGTTTTTCAATTTCCCGTGAACAGCGTCGATGTCATTCTTTGCTGTTGGTAATGCGAGTTGTCGCCATTTTCGCCGACGGAGGTCTTTATGGGACACCATCTTCACGGTTTTTGACAGCGAGTTTTAAAGAATAAAAATGTTGCACTACCAGGATTTTTGATATGTTATTTAACTGATACTAATCCTTCATTTCCAACAAAAAACGTTTCTTTTGTAATTTGTTCTAGGTATGACTATAGATTGACTGCACTATAAGGGTCGAAGGCAAGTGGTATACCGAACCGTTTTGTATCTTCCTCTCAAAATAGCACCATATATTTAGAAGTACCACAGCTGTTCTGCAATTGATCTTTTAGCAGCCTTCTTCATTATGCGATCCCTATACTAGGACAGGGAGGTATCATAGAGGCAAACCTTCTCCTCCCATAAAGTAAGGAGTTCAGATTCTTTATCACCATTCCAAATTTCTGTGACAGCCGCCATTTTGTCTCCAATCACGTGATCCTCGACATCAGTGGTGATTGGCTAATGAATTCTGCAATCGGCCGCATGCTTCGGCGAGGTGGACACCATATGATTCGGCCGAATGACAGTGGACACACTAGGCGATTGTTCAAAACATTTTTTCCCGGAACCACACTAGAGTAGGATATCACACTGTTTCTGTCATTAGAATTGTCATTGAATTACGGTCTTTATAACATTAACCAAGTACGAACAATCCAAACCGTAAGACGGAAAATGGCAAGTTTACCGAAGAAGAGAAATGTTCACAATCAAAAATTAAAGGCAGATTATTCAATCGTGTTTTGTAAAATATCAGCGCGGGGATGGTTATGCGTCCTGTAAAGTGTGTTGTAGGGGTTTCAGTTTACCGAAGAAGAGAAATGTTCACAATCAAAAATTCAAGGCAGATTATTCAATCGTGTTTTGTAAAATATCAGCGCGGGGATGGTTATGCGTTCTGTAAAGTGTGTTGTAGGCGTTTCTGGTCAAAATTTTAAATAATAGAAATATTCTTTTTGAAATTATTTAATGAAAATACACATTAAATGCTACCCAAAAAACCTTATTTCATCAAAATATTCCAATTAGATCCAAAGTTATTGAATTTTCAAATCCGAGATTAAGGTCTATTATGTAATCAATATGCACTATACAGTCCAGTTGACAGAATGGCACCAAATATAGTGCTTTTTGATACGTGTGTGGACTATTTTGCCCATTATTCATCAACACATAAAATAAAACCAGGGATGTTATATATATTATTGATCGGGGATAGATGAGGAAAAATTGTGTTGCTATGGCCGCCAAAGATGCAATTGGTGTTATTTTAATGGCAAATTGACCAAAGATCAGAATAATCTGATTAACAGTGCAATTATTAAGCTAGAAATAAATATAATTAACATGTCTAACTTGTATACAATGTTAAATAGCATTTGTAAGTTTATTTAAGCCATTTAATAACAATTTGATATGGACGACGATATAGAACCTCCACAATTTTTTTAGTGTGCCAGTGGCACAACTCCCTGAGCCTCCTAGACCCCAAAATAAACAATAAAATAGGGATGCTATATAAATTATTGATCAGGATTTATGGGGACAATTCTTGTAGCCATGGTTACCAAGCAAAATCAAATATGGCCGCCTAAACAGCAATTTGTGTCATTTTAATGACAAATTGATTAAAAATCAATATAATCTGATTAACAGTGCACTAATTAAGTTAGGAATAAATATAATTAACATTTCTAGCTTGTATAAGATGATAAATGACATATGTAAGTTCATTTAAGCCATTTAATCTAAATCCAATATGGCCGACATTATCGAAACTTAACAATTTCTTAAGTGAGCCAGCGCCACACCCATCTGAGCCACCTAGACCCCAAAATAAACAACAAAATAGAATTTAGATTTATCATGTATTTATTAGGATTTTTGAAATTTAACAAAAAATACAAGAAATTAAAATAGCAAAAATTTACAATAAAATTTCAACTTGAGACGGCTGTAAAATAACAATGCAGTAAGATAAAATTATATAGTTTTTGTAAAAATTAAACAACTTAGTATAAAAATAAATAAATTAATACTTATATTTATGGTTTTCAACTTGTTAACATGGTCTGGGGTAGATGAAATCGTTAACATGGTCTGGGGTAGATGAAATCAGTAACATAAGCTCAATATCTCTATTTGTGCATTATTTACAAAGCTTAAAAAAATTAGTGGTTAGGAATTCAGCAAGAACCATAAAGACCATAATCACAAAAGCGACAGTAGTGGTCATAAACTATACCGCCAGCAATAATGTGATTGCAGCCTTTACGTTCGCAAATCCAAACTTTGCCACTTGAACGTAAAGACCATACTGAAATACACTCCTTGACCCCGAGAGTAAAAACCCTAATGATATTTGAAAAACTGGAGTCAAGGAAGTGAATTTCAGTATAAATCCTGAAATAAAAAATCTGTGCTGAAATTTAAAAGTTAATAAACCATGAACAACAACAAAACACTAATTATTTAGATAAACAGGAATAGAAGCTAAAATATTAAAGTTATAAAACCTGAAAAAGAAAAAATCGTGAAATTAAAAAAAAATCTGTGCTGAAATATTAAACATAAATTATTTGGATAAAGTTATATCTTAATAAACAGGAAACTAAGCTAAAATATAAAAGTTATAAAACCCGAAAAAGAAATAAACCAGTAAATAACTGTCAACAGATCTAGACTATTTACATATATGAATTTTTAAGACCCTGATTACCCGTTTTATTTATTATAATAATAAAATAAAACCAAGTACGAACAATCCAAACCATTAGACAAAATTCGAAGTCCCAAAAACGGTATAGGCAAAAATGTGTAAAATCGCAAAATAGTGTAATCAGCATATGGACTGTTCACCGTGTACAAAATACACGACGAACAGTGGTAACAGGTGTCCTAGGAAGAGTAAGCTTAAATAACTCAGCAGGCTGATCCGCCATACTGTCCTACAATCGCCAGTTCCATCGCTTGTTACTAGTTATGTAGTTCCTTATTCCGCCACGCACAAAATTTGTTGGGAGGTGAAACGCCTTTGCTTTAGAAGACCTTATGTATAAAACTTTGTCACTAAAAATCAAGGTTGTTAAAAGTTTACAGATAAGTAATATCACATTGTGTATCCTCCTCATGTACACTTACTAAGCTACATGCCACCGACATGGAATTACTCATCTTCAACTATTTAGGTCACCATTTTTTAAATCCATTATTAAGGAAAAAACCAAGTATCATTAGGACAATCCTCATACACAATCATATTAAATAACTCAGCAGGCTGATCCGCCATACTGTCCTACAATCGCCAGTTCCATCGTTTGTTACTAGTTATGTAGTTCCTTATTCCTACACTTATAAGACTAACTGCAAATCTCCTCTCTCCATGTCAATAAGAAGCGGAAAAGTACATTCCTCGTCCTCACCACTATACAAAACTTCAAACTTGGTTAGCCTTCCATTGGATTGTTTGAAAGATAGAACCTTACCAGGATACCATGTTACTTCATTTGATTCACTTTCTTTAAATTTATGTAAAATGTTCTTACCAACTAACAAAGATGGATCCTCTGAAAATTGTGGATAAACTCTAGCCTGTTGTTGCACCACGTTTTTCCTCCTGTTTTCTTTCAACTTCAGAGCGTAAGTACTTTTTGCAGTTGATATATTTTGCGTAGCCGAATCTAAAGGAACATACCTTAGTCTACTACTACTGTTGCTTTCCTCATCCGATTCATGGTTTTCTTCATTGATAGTTATTACTTGTAATAAATTTTGTTCTAGTTCAATTATTGAAAATGGCTTACCTCGTGCAGATTGTTGAAAATTTCTTTTGGACCCCGGCTTCCAAGTACATGTTTTCTAAATAGCAACTGTGTTACTAAAGCATCTTTAAAATTATCGTTAATCAATTTATTTTGTTGCAGCTCTTCTGCAGATCCTCATAGTCCACCCACAGTTTGAAGTTTACTTGTCAAACGTACCTTATTTTGGTAGTTTTTTTCTTCCAATGCTGATTTTTTTCTCTTTTTTTTTTAGGACTTCCAGGTTTTTTTTAAAAGATCTTGCTGTTTACCCTTAAAAGCATTCAACATTTCTAGAGCAGATTCCCTTGCATTTTTCAAAACTTCTGCTTTTGCAGAGGGAGATAATGTATTAAAGCCAAGCTAAAGTTTTGTTATTTGACCACATTATTAAGGATTCCAAAGATGTTGTGGTAGCTGATGGTTTAAGACGCATCAGTATGTCTAACTGGGCAAAGTCTCGCTCTGAACAGGTGTTTGTTGTTGGTACAGCAGCACCTTTTAATTTATCCTCTTCCGAGGGCGAGGAAAACACTCCTCCTATCAAATGATCTTTAGCTTGACGCTCTAGTATCAATAACATTCCACCTGTACAGAGTTCATACGTCTCTAACACGGGATCATCTGAAATTGCGAAAAGAGAATTGTAAATTTCATCTTTGTTAATCCTTGCATCAGGAAAATCTACTTCTCCATTCAATAAACACGAGCCATCTGTCGAAATTCCGTTAAGTTTAGTCTGCAAATGTTTTAAAACAGACGTCAGTGAAAGAATGTTATCAGATGACTCAATAATACGCCAAAAAGGACCATTAATCAGCTTGGCGATGATGCCTAGAGCACGAATCCCACTTATAAAAACTTTTTCACGCACATCAAATGATATGCATTTTAACAGATCATTTGGATCTGACCAAGAATCGAGAAATTCGGTTATGTCATTTAAATGATGATATGTTGCTCCAGCAGCAAAGAAAAGGTGGTTAAAACGATGACCCCTGAAAGTTATCATTTTAGAAGAAACCTCTTTTTCCTTGAGGTATGTTAAGAAATGCAAAGCCACACCAGATTTTTCACAGCCATGTGATGTAAATGCTTTACTGGCAGTACGCGCAATCTTGTCGCTCCACATTCCCTATCATTCAAAGAAAGGGGGTTACTCCCATTACAGATACTTTGTTCAAATACTGCTAAACATTTATCAACCTCACTTGCCATGTTTACAAATATATGCATCTTACAAAAGAAAGATGCTATTTTACCAATACCTGCCCTTTTATCACCAGACATGTCTTCCCAGTTTTCAATCACATCTGGTAGCAGAGATTGTCTAAATTCCTCCAGTTGTCTATTGAGAACAGGATTTACAGAACCTTGATCTGACATTGTTGCTACTACGCTGGAAATTAACTTTGCAAACGTTTTATCGTCATTTTTCAAACATTTTGCCAGATCTGAAATTTGTGATTTAAAGGTCTCGACCTAAGTAGCGGCATCAGCAGAACCAATTTATGTCAAGCCAAGAGAATAAGTCTCCTTGTCTTTAGAAGTGACCTGAAAAGATTGAAAATGCCTATGAAATTTTGAAGTACCATCTTGGTGAAGACAATTACCGGTCAGAGGCTCATTATTTTCTCGGAGCATGACATCAACAAAACAATCTGGAGTTGAGCAACGCGTTTTGCTTCAATCAATAAACGAGATCGTACACCTGCACTCGGTAAACGAGACAATGTTTTTCCTGTCAATTTTGAACAACCGTGCTGATGACTTCATTGACCTTCTTCTGACTTACGCCTCATTTCGTGCACAAAGTCATGATAGTTTGACGGATTTCATTTGAAAATTTGCCATTGTAAAAGCTTTCAATATGGTCAGAATTTATGACCTCATATAGCTCTTCTAATTCTAAAATTCTTTCATTTTTCCTATTAATTTCTTCTTTTAAAATTTGTATTTCAGAATCTATATATTCAAAAGTACTATCATCAGCAGTTCTCTTGTTCAGTCTGCATATCTTTACAAAGAGATTACGCTTTTCTACTTTAAGTGAATCGATTTGCTGGCTTTTTGTTTCTATTCAATTTGCTCATTCTTTTCCTTTAATAAATTATCTTGTCTCAAAATTTTCTCATCCCTTCGTTTAATTTTTTTGTTTAAATTTCTTGTATTCAATATATGTAATTGTTGTTTTTTGCTTTCTAATTCTTCTAATGTGCCATCTAATTTACTTGATAATTGACTATATTTCCTTTGCCAAAGGTTGCTCTCATGCTCGAGCTTGCATAATTTATGATTTTGTTCAATACATTTACTATGTTTTTCATTAGTACTTTCCAATAAATTCAATAATAAATCTGATTTTGTTTGACACTTTTGAATCTCATGATTAAGCTTATAGGCTATCGGTTTAAGCCCATATTTTTTCCGATACCCCTACCTATGGTAGAACAAAGGTTTTTTGGTATGGTTGGAAAGGTAATTTTTTCGACATTATGAAATCGGTTCTTGGGCAATTTTCAAAACGGGCTATAATAGTTATTTCTCCTGGTTTCCATAGCAACTGTAAAAAAAATCATAGATATCAACTGTATGCGTAAAATCCAACTATTTAATCATTAAAAACATCGGATAAGCCATATTTTGTGTTTTTCTCCAGCACACTATGTGATTTAAATTTAAAAATCGCAAATAACACACGCAATATTATTAGGACCAGTAATTGACCCCCTGGCGCTACTGATCTTGTAATTGTTGTTCTTGTAAGTTGCGCTTTTCGAAAAAAAAAGCCCCAGTCTCGGTCAATACATGCATGTACGATTGACATATAACTAGGCATGGTGGTTCCTTGGACAATTGCGCCTCGATTGACGGATTTCGCGTTTCGATATGACGTCACAACCCCAAGATGACGTCATACTCAGTTTCTGGCCCATAGTACGCTACTATTTGATTATTATATGTTCGCACAAACACAACGGGGCCGTAGTTAAATTTATTTTGTAATATATGCTCTGCTAATTAAATTCAGTACATGTGATATTTTTAAAGTAACGGTGCGCGATTTGAATATCAATTTTCCCATGGCCTAATCCACGCTAATGGGTACTAACATTGATTATGTGATTGTTGGAACGCACATTATGCATAATGCCGAGTAAGATTGGTTGGAGCGCCAAAAACGACATGATTGGTATGGTGCCTCATTGCGGAGGGGTGTCCATAATACCGAGATTGGTGGATTGCCCTCGACGACATCATATGGACGCCCATAATAATATAATTGGCGGGGCGCCCACAATGAGATTGGTTAGATACCCCCGAATGAATTAATCGCCCAAAACAGCGTGTATGGTGCCTCACCCCGGAGGGGCGCACACAATGCCGAGATTGGTGGGTCGCCCAAGACGACACTATGAGCGCCCATAATATAATTAGCGGGGCACCCACAATACTTAGGTGACGATTGCGAACTTTTCGGTATTATAGGTATGTTAAAGTCGTATTCTTTCCTTCAAATTTGTATACGGTTCATATGAAATTCATACTGAAATTGTACGTCATTATTTCCAAAATTTTCTGGGCAGGCATGTCCACGATACCGTTCGCCGTGGACGGTTAAGTGTAGGTACATTGGCGCCCCCAGAAGCCCCATCGGCTAGCTACGAGCCAGGTTAGCCAACATAATATCAAACAAGAAGGTGTTCAAGTCGTACTAAAATTTTGGATAACAGCTAATATGTTTCGGTCGCATAATATTTCCAAATGCGTGGATAAGGCGCTGGTTCGCTAGCCTTGGGATCGGGTGTTCGATCCCTGCATTGGCCGAGAAAGTTCATCTCGATTTTCCGGCGTGATTTCCCCTTGTCAGTGATGCAGAAGGAGGGTCTGACAAGGACAGTTGCCTAGTCGTTTGGATGGGACGAAAAACCGAGGTCCCGTGTACGAATTGAAGTGCACGTAAAAGATCCCTGGCAGTTGGAATTGGATATAACAGTAGGCCGTCTTCTCGCCCTCGTCTTCTCGCCCTCGACTTCTCGTCTTCTCGCGTTCTCGCCTTTGAAAAATCTCGTCTTCTCGTGTTCTCGCGCCCTCGCCTTTGAGCTTATCTCGTCCTCTCGTGTTCTCGTTCCCTCGCTTCGTAACAATTTCGACTTCTCGTCTTCTCGCCTCGGAAGTGAAGTTTATACGCATGTCCACTGACTACCGTATCGACATTTGTATTTTGAAATGGATTATAATAAACGGAAATTTAGGCAATTAAATAGTCTAAAATAATTTTAATCTCTTCTTGCACAGATATTTTTGTATTCTGGATCTGGAATCGATTTAAGGCTTCACTCAAATCTTTTTTCGCTCTCCAACTTCAACAACGTTCATCGGATATTTTGATGCGTGGTTTTGTCAGTACTTTAGGATGGGGTGTCTGACAAGGGACAACGTATAGTCGTTCGAATGGGATTAAAAATAACGAGGTCAACTGCTTATAGGGCGGAAGGCTTGGCAAGGGACAACACATAGCCGTTCACTGTTATAGATAAAAAAAACAAGGTTCATTTACCGGAATCGAAATGAAGTGGTGGCTACGGTAGCTCAGTGAGTAGGACGTTTGCTCCCTAGATTCATCGATCTGCATCGGAATTTATCTTGAGATATCCTCCTTGTCCGTTGTGTAGATGAAGGACGGTGGGTCTGGCAACGGATAACATGTAGTCGTGCGGATGGGACAAAATAACGGGGCCCCGTGCACACATTGGTTTGGATTCACCGCTTGAACGTGACAACGATTAGTGGGCACGATACCCCTCATAGCACATTCGTATGCCCATATTCAGTAGCCCGTGTAGGTATCAGAACTGCATTACGTTAAATCAAATTTTATATCTTTTCCATTTGTTTTAAATAGGATATCGAACAGATGATACGATAGCACGCATCCACAAACATCTGTTGTCTTATTAATATTGTTTGTATAATTACACGAAATTACTACCTGAAATAATACAATTTGGTTTGTTACAAAAAGCCAATAAAATATTTTTTCTAACAACCATTTTTATTGGTTGTTAATTGTTAGTTTCTACTTTTAATTAAATTATAAACTAGATTTGAGGAATAAACATGCAAGCTGTCGTTTTAATTAATATTTTCTTCTATCCTCAATCGCCATAAATCTGAAATTATCTGATGGGCAGTTCAGGTTAAGAAATGCAATAATATAATATCGGGTTTCTCCTCCTACTTTTCTGCACGAACCGGGCCAATGAACACGGGCATGATAAAGCCTAAAAAAGTCTAATCGAAATGTCGCTCAAGTAAATCTATTCCATTGAATCTCGACCTGTATGTGCTCACCAAAGTTTACACATGACCTCTTGCTATTCAAGTAGCAGTAATCTACAAATATCCCGTGTACGAATTGGAGTGCACGTAAAAGATCCCTTGGCAGTTGGAATTAGATATAAGAGAAGGCCGTAGCGCCGCTGCCCGGGCAAAATTTCCCTCATAGCACACTGTATGGCGTATGCCCGTCTTCCATTAGCCCAGGTTAGGTGCATAATAGTAGGACGTTAAATCCCATTTCATTTCTCAAAATGCACCGTGACTTTGTATGCTCTTGGTCATACGCCGAAGTCAAACACTTCCTATCGCCACTATATATCATGCAAACAATTAAATATAGAAGACCCGTTACTTCCGAGGGGCCTGCTATGAGAGATTCGGTCACTGACAATTTTGATTCAATTGAAGAGACTCTTAATAGTTTAATATAATACATATTCCATGACTGTCGTTCTTTATAAACACAATGGTCTGACCACCTTTAAAAGTAATACATGTATACCAAGATGTTCGAGAAAAACCTGAGGTAATTAATATGTATTATGATTTGGAGAGATATTAAAACAGTTTGAACGCCCAGAGAAACCACTAGGAAGCATACACGCGGTGTATGCTGCGTGCAGTTAACACTGTGAATAACCATCAGTCTCGTGTAATAATTAGAAGCGATGATACAGATGTTATTGTTCTGTACTACCAAACTATATCAACATTGATACCTGGCAATAAAGAAAACCTAACTGTTCGTGAAATTTCAACAAGCCTTAGAGAAATAGCCATTCTATGGTTTCCTATAGTACACGCGTTATCTGGTTGCGACAACTCAAGAAATGGTGATGGTATAAGTAGTACATGTTTTATTTGAGAAGGAATGTGTGAGAAGGGCTCATGCTAGACTGCTTGGTCATGTTTCAAGACATGCCTGGACGAGAGCCGACAACCCTCTAAATTGTTAGCCGATTCCCACCACCCACACCCAATCTTGGACGACACCGGAGCTACGTTCGCCCTAGCGCCGGTCAGAGCAGACAGTGCGAAGACAGATACAACGCCTTGAGAGACGTGCTCGTCGTCAAACCACAGTCGAGACGAAGCACTCCTAGTCGGTCCTAGCTCGCTACATACCGGAAGATACGGAGACGAACCCTTTCCCACGACCGTGCCCGTCCTTAATGCGTTAGGCGTCGCTCTTCATCGACGCTTTATTAACGGTTTCCCATATGCAGGCACTCTAAATGTTTTGCCGGGCGGTGCAATGGAAATATAATAACTAATGATGATATTTAAGACAAAGTTTTTGGTTAAATTTACTTTTTTGAATAGCATTGTAGTATTTATAGCAGTAGGAATTTCGTAAAATAACAAAAAGACGATTTAAGTTTTACTGTCTAAATATATTTTTAATATATTGATCGGTTGCAATGGATTATTCAAACTCAAAATCTGTGTTTTTAAAATAAGAATTCCGAAGTTTAATTAACAAATTGCCCTTTAATTAGTACTCTTATGACAATATATTAGCAATGACGTCACTTTTACATCACAATTACGTCATATATGCAAATTTAGAAGTTTTGACAAAAAAAATGACCTGGTCAGACATTAATCTTTCAGATGATAGTAAATTATTATCAAATTTTATTCAGCACCAAATAACAAGAGCCAAATGTCTATCCCTACCCCCATCAAATCTATTATCATTAAAGAAACCCTGCCCATTGGTAAAAGTGCAAAAAAATATATTGGGCCATGTTGAAAATTTGCCCAAGAACCAGTTTTGAGTTCCGGCGATGTGAAACTATCAAAAAATACCCAAAAGGTTTTGTTCTACCTCGGGTAGGGGTATCTCGCCATTTAAGCCCCTTTTGGGGCCTTGGCCGCTAGTCTATTAGCATTAAAGGATTGCTCATGCAAGAGCTGACGTTTAACTATCTTATTTTCATCCCTAACTGTTACAGTTTTAGAAGGAAGTTCAAATGTTTTAGAAAGAAGAGTTTCTAATCCTGACAAATTTCTTTTTTTCTTCAATTCTGCAGCTTTGGTTTGTAGCCTCTTCAATTTCATTTGAAGGACTTTAAAAGGTGTATTTTCCCATTCTAGTAGTGGGTATACTGTCTTCAGCTTTAATAAATTGTCTTTAAAAAAGAGGGTGTCATCAACAACTCAAAGAAGATTTCTATTTGTGATAGTATCTGCATAATTAAAAAAAATATGAATGAATATTTGTCCACTAACATCAATAGGGTAAAAATTAGATTGATTAAATCCAACGCATGCGCGCAGGTCTTTGCCGAAGGAAAAGTGACAATAACCGAGACAGCTATATTCTATATATGTACCCCCCCCCCCTAATAATTCGAAGGCACAAATTAATACAATAATAACAATGACAATTTGACAAGCTTTAAAAAATTGAAATAAATTATTTGGCTACTTGAATTGTAAGTTACTGGTTTTTGCAAATATGGAGGAATAAACAGTAAAATACAGCCCTGATTTTCCTTATATAATACTTCCGCTATTATAGAATCCACCGACCAGCGGTGGCCTATTTTCATCACAAGACCTGGTAATGGTAGTTTTACTGAGATTTCAATATGCCATCAAAACTTATGTTAATGGGAGGCATAATATGGATTGTTCAGCAGTATTGGTTATGGCTGAAAAGAAAGTCAAAAGAAACCACAAAGTATTATGTCAAAAACAACATTAACAATCAAAAATTAAAGCAGATCATAGGCACCATAATTTAATAAGATATCCTGACTCAACCTTACTTAAAGAGTCTGGAACAATAAATATCAAGAACCTCTAAATTAATAATAAAACAAAATAACAATACTTCCAAGAAGAGGTAAATTAATTGAAAACTAACTTAGTAACTATTAAATTAACAAACCACACTGTGCCTCATTCACTGACCTGACCCTTCTTTTAATGGGAGTATCAGTATCACTATCAGAAATACATTTCCATGGAAGCTCTAAAAAAAGAACAGGTGTACTGTAGGCCCTAAATGAACGTAACTTGCAATGTAAGTAAATGACTCAACTTTACTTTGGCCTTGCCTAGTATAATTAATATTTTATATAATAATATAGTCTAAAAACTTGACATTTTTTTCTTGAGACAAGAATAAGAATAGTAATACATTCACATCATTCACTGTCACCAAATTACTAAATAAACCAGGCATATACTATTTATAAAGCATTTCAACAAAAGTAGGCCTAATCTAGGCCTCAATTTTTTATCTTTTTTTTTTTATAGTCACATCCATCATGAAAATGTTTTTGACAAAAAAGAATAGGCAAATAAATTAATAATTATATTTACTAACCTGAAGTTTGAATAACATCCTCCATAGTTGTTTTTGTTTCTCAGAAATAATAGAATGAAATTGTAATACAATTAAAACTTATCAAAACAACGTCACGCAAAGGGACGTAACTCGTCCAAACAACAAAAAATTGACGTTGACCAATTTACTAAAACTGAAAGCCGACCGTTATCACCAGCTAAAACTTATTAAAATCTAGAATCAGAATATATTAAATATTTATAATCTTAATGATTACCCCAAGAAAAAAAGGCTACTTTCTCATAAAATTCAGCAAATAACAGTCAGGAAGACAGATTAATCCCCTTTTCTCCCGCTGAAAATCTTCTTTTGACAAGGTATCAGATATGATAATAATCACGAAAATGTTATCTATCGTTTGGTTGGTTCTATTTAAAAATCGCGCCAGAACTAAGGATCGGATTCACCAATGAAGTGAGCCGTAGCAAATCACGTTTACGGAAAATCCCGTCCGCGTGACGTCAAAGCGATATTTTCTGTCCGTCATCGTCCGTACAAAACCGGTAAGTTAGCTTACTTTTCGACGATTTCTTGAGTCGGATTCTTTACAGATATTGAGATAAATATCATTTTATGACAATACAATCACTGGTAATACATTTAAATGAAATAATAATTCAAAATCATGGATTGAAAGTTGGCTAAATTTCAGCCTCTTGCGGTCATATTTCACGTTAACGTCACGTGACTTGAAACCCCTAACGAGAGAAGGGAATAAATAGTGCCAGTATCTCGAAAAAGGACAGTTTTTCTACCAAACCAGGGCAGACTGCTCATTTTGATTGCCGTCAGCAATATTTTAACAAAAATGTCATTGTTAAAGATCTAAAGAAAGAATGTAAGTTAAATGACTCATCAATCTGTCATCCAACACTTCGCTCAAAATAACCAGTGTTTCAATTCAGGGAAGACTGGGTCGCCTTTTTTGTGCAAAATCTGCGAAAATAAGTGGGAAGAGAGGGCATGATGTTGTCCCAGTTAGAACAACTCAGGACTAAACAGATATGTCAATCTGAAGAAAGTACTACAGTCGAATTGGACCATCAACATCCATCACATAAACCCGAGGAAAATTACATTAAGAACTTGGACTGTGATTTAAAGTGTCTTGTGATGCTGTGTGCCAGGATGAAGCTCTTAAGATGCTGTGTGCGAGGATGCAGCTCTTAACAGTGTACAGAGGAAACTTCAAATAGTGACGGCGTCTCCAGCTCCTTCTCGGACAGCAACTTTGTTGATACAGTATGAATTTGCGTGTTCATAAAAGTAGAAAGAACAGGATACTGGCCTCTGTACTCTTAAAAGAATGCTGCCACACGACACAACTTGTATGCCAAATCTGTACACATATTTTGCAATGAAATAAAACCAAGTACGAACAATCCACACGATTGGACAAAATTCGAAGTCCTAAAACACGGTATAGACAAAATAGTGTAATCAGCATATGGACTGTGTTCATCGTGTACAAAATACACGACAAACAGTGGTAACAGGACTGGTGTCCGGAAGAGTAAGCTTACCCTGCTGGCATGCCATAGCTGCATCAAATCTATTAGGCGAAATCTCGGTTAAATAGCGTGATTGGCCAATGAACTATCGATATTCAAAATGCACGTGATGAACAGTAACAACGCAGTAGACCTATATTATCAGGGATATAGTGTACCCGTCAATTAAATATGTCTAGAATAATGATGCACCTTGAGGAAAGGCACCCAGTGGTATATGCTATGTTTACATCTGGCTTCCGTGTCATTAGATGCAGTGACATTTATTGGGCTGGTTTGTCATCAGATCTAGTCATAGAGCAATCGCTGATGGGAAACATGAAACCAGTGGTGGAATGACTGACAAGAGGGCGGGGAAAGTCTGATTCACAGCGAACACAGTGGTTACTTTCGATGCCAGCTTGTGCGGACATCAGCAATAAAATAAAAACCAAGTACGAACAATCCAAATCATAAGACAGAATTCGAAGTCCTAAAAACGTTAAAGTCAAAATAGTGTATTCAAGCAAAATAGTGTAATCAGCAAATGGACTGCTCCTCGTGTACAAAAATACACGACAAGCAGTGGTAACTGGTGTCCGGAAGAGTAAGCTTACCCTGCCTGGCGCCACACCCGCCGTTGCTGCATCCAATCTATTAAGCGAAATGTCAAGTCAAATAGCGTGATTGGCCAATGAACTATAGTATGCAAAAAGCACGTGATGAACTGTCTTAACGATGTAGTAGACAGTAACAGTATACGTGTCAATTAAAAATATCTAGAATAATAGCCGAGAGAGACACGTTATATTTACCAATCAAATCAATATGGCGGCCATAAAACTTTTTAAAGGCCTTAATAAGTTTAGTGCGCAAGTATCCTTGTAGTTGAAGCTTAGATGACAAATGCCTCGATCTAATTAAAAAATCAGAATAAAAGGAACAAGCTCTCGTGTAACGAATTAGCTGAGACACAAACACTTCATAAGCTGGTGATATTGGAATGTTACTACTTATAAATGGAAAGTTAACAATCGGAAAGTTAAAGTCATCCCTTTTATCGTACAATTTAACACTCAGTTTATGGCAATTGTCATATTCGAGACGCAGATCTAAGTAGGAAGCGTAATTGTCACTGTCAGTGGTATTTTTAATTTCGAGCTCATCAGGATATATGAAGTCTACATAATCACTAAATTTAGGATTATTAAGGGCTAAAATATCATCAATATATCGATAAGTGAAATTAAAAAGTCTGACTGATCGTTTGTTTGTATTCACGAGCATCTGTATGTACTCGGTCTCGTACGAATAGAGAAACAGATCAGCAAGAAAAGGTGCACAGTTGGTGCCCATTGGGATGCCAACCACTTGCTGATATATTTCCCCTCCAAATTCAACAAAGATGTTATCAAAAAAAAAAAACATCTGAATTATCTTGATGGCCGTGTATTTGTTTTTTGAATCACTGTGATACTTAACGAAATATGTAGAATTATAATTTACAACTAAATATTGATATCGAGCAGTACCCGATTTCGACGAAAAGACACTGTGAATAATGTCTTTCAATCGGGCAATGCAGGAGTTCACTGATACAGACTACATTACCAACAGTTGACAGTCAAAAGCGTGATGACAAAGACATATACAAACTCTTGGCTTTCCTGCAAGACTGATACCTCATTTAGCAACATTGATAAATACAGGTGTTACAGCAGGTAACACTGCAAATACTGACAGAGGACTGGAAGTTGGAAACCATACCCTACAGTAAATGGTGGGTAAACAAGTCTTTGAGTATTCCTTCATGAAGGTCGAGTGGACGTTAAACCCCATTTCTCTCTCAAACAAATATCCGATATTTTGCAAAACAATGGGTGGGTGTTTTTTTGGTGCGAAAATCGCGATTTCTGAGTCTAGTTTCGTAAGACTTGATAACCAGATGAAAATTGCGGGAGGGATGACTTAAAGTGGAAACGCTTTCGGAAAATGCATAATTGCTACTAAGGGACTATTATCGGATGAAATATTTACTAAACTCAGCAACAAAGAGTGCATAAATAAATGGAAATGCACGAGGAATAGTGATGAAAAAATTTAAACTGACTTCTTGGCCACTGTCAAAATAAGCAAATAGTAAGCGTTAAAGCAAAAAGGAAAAGTGAAATGGCTAAAATTTTCAAAAATGCAAAAAACTTTGGATACCTGTCCTGTATCCACATAGAAGTCCTGTCACTATCTCTTCAATAACGTGATTAAACAATATTTTATTCAATAAGATACATATTATACATTATAAACTGCCAAAAGTTAAGGATTCAAAAACAAGCCAAAGGCATATATTAATTCGTCTTCTTAAAACAGTGGCTGCCCCAGTTGAGGCTCTTTAATAACTTCATTGAAGAAATTAAATGAAAGGCAGCTACTATCTGAAAATGGCTAATGGAGAATAACTACAGCACCCTATATACATCAAAATGGTGTGTTTAGTCTGACAATTGGATATTCCGATTCCAAAATGCAAGAACTCAGAAACTCAATAAAATCTGTTGTTAATCCACAGAATAAGCAAGTCTGTGACATTGAAACCATTAAGCCTGAAAATAAGGCACCTGTCACATACAATGTCAGACACAGATTCAGGCACAAAACCTCTGGTTTCTGTCATTTTGTCCGGCACTAATTTTTCTTTTTTAATGATATTATTAATACATGTCCTGCCCTAAGTTGAAAATGTCAGTTACTATTTCATTAGTAGCTGGCATTTTATCAGGTTCATCTAAAACCATTATGTCCAGGCCTGTAAACCATGTTACTTGCTAAGCGTCGTTAGAATAATGAGTTTATAGAAAGATCATCAGTAAAAACCTATAAAAGGATATATTTCACGACATGTTTACCGTTATTCTGTAAATATCTGGTAATCCCTGCAATATATGGCCGCCATATTGGATCTATTTAAACTATCACAAATTTGGACATAATTGGGAAAATTTGGAATTGTCTGATAATTTCAATTATCCAGACTTATAGTATGGATAAACGGGTTAGTATCAGCCAATTATATGTCTCTAATAATTTGTATTGCTACACATAATTTATTTCCATTATCAACAACAGAATGTATTTATATGTGCTAAAATGACGCAGTTGTCTCGCAACATGTCCTTTAAGCCGCAATAACACTCTTGCTGTAACTGAATAATATGTAACAAACTTTATTCTGATAAATAAATTGTACTGTTTTACAATATTTCAATTAATTGATGATACAAATTTCATCTGAACACACCTAATTGAAAAAAAATGGAAAAATTCAACTGTATGATAATGAAAGGCCTTACGTAAACACTTTTTTTTGTATAAAAATGAAACTTGGATTTAAACATATTTTCGAACCCTCTGGACAAGTAAAATAGGATGTAATGGATAATTTACACAACAGGCTATTTTTTCTGCGCCTGTCAAGCCAGCCAGAGTGTTATTGTCTCTTTAACATTCCTTAAAATTGCAAATTTGGGATCCCGAACACGTCGTAGGATGTATTACATCATGAAAAATGAAACGTACCACTACATTTTTTATGTTATTCTTAGATCTTCAAAGTTTTGATAGACTTAAAACCATTTCTTTTGCAATTTGTTCAAGGTTGAGTGTTTTTCTTTGAAATTGACTGGACTAGTATTAGGGGTTTAATTATTAGCATTTGAGCGATTCGCACATATTTACCTTTGCAACTTTAATCCAGAAAATTGTGTCACCTTTACACATTTGAAATGAAACCATAATTGACATTCGTCACAACTAATGTCTTTGTCTTTGTCTTTGTAAGATTTTATATACATGTATATTTTCAACTTCTTTTACAGCATTATTACACACTGGACAGAAATGTGTACCACAGGAAGTATTTGTCATCATATTGGTGGTCTGTGTTTTTAAGTTTCCGTATTTCCTCGAATACAACCCCGGGGTTCTATTTCCTTCAGCACCCCGACCCCCGGGCTCTATTCGAGGCCGTGTTGTATTATTTCGAACCCGAATTAATGCTTCAAAATCTTCTAGAGTGACATTTTGGACAAGTAAAACAAGCAGACAGAGTCAGTCTTGCAAATACAAAGGCTAAACTCTCTGTGCGTAACATTGGATAATTCTACTTTCTGTGTAGGGATCATCAATTAATTTATATTTTGACAGGGAGTATACAGTTTTTACGTTAGACCCGGGTTCCATTCGAGACCCGGGTTGTATTTGAGGAAATACGGTTCCCTTTTAAGTTCAGACAAGATGTTGCCTCTTAAAATTTCTGGCATAATGTATGCAGTACAGTGTCATTTTACTTTGGATCAAATAAAATTATCTCGGCGAAACAACCACATGAACTGTACACAAATAGATCACACCACTGTCTATCAGAAAAGGCTAATTGTCCTTGGATTTGGCAAAGGTAAGACTGTTTTCGTCTTAAAAATAGTGTACCATTTTCGAATGTTAAAAAATTTGGAAGAGAACAGTAGCAAATTAAATTCTACACATGTGTCACATTTCTTGACTGAATACATACATTTGAATTCAGCCAAACCATACCCACAACAAGAACAATAGATTAACAAGTCTGGGCTTGCATCTAAATATGAATGTGTTTTACTAAGAAAAATCCCACACTCTTCTGATAGAACATTTTGATGTCCATCTTTTAGATACTTTAATAGATATTCTTTCTTAGCCAATGGTTTGGTTTCTCTTCCATATTTTATAGATTTAATGTTTGAAAAATCTCTTGAAAATCATAATATCGGGTTTTTTTTCAGGTTAAAAATCAGCACCTTTCCCCTGGCACTGCGACATAGACTAAGTGATACTATAAAAATTTGTATACAAGATTCGAAATCTGCGTATAGCTGACCATTTGGGATTGCAAAACTGACGAACTGTTTCTTTTTATATTTTATCCGCAGTTTCACACTTTTCGGGGTTTGCTTTACTTATAATAATAATAATAATCCCGCCATTTTACGAGGGTAGCAAATTAGGCCTGAGCCCTGAGGCCTATTTCCAATTTGGCTCTTGGCACAGATCGTGCGAATGATTTCGATCATTACTGCAGGAAGAAACTGAAGAACTCAGGGGAAACCTGCCTGATCGGACGGGAGACCAAATATCCCTCTCACTTACAACGATAAAGTTCTTGCCCTGAGCTGGGATTGAACCCTCGTTGCATTGGTGATAAGCCGCCTCTCTATCGCCACTGCTATCCGACTTAACTGCTCTAAATCAAATACAGACATGTCTATAAGACCTTTTCTTATGTCTTTTCTCACAGATGACAGTCCTGGTTCTAGTTGGAAAGATTCATTGAAATCAGTACCTGAAATGATAACATTTACATTGACATTTCTTATAACGACATTACTGACTACATATTGGATAATGATTCTATATAAATTGCTTCTAGATGTCTAGTCCTATCTGGATTATTGCCCTTATTTTTATGCCTTTATGATTACACTAATAACTCACGATTTCTTTAGCATTCCTGTTTTGCATTTCTTACGTGGGACATTATATAATAATTATACTATGGTTTGTACAATTGCATGGTCTTAAAAACTAATAGTTTTTATATTTCAACGTTATTTTATCTAGATTATCGCCCTTTTTTATCGGGAAATCGCACCTTCTAAACCACGACGTAATAACGTCTATTACGACAGATTCACGTCACGCCACTCAGTCAGCAGACGGCTCGGCTGTCTCCCTAGATAGTCTATATTCCTTTGCTTCTTGTAATCAGTTTTATTTTTGTTTCTGTGAAGGTTGTAATGTGTGTCCTAAATGCATTTAATATACTTCAATCCTTTTATTGATTTGATTTAGTTTGAACTAGGCCTACTTCTGATAATTTAACTATGTGGTTACTTGTGTAGCGGAATTTATACAACAATATACTTACATTCGTAATTCTTACAACATATAATAGATCATGACTCATGCTGACACTATACTATATAATTATTTCTTTGGGTTGCATTCCCAGTTGTTTTCAAATTGAGTGAAGCCTGTGTCACCACAGGCCCGGGACTGTACAGCGCAGTGGACGCTTACGGCTAGCCCCCGGATCCATTCGCTTTTTTTGAATTGTTTGTTTGTTGTTGTTTTTTGGGTGTGGTGTCTTGTCGCTGTGTTTGTCTTTTGTGTAAATCATATGTGGTGCAGTCCCCCTGCACTTACTATTGTATAGTAAAATCAGGAATACCATTTAAAAAGTCAAATTTTTCAGGTCATGTAGAAATTCGGCACAGAATTTTCAAGTCATGTTTTTGATGTCATGGAAAACGACTTCAAATAAATAATTTTTTAACCATCTGATATTTTGAGGTAATATTTTTACAGAACATTCTCCAATATCGTCGGCAATTCCCTGGATCAGTCTTTGAAATGTTCTATTACGACACAAAAAAATGTGACTGCTACGACACCACCACATTTTTGGTACACCAAAATCAATGTTTTTCTGAACTATTCTTAGATGGGTAAATTTATTTGTTATATTATATGATAAACAAAACTAATGTAAACTGTAGTCGTATATTGTAACTCATAACCAATGCTATCTAGTATTGTAAACTCGGGTCTATATACTTATCTAACCCACCGGGCTAACCACTTAAACTGTGTGAGCCCGAGTGGGAAGGCAATATGGGTCAAGGGGTTAAGACGGGACGACGATAAATACGGGTGATAGACACATATATAGATAATAAAATTACATATAAGCACAGCCCATGCCACTAAGCGAAACTACATACACCAACACTGAGTTAAGCTACAGGCACATGCACTACACAGCCATAAATAAAGGTTAGTAAAGCTTTCTACTTACGACAGAGATTAATCCAAGAAATATACTAGATATATAATATTTGAAGGTATCCAAATACACCACCCAGGCGTCTGTCCGTTTTGTTATATGAATATGATGATCTATCTACGTAGCTTCTGGTAATGTATATTTAAACTGAATCTGATGAATACTGTCCCGTACTCTCATTAAGCGCTATTATTATTAAGTATCTTCCTATGGTTCTGGTATCTTTTAGTTACTGGGAAAAAGTGGGAAGAGCCTAACCTACCACAGGACTAAATACCCCTAAAAAAAACTGCACGTGCAGCATGGCCTAAACAAATAAACGTCATAGATGGGTTGGTCCATTATTGCATCTCGGAGCTAACCCAATCTGCAACACACACCCTCATTTTATTAAAAAAAAAGACCCTGCCTGGGGAAAAAACAAAAACCAATAAAAATAACTCCCATCCCTCCTTCCTTAGGATAGGCAGGTTAAGCTCTGAAAAAAGGGGGCAAAAGAAAATATGAAAGTCAGAATTTAGATAGGAAACAGAAAATAGTTAAGCTCAACAGAGAGAACACAGGAAAGTACCAGGGAAAACGAAACATAGAATATCTAGGACAGATTACAGGAGAGGATAGACAAGTAGTAAGAGCGGCCATTCCCTAAAAATAATTAAAAAAAAACAAAAAAAAACACCACCCCAACAAAACATAACGAAAAGAACAAAAGAAAACAGGGACACGAGGAAAAGAACTAAATACTAAAAAAAAACATCCCTAGAAGCCCCTAGCGTCGGGAAGGAGATATCGGACGGCGGCAGTGGGGACATCTAACGGACACTTGTCTGTCCCTGGAGGTGATCAAACCTAACAAGGGGCTGCCTCTCGGGCTCTCTGGCGTCTACGGCGCTCCTCCCTTTTTCGGGTCCTCCTTTGACTGGAGGTTTCCCGGCGAGGTGGCGCCATAAACCCAGAGCGTCCTGGTAACCTCCTAGGATCCCAGCTGGATCCCCCAGAGGCCACCATCCCCCCATCCTCCCAAGCCCGTCCTGTATCAGGAGGGCTAGGGTGAACTGGGGGAAGGCCAAAGCCTCTCCGCACCCTCCCCTGTCCAGGACCTTATCCTGAAACAGGTAAGGGCCGGAGAGACTCGGCCTGTCCAACTGGAGTACCCTCTACCACTCCTGGGGGCGGTGTGGCCGGTAGAGGGTCTTCAGTGACGGTCGTCCGTCCCCTACCTCTTCCCCTGGCACGGGGAAAAGGCAAGGTTCTCCCCTCCCCTCTCATCCTCTCAATAGGTGGAGGAGCCTAGACCGGCCCCCTGCGGGTCCGAGGCCTCACCCCCAGGCCCCCAAACCATTCAAACTGGTCTAAGAGGGACCTGGGAGTGCCTGAGTCACTATTCCCCCCTCCCAGGGTTAGTGGATGAGGGGGTATAGAAAGTTCTTGGTTATCCATACTGAAAAGAAAAAAAACATCACAACCAATTACTAACTGTTGCTAACTTAATATGAAAGTTTTCATCATTTATTAATCTCTTCTTAGGAGGTATTGGGGCTATGTTCATAGGACGAGGACCAAAACCTAATCTTTTACCCCTCCCTCCCCATTGTAAATTCATATCCGGATGATTCCGGAACATATCTGTCTCTTCCTACTCCCCTGTCAGGAACCATGAGTCTTATTCTGTGTCGGGGAAATTAATAAGGTCAACTCATCCATTTCCGAACTAGATCCCTCCATCACTCTCGCATCCTGGAACTGGGGTCTTTTCAAGACAGGAGGAGGGTGGATAGGAGACCTAATGATATTTGACCATTCATCCAATCGAATTGGAGACAACAAAGACCACTCCGAGTCTGAACTCATTGAGGTAGAGCTGTCATGTAGCACCTGCGGAGGTGGTGGGCTAAGACAAATTTCCGGTGCATATAACTCGTCATCCCAACTGGGCTCAACTGTATTCTGTTCTGATTCCGAACAGGGGAATCTATTTGTGAAACCTTTTCTCATCCTGGAAAAAGTTTACTCTTTATCTATATATCAAAAAAATCTGTGAAATCTGAAAATAAAAAATACTCAGGGAGAAAATCATTCCATTTTCTCCCAGATTATCCTGCCTGGTTTATGGAATCGCAATTAGTACAAGTGTATATATCTATACCCTCTGCTTCCTCTGGGGTTAGATTTACACACCGGCCATGAAACCACTCCAAGCGATGGTCGCACTGAATTCCGAATCCTCGGCCCCAAGGTCTCCGACACAGACAATAAATTTTTCGGGTAGACCGTGCTGGAGTCGGATTATCTTCATTCAGTACTTTATTCCTATAATACTCTACCCAGGGGGGTATTTCCCTATCCCTACAGGGTTTTATCCGGTCGTGATGTACAATAGATTGTGTATTACGTGTTTTAACCCTTAACAAGAGGGGGTCACCACCTTATCAATCACCCCTGGGCCTTTCCAAAAGGGACTCAATTTTTTATTCTTCCCTTTGAGGCAAGCTGTATCTAATATATACACACAATCCCCAATTTCATATGAATTTTTCCAGATCTTAACATCATAATCCTTTTTCATTCGTTTCTGGCGAGTCTGCAGAGTTTTACGAGCTATTTCATGGGTTTTGGTTATATTTTCCTGCAAATTTCTTAAATACTCATCAGGCCATGTCTCCTGATCTTCTGAGGGCATATTCACTTCTCTCCCTAACATTAACCTATTGGGCGTATACCCCGTACACCGGTTTACCGACGAACGGGGGGAACCGGCTAATTGAGGCAAATAAATGTCCCAATCTGCTTGTGTATCTCCTATATAACAACGTAATGCGTCCATCAACGTCCTATTGTACCTTTCTACTTGACCATTCGACGAAGGCCGATAGGGGGTAGTCCTAGCTCCATATATCTTCAATAAATCACACAAGGTAATAAACAGATCACTTTGGAAATTCCGTCCCTGATCGGTAAAGATATGGAACGTAACTCCAAATCTCGAGAAAAATTCATTCACCGCCGCCTGGGCTGTTATTTCGGCAGTCTGAGATGGAAGAGGAATACATTCAACCCATTTTGTAAATTGATCCACCATCATCAATATGTATTCATTTCCTTGATGGGATTTAGGCAAAGGACCCAGGAAATCTAAGTGAACTCTCTCCATCGGGGCCCCTGCATGATAAGTAATCAAGTTATGTCTAGCTATCCTAACCGCCTTTTTGCTCTGGTTGCATTGTATACAGGAAGCGACATACAATTTGATGGCTTGATTCATCCTATACCAATAATATCGGGTTTTAATTCTAAGTACAGTCCGATCCCTACCTTGATGACCTGCCAAGGGTACATCGTGATTTAATCGTAAAAGCTACGAAACTAAAGGCTGGGGTACTACTAATCGACACCTACCATCCAAATCTTTCCTATACAAAATACCATTTTCATCTATATAACATAAGTTCTTATTTATCCAATTACTCTTGGCCGCAGGACTAGCCAGAAATAATTCACCCTCGCCAGGCTCGATCTTGGTTTTTAGCCAGTTTAACAGAATTGCCAAATCCGAATCATCTTTCTGACCTTGTTTAATTTCCTGTTCTAAATTGCCTGATAAATCTAATCCTGATGTGTCTGGGGTCAAGGTCAATACCTGGGGGTTTCCTTGAGAAATTTTAGGAGTAACTATTAGAGCACGAGTTGTTAATAATCCCTCAAAATCATTCGTACAGAGATTTTCATTAATTTTATCCTGCCATTCCCCTTTAAAATGATTTAAGTCTATCTTGCGAGTGGGAATGCTATTAATTTTCGGTGGAACGAAAGGGGCGGCTTCTTCAACATCCCTTTGATAATTGTACCAATTCTCATGTGATCGAACACAATATTTACAGCCTTTACAGGGTAAATCACTAGGACGTACATTCAGGGTAAAATTAGGACAAGGACCAGACACAGGTATCCGAGACAGGGCGTCTGCATTGACATGTTTGGAACCTGGTCGGTATTTTACAGTCATATCATATTGGGCGAGCTCTTCCATCCACCTAGCTAACTGGCCGTTGGGACGTTTAAATTTCAAGAGCCAGGTGAGACTACTATGGTCAGTCCGAGCCGTAAACGGACGACCCAAGAGATAATGCCTAAATTGTCGGGTAAATCGAACAACCGCTAGTAATTCTTTCCTTGTCGTGCAATAACGTTGTTGTTCAGGTGTTAACGAAAAACTAGAATAGGCTATTACTCTTTCTTGCCCATCTTGGACCTGACTTAATTCAGCGGCTTCAGCTAAATTACTTGCGTACGTATCCAAGATGAAGGTATCATTTTGATTGGGTAATGCTAAAACGGGAGTAGTAGTTAACGCAATCTTTATTTTTTCAAACGCCTCTTGTTGCTCTTCTCCCCAATAAAAAGTTTTTTTACCCGTGATAGAATACAAGGCTAGCGCCTTTTCTGCGTACCCTTTTAAAAATACTCTGTGATAATTGGCAAACCCCAGGAATTTCTCTACTTCCCTGGTAGTCTTAGGGACCGGCCAATCTTTCACCGGAGCCAAGTGTTTATCACTCATTTTATTGCCATTTTTGCTCACCATACGACCCAGAAATTCTACTTCCTGCCTAAATAATTCACATTTTTTTAGGCTTCATTTTCAAGCCATACTGACGGAAACGTGCAAGGACCGTTTTAAGATTATTCAAATGATCTTCAAATTGTTGACCCATAATTAACACATCATCAAGGAAGGCTAAGGAGATGTTCCAATTAAGGCCCTGTAACACAAGGGAGCAGGCCCTACAGTAAGTCGAAGGGCTGTTACTTAAGCCAAACGGCATACGTTTAAACTCAAATAAACCAAATTTAGTCAAAAAAGCTGTTTTCTTTTGATCTTCGGGCTTTACTTTAACCTGCCAATATGCCGAGTTAGCATCTAATTTTGAGAACCATTGGTTACCGGCCAAGGTATCTAGACATTCTTCGATGATGGGTAAGGGATAAACGTCCTTGGTTGTAACTGCATTAAGGGCTCGATAATCAATGCACCATCTTACATTTCCGCCTGGTTTGCGTATTAATACGGGGGCCGACGCCCAATCCGAATTGGAAGGTTCAATGACACCTATCTTAAGCATTTTAAGTGGGCTTCCTCTTCGGACACAAAATGCAAAGGGGTTCGACGCATACATTCTTTTATGGGCCGGGCGTCTCCCGTAGGAATAGCATGCTCTATTGCCGTAAAATTTCCTAAATCATATTCAGTCTGAGCAAAGACATCACTAAACTCAATCAATAATTCCGCTACTTGTTTAGCTTGGACAAATGCTTTATTGACCGTTCATATAGGGCAACTAAATGTTCGGGTAGGGTGGGACTACCTTCTTCTATTACCTCATTGTCACCATTGGAGGAACCTTGAGGGTTAGGGGTGGGGGACCCCAGAAACGATTCTCCTACGGGAATAGGCAGTATCGATTCCGTTCCAACCTCATAGGCTTGTCCAATGATGTCATTAGATTCCAATACAATTACTTCATCGGACGCATTAATCAGACAGACGGTGGGATATTCCGTATTTGAATGAAGAGTGCGGCCAATGAATAATTGATCACTTTTGATAGGTTCTACTACATAATCTTTTAGTAACCTATCCATTTTACAAGGTAGACGAGTGACTGACCTCGCTGTAATAATTGTTTTAGTCGGAACCATGACTTGAGCGGTACATGGGGTACTATAAGTATCACAGGTAGGCCTTGGTCCTGTTACTATGGGAATAGTCTCGTCATTAACTATCTATCAAACACTCTTGTGAGAGATCAATTATAACTTTCCATTTTTTCAGAAAATTTAAACCCAATAAAGCGGTATCAGCTATGGGGGCTACATACACATTATCTGTGAACCTAAAAGACCCTATTTGGAGAGAAACGGGGCCAATTAAAAATCCAGAAAATGTCATATTTTCGGCTGCTGCATGTATAGTAATATCCCTAATTTTGGGTGGCTTACATTCAATTTGATCATAAACCTCAGGCGATATTATTGTACAATCCGAACCAGTATCAATTAAAGACTCTATAACTAAATTTTCTATTGTTAGGGGAACTCTATATGCAATAGTAGAGGGTAACCTAGCAACAGAAACTTCATCATCAGGTTTAGAAACATCACTCCCCCCAACCTTGGGGGGTAGGGGCAAGGTCAACATGACCTTGGTCTACAGGTATAAAGAGGGGCGAATGTTTCAGGTTTGGGCCTTGTTCTACCGGGATCGAAGGAAGGCCCATTGCCTCGTCCCTTGATCGTTTAAAGCCTCTATGTCTTCCTTAATCCTTACTTGTTTCCTTACGGGGGAAGGTGTCCCTGAGTTGGAAGGTCGCGAAGGGCACTCGCTCTTATAATGTCCTGCCTGTCCGCATCCAAAACATATTATATTGGCTCTATTAGGCGATGGTGAGGACCTTCTCCTATTTAGAGTCAAAATTAATGTGGCCATCATATCTTTAAGTTGTGTCATGTCAGTTTTTATTTGGCCTATTTACGTCTCTTCTTTCGGTTTCTCCAGAGTATCCTTAACTTTCAGACGGGGTGTTTGGATTGGCTGGGTCTGGGGGAAGGACTAGTTCTACGTGCATAGGGATATACTTGACTATAATCCTCCAATGTTGTTCTGTCAGACTCCAGTGGTTCAGCAAATCTTACTGGAAAGGGACTGGATGACCTTAATTCAGGATAATAATAAGCTCTACTGACCTGAGGGGATCGTAAATCCGGATATATGGGCCTCCGCATGGGGGATCTAGAGTGTCGAGACCCCGCCCCTACAGAATCATTGTCATTTCTACGAGTACTTGGATAAGGTTGTGTCTCGGCCGGCAAGATTGATCCTACCAACCCCTCACCCCCGGGATATGTCCTACCCCGATAAGAATTTGAGTTGGTTTGTAGCGAAATAACCTTATTGACATGGGAATACCAACGCAATCGTTCAACGGCATCCTCCATGTCAACTAAACGCAAATTGGCGACAAATCTTCCCGCCTCAAGGTCATTACATCCTGAAACTAACTTTAATACTGACTGCCTTGCTATGAAATCCTCCGACGACAAACCCGAATAAGCTCGTAAGGCCAAATGTCGAACACGATCGCCCAAATCACCTATTGACTCGTTCATACCTTGAGTCGCAGTCTGAAATTCTACCTGGGCTGCCTCAGGTATATTTTGACCTCCAAAACGCTTCCTCATCAAGTCTAACATTACACCAAAATTCATTTCCGGAGATTTTTTCATTAAATCGATAAAATATTCTGCAGCCTTATCAGTCAAACAATAACAAAAATAGTCCATACATCTTGAGCTATAAGCTCCCCAGGGTTGGGACAGGGCGAACCTAAGATACTTATGACTAAACGTATCCCAACTGCCATCGGACTTTCCATTGAAGGATAGTGACCTAGGTAATATTGAAGGATTAAACTGAGTCTTCCTTATTTGATTATTATCCTCCGCTCCCCTCCCCCTCCTTTCCGTTTCGGGTACAATGATAGGAGGGTAAGGTAAGGGTTCCCTATTCCTAATATCCTGACTTTGTTTAAATTTATGAGGATCTGTGGGAGGTATCCCCTCTTTAGGAGGGGGTGGGTTAAGGGCATTAACTCCTGCCTCCTGACTGTGTTGAAGGTACCAATTTAAGGAACTCTCGCGGGACTGTGCCTCAGACATTTTAATAATGTCACCCGGTGTCAATAACGGTTCATTATTCCGAACATCCTGGCTTTGTTGACCTATAGGAAGATCTAAAAGTGAGCTTTCCTGATTTATGGGGAAGTTGGGTAAATTAAACCCTGTTTCTTGTTTATATGAGGTAAACAAATTATTAAAATATTCTTTAAATTCAGTTTCAGACACTTTACCATTGCCTCACTCTTGTTTAATTGTGTTTTCCGCCATGTCTAACTTTTCCGTATAAACACAAGTCTAAAGTTATTTATGAATCTCACTAGAGTAACTACAGGTACCAGGGATATTGAGCCTATACTACCAGATCAATTAAAAATAACAAATTTAATTCCTACAGTCCACAAACACCCTTAATCTAAAAGAAATAGTCTAAGTTCAGAAATATTTGTTAAAAGTCAGCCATCTTGTTTGTTTACTTCCGGTAACCACTTTGCCTATCGGGAAATTCCTAAGTCTACTAAAACCCACGTGATTGACTAAAACGTGGAAAAATTTACAGAAGATTTTCTAATCTCACTATTATTGTTAAATATAATTCTTTTAACTACTATTTTGATAAATTTATGTCCTAAACTACCTTCAGTTGTCTCACATATATGATAACATTGATGACTACTAGAAATTCCTATCACTCAATAGCTGCACACAATAAGCGTGCGTTACCAAGGGAACGGGGGTAATTTCCCGCGGTTTCGACTATACACTTGTAATAGCTCAAATATTAGATTATATAAGAATTTTCCCTTTGTAATTTAAATCACAATTGACTGACCTATTCTAATTGACCAATTTCAATTTTTAGAATGTCTTAATTATTACGCTGGGTAGGGCTTATATATACCCTATCTCCTCTATTCAAAAAGGGGTTATATTTATGTCTCAGTCCCAAATTAACCCTACACGCTAAAGTCCGAAGTCGCAAAACGCCATTTATTGTAAACTCGGGTCTATATACTTCTCTAACCCACCGGGCTAACCACTTAAACTGTGTGAGCCCGAGTGGGAAGGCAATATGGGTCAAGGGGTTAAGACGGGACGACAAAAAATACGGGTGATAGACACATATATAGATAATAAAAAATATTTATGTCTCAGTCCCAAATTAACCCTACACGCTAAAGTCCGAAGTCGCAAAACGCCATTTATTGTAAACTCGGGTCTATATACTTCTCTAACCCACCGGGCTAACCACTTAAACTGTGTGAGCCCGAGTGGGAAGGCAATATGGGTCAAGGGGTTAAGACGGGACGACAAAAAATACGGGTGATAGACACATATATAGATAATAAAATTACATATAAGCACAGCCCATGCCACTAAGCGAAGCTACATACACCAACACTGAGTTAAGCTACAGACACATGCACTACACAGCCATAAATAAAGGTTAGTAAAGCTTTCTACTTACGACAGAGATTAATCCAAGAAATATACTAGATATATAATATTTGAAGGTATCAAAATACACCACCCAGGCGTCTGTCCGTTTTGTTATATGAATATGATGATCTATCTACGTAGCTTCTGGTAATGTATATTTAAACTGAATCTGATGAATACTGTCTTGTACTCTCATTAAGCGCTATTATTATTAAGTATCTTCCTATGGTTCTGGTATCTTTTAGTTACCGGGAAAAAGTGGGAAGAGCCTAACCTACCACAGGGCTAAATACCCCTAAAAAAACTGCACGTGCAGCATGGCCTAAACAAATAAACGTCACAGATGGGTTAGTCCATTATTGCATCTCGGAGCTAACCCAATCTGCAACACTAGTTACAACGCTAAAATAGATCTATTTTATGTAATTTTGGTTTGGAGGAATAGCAAGAAATAGATATGATGAACTTTTACGCATCATTACAGGGGGTGCAGTAATTATAAACAAAGGATGTGAATTGGTCAAGGTCCTTTGCATGTGACTGTTGTGAGTGAGAAGAGATATGCCGTACGGGGTGGGCTGGCAAACTAAGTTGTTAGGACAATGGTCTAACCTTGGATCACAGGACAACACTTAAATGATAAAGCCT
The DNA here is from genome assembly GCA_917208275.1 of Patella pellucida. Classification (NCBI taxonomy): domain Eukaryota; kingdom Metazoa; phylum Mollusca; class Gastropoda; family Patellidae; genus Patella; species Patella pellucida. Next base: position 61,300,932 of record OU795041.1, read on the forward strand.
TGTAATGTTAATAACTATTTATGTAAATAAACATTATATATACAGATAGGTACAGTACAAAACATTTATGCATGTTGTTGATAGCTTTCTCTGTTGACACTAATTAGACAACACAGTTCATAGTTCACGGTTACAAAGTTCACTGGTCACAAGAGGTCACGGTTCACGGAGATCATGGTTCACAGAGTTAACGGTTCACTGATGAAAGTTCACTGGTTCACGGAGTTCACGGTTCGTGGAGATCCGCCATGTTTAACTGGACATGAGATTTCACGATAATAGGTTCACCTTCCCGGAGGAATTGTAAAATCAGTCACGGTTATAACACCATCACATGGACATATATAAATTATATGTGCATTCACAAACAATTCACCATTCTTTGGTCATACATGACAATCGTCCTAAATCATAGTTACCAAATTCCAACCGCGATGCGGTGAAAAACGGTATCAACGCACGCCAACACTCACATACTCAAAGACGAGGCTAACAGGAAGTTAAACAGTCAAGATCACTAAGTCTCTTTCACAAAAACTAATAACACTACATACACGATCAACCAGTCACTCAATACTAAAAGGCAAACGATTTCACACACACAACATATAAACAATATTTTGGACATTACAGTGACAATACAGTTAAAAATACCAAATGACGAGAATGGTGACACTGATTATGCATCAGCCAGAGTGACCAGGTAACAGTCTGTGCACCATATGTCCAGTTTACTTTCTAATCGTTACAGCTGGATAGGCCTACAGCACATGGGTTAAATTAAAAGTGTATTCGATAATAGCAATATTTGTGGTATAAACAAAATACGGCCAGGCGACATCCTCCTCTTCTATACCCGGTACCTTAGTCATTATTATGATTACAAGAGATCTACCACGGTTCATTATTATGATTATAAGATCTACCAAGGTTAAAAAAGAATTATGCCGTGGCACACGAGGGTCGGTCACCATTGCTGCATGCCGTGGTACAATTCGAGCCCTGCTTGATAAATAATAAAAATAAATCAATAACCTTTATATAAACATGCATTGGGCAACTCATCTCGTTATTCTTAATCTGTTCTTTTGCAATCTTTTAAAGGTTCAGAAAACGTTTTGTCTCGATCAACTAGTGGTCTCGACCGAACTGTAATACACAAGGTAACAACTGGCTAAATGAAATAAAACAAGGGTAATAAATTAAAAATAGAAGTACAGGGGACAAACCTGTGTGGCAACTGTTAGTGGGATCATTCTTATTGGACCAGGCTTGTGTGACACTGTTTATGGGACCAGGACACACTGATGACCGTATATATTTCTCTAATCAGTGCAATATGGAGTAAGGCATTTACAGGAACTAAATGACCGGTGCACGTCCCTGGTGTCTTTACTGATTTATAAGCTATTTTGGATAATTCACATCCAATAATTAAGCATGACTGGCACCAAAACACGAACACAGCAAGGTTGGAACTTTATCTTCTACTTTGACAGTTACTTCTGTTTATTCAACTGATAAATGGGTACTGATACATGTTAGACAGTCTGTTTATTATACAACAAACTTATCCTTGTTGAAGATATAACTTTTCGTCAACATGGATTCACTTTATCTCATCAGAATGAAACGGATTAAGTTTAATTAAAGACAATGTTGTAACTTACCTGGTTTACCATGTGTTGATTTTATAATCTTTATATCTGAAAGTTGTTGTGGTATAACTACCTTAGTGGAACCTGAAGGAATATTTCGTTTGCAGCCCACTGCTGTACCAGATGATATGCCAAGGGAATTTGCAGCCTCCACTCGGAATAACAGAGCAGCTACATGATTAAAGTTTTGTCCAAGTCTGAAATACCATTGAGTTAATAATAACATTATTGGCTTTGAATTTAAAATACTTGTTATTGAAGATAACAAAATAATTAGATTTTTGACTTCAGGTTACACATATTGCTCACTACATTTACCATTTTTGGCCCTGCATTACATTAAGCCGAAAGTCCGGCAAAATATTGTTATAGGCAGGTCTAGCAAAAATATGATTCATAACTAATAAAAATGTGAAAGTGGCATTGTTTCCTACCCTGCTGTACATTATCAATATGCTGCTACAATACTACCATTGTCCTAAGCATACATCCAAACATTGTGTGGATCATCATTCAGCTTTTGAGAGGGTTGACATTTCGCTCTCAGCAGTTTTAAGTCAGAGGATCCAGAAGTAGAGGTAGGCCTACTTTTCACTTTAAGAACATACACCTGTTTTAACCACCTATAATGAAACTATTCATAAGATTTGCCAATTTTATATTGATTAAGGTACAGCTTAGCTTGATCTGTATTGACGGTTAATAAAAATGACAATATATCCGATGAAAAGATTTGGGGCCACTGACTCATCCGAGACTTTTCATCCTCCCAGTTATAAACGATAGTAAAACCTTATTTAAATAGTACTGTAGGATGCTAAATTATCTGTGATAATTTCTTCAATAGATCTTAAAGTAGCTAAATCGCTAACATTTGGGATCTAGAAATCCACAAATGTTTGATTTGGTGCAATGTGTCTAGCCTTGTCCCTCGAGTCTCTCATTACAACTGGGCTGAGGCGCCTTATGGTACACGATTCGAGTTTATTTATGCCGCGTCTTCACTTTAGTTAAATAAACACCAAAGTGGTAGTTCGACAACCTTCGTGACCTTAACAAAAACTATAGCATTTACAAACACGTTTATATTACTGTCACTAATCGGCATCGCGAAAAATAATAGCAAATCCCAATGAATACGCTTCTTGACTGTATTAGTACTAAATAACTACCTGGTCGAGATACAATACGTATGCTGGGCACCCTTGCCGAAGTGTCTTTAATAGCTGTCGGTGTTGTGTGTTACCCATCGAGTTCCTCCTATTCGAACAGACATAACCGTTGACAAGCTCAATATGTCGAATGATTTTTTCAGATGACTTCGTTGGAATGGACTATTTTTGTATAGGTTATATATCCCGGATAATAGCTCCATAAAATAATCGTGTGTTGGATATCTAACAGACTCCTTATATGACAACTCCAGACGACGTGCAAGACATTTCAACACCGCGATGCATGCGGATAGATTTTGGCGCAATTTGCTAATACGAACAATTATTTCTTCTGTACTGACACTTGCTCCGTCAGCCGCGAGTGCCACAACTTTCGCTAGTGACTCTGGTCCAAGTACGGTCGTCATCACCTTAGTTAGTGCTGGCTGTGTGGATGCTGTCCTAATCTGCTTTTTCTAGTTGTTGAAAATATTTTAAAAAAAGGTTTTGTAATTTATTTGCAAGCCGAACGAACATAGACCAATTCGTTTTCGATGACAGAAACGTCTCTATACCTGTCAGTAATTATGGTTAAAAAATTTCTTTTTTCAGATTCTGTTTTGATTCTAATAATTTTAACATAGTAATGGCATTTATTTACAGGGCATACCATTTCGTTATGTTTCATCTACATCAATACCCTTGATGCTGTCAAGAATGGTCATCCAAACAAAATCAGAAAACAGCTATGGCCTAGACATTTCTGAATAAAATTCGTAGTCGGTCAATGACACTAGTGTTCAGCTTTATTTTTATTTTCTCGGCATAGCTTTTTGCAACAGGTTTTTCTCTGTTTCGAACATGATCGACCACCTTTAAATGTCCCTCAGAGCGGGCATGGGCGAAGGAACATATATATATAATACTATCTCACAGATGCTATTGTACCTAATGCATTGGACCTTGACGAAAAGACACATTTTAAAAAATACACCTGTGTTGGGCATGGCATTATTCAGCGTTGACCTTGATTTGACCGTGGTCAAGCTCATCCCGAATGTTCAAGCTCATCACATAATTGTCCTTTTTTGTGTTGCTTCAAATTCCAAAACGGAAAGGTCAAATTCAAGGTCACGTTGCGAAAGGTCATTCGACGGGCTATCAAACGCACACGTTCAGCGTTCGATAAATCCGCCACGCTCATATTTAAGAGGGCAAAGGTCCTCTGTGCACTGAACAGCAAACACGACAGGCCAATGTAGGCAACGAGATCCCCGTGAAGCCGCTGGCTGGTAGAAGCAGCAGCTGCAGAGGTGGTGGCTTGGGTCGGAGGGACAGCTGCCAGCTCACCGCTCGTCACTGTAGCTGCTGGCTGCTTCCTGGGAAAAACCTGTCGACGTGATAATGCGTATCAGGGGCATCTTATAGTAGTGAATTTGTGTTTTTGCTGTGTGGCTCATTTGCAAGGCCAGGTCAACGCTGAAGTCGGGCCGCTCCGTCAACACCCGAGTCACTGCGGTTTTCCTTATGGCTCGGGAAGACGGATTTTGGTCTGCTTGTTTCTGGTACCTGACCCGCAGAGTATTGTTGTAGGCTGAGCTCGTCATGAACGCGCCAGAAAAGGTTGGTACTGCTGGCACTTGAGCGAGGTCGGGTTCTTTAAGCCGCGAAGGAAGTAGCATGGCGAAGGTTAGCATCTCCTCATAGAGGGGTACAATATTGATCACATAGTTGTCCCCCTGCATCTCCTCCTCACGAACAGACTCCACCAAGGCCTGAATCTGCTCCTGGTCCTGCCCCGGCTTTGGACCCCTCCCCGCCCTTGTCCTCTTTTGTGCCGGTCCACGGCCGACGTACATTTTCCACGCTCCATGGCAGCGTGTCTTCCGCAGGGTCATCAGAGGAGAGCTGTTTTTGTGCCAGAAAGTAATCAAAACAGGAGCTGGCTCTTGCATCGGAGGGGGACTGCGACCTACTGCAGCCTTTCACTGCAAATCAGGTTTATGACAGGCTGCGTATATTGAAGTCTAAATGGGCCAAAGGCCATGGATAAAAAAAAAATGACAAAAAAAGAGAAAAAAAACTTTCACACACCACAAAATACTTTTAAAAAATTTTAAAAAATAAAAAATAAAAAAAAGAGTCTAGTCTATACTAGACCACAATTTTTTTTTTATAAATGACTACCAATTGGAGTGCCTCCCCGTGGGTTAGAACCTGTCAAGCCAACCATAGTGTTACTGTCCCTTTAAATTAAAGCAGTTTGTTTATTAACATAATCTGTGAAAAAGCCAAAGGTGATCTGGTGATAAGACAAAATTTATACAAACCCATTTGTCTTAATTTGGTAATATTGTTGAGCCGATTCAACTAATTGTATTACCTCCCCCTTCTTTGCTCATTTTTGGCCTATAAAAAAATTCACAAAACTATGTGGTGATCCGATACCAATTTCCTTCATGGTGTGTTCGACAGACAAGCGACTTTGCGTCCACAGATATGTGACGGCCAGAATTTGCCAAATCTCCCAAGTGGGATTTGTCAAAGAAGCTTCATTTTCTGACGTAACAACGTTTTTTGCATGTTGGATATGCCACTTCTCTGCCACGTACCCCTTCACGGCACCGTATTTGACAGTTTGGGTAAATATAGTGGGTTGCCACCAATCCATGTTGTTGACAGAATCCAATCGATTGCTGTGTATTTTTGCAGAATCTCCTACCAATCTCAATCAGAGTATTTGCAAGTTGATTCGGAAGATTTGGGTTTGCAGCAGCCATGCTTATGTATAGAAGAATTCTGATGAACTGGCGACAACGAATAGCGTATGAAGTCAACAGTCCTCGGTTTTACTAACAAAAATTTCAATACAAAAGTGAAGTAACTCTTGTTTAAGATTCCTGGTGTCAGACCAGTTATATAGGCATAGGACCTATCTACTCGAGCTGAATTGTTTACATTTCGTAGCTATGGTTACATCATTCATTTCTATTACTAGATTTTGAAAGCGTTTCGCCATAGAATGCAGTTTTTACATAGAAAGATAAACTAACTATTGTATCTTGATCGACATAATATTAAAATTGCGGGGGGGGGGGGGGTCACGTGGATAAGACGCTGGCCTGGAGGTCGAGTAATCGATCCCTGCATTGGTCGAGAAAGTTCATCCAGATTTCCGTGCGTAGTTTCCCCTTGCTTGGTCAAAATTGCTCTCAAATTGGGTCTGAGCCGTTAGGATTTTATCCCATTTCGTTGTTGAAAACAAAGATACAGGTATATTAGCCCTTGTGGTTACTTGCAGGAGGAATGTTAGAGTTACCTCCCCGGAATCGTTTGGGATATCTTGCATAAATGTTTGTTTTGGTTGGAAACGAATTAATAGAATCGGAAATAAAAGAAGGGAAACAACGGAATATGAGACGCATGTATCCTGGTAAGTTCCGCTATTTGTCGCTCTTACCCTAACATTTTATTTTATTAAAGGCGTTAAAACAGACAAAGTATCGATTACCTTACACTATCTTTCATTCGGCAACGGTGGGTAAGACGCGGACTCGATAGCCTGGAGGTCGGATGTTCTATCCCTGCATTGGCGTGGTCCCCCTGTCAGTGATGCAGGACGGAGGGCCTGACAAGGACAGCTGTCCAGTGTAACACTACAGATAAGAGACTATCAGCATAGTTGGTAGATCTTTATTGAGAACATAGAATAGACATAGATCGGAAGGAGCTCTATTCAAGTCTGACTTACTTTCAGATAATTCTGGCTTTATAAAGCATACAGTCCTTAAGAATAATGATACATGACAGATTAACTTATTTGGAATTGAGATTATAGTTTCTATAACTACACATCGTCTTTCCATTTAAGTCGCGAAGTTCTGCTGAGTGTTCAACACATAGAACATGTGTAGATTATAAATAACATATGGATAATTAAGATATTTAATAAGATAGTGCGTATTGTCAAAACTAGGAGAGGTCATTTGTGTGTTGCCCGTAAATAACATATTGAACACATTAGCAGAAGTTGTTTATAGTTGAAAATGTCCAATATAATATAATGTCAAATCTAGAAAAGTTCTATGTATGTATTACTTTGTCACATTCCTTCATCACCGACGAGTTATGTACCAAAAAGACATAACAAACACAATTCTAACATGTGGGACATTGTCTTCATCTGTATACATTGATGTTTCACACAATAAAATTACATTACACACGAATTAGGAAGAGCACACGCGATATAATACAGCAAACATGATATAATAACAGTACACAGGAAATAATAACAGTACATATGATATACTTCAAACACACGCGATTATATGTACTATATATATATATATATATATATATAGTACAAAACTGGAACAACCTGGATCCTAAAAAGGTTTTATTGTAGGACGATACCATTCTAAGTGTACACTTGTCACTTCCTGTTACCATTATGTTCTGGTACTGACATCATACTATTAAAGTTTTTACTGGCATCCTTCTTCACAACTTATGACAAAGTTAAAGTCACTGGATTACGTCGTAGTGCTGGTGTGGAATCATCTGTTCCATGGAACGTATTTCCGTCTTCGGTCTCTGCCGACACCATCTCCTTATGAGCAGAATACGTTGTTCCGACATACATTAAATACGATAGAATACAATATCTACACTGTAAAACTCTAAATATGGCAATTACAATTCTAAAATCTACATACACTGATAAACATGCTACAACATTATATAAAAAAAATACTAGGTTATACTATCAACACATTAAAAAAAATCCACAAAAAAACACTGTTTCAATGTCAATATGTTCACTGATTTTAACACTTCATAATTTGATGTTCTATTCACATTTCTGATTTTTTGCATAGCTAATTGTATGATGGTAAACACAGCTGCAATCTTCGCTTCAGATTCATTCTGGAATTCCCCTGTCTGGTTCGTTGTTGTGCGTTAAGATATGGTACAATATGTTCCATAAAATGACCAATGGACTTGCGCAATTAGACCAATTACAATTACATTACCCTTAATTGATAACATTGATTTTAAAATTAATTTGATACGATTATATCTAACTTAATCATATTCTTTCCTTTAAGTTTACTTAACATTAAAAGTGTATTTACTTCATGAGGAACACACTTGTATTAATCCTTAATTCGAGTTACTTTTAATTAAATAAAGTATTAACAAATACAACTCAATCTGTCCCCTTAATAACAAGTATTAGCATTAATTAGTACATGTACATATACAACTGGTGGTAGTTTTTTTCTTTGATGTGAATAGCAGTTATATCTCATAACAACCTGTCATGACGTCATAATAGGTTGATATATTCTTCATATCAACCGCTGATGACGTCACGACAGGTTGATATTTCATATCAACCGCTAATGACGTCATGTCAGGTCGATGTATTCGACTCATATCAACCGCTGATGATCAAAATAATACAACAAACACAGAAATAAATTTTTATTATTTTGACAATTAAAAATTATTATGGAACAGTTTGAAACATTCAAGACAGAAATAGACGACGTACTTATCAGCATATTTAAATCGGTTATCCATATCTTTCAGAATCTTCTTTCCGTCCACACACTCCTACTCCTAGACTTGAAAGTATTTATCGCCCAAGATTTCCATTATAAACTATTTTGTGGTACAGTCCATGCACTTAAATAAAACAGTCGGCCAAATCCTTCTGTCTATAAAACATGAAAAGCCCTCAATCGTAATTCACTGTCAGAATTATCGGGAAAGAATGTCTTTTGATCCAAATTTTCTTTAGGCTTTGGATAGATCCTCATCGATAGTTGCATTCACACCACTTTCATCGTCAGTATGTTGGCTAAAAGGGATTGATTATTCATCTGACTTCGTATAACTTTCCATTTTGTTTTTGTATGAAATTCAATTCTTCAAAATGGCGCTGTGTTTACAAAAACACCATCTCGTAATTGCACGTGACTAACTCGGTAATCTTCGTTATTTGACGGAAACTACCGAGCCGTTATCCAATCATTGTTGAATATTAATGGAAAAGTCCATTTTAATTTAAGGGTGGGCGTTGTATATGTCAGATATTAACCAATCATACCTCAGTTGCTATATTTATATCACCCTTGGGCTGCGCCCGCGGGTTATATAATATAGCAACTTCGTGTAGGGTAATATCCTATACATATCACCTACAGTAATTAATAATATTCAACCTCAAGTTCAAGTTCAATTAGCATTCTCCTTACTTACTGACAGTGCACAGTTTTATCTCATAATTAACAAATCATCTCTAATTAATTATCTTAACCATAGTGGGTTTACTGTGTAAACATTCCACTGCGCTATACACCAACAGTTAACATGGAGGGTATATGATAGAAAGGTACACCTTTTAACATGGCGTATACGAACGAACCTGCGTGTATAACACAAGCTGGTAGCAGCATGTGTGCTAATTAACACACTGAGATCAGATAAGACAGACACGTCCCGTTTGCAAATTTCCATATAGATCTCCCTATTAACATTTTAAATCTTATTGTTAATTCGTGTCTTTAAACAAATGTGATCAGTATTTATTTCAAGACCTGAAGGTATTATATTCCCTATAAACACATAATTATAACAAACAACAATTTACAAATAAGTTTCCAATACATGAGTATGGTTTTAAGTATACGCGATGCATGATATATGAGGAAATTCAAAATTAATTCGTCATGCTATATCATCGCACATCCAAAAATTAAATTTAAATAACCCATTTTACCATGGTATATTTTCACGTTTTTAACACAAATTTATACTTTTCAAACAAAACAAAACTACACGAATAATCCAGAAACAGTTATATTGCATAAGCTATTCGCTATATATTGCAATGCACCCTGATTCACTTTAAACCATTATTTAAATCCTAATACCGACCCACACGCTACTCGCGAATTTACAAAGGGTCAGTCAGGTTCAAATTTCCCTTGGGCATATTCCTTTACCCATAAACATAAATTTTACACAGATCCATACCGGAAAAGTACCCAGTTAAACACATATACATTACTTGGACACAAGACAACATTACATTATTACAATCTAGATTGATAGTTCGGAGATATAATTTATTTCTGTTAGCTTAGTTTTACCTTTTCAATTTTACGATTCGTATTTATTCCTACCTTTATAGACAATTAGTCTAAACCTAACTCTCAGTTACTGAACAACGTATTACATCTACTACTTTGATAGCATTTTGCAGTTCTTTGTGACACTGGCTTGATGTGGACATCGCCCTAAATCCCACATCTAACGTGTGACACACGCCTCTTCATTGCTATTATATTATGATAACCTTGCGATCGTCCATTTGTTTTAAAACTTAACTTATTTCCGTAACTTTTGTCTTTAACGTTTTTATTTTACTAGTTTGACATTCATTTTAAAACCTTACATTTAGCGTATCCCTAACCTTAAAAATCGATTAAAATTATCCCTTGGTCTGTTTGGCTTTCCATGGTCAAATTATTAGGAAATAATGTACCTACCTTAGAAAAACGTCTGGAAACTTCATATCCGTCCAAGAAATTCTTCCAGGGTCCCATTCGAATTTTACCGAAACCATTACTGCTGTCTGCAATCAGTGGCCCATGGTCGTCTTTAAATCTAACTTCTGGCATCTAACAAGATTCCCTGTGGCTAGGACTTGTACACGCTGTGTCTGGCTCACGTGCACCATTTCTAATATCTGTAACACTACAGATAAGAGACTATCAGCATAGTTGGTAGATCTTCATTGAGAACATAGAATAGACATAGATCGGAAGGAGCTCTATTCAAGTCTGACTTACTTTCAGATAATTCTGGCTTTATAAAGCATACAGTCCTTAAGAATAATGATACATGACAGATTAACTTATTTGGAATTGAGATTATAGTTTCTATAACTACACATCGTCTTTCCATTTAAGTCGCGAAGTTCTGCTGAGTGTTCAACACATAGAACATGTGTAGATTATAAATAACATATGGATAATTAAGATATTTAATGAGATCGTGCGTATTGTCAAAACTAGGAGAGGTCATTTGTGTGTTGCCCGTAAATAACATATTGAACACATTAGCAGAAGTTGTTTATAGTTGAAAATGTCCAATATAATATAATGTCAAATCTAGAAAAGTTCTATGTATGTATTACTTTGTCACACCAGTCGTTCGGATGGGACGGAAACCCTGGGTCCTGTGTATACATCGGCGTGCACTTTCAACGATCCCTTGAGATTTGGAATTCGATGCAAGAGTAGGCCGCATTGCCACTGTCCGGGCAAAATTTTCTCTCATAACACAGTGTATGGCGTATGCCCGTCTTCATTAGCCCAGTTTAGGAGCAGAACAAAAGGACGTTAAACCCCATTTCATTCGGCAAAAGATGTTACCCACGGTGGTGACCTAAGGGGTATTCATAATTTAGTCGAGTCGACAAATATATCACGCAACATTGGCATTGATTCTGTATACAGACATCATACAAACACTGCAATATATCACTAAATACAAAATCTCAGGGGGCTTTAGTTCTAAAACACTCTAATTCTTGGTTTTAGATAGAATTTGTATAAAAGGATCCAAAATTCAGACTGTCATTTCTGACGTGACGAGGGGGCCATCGTTTAGAGTTCGACGTGTGTGTTAACTAAATTATTTACAAAATGTTACTGTACATTGTGGGCGAATCATTTTTTTTTTTTTGCAAAATAAATAACTTGATGAGTTGCGTAACTCGAACTTGGGGGTTAACACATTTGTCCATTGTGGCCGAATTGTTTTTTATTCATTTGCAAGATAAATAACTTGATAAGTTGCGTAATTCAACAAACAGCTAGACCTCATTGATTCAATATAAGGTTTTGTCGGGTTTACACAATGTTTTTTTTTATTAGTTACGTTTACTAACAGTGATTGTTCTATTAATGTTTACTGTGTCTGCAAATATAGTTTAATGGTTTTACGGCTCCACATAAAACACGTGTTAGAATACAATTCTGGTTGTATATAACAGTTATTATGTACATAAATTGGTAAGCATGGGGTACCACATTACACGTGGTGGTGGTGACAATGGAACAAAATGAGACATTGAGAGAATCGATCAGAGTTTGTTTATTTAGCGTCATTGCCTTTGGTTAGTATTCATTTTACTAATGTTCAATAACTGCGAATTGTTAACTTTACCATTGTTCAGTGGAAATTAAACCTAACATCAAAATACGTAATATACTAATTGTAAGATAAACTGTTGGAATCACGATGTATGCCGTCGTGAAAGGATTGTACCACAAACAGATCGAAAATTACATTCAGGGCATTAGTTAAACATTTTCCCGATAATTGCTACATTACAAAATATAACCATCTACACGAATTGACTTTAAAACTTTTTGGAGATTGTTTTTAGTTTATGCATCTACTTTTCATAATTATTCTCCCTTATATAGATACAACCGGGTTTGTTGCACTTTTGTGTGGCATGTTTCATCTAGATAGTAGAGCTAATAAAGGTGCATTGTGAAATGATAAGTGATTTAACGTCCCACTGTTATGCACCTAATCTGGGCTAATGGAAGACGGGGGATGCATTGTGTAACATATAGATAAACGGCTGACAGTTCTAGCTATATAAGTTCAAAATAGATAATAAAAAGAGAATACATTGAAAATGTCAGTCAAATAGATGGTGAAGTTATAAATATTCTGAGCGAAAATATAAATATTGTAAGTCTTGATGAGAACCGGGTACTCTCGATTTTCATTGTTACGATAATAAGTCTTGATTATCCCTTTTTTAATTTAATTTTTAAACAGTGGCCGTTGTTAAATCCATTTTATTGGAACTTTCGGCGTTCACACTCGAGAGCTGATTATGGGTTTGGCAGTTGAATATATAAATAACTAGAGAGGGAGAGAAATGGGGATTAACGTCCACTCGACAAAACTAGGTCATGTCGGGTCTAACATGTGGTTTAATTTTATTTCAATAATCCCCTTGCGCGTAGCGGTCTTTAACAGTGGGGGGGACCCGGTGGCCGGAGACACCCACGAGGTCGGACAGGCGACCCTAATCCTTGTAACGTACAACCGGGTATTCAAAACGAAGCCGGTTGACTTAATGACAGGCTTTATGATATAGCCCGAACGTGCTAACCATTCGACTATCCAACCCCCCTTATAAATATCTAATAATATACTTGGTGCTCAGTGTGATGAAAACCAATGTATCACGATACGTGAAGGCTTACTTATGGAATTCCACTACCTACACAAGCTGGGACAGCGGTGCGTGAAGCTAAATCTTTTAATTGTTTAACTCAACAATACATTTTCCACCCTTCCATCCGAATTGTGCCAGGATGGATAGGGGAGTGAAGAAATCTACAGAATTTCAACATAAATCGAGACAGCTTCCACCTGCCCCTGTCCACTACAATCCTCATAGTAAATCTGCATCTTCCAGTACTTTTGTTATCGCTGTGGTTCGCCACAGCACCTTGGAAATTACCCAAAGTATCAATGCAAGACTGCTACTTGTCAAAGATGTGACCGGAACGGACATTAAGCCTACCGTTTCATCTACGACTGAAGATGGAATTCGGGTTCTATCTACCGATTCCAGCAGCCCCGAGTAACGCAGTGTTGAGTGTACAGAATTCATCAACTCGGTTCCTCATCAAATGACCGTATAGACACATTCGGCAAATCTCGACAGATTCCGGTGCCCTACATCTAGACTCGGCTGTATAATAAGTCCGCCATTTTGGAACTATTTTAAAGGACCCGTATAAACAATGGCTGCCCCCATGGCCATGGGGATTATATCAACAAACTAAAAAATGGCTGCCCCCATAGAGGTTATATCTAGAACAGACGCCATTTTGGGACTATTTTGTGAAAGCGGCACGTTTTCCTGTTGAAGTAAATCGGTAGTTGACTAGCCGCATCGCAAATGTATGGTCGCAGGTACATATCAATTACTATCATACATCCAAGTCTAGATGTAGGTTACGGAGAGTACCGGAATCTGTCGAGGTTTGTCGAATGCGTATAGACACTGCTTCTGATGTTTCGATAATGAACTTTAATACGTCTGACAAGTCTTATATTAGACAATCTATTGAATCTTGTGCTGCAACCTCTATTAGAAGTTATACTTCACATTCCGTTAGAATTCTTGGTATTTTCCGCACATTTATAGAATATAATATTAAAAGTTCAGAAGTTGTCTATTTATTTAAAACTATTAAAGCAAGAACTGACGGCTCTTTATCTAACCTTCCATAAATCCAGCTTTTAATAAGATTTCTCTATACAATACCAAGCACAAATGCTGGTGTTAGCTTTAGTTGTATCAATACATTAATACTATACTTTGTCGGGCATATAATAATTAACATGATACCATTAATTATAATCATTGATCGTCCGTGGAATGTTAAAGTACATTATCTGATGGATTCTTCATGACGCAGTATACCATTATCTACCATTGTGTTGTGGGGCTCTCCAGCACTTACTATTTCAGTTATTTCTAGCAATATCGGAGAGCAGGAAAGTTTAGACTTTGGTCAGACATCTTACTAGCTGCTCACAATTTTAGCCGGCCTCTCCACAGTTTATGCCACATAGTCAAGTCCGCTTATGGAACAGTGTTTATATTTGGATTATGTAATTTACTTAAAAGTAAATTCGACTTGAGTAGTTTAACCATTTAAAAGACACTTCGGTCGAAACAATTTAGCTAGTTTAATCTACACTGTCTAGTTCGCTTATGGAATCTCGTTTCCCTATTTGTATTGTGGAATTGGAAGTTTAATCGTTTAAAAGAGACTTAAATCCAGACATTATCTAAACTGCATGCTCACAATTTATTGTGTTTCTTTACACTTAAAACTAACCATTCTAGTTCGCTTATGGGATGTCTAGTGACGTTTTAGAAGTAAATTTAAATTGTCCGTTTAATCAGGCAAAAGATTAGAAGTTAAATTGCAGTAGTCAAAGAAAGCCACACGGAAGTAAACACGACAACATCATAAATGCGAGTTTTAAATTTATTCACTTGAAACAATAAATAAGATTAGAAACAACATGAGCAAGGTCACAGACGTCGATATGGCGGCAACATCTGCAACACAATGGATATTTGAAACTCTCGATTTTACTTTCTTGATGTCTGGAACATATATGGCAGTAAGGAAGAATATACAATCCAAGTTACATCTGATATACTGTGTGCTGGTCACTTGTTTTACATTGTTTCACACTTGTAGAATTGTTGGCTTTTTTCTTCAACCACTTACATTAGAAGACTATCTGGCCACCTATATTGCTTTAGGCTGTACGCAATTTAATTTACTGTTTTTGAACCTTGTTTACTGGTTCGGTTTCCACAAACATTACACATTTCTGAAGGATGAGTTTTTACGTTACGAAATTAATTACAGTTTGTCAATGCCGGTATTCATTCAGAAGAGACCAAGAATATTGAAATATATACTGACCAGTTTATTAGCGTGGTCAGCGATTGGATTGGGCGTTTTTACGGTTTTAATATTTAATTATTTTCCAAACTTCAAAGCGCTCTACTATCCTTTTACTGACTTTACTGGATGGACATTAGTCGCTAGTTGTTTTTTCATTGTTCTTACATCACTCCCTTTCATGATTCAATATACCGCAGTAACCCTGCTCTTTATGATTTGTACGTATGTTTTAGTCAAGGAATTTGAAAAAACTGTCAGAATAACAAGGTCAGACATGGAATCAATGAATATTTTCAAACTTAACAAGGCCATAAAGCAACACGAAGCCGTGTGCGATCTCTTATCAGCAGTGAATCAGATTGTCAAGCACTTTTTAGCTGGGAGTATTGTCTCTAATTTTCCCGCTCAGTGTTTCATGTGGGTTACCTTAACCAATTATTCATCTTTATCGAAAGCATATTTCGTTATGGTGTCGATCATGGTACTGATGCTTTTCTTGTCATCTTTTGGTGAATATTTCATTGCAGCACACGTCAATACAACGGTGAGTTATTTTTCGTTACATGCGCACATAATGCCGGCTTTGCAGAATCTACAAGGGATTGGGGCCGCCTGTCTAACCAAGAGTTTCGCTACCGGTATTGCCCGAGACTGTTCCTCGTGGTTTCCTCCGAGACTGTTCCTCGTGGTTTCCTCTTGTCCCTGGTACAGATTTGGGGGCCTGACAAGGTACGCTGTTCAGTCGTTCAAATGAGACAACAATTTCGGTGTCTTGTACACATTGCCACTCAACAAGTAGAGCCCTTGGCAGTTTGAATTCGAAATACGATTAGACAGTAGCGCAGCTGTCCTGGTAAAACAAAATCCCATTATAGGGTGGCATTCGTGTAAAAGTATCATTGACGGAATTTGAAATAAAAGCAGACCGGAACGCCGCTGTCTAGGTAAAAGATTCCGCATAGCCACTGCATAGCGAATTTTAACTTTATGAGATTACTCTTAAAAAGTTGATCAACGACTCATATTTACAACATTGTTAAATAAGGCAATGCATTTTAAAAGTTTCAAGCCGAAATCTCCTTTGTTGGCTCCCAGTCATGTTGATATTAAAGGGAACGACCAAGCAGACTTAGCTGCCAAGTCGGCTTTAGATCTTCCCATATCACCATTTCTTTTACCTTACACCGATTTTAAGTCGTCTATTAATTTGTATATATATGACCGCTGGCAACGGTCTTGGGATCTTGCAGACACAAACAAACTTCATCACACCAAGCCTCTCTTAGGAGACTGGCCAAGCTCCTATCGTTCGAGCAGGAGAGATGAAGTTGTCTTGTGTCGCTCTCGCATAGGTCATACTTTTTTAACTCATATTTTCATATTAAAGCGAGAGCCTCAACCAGAATGTGTTCACTGTCATGTTCCTTTGACAGTAAAACACATCTTGATTCAGTGCAATCATCTCAAGAATATTAGATCTAAATATTACCGTTGCCTGTCAGCACGTCAGCTATTTGCTCAACCGGAGATATATGCTAAATTGTTAGCTTTTTTAAAAGAGACAAACTTTTATTTTAAATTTTAATTGTATATATTTATCATATATTGCGTTTTAGATATTTATATATGTTAAGGAATTGATATTTTTTTTAAATTATATTTTATGTGATATTTGTTTTTATAATTTATTGTTAATTATATTTTATGTGATATTTGTTTTTTATTAACATATATGAATACATCCCTGTGATATTGTTTTAATTTGTCTCGTAAATTTCATGTATGGCGCAATATGGCCCGGTTGGAGCTGACATGGCATTAAACAACATTTCATTTATTCATTCAAAAAATAAAGACACTTACGCTCAGAATTTTCACTTAAACTTAAAATTAGGCCAAACGCGTGTGTCGTAGAAGCCACAATGTCTGGAAATAAAAGTGGAGAAATACAAACAGCTACAAATTGGTGAAATCCACATTCAAATACCCATATTTATAGTGAACCCGCGGACTAGAGAACCCCTGTCACAATTGGCAATGTATCTCTAACGTAGTAGTCCTCGAAACATGTTCAGCTTTCCGTTCAAGCTTTCAGGGGGGGTGGATGGCTGAATGGTTAGCGTGCAAGCAAGTGTGTATCACGAAGCCTGTCATTGAGTCAACGGACGTGGTTTCGAACCCCTGTGGCAAGGAGTAGGGTCGCTAGTCCAACCTCGTGGGTTTTCTCCGGTTTCCTCCCACTGCTAAAGACCACTAAAATAAAACCCTACATAGTCCCGAAATGATCTAGTTTGTGTCGAGTGGAAATTAAACCCCATTTCTCGCCCTCTCTCTCTCTCTCTCTCTCTCTTTGTGACATTTTCAGTTCAGTAAACCAACCACATAATTATAAATTTCAGGCTCACAAAATGTCAGGTGTATTATGGAAGATCGACATGTCTTGTTTGTCGGTTAAAGGCCTTAAAATGGTAGGTATATCATTCTTTCTGTTTGGCCTTATTTCGAATAATTACAAATACAAATTCTGTATTAGCCCATTTCAATCAATACTGATGGTATCCTACCATGAAAATAAGGGATACTATTATCTAATATTTAAGATACGATGAGTAATAAAAATCGGCACACGAGGTCGTGTCCTTTTTTGTTTTAAGTGGTAATGGACAAAAAATTTATATCGTACACAACAATGTAAAAGTTATAACAATTGCCCGAGTCACAAACGACAAAACAATTTAGCGTATATAACGGACAAGGCAGTACAGATTTTATGTATTTAAAGGAATTCCTTTCTCATTAATCAAATGTTTACTTGGGATAGATAGGACATATTTTTCACAACAAATGGTACTCTATTTATATGCTAGAAGTCTATATTGTATATTTTAGATAGATATATTTACTACCAAGTTAAGTGGATCAACAATAGGTTATGATATTTATGGTTTGTTTACTATACAGAAATCAAGTATATTAGCGGTACGTCTTTTCACGCACATTCTGAAGCCGGAATTCGTTGAGGTGTGCAATGTATAACTCTTCAGTTGTATATGTGCCCCAAAAGCGGTCCCAGTTTTTCTTCCATTAAACCTACGCTGTCTGTCTACAATTGGCCCCACTTTGCAATAGTCACGAATCTTGTTGGCCGACATGTTCTACAGTTTTAGTCGAAGACACAAGAACACTTCTAATAGTATTTGTTCCGCATCCATTTAATAAAGGGGTTGATGTAGTTAATGTGTACATGACAGAAGATGTAAAACAGATTACAACCGGAGTACAAAAAAAAGTATACTAACTTTGGATATGGCGGCCATTAATTGAAAAGATCTTTTTCTCGATGTAGACAGTTCTCTGTGTGCATTAGCTTATCCTTGCCACTAAATACAACATAATGAACTAATTGCGTTACATTCGGCGATACAAATTATCGAACATATACTTTCTGTATTTTCAGATATTTGGTACAATTCTGACATATTTTATTGTAGCAGTGCAGTTTAAACCTGACGGAACTGGAGAAAGGTGTTTGGAGATTCTGAAAAATGTAACCTCTGTACGGACGATAAACAATAATACATGTACATGTATATGAAAAACAACAGACACTAACAATATTGCTCACTCCTGGGCCCATTCATTTGATTCTATTGTTTAGTACGTAAAGTGTTATCTGTGTATGTTGTGTCTTCATCCTATTGTTGTCCTAATTAATTTGGCTAGTACGGTCACACAACGGTGTGACCTCAAAGGAGGCAACAAGTTATTGGTCCATTTAAATCTGTAAATAGTTGTTTATATAACTTAATTAATTTAGTTTCCGAGGTGTGACCTTAAATGACACAAGTCGCTAACTCAATAACATTCTCAGTTCTCGACATTGCGAACACAAGTTATTGGTCCATTTACATCAACAGGGGTCTTGTTATCTTACCGTAAAAAGATGAGATTCTGCTATCGATTCGAATATTTAAAACAGAATGCTTTCGCGCACCATTTGTAATTAAGTGACTGGATGGACGAGGCTAAACATATCCTGCAAGGGGGGATTATTTGAGTAGACTGGATGTCCAAACGCCAAAGACTGCCGTTCAATCTTGCACTCTTCTCACATTTCGCTGAGCATAACTGGTTAGAAATTACAGTAAAACAGAACTGTAAATCAGTTTATATACATTTATATCACATTATTGTATACTTTGCGAGTTGTTGTATTTAATGTGAGTTAATGGTCAAGAGCGAGACATTAAGTTATATATTGAAACAACACTGGGGTGTTAGTCTGATAATAGTTCTGCGTTGGTTTGTCGGTTTAAAATGCATAATATAAGAGCTTAATCTGCTTTTTTTTCTTTTCGTTTCAAATGTTATATATATTATTTATTAGACATTTTTTTAACTGACAAACTACCCATAATCATCTCTCTTGACAACAAGATACATGATTTTCAATGGATTGAAATCGACCGTTGTTCAAAAATTAATTAAAATTGCATAATGAAGACTTATTATCGTAACAACGAAATATTGAAATATTTATAATTTCGCTCAGAATAAACTAAGTTGACCAGACATTTTCAATAGATTCCTTTTTCATCATCTGTTTTTGAATTAATATAGCTACAACTATCAGCTCTTTATCTAAATCTTACATAACACATCATCAATAGCGTTATTAGATGAAACATGCCACACACAAGTGCAACAGACCTGATTATATCTATATGATAAGGGAGAATAGTTATGAAAAGAAGATGCATTAACTGAAAACAAATCCAGACAGTGTTTAGAGTAAGGTTGTGTACATAGTTTTATTGTTTAACGTGGCAATTATCGTGAAAATGTTTAACTAATGCTCTAAGAGTAATTTGCTATCTGTCTGTGGTACAATCCTTTCATGACGGAATACATCGTGTTTCCAGCAGTTTATTTTACAATCAGTATATTATGTATTTTGATGTTAGGTTTAAATGACACCGAACAATGGTAAAGTTAACAATTCGCCGTTATCGAGGATTGGTTAAAATGAATACTAACCAAACACAATGACGCTAAATAAATAAATTATGATTTATTCCCTCAATGTCTCTTTTTTGTTCCATTTTCACAATTACTATGTGTAATGCCCCCCCCCCCCCATTCATACTATTACATGGAAACAATAACTGTTACGTATAACCAGAGTTGTATTTTAACATGTGGTTTATGGGTAGCCGTAAAGCCAGTAAACACTAATAGAAACGCGACCCAATTCTTATTTCAAATCAATAAGGTCTAGCTGTTTTAAATCAACCAATACGGGTACCCACAAATGTTCAAATGCTATTTGTGCGCGGTACTATCATTATATGGAGGATTAAGTCGTGATTCTGACATTTTATTATACAAATGACATCCCAGTTAACATAATACTAATGTCATATCAAATAAGGTTTGAATGACTTCAAAAGTATTGTCAATGATTCTCTGTTATTGTGAATTTTTAATATGAATACCAATGGAAGACAATCGAGTCCATAATCGCTTGTTTTAGTATTTATTAGTTAGTATTCATTAGACATGTTAATTCCAAACTTATTCGAGTTTGTATGGGCTAATGAATGCATACACACGCAATGCATTGTATCGAATGCGCTACCCCAAGACTAGCGAGCCAGTGTCCTACTCACTTAGCCGCCTTGACTCTTATCAACAAATATCAGTCTCGTACATATAGGATTTATTTACATCGCAACAATATAACACAGCTACATTAGTACAACAGGAACATCAGCATTGCATGATACAAAATACAACATGAACATCAATACACGAACTTCAGATATACGGGAACACATAAAGACGGTACATAACTATATATAATCCACCATTTCCCCCCCCCCCCCTCTGCCAAATACATGATAAAAAATACCTAATACCTATATCTAATCCACCATTTCGCCCCTCTCTGGCAAGGCAGCGGCTGAACTCGGGTGAGTCCATGCACTCGTCCAAGATTCTCTTCTCCTCGCTCGTCTGTCTGTCAACAAACTTTTGGTTATATAGCTTCCGACAAGAGGGATAATGGATAAGAGCCATGCTTATATATGGAATTGTGTATTTGTTACGTCATGGTAGATTAACTGACCAAATGCATATTTCCTTTGAAGTCTACATTGGCAGTCATGTTTTAGAGAAGTATTTGAGCAGAACGACGTCCTGTTAAGTGATGTCGATTTCATTACGTTGTCACGGTTTGTAAGGAAGAATTGTGTAATAGAACTTGTGATCACAATATTCTAAAAGGTCCGGTATAATGCATCTATTCTTTATCTTCTAAATATCTACTAGTACTATACACCATACAGGACTTAATATATTACAATCACAGGGAATGTTCATGTACAACACCAATATTCTCTAATTCTCTAATATGGTTTACTTAATGTTGCTTGATGATTGATTCATTGATAATTGTTGACTATTGTTGATAATTGATGATAATTGATGATAACTGATGATAATTGATGATAATTGATTTACTGAAAAATACAAAGTCTGACATAAGCAAAATGCTAAAACAATAACTCATACAATCCTACATTTAAGTACTAAGGGCCTTAACTAAGTTCCATATGCAAAGACACAACTAAGAATTATCTGAGATGCAAAGGGTTAACTTTGAGACTGATAGCTTAACGAAACGCAGAATTATCAAGGGAAATGTAAACAGGTCAATTATATATTATAAAATACTCCGATTCAACAAGGTTTCAAATAAATGGTACAGCGACTTATTGGCTGCCCAATTGACACTAGATTAATGAACATAAACAAATAAAGTTGGTCACAGACAAGGGCACCATAGAATTTATATAATATTATTACTTATTCGATTCATTCTAAAGCACTTTGAAACAGTTCATAGGCTGGACAAGTCCTACAGTTCACAGATATGGCGGCACACAAGTTCCGGATAATCAAGTCTACCACGTGGTTTTCAGCCAAAGTTTCTAATTACTTAAATTACTTTAATAATTGCAGTCGTGAGATACACTAAAATATTTATAAATGTTTCGTTAACACTTTTACCGAGTTTGTTTGCTGTCCTGGTGTCAAAAAAGGCAACAAAAGTTCAAAAAATCTTCCAAGTAGTTTCTTCCATGTCTCGTCAGCCACGTTGTTCTTCCATCACGAGTTATTTCCCCCTTGTTTCAGGAATGTTTAATTAGCGGATTTGGACTCATTAATAATTAATAACGAACTAAATTAAATTGCACATACTTTGGCACAAGATAAATACAACAATAATACGTCATTCAGTTAATTTCTAAAGTATTTAAGCATTTTGGCCTCAACATTCCGGCCCCCTAATTGTATAGGTCTGAACCGGTACAATTACCAAATCCATAAACACAAAGGCCAAATGCAAAACACATTAATAAGTTCACTAAAATGTATTCATTCACATATGCTCAGAGATATCTTCATATATCTATAAACACCTGAGCACCTATATTTCTGATTCTAATATCAAGCCCAATTTATCAACAGGTCGTGTTAATGTTGATGACTTCGTTTTTACTTTTACAAATCGCACAAACCCCTTCTTGTCTGTCGTAACTTCAATAACTCTCCCAGGACCCAACTATTTCTGTGCGCCAAGTTATCAACAAGTAACACGATATCACCTTCTTGTAACTTTCGTCTAGGGTTGGTCCATTCGTGTCGTTCTTGTAGTGTTGGTGAATATTCTTTCACCCAGAGGGTCCAAAACAAGTTTGTCAAGTATTGTACTTGTCTCCATCTCTGTATAGCTAATTTCTTCAATAATTCCATAAGGACTAGAATCCAACAGAAAAAATAAGTCAAATATTATTGTTAGTCGTTGTCACTGATTCATCTACATGTAAATTAGTCATGTGAACAGTCTTCTTTACTTCACAGTAACATCAAGGATAGACATGTTTATGTCTATTTTGGGCCATTCATCTTCAGTTTTCCATATAAAAAAATCGGGTCCTTCTAACCATTTATTATTCTTCCCGCGGTCTTCAATTTTCAACCCTCTACTGGCTTGTTGACAAAGTTCTTGTAATAACAGTTTTGCAGGTAAAATAAATGGAGCTGCTAGTCCTAAAGGGTCATCAACTGATCCTACGACTGACAATATTCCTCTTCTAGTAGGTTGACGAATGGGAATGTTAATCTTGAAACCCAATAAGTCCTTTTCTACTGACCAAATTACGCCTAGTGCGTGTTCATTTGGAAATTCGTCATAGTTTAAATCCAGGTTCTCCAATTCCTTGGCCTGTTCTTCTATTGGTATCGACTCAAGGACAGTTCTATGATTGCTAATCCATTTCGTTAGTCTGAATCCACCCATCTTACAAAGTTTAGTTAAATCTTCAGCTAAAGTGATGGCATTTTCTAGACAGTCTGTTGACTTCAAGCAATCATCAATATAAAAGTTTCTTTTAATTGTATCTGCTATGTCGGGTTCAAAACGATTGCCAAAATCATCAGCAGTTTTATGAAGCGCACTATTGGCACAGGTTAGTGAGGATATGGCTCCAAACAGATGCACTGTCATTCTAAATATTTCCCGATTAAGTTCATGGTTTCCATCTTTCCACCAGTAAAATCTAAGATAATCTCGATCATCTTCTGGAACTCGTACCTGGAAAAACATTGACTTCACATCTGCCATAATCGCCACATTTTCTTGTCTGAATCTCATCAATACACCTACTAATTTGTTTGTTAGGTTTGGTCCGGGCAATAGTAAGTCATTCAGTGAAACTCCTCAAAATTTAGCTGAACAGTCAAAAACTATGCGAATCTTCTTACTCTTCTTTTCACTAGTTCCGTAAATATCGTGATATGGAATATAATACACTTTACCATCATCTCTATCCAGTAACCTTGTTGGTACTTCTTCAGCATAACCATTATTCAGGATATCATTCATAAATTTACAGTAATCTTCATAAAAAGTTTGATTTAACTTAAATTTTCTCTTGATCCCATTTAAGCGAGCTAATTCTACGTCAGAGTTGATGTAGTTAATGTGTACATGACAGAAGATGTGAAACAGATTAGAACCGGATTACCAAAAAAGTATACTAACTTTGGATATGGCGGCCATTAATCGACAAGATCTTTTCTCGATTTAGACAGTTCTCTGTGTGCATTAGCTTATCCGTGCAACTAAATACAACATAATGAACTGATTGTGTCACATTTGGCATTACAAATTATCAAATATATACTTTCTGTATTTTTAGATATTTGGTACAATTCTGACATATTTTATTGTAGCAGTGCAGTTTAAACCTGACGGAACTGGAGAAAGGTGTTTGGAGATTCTGAAAAACGTAACCTCTGTACCAACGATAAACAAGAATACATGTACATGTATATGAAGAAAACAACAGACACTAACAATATTGCTCACTCCTAGGCCCATTCATTTGATTCTATTGTTTAGTACTTAAAGTGTTCTCTGTGTATGTTGTGTCTTCATCCTATTGTTGTCCTAATTAATTTGGCTAGTACGGTCACACAACGGTGTGACCTCAAAGGAGGCAACAAGTTATTGGTTCATTTAAATCTGTAAATAGTTGTTTATATAACTTAATTAATTTAGTTACCGAGATGTGACCTTAAAGGACACAAGTCGTTGGTTTGTCGGTTTAAAATGCATAATATAAGAGCTTAATCTGCTTATTTTTCTTTTCGTTTCAAATATTATATATATTTTTATTTATACACATATTTAACTGACAAACTACCAATAACAACAAGGTACGCGATGATTTTCAATGGATTGAAAGACGACCGTTGTTCAAAAATTAATTAAAATTGCATAATGAAGACTTATTATCGTAACAACGAAATATTGAAATATTTATAATTTCGCTCAGAATAAACTAATTTGACTAGACATTTTCAATAGATTCCCTATTCATCGCCTGTTTTTGAATTAATATAGTTAGAACTGTCAGCTCTTGATCTAAATCTTACATAACGCATCTTCAATGGCTCTACCAGATGAAACATGCCACACACAAGTGCAACAGACCTGATTATATCTATATGATATGGGAGAATAGTTATGAAAAGTGGATGCATTAACTGAAAACAAATTCAGACAGTGTTTAGAGTAAGGTTGTGTACATAGTTTTATTGTTTAACGTGGCAATTATCGGGAAAATGTTTGACTAATGCTCTGAGTGTAATTTGCTATCTGTCTGTGGTACAATCCTTTCATGACGGAATACATCGTGTTTCCAACAGTTTATCTTAAATTATGAATTGAAGTTACGTGAAAGGTTTAAATGGCAATGAACAATGGTAAATTTAACAATTCGCCGTTATCGAGGATAAGTTAAAATGAATACTAACCAAAGACAATGACGCTAAATAAATAAACTATGATTTATTCCCTCAATGTCTCGTTTTTGTTCCATTGTCATCATTACTACGTGTAATGTGCCCAACCCCACTCTTACTATTACATGGACATAATAACTGTTATATATAACTAGAGTTGTATTCTTACACGTGTTTTATGTGTAGCCGTAAAGCCAGTTAACACTAATAGAAATCCGACCTAATTCTTCTTTTAACTTCAATCAATGAAGTCTAGTTGTTTTAAATCAACCAATAAGGGTACCTACAAATGTTCAAATGCTATTTGTCCGCGATTAAGTCGTGATTCCAACATTTTATCTGAAATCTTACAATTATTATACTAATAGTTAGTGCAGGGGGACTGCGCCACATATGATTTACACTAAGGACAATGTCATATCAAATAAGGATTCAAAGACTTCAATAGTATTGTCAATAATTCTCAGTTATTGAGATATTTATAATATGACTACCAATGGCAGACAATCGAGTCCATAATCGCTTGTTATAGTATTTAGTAGTTACTAGTCATTAGAAATGTTAATTCCAAATGAAATAAAACCAAATACGAACAATCCAAACCAAAATTCGAAGTCCTAAAAAAACTGTATAGGCAAAATAGTTTAATATGGCAAAATAGTGTAATCAGCATATGGACTGTTAACCGTATACAAAATACACGACAAACAGTGGCAATAGGCTAATGAATACATACACGTGTAATGCGTTGTATCGAACGCACTACTTCCAGGCTAGCGAGCAACCATCCTACTCACTTAGCAAATATCAGTGTTGAACATATAGGGTTTATTTACATCGGAACAATATAACACAGCTACATTAGTACAACAGGAACATCAGCAATGCATGATACAAAATACAACATGAACATCAATACACGAACTTCAGATATACGGGAACACATAAAGACGGTACATAACTATATCTAATCCACTATTTCGCCCCCCCCCCCCCCTCTGCCAAGGCAGCAGCTGAACTTGGGTGATTCCATGCACTCGTCCAAATTCTCTTCTCCTCGCTCGTCTGTGTCAACAAACTCCTGTTTATATAGCATCCGACAATAATGATAATGGGTAAAGGCCATATGGAACTGCCTATTTGTTACGTCATGGTAGATTAACTGACCAGATGCATATTTCCTTTGAAGTCTACATTTACAGTCATGTTTTTAGAGAAGTATTTGAGCAGAACGGTGTTCAGTTAAGTGAGATTTGACACACGCCCACGGGTATGTATTTCCGAGACACTTTCGGAGGATCATCGTGTTCAATTTGAGTCAATGATGCGTCAGCACAGTGAAGTATTTAGTACGAGTGATTAAGACATAGGATACACATTAAAGGGACAGTCCCGAATTGAACAGAGTTTCAAAAATAAAAGTCCGAGTACGTATGAAATTTAAACGCCAAAATATTGACGAATGGTGTTTATACCCTGACTCAAAATTTTAGCTCAAAATATTGAGTCGTTTGGACGTGAGCGTTAAAACAGCTTATCCGGACACGTAACCCTTTTAAGATTTCGGGTCAATTCTTTCGTTGGACGACCCGATAATCGATTTCCGTTCCTTTAGAGGTCTACACGGTGAATGGCCCATGTGCTGTACTTGATAACAAAAAGTAAATTTCACCGACACGTTATTTTTATTTATCGCATAACACAGCTTGGGACACCGGACTCTATTTCCAGACAAAGACTGGCGGGTTAAAATTGTTTGAAAACGTATCACATATATTGTGTTAGTTGCTCGGCCCTAAGGTAGGGGATTTTAACACAAAATTAAGCAGTTTTATTCTCAAAAACATTATCGGGGTTGACCCTTTAACTGCCAAGCAACATAAACATTTCACTGATGTAATCCCTTTGAAACAACCCTTCAGGCGTATGCCACCAGGAATACTAGAGGAGGTTAGACAACAGATTAGTTAAAGCAACCATTGTAGTTACTAGAAGGAGACGCCCCCCGCAGTTGGGTTGCGTATGTGCGTGGACTATAGAAATCTAAATAAGAAAACTGTCAAAGATTCGTGCCCATTACCTAAGATTGAGGAAAGCCGAGATTATATATACGGTGCGAACGATTTTAATTCTCTGGCTATAACCAGATAGGTATGGGCAACGAAAACCAAATAAAAACGGCATTTACGACGCCATTCAGCGTTTAATGAAAAGTTGTTTTTCTCGAAATTGTGCTTAAAATCCTTCGGTTTATTTGGATAATATTATTGTGCTTGCTACGCCGTTTACCAAACATTTACGACGTTTAGATTATGTTTACAAAATTAGCGCGCGATGGTATGAAATTAGAACCCTCTCAATGCTCATTTTGTCAAGATAAAGGCAAATTTTTAGGACATGTGTCTTCACAGGGTATATCTACCGACCCCGACAAAATTTCATTGGTGTTACATTGGCCAAAACAACAGACTGTAAAGCAGCTCCGAACATTTTTGTGTCTTTGTCTTTTTTATCGCCGTTATGCTAAAGATTATGCTAAGGTAATCGCTCCGTTACACACTTTATTACTACAGTTTAATGAGTTAAACAGTCAGGGCGACCTTCGGTTATATTTTTTTTGGTGACTGGTGGTCGGAACTAAGAACCGAACGCGGATGGTCCGGAAAACGTCTGTTCAAAGTAGGTTGCCCCTATGGACATGGTGGTGTCATTTTACTCTACTTTAGCACTGTTAGTTGAAGATGAAGAACAAGACATGTTGATGAATCATCTGTTTACTTTAAACACATTAATAGTCAATAATTTAGCATAAGTGTACAAATCAACAGACAAAACTTAATGTTTAAATGTGGTGGTCTAGCTCACTTTGATAAATATCGTTCAACAGGGTCTATTAACAACAACGTCACGGGTCATTGAACTTAAGAAAATGGCATTAATAAACACTGAGAAGATGGTACTTATTTATTTAAACATTTATCCAATATATCTTTTAAAAAAACGGTCGAATCTTGCCATCTTCTCACCGTGCATTCGTTTCACTTCAGTAAGCATTTCATGGCTGACATCTTGCATCTTTTTCATTATATTTAATTGTTGAGTCCTGAGGGACTTTGACTTTGGGGGCTGTTCTAAATCAGGTACGTCAACTTCCATTTCTTTGTCGCCAGAGGTGGTAGCTACTGGTTGGAGAGAATCAACCAATAGTTTTGGTACTGGTGCAGCCCGTTTATAAAATACCTCATCAAATTCTTCGAGATATTTGAAGTCCATCCTTTCACTGCCAGTTTTGTTATTATTCTGTGACTTTCTTGTACTTTTTTAAGGGCGTTCCATTTATTAATAATTTGAACTGTGCTTAAAGCGAATCTCATCTTTTGAATCTTTCCTAACTTTATTCCATAAAGTACTGTGAGACTTTATTCCTTTTGTGAAATCCGATTCATAACCAAGATCTTATGGATTGGGCGCGGTTCTTTCCCCAGTCTCAGGATGGTGAATTACGTGTGATCCTACGCGAATCGAGCGCTCCTTGGAGCGGAAAGGAACATGGATAATTATAGTTCCCGTAAGTTGGAATCGTCGGGCTTAAAGTGGGCATTGTGCAAGAAATTTTGGGATTATTTGTTAGGACAGAAGTGTGTGGTATTTTCTGATAATAATCCCCTCTGCCATTGTTTTAAAGCTAAACTGAGCGCTGTGAAACAACGGTAAATGTCCGATTTGGCTGTCTTCGACTTCGAACTGAAATTTAAAAGCAGTAGCAGTAATAAAAATGCAGATGCAATATCGCGCAGATCACAAGATGACATGTTTGTTGGTGTGAAACCTAAGATTCAAGAGGTTACAAAGCCGAGGGTTTTTTTTGCCTTGAGGTCTCCGGTCTATAATTAACGAAGATGTGTCTACGGTAATACCTGATCCAGTCTATTTAGATTCCATAGCGATGCTTCCTTCGTATTCACCGACTAAACTAATTTCGCTACGACGATCTGATTCAACAATCAATACCTTCCCATCATTTTGGGGTGTAAACAAGTATCCATCACGTAGTGAACGTACAAAATTGAAAAGAACCTGTATTGACTGTTTTTCGGCAGAGGGACAAACTCTTCACAAAGGATAATGTGCTGTTTCGACGGATTTTTGATAGTGCTAGTGGTGAAGTCAATCAACATAGTCTACCCAGTTCCCTCGAGGACAAAGTTTTGGAGAATCTTCATGCCAAGGTCTGTCATCCGAAAATTGAGAGAACATTCGATCTGGTAAAGTCTCACCTTATGAAACGGCGTACAACAACTATCAGAGTCCGCTGTTCAACGAAATGAGCGAGACAGAAAAGCGGCGGACGAGCCTCTTAATGCCGGTCAACTTGTCTATACTCGTGCACGTGGTATAATTGGTCGATTCAAGATTAATAACCATTGGTCATCCTTGGTGTATCGTGTCTACGTGGTACAACTTGTTGATGATCCCGAGGTCACTAAAACGCTTCACCGCTCTGAGTTGAGACCATGCCCGCTTACCACAGGTAATTATAATTCTGGTGATGAGACTACATCATAATGAGCGGATGACAGCATAGCTCCAGAAAAATGATACAGAAGAATCGACTATCGTATATGAAGATGATGACTGCATTGCTTCATTAGCAAGACCACATGGTGACGTAGACGCTCTGGGGATCGACACAGTCAGTTCTACCGAACAAACAAAGGACAGCATGATAATGTTCACAAACTCCCTATACCTTCTGTGAATATTCAAACAGTTTCTGCTTAGCCCACCGCGCCTCCGATTAACTGGTCTATGCTGACACTTTACTCACGTTGGGGAATAATTTATAGTTGCGACAACGCTGCATGAAATTGGTACATTGTTGCAACAGGAGCCAAACGTTTAAGACAGTATTTGTTTGTTGGGGTTTCTTTTTCTCTCTTCTTAATGTGTTATTATATTATTATTTTGTATTGTCAATAAGGTAATTTTAATGAAATGTTCAACATATTCATTTCGCATTATAGACGGAGAGAAATAATAAACTACCGAGAACAAATTGCAAAAGAATTTATTTCATTGGTATCTAGTAAAGGGATGTCTAAAGGACTCCCAACTCAAAATTGTCCGCTGAAACCTTGTAGCGTTTTTCATAATTAGCATAAATCCAAGATGGCCGCCAATTGGACCTTTTTGGCCTCCGTATCATGGAAACAGTTCGTTTTAGAGCAAATAAATGTATATCATTAGATACAAAAGTGATACAAACAAATCGGAAACAAAGGAAACCACCACACCCGCAGGTCATGGTGTCACGTCATGACGGCATTGTGACGTAATGACGTCACATTGACGTTATTTTGACGTTAAAACACTTAAAAGCCCGGCAGAACTTTGGCTGAACCTGAAATTGTATACAATTGTGTTTTTTTTTTATTGATTTTAGTAGCCTGTGGTGTCTTGTTTAGGAATCTGCCGGTTGAACCTGGGTAACCCTTGAGTGTTTTGAGAAATTCAAGATGGCGTCCAAGACGGTCGTCATTTCAAATAATCCCCTATACCCCCTATTCTATTTTGACTAGGATGATAATTTTGGTGGCAAACCGTATGTTTTGGGGGCCAAGGAATACACTGAAATCATTCATTAGGTTGTGGGGTAATTATCGTAGCGTTTTTCATAATTAGCATAAATCCAAGATGGCCGCCAATTGGACTTTCTGGCCTTCATATCTTGAAAACGGCTCGTTTTAGAGCAATACATGTATTATCATCAGATACAAAAGTAATATCAACGAATCGGAAAAGAAAATTATCACAACGTCAGCAAGTCATGGTGCTACTTCCTGACGTTACCGTGACGTCATGACGTCGCACTGCGGTTATTTGACGTCAAAACACTGCTTTGATACCGAATACTTGAGTTCTAATAAGCGGGGTTGTGATCTACTTTGTTTTTGTGACACTGACTGATTGGACTGGAATCCAATTTGGCGATTGGCTTGGAATTCAGTCTTTGTTTTATCCAGATATTTGAAACTTTCTTTTGCTAATTTTGTGAAAAGACTCGTATTTCGCCATGGATATACATGCATAATTTGCGACAATAACCTAAATAATGGTGGGGATGTTGTCAAGCTCTTGAGATTGGCTTGGAATTCAATCTGGGTTTACCCCAGATAGTTGAAACTTATTGTTGCTAATTTTGTGAAAAGAGTTGTATTTTGCAATGGATACATGCATAATTGGCACAATAATTTAAACAATGGTGGGGATGTTGTTAAGGTCTGGTGATTGGCTTGCAATCCAGTCTGGTTTCCTCCAGCTAGAATTGGAAATTTTTCTAGCCCTGCGTGTAGCAATGTTAATGTCATGATGTTATTCCCAAAGTTTCTTCGTCGAAAACGCAGTCATGGACATCGTCGCTTCACACCACCCAAGCTTGCAGCACTATTTCACCTGATGCCCTTTTGGAAATTATCCAAGAACCACTAGGGCCACACCATATCCCTACTAAATTATATTCGATCCCACATACTATTTTGAAATTACTCAAATCTGAATGTTTGGATTCAAATTGTACTGATCCTGCATCCACTGAATACAGGGCTGTACCTATTGTGCTTAACATTGCCCACCGTCGTTGGGACATTGTAATTGAGAGTGATGCGGCTAACGCCACCAACAGTTCTTTTATAAAACTGCAATTTGGTAATAAAGGCAGTGATGCTATCGGGTTAGGTCAAATATTACACCACAGCACACATCTCTCTTTACTTCCAAACTCTTACTGTTTCTAGGATTTCTTATACTTATACTAAACCCATTCCATCCACAATATTTAATTACAGAAACACATTATCTAACATCAATGCATTATAATTATATTATAACCTTCTACCCTATTCTTGCTCTACGTCGTCCTTCATTTTCCAACCAGCTGGGCATGTGTGGCACCAGGCACGGTAGACGTACTCTACCCTGTTCTTGCTCTACGTCGTCCTTCATTTACCAACCAGCTGGGCATGTGTGGCACCAGGCAGGGTAGACGTACTCTTCCGGACACCTGTTACCACGGTTTGTCGTGTATTTTGTACACGGTGAACAGTCCATATGCTGATCACAGAATTTTGCCTGTACCGTTTTTTTTAGGAATTTTGTGTAATGGTTTGGATTGTTCATACATGGTTTATTTTATTTGACACTTTTTTTGTTAATTTTGTGAAAATAGCTGTTCGCCATGAATGCGTGCATAATTTGCGGCAGTAACCTAAATAATGGTGGCGACATTGTCAACCTCACCACCAAGGGATCGAATGTAATCAATCAGGCTGCTCAGCTTCACGAGTTGGGCTTTTCGGTCATCCCTAATGCTCATGTGCATGTACGGTGCAGACATATTTTTACTCTTCATATTGGATTCTGGTCCAGTCAGTCACAAAAACAAACTAGTTCTCAGCCCGCTTATTCTGAGTTATCTAAGACATCAGAACTCTCCCGACAAATCTGCTTATTCGGTACCAAAGCAGTTAGTACGGTCGTCAAACCAAATATTTCGAGTGCACCTGGGAATGGTCTACAGAGTTTTTTTAGGATTGATTTTAGTAGCCTGTGGTGCCATTCTGAACATCTGAGACAAGCTACCTGCGGAGAAGTGATCTCCGAGGCAGTCAAACGACATGTTTTCATATCACATGGTCTATACATCGCAGGTCATGAGGTCAACGCACTAACCATAACAATCATGGCTTCACTCTTCCTTGTATTTCTTTTGTAATATCCATGAGAGAATTTGAAAAATCAGGCTCTTTCCATAACATGTCGGTAACACAGCTTCACAGCCGTGACCTTCACAGCAAGCATGTAATCCCTCCACTTGTTTTTCCTTCAAATTTAAGTTTTTAACTCCTAACTTCGACTTTGAAAATGTGTAGCGTCCCGAAATTTTTCGCTCATGGGCGCTGAGATATACAAAATCAATTATTTTAATGTTTTTAGCGTGGGGATTGACTAATAATAGTTAATTTATTTCAGTTCTAAACAGAAATCTAAATCTTTATAGCAATTTTAACAAAATAGCCAAATTCTGGCTGGGATTACTGCGCAAAATGGCCAGTCACTGTGTACGTGCGGAAAAAAAGCCAGCTACGTCATAAATTTCGTCACGTTAGTTACGTTTTCTGTGGTGCCTCTTTCGGAATCCGTCGAGTTAACTTCGGTCATCCTTGAGCGTTTTCAGAAATTCAAGATGGTGGCCGTTTCAAATAATCCCCCATAACCCCCATAGTATTCATTCTAGTATGATAATTACCCCACAACCTAATGAATGATTTCAGTTTATTCCTTGGCCCCCAAAACATACGATTAGCCACCAAAATTTTCATCCTTGTCAAAATAGTATTGGGGGTATAGGGGATTATTTGAAATGACGGCCGTCTTGGACGCCATCTTGAATTTCTCAAAACACTCAAGGGTGACCCAGGTTCAACAGGCAGATTCCTAAACAAGACACCACAGGCTACTAAAATCAATTTTAAAAAAACTTGTAAACAATTCCAGGTTCTGCCAAAGTTCTACCGGACTTTTAAGTGTTTTAACGTCAAAGTAACGTCAATGTGACGTCATTACGTCACAATGCCGTCATGACGTGACACCATGACCTGCGGATGTGGTGTTTACCTTTGTTTCCGATTTGTTTGTATCACTTTTGTATCTAATAATACACGTTTATTTGCTCTAAAACGAGCCCTTTCCAAGATATGGATGCCAAAAAGGTCCAATTGGCGGCCATCTTGGATTTATGCTAATTATGAAAAACGCTACAGGGTTTTAGCGGACAATTTTGAGTTGGGAGTCCGCAAGACATCCCTTTACTAGATTTCAGTGAAATAAATTCTTTTGCAATTTGTTCTCGGTACTTGACAAACAGAAATTATATCTCTCCGTCTATTATCTATTTTTGAACTATTATAGCGAGCTATTTATCTAAACCTTACATGATAAATCTTTTAATTTTATAATTTAAATGAATAAACCTTTAATAATGACGTGATATTAAAGGAGCTAAATCGCTATTCTGTGGTACATAGAAATAGACACCAATGGGTCGCAACGTACATAAAAAGTATTTATCTGGTGGTTATTTCCAACTATATACCATTCAAAAAAAGTAGGGGATATTTGATATTTAAGTGTTATTAAAGGGACAATAACACTCTTGCTGGCTTGATAGGTCAAAACACAATAGCCTTATTCTAACTGCTAGATGTTTAAGTAAAATAAAACCAAGTACGAACAATCCAAACCATTAGACAAAATTCGAAGTCCTAAAACGGTATAGACAAATATCTCTAAAAACGCAAAATAGTGTAATCAGCATATGGACTGTTCATTGTGTACAACATACACGACGAACAGTGGTAATGAATGAATGAATGAAATGGGGTTTAACGTCCTACGCTTAAGCACCGTACCTGGGCTAATTGAAGACGGGCATACGCCACAGTGTGCAATGAGGGAAATTTTGCCCGGGCAGCGGCGCTACGGCCTACTCTTATATCGAATTCCAACTGCCAAGGGATCTTTAACGTGCACTCCAATTTGTACACGGGACCTCGGTTTTTCGTCCCATCCGAACGACTAGGCAGCTGTCCTTGTCAGGCCCTCTTTCTGCATCACTGACAAGGGGAAATCACGCCGAAAAATTGAGATGAACTTTCTCGGCCAATGCAGGGATCGAACACTCAACCTCCAGGCTAGCGAACCAGCGCGTTATCCACTTAGCCACCGTGATCCCCTGAACAGTGGTAACAGGTGTCCTAGGAAAAGTAAGCTTACCCTGCCTGGCGCGCCACACCCGCCATAGCTGCATCCAATCTATTAGGCGAAATCTCGGTAAAATAGCGTGATAGACCAATGAACTATCGGTATGCAAAATGCACGTGATGAACAGTGTTAACGATGTAGTACACATATATAATCAGGGAGATAGTATACCCGTCAATTAAATATGTCTAGAATAATAGTCGAGAGAGACATGTTATATTTACCGATCAAGTCAATATGACGACCATAAATTTTTTTAAAGGCTTTAATAAGTCTAGTTCGCAAGTATCCCTGTAGTTGAAGCTTAGATGACAAATGCCTCGATCTACTCAAAAAATCAGAATAGAATGAACAAGCTCTCGCGTAACGAATTAGCTGAGACACAAACACTCCATAAGCTGGTGATGTTGGAATGTTACTACTAATAAATGGAAAGTTAACAATCGGAAAGTCAAAGTCATCACGATTATCGTACTACCTGTTGTGTAAATTATCCATTGCATCCTATTTTACTTGTCCAGAGACTTCGAAAATATGTTTAAATCCAAGTTGCATTTGAAAGTGCTTATGTAAGGCTTTTCAAACCATGTTACGGCATGTAGTTAAATTTTCCAATTTTTAAAATTAGGTGGGTTAGGATGCAATTTGTATCATTTATTAATTGAAATATTGTAAAATAGTACAATTTGTTGACCAGAATAAAGTTTGGGACAAATTATTCAGTTACAACAAGAGTGTTATTGGGGCTTTAAAGTCACCTAATGAAACTGACGAAGAAACTAATGACAAAATGAAATGAAGTTCACATTCATCGATTTATTCCAAATGATCGTTAGACCAAGTAAGGCACAGACTGACCAGTATAAGGGTAAAATGATACCCGGGGTCAAACAGCAAAGTTACCACAGCATCACAACGAAGTCGGTAACGGGTAAATCCCCCTCTGTTTGCCAAACAAGCATTGATCCGACGTGGCATACTCCTAATGAGACGTCTAAGGTCATTTTGGTCCAGATTGTCTCATTCCTGTTGCAACGCAGCAGCAAGTTTTTGGACATTGGCAGGACGTTGTTGACGTTACCTCTGTCCAGGCATGTCCCAGACAAGGTAATGTGGTGATGTTCTGTTGTTGGAGGTAACCTGTAACGATCCTGGCCCTGTGGCATCTTGCGTTGTCATCCTTGAAGATGAAACGAACGGCACAACATGGACTGCCGAGATGTTGTCCCGGTAGTACTGGCCTGTAACACGCCCTGCAACTACATGTAAAGCCGTTCTTCCAACAACAGTGATGCCTCCCAACACCATAACAGAACCACCCCCAAATCGATCATGTCTGATGACGTTAACGTCTTGGAAGCGCTCGTTTCGACGACGCCACACCCTCCTACGTCTGTCCAAAAAATCAACAGTGAACCTTGACTCATCTGAAAACATCACATTGATCCAGTGTCGATTATCCCAGTGTTGACGATCCCTACACCAACGGCGTCTTTCCTGAATGTGATGCGAGGACGTCGGGCGCGAAGGTGACCCCTATGCAGTCGATTCCGAATGGTCTGGCCACTCACACCAGTGTCTGTTTGAAGACGAGCGCTGATCTGATTTGCTGTGATGGCACAATTTCTCAAGGCCAAGGTGCGGATAAATTGATCCTGGGCTTGAGTTGTCGACCTGGGCGTGGCCTGTCCTGTACAGATTGTGTATCACGGTATCTGGACCATAGCCTACTTATGACAGACTGAGAAACATTCATCGTCAGCGCCACAACCGCCTGTGTTGTGCCGATATGTAGCATGTCAAGGGCACGTAACCTTTCATTTTGGGTAAGCCGACGCATATCCAATTTTGTTTTCTGGTCACTAAAACAATTAAACTGATGTTTCCACCCTGGAATTCAATGCCACAATGACTGTACCATTCATAGTCAGAGTCGTGCAAATCTTGGGTTGGACCCCCATGATGATCCCAAGCATCACCTGCATTCCATGTGGTAGTTATAGGTGCGTTTGGGGTCACATGTAACTGGTAATGTTTCTTCTGTTAGGTTCTATAGTGACTTTTTTCGTAGTCATTTGCATATTTTAGTATTATGCCCCCCAAAACCAAGTATCCCCTACTTTTTTTTGAAAAGTATAGTATGGCAATTTTGGTATATATGGAAAGAAGATATATCCAATCTTACAAGAACTCGGAGCGTATACAGGACAAAAATGTAAGTGTTCTCTAAGCGACAGCCAGACGATTAGGAATATCTGCACACGTGAGGTCAAACGTTGCACAAGGAGATTGAGCTCTTGATGTATATGCTGATAAAGTTTATGTTTGATTTTTTTATAGCTGGGGTATTTGTTAGCAATTACAGTGTTTTGAGAAGGATGCATTAATTAGTTTGAATAAGTATAACATAAAATCACCCAGTTTATACGCGGGAATATATATTTAAGGTCACATCTTACTAACTGAATTAATTAAGTTGTATAAACAACAATAGGGTGAAGACACAGAGTACACTGTAAGTACTAAACAATACAATCAAATGAAAAGGCCAAGGAGTGAGCAATATTGTTAGTGTATGTTGTGGGGTTTTTTTTGTTTCATACACATATGTTATTGTTTGTCGTTACGTTTTTCAGAATTTCCAAACACCTTTCTCCAGTTCCGTCAGGTTTAAACTGCACTGCTACAATAAAATATGTCAGAATTGTACCAAATATCTGAAAATACAGAAAATATATATTCGATAATATGTATCGCAAAACGTAACGCAATTAGTTTATTATGTTGTATTTGGTGGCAAGCAAAGTGCACACGGTGAACTATCTACTTGGAGAATAGATCTTTTCGATTAATGGCCGCATTATTCAATGACTAGATAAATCTTTAAATTTTGTTAAATAAAAGCGGAATAAATGGACACGGCTCACCAAATATTCCTACGCCGTCACAAGGGCGAAAGTTATTTTTAGTCTTTCTTTCCCCATTTTGCATGGCGATTTCTTTTACCTTTTAGTGTAGAATCGCAGGAGTTTATAAATACATTTTATGGTATGTTTTGCTTAATATTGATGATTTCGGTATTTCTTTTTGGTCTTCACTTCCAGTTTGTGCATCTTTAAGTTTTCCATAGTGAACCTCATACGCGCTTTTGAGCAAGATGTTGTCCCATCTGTGGTTTTAAGGGTTCTACCCATCGAAAATTTAAGTTAAGAGCAGGTCTAAGACACGAGAATTAACATTTTATGGTTAATTCTCGTGTCTTAGACAATATTGGTGTGATACAACTGGTTAAACACTTTCCAAATATAATTTAAACACATAGCTTATTGTTACGATAGATGAGTAATGAAGGTTTCAAGAATCAGAAATGACAAACGCAAAAGGAATACACGAGTTATCCCGCTATATAACTGACTGAAGTGACGAGTGGTAACAGATACACGGGCGAATTTCTGCTTACTAATAATGGAGAAATCATAAGTAATCGTCGAACATGTCAGTCAACCAGCTTCGTGACTATTGCAACGTGGATCTAATTGCAGACAGGAAGCGTACGTTTAATGCAGGGATAACTGGGACCGCTTTGGAACACATACAAAACTGACCAGATATACATTGCACGCCTCGAGAGAAAAAACAAAATAAACAAATTACAGCTTCAGCCGTAGGCGTCAATAGACGTACCGCTAATATACTTGATTTCTGTATAGTAAACAAACCATATATATCATAACCTATCGTTGATCCACTTAGCTTGGTAGTAAATATATCGATCTGTAATAAAGAATGTAGTCTTTTAGCATGTAAATAGAGTACCATAGGTTGTGAAAAATATGCCATAGCTTTCTCGAGTAAGCATTAATTTTGATTTATAAGAAATAGACCGGAAGCTCAGTATATATCCTTTATACACATTTAATCTGTACTGCCTAGTCCGTTATATACGCTAGATTATTTTGTCGTTTATGACTCCGGCAATTGTTATAACTTCTACATTGTCGTGTACGATATAATTTCTTTGTCCATTACCACTTGAAACCATGAAGTACACGACCTCGTGTGCCGATTTTAAAATGCTCATCGTATCTTAAATATTGGATATTAGCATTAGTAAGCGTCTTTAATATGTCCCATACGAAACAATGGGTCTATATTTCAACATACGAAACAAAGTCAAACAGAAAGAATGATATACCTACCATTTTCAGACCTTCAACGGACAAACAAGAAAAATCAATCTTCCATAATACAGCTGACATTTTGTGAGCCTGAAATTTATAATTATATGTGGTTGGTTTACTGAAAATGCCAGATCAATGCAAGCTTGAACGGAAAGCTTAACATGTATCGAGGACTACTACGTTAGAGATACATCAGCCCCAAAGTCATACAGTTTAAATCCGATACCGATGAAATAGACAAAATTATGGATATCTGGACTTGGCCCGATTATAAACGACATTGTGAATATGTATTGAAATAGATATAGTTCCAGATTTAATTAAATAATTATTAGTAAACCCGCTTCTGAAGTAAACATCATTATATCCAGATGAACTTAAAAACTATAGGACAGTGTCCAATCTCTCATTCATATCCGATATATTGTTACTGAACAACTTATCTGTCATCAACGTCGCAATTTGCCCACAAGCCCAAACACAGCACTGAGACAGCCTTAACGAGAGACCAAAATGACATTCCAAATGAAATGGGCGCAAATAAAACTGTATTTCTGGTTTTACTGGATCTTAGTGCAGCATTTACATTCAGACATCAAAGTATGTTGAGACGACTTTCACAAAAATATGGCATCTCGGAAAAAGCCCTATCGTGGTTTACACCTTACAAACGTGGGCGCCTCCAAAGTGTGGTAGTGCTGTGAAGTATGGTGTACCACAGGGTTCGTTCGTGGGTTCCCTGGTATTTACGAGCCATACATCATCCCTCGGTACTGTCATAAGCCACAATAACAAGATCCCTGCAAACTTTCCAGCGTTGCCCCTTTTCAGTGATGCAAAACTGAGGCACAGTAGGAGGGCCTGATAAGGCAGCTGTCTAGTCTTTCGAAAACAGTAGTTCCGTAGAAGAGCCCTTGACAGTTGGAATTCGATATATGAGTTAGCCCTAATGTCCGCCTTCAGTGGCCTAGTTCGGAGCAGGACAGTATGACGTAAAAACTCATTTCATTTCTGACTTGATCTTAACTAATTAGTATGTCCCACAGCATCAACCAATCTTCAAACTCCGATCATGCAGTGTACTAAACCCGGACAAGTGGCGCTACTGCCTGCTTGTATTTCGAATCCAAACTGCCAAGGGCTCCTTTTGTTAAACGGCAATGTGTACAAGACACCGCAATTTTTGACCCATATAAACGACTGAACAGTGTAACTTGTCAGGCCCGACAAGAGGAAACCACGTGGAACGATCTCGGGCAATACCGGTAGCGTACCTCAAGGTAAGACAGGCGGCCCATCAGTAGATCCTGTGAAACCGGCATTTTGTATGTGCGCAACTGCGCATGTAACAATAAATAACTCACCGCTGTATTAACGTGTGCTGCAATAAAATATTCACCAAAGGATGACAAGAAAAGCATCAGGACCATGATCGACACCACAACGAAATATGGTTTCGTTAAAGATGAATAATTGGTTAATGTTACCCACAGGAAGCACTGAGCGGGAAAATTAGAGACAATACTCCCAGCCAAAAAATGCTTGATAATCTGATTCACTGCCGATAAGAGATCGCACACGGCTTCGTGCTGCTTTATGGCCGTGTTTAGTTTGCAAATAGTCATCGATTCCACGTCTGACCTTGTTATTCTGACAATTTTTTCAAATTCCTTGACTAAAATATTCGTACAAATCATAAAGAGCAGGGTTACTGTGGTATATTGAATCATGGCAGGGACTGATGAAAGAACGATGAAAATACAACCGGCGGCTAATTTCCATCCAGTAAAGCCATTAAACGGATAGTAAAACGCTTTGAAGTTTGGAAAAAGATAAAATATCAAAACCGTAAAAACGGCCAATCCAATCGTTGACCACGCTAATGAACTGATCAGTATATATTTCAATATCCGTGGTCTCTTCTGGATGAATACCGGCATTGACAAATTATAATTAATTTCGTAACGTAAAAACTCCTCCTTCAAAAATGTGTAATGTTTGTGGAAACCAAACCAGTAAACGAGGTTCAAAAACAGAAAATTAAATTGCGTACAGCCTAAAGCAATATAGGTGGCCAGATAGTCTTCTAATGTAACAGGTTGCAGAAAAAATCCAACAATTCTACAAGCATGAAACAACGTAAAACAAGTGACAATCACACAGTACATCAGATGTAACTTAGATTGTATATTCTTCCTTACTGCCATATATATTCCAGACATCATGAAAGATACATCGATAGTTTCAAATATCCGTTCTGTTACAGAAGTTTTCCCAATTGCCACCATGTTGACGTCTGTAATCTTGCTCATGTTGTTTTTGATCGTTTTTATTGTTTTAAGTGAATAAACTTCAAGTCGCATTCACCAATGTTGCCGTGGTTGCCTCTGTGTGAATTTCTTTGAATACTGCAATTTAACTTCTAATTTTTTTCCTGATTGAAGTTGAATTTACTTCTAAAAGGTTAACACAATATTCCACAAACGATTAAACTAGTCAATACGACTTTACGTCTAAATGGATTACAAAATCCAAATATAAAAAATATTCCATAAGCGAACTAGACTATGTGTCATAAACTGTACTGAAACCGGCTACAATTGTGATCAGTTTGTACGCTGTCTGAACCAGTGTATACACTGCTTTGCTGCGGTCTGTTTAACTGAAATAGTACGTGCTGGAGAGCCCCACACCACGATGATAGATAATGGTAATCTGCGTCATGGAAGAATCCATTAGATAATGTACTTGAACATACCACGGACGATCAATGATTATAATTAATGGTTTCATGTTAATTGTTAAATGTCCGACAAAGTATAGTATTATTGTATTGACACAACTAAAGCTAACACTTTGTGCTTGACAAAGAGGTATTGTATAGAAAAATCTGATTAAAGCTAGAATTATGGAAGGTTGGATAAAAAGCCGACGGTTCTCGATATAATGGTTTTAACAACAGACAATATGCTGACAAATTCTGTGACATAACTCACTTTGAAAACACCGTAGCCTATTTTGTCGTCGTTACGGTAGTAAAAAGGGCCTCGATTATCCATTTATACGGTCAATCATCGACGAACGGCAGATTGGGTTCAAATCTAATGAAAATCGGACACCATCAGATAGCATCAAGAGTTGATTATGATGTTGTCATGTTAATAAATGTCTAATTAACGGCAGATTGGGTTCAAATCTAATGAAAATCGGACACCATCAGATAGCATCAAGAGTTGATTATGATGTTGTCATGTTAATAAATGTCTAATTAAGGCCTGAAGAAAGACCTGCAATAGGCAGATTTACTTCTTACATAATGTATGTTTAATAAAGGTTGTTCAAACTTGGTTTGATGATGACCATTTATAAAATAATATATTTTTTATAAAATAAATGAGAATCCGACTGGTGTTATTTCATCAAATGAATATGCCATGTTATTAAGTAATCTGCAGAGGGTTCATAAGCTAAATACGGACAGGGGCGACGTGTGGCGAATTATTCTCTAACTTTCATCCTCTTGAGCGATCATTTAAATGCATATGACTTATTGACACCAGTTGGTTTTTGGTAATATATGGTATTGACTTTTTAACTCTGTATACACTTCTGTTAGTCACGTTCTAATTAATCCCATATGACATTTTCAAGCTACATGCTATCTGTGTACAACCTCCATGGGACTTCAAAGGAAATATACATCTGGTCAGTTAATCTACCATGGCGGGATAAAAAGACAATGCCATGTGTAATCATGGCTCTTATCCTTTCGTTGGATAACTTGAAAAAGACAGCGTGAAACGTAAACAAACCGGTAAGACTACCCCAATATAGATTGCCAGCAGAACGGTATGTACAGATCTATTTATTAATTTCCATACATAACCGTCGTCCACCTAGATACTGGTGAGTACCTACACATCTTCGCCACCCCCCCCCCCCCCCCCCCCCCACACACACACACACCCCCCACAGTCTAGAGTAGATACCAATTACTGTCAAACCCATTACAACATATGTAGACTAGGCAGTGTATGCTGCCAGCTACATCTACCTAACCAGAGAACACATGAGTACTACAAAGCTGAGGAAATACATAAGACAGAAACCCCAAAGACCAAACGG
This sequence comes from Patella pellucida, assembly GCA_917208275.1. Lineage (NCBI taxonomy): Eukaryota > Metazoa > Mollusca > Gastropoda > Patellidae > Patella > Patella pellucida. Next base: position 61,344,791 of record OU795041.1, read on the forward strand.
AACAGGGTACCTATTCTGGTATCCGACGGCAAAGGCCGGACACTGAGAAACAACTGTCCAGACTACAAATTTCTGTTCGAGCATTGGTGTAAATCAGGACTTAGAACAGAACAGCTAAACAACATCATCATAAAGAAAACGGAAACAGCATTGAAGAGACACAGAAAAATTCCCATCTTCCTATGGGCAGCTACCTGTGATCTCACATGTTAGCACGGTAAGGAGGAATACCAGACAACTCATCCCAAAGACAACTCATCCCAGACAACTCAACCCAATAAAAGACAACTCATCCCACTTTTAAAGACAATTCATCCAAAGTCAAAAGACAATTCATCCCAAGTTAAAAGACAATTCATCCCAACTTTATCGAGAGAGACTCAGGTTATAAGACAACTCATCCCAACAAATATAAGTGACTTCGAATTCAAGTTACAAATAAATACCACAAATTAATCACTAATATATGAATTTATTACATCAACAATTTATTAAATTATACATTTATGTATGAATTTATTACATCAACAATTTATTAAATATTACACTTTATTAAATATTACACTTTATTATATAAACTAATACATTTATCAACTTTATTATATAAAATAATACATTTATCAACTTTATTATATAAACTAATATATTTGTCAATTTTATTATATAAACTATTTTATTATTCAACTAATTGATTTTATTTCCTATTGAGATATTACACTTGATTATTTAATCTGTCAGTTTGTCGTTCAATCAGTCGGTCCATATATCCCTCCACATCTTTTTAACAGCCGGTTGGTGCTAATTTCCTCGTTGGTGTATAAATTCCAAAGTTAAAATAATTTACTGTGTGTCGTGTGTCGTCCTGGTAAGTTTTTTTCTGGTATCTTCCCAATTTGCCTTCCGAAACCATTTTCATTTGTATAGGTAGTTGCGCTGCTTCTTTATATAATAATGTTATCAGGAGATAGAACTGTAAATTTTTCTGGCCTTTTGATTTATACGGTTGTGCCAACCCTCAACATCGTTGTTGGTTCTGATTGTTCTGCCAAACACACTCCATGTCGGGATGGTCCATACATTGCTTGTCAACCAATTATCCTTAATGTAATTCATTACTGCTCTAATTTTTTCTGTATTCACTTTCTCATTTAACTTATTGAATGTTGGTAAAATATGCTCAGCTGGTAGAAATTGTAGGGCAGGTACTTTTCTCAAAAACTTGTACACCGCATCTTTCTGGCTGCAGGCAGTCTACAAAAATATGAAACATAAACTATTTGTTAATAAAACATAAACAAATAGTGAGTAATACCAGACAATTGTGAATAATATCAAATAATATCGTTTTTAAATTAAAATACTCAATTATTTCAAAAAGTAACATACTCAAAAATACTCAAAATCAAGGTCTCTTGGGTCAGCTGGTCTCTCTCTTTGCCGGAACCGATTACAATATCGAAGCAGGTTTGAATAAGTGGGCCTGGATGCCTCTGGTTCTCGGTTATCCGCGTGTTCATTTAGGACATTATCAACAATACTCTGTGCTGGCTCGAAGAGTGTCAAAGGTGCCTTTACTTTCAACTAAAAAAGTAATATAGGATTATAAGCGTTATTGTTATGAAATGTTTACCTCAGTCTGGATCAAATTATAATATAATGAATCAAATAGGATTATAAGCGTTATTGTTATGAAATGTTACCTCAGTCTGGATCTTGACCGCTGTCATTATTCCTGGTTTGGCAGCGTGGCAGTGCTCTGTGTTGGCGTTGTACGCCCCAGCTCTTTCCTTTATAATAACGGGGCAGGGGGTCGTTTTGTTCTGGATACTGCAACGCCATTCAGTACTTCCCTTGTTCTGTCTTTTCGTGGTAAAGGTGTGTCCGTCACTACACACAAGCTTCCTTTTACCTCGTTTGGTACCATTATCCACGACCTTGTATGTCACAATTGCTTCTGTTGTTGTTAAATCTTCATCTAGGGACTCGTCCGTCAATGAACTGTTGATAATAAAAATACAATAAAAACTGAATGTTAACAATAATAAAAAAAACACATAGACTATATATGATAAGGATAATACTAAAACACATAGACTATATATATGATAAGGATAATACTAAAACTTGTTCTGGATGTGATAACAAATGCATGTTATCACATCCAGAATATTTTCTGGCATTTCGACATCAGGGCAAACTGATAAATGGAAGGTAGTCTGGTCACTCTGTGTTTAAAAGAAACACATCTACTACTAATCTATTAAAACAACAAAGTACTAAAACAGTAATACAAACAGGTAATCATCAATTTATTACAACAACAATATCAATTTGATTTAAACAAACAGTAATCACCAATTTGATTAAAACAACAATATCAATCTGATTAAAATAACAATATCAATTTTGTTTTGGTCTGAGTGGTCTTCAAAGATAGTTACTCAACTGTTTTGAAACAAATATCACTTATATTTGTTGGGATGAGTTGTCTTATAACCTGAGTCTCCCTCTACCAATAAAGTTGGGATGAATTGTCTTTTGACTTGGGATGAGTTGTCTTTTGACTCGGGATGAGTTGTCTGGATACCGGTAAGGAGATATGCCTTATTAGAAATAAAGACACCACCACCATTGACAGCATTACCAGAGAATATAAGCGCATTATTAAGTATTTTGAGCAATATGGACATGATCTCATAATCAAAATAGTCGACCCAACCATAATATCAATAGAGAAGTGGAACACTAAGCACGTAAAGAATCAGAACATAAAACCAAGTAACCAAACTAAAAGAAGAGGATAAACTCTTAACAGAACAACTTAGTGATCTAAACAAACGTATCTGGCTGCTCAATAAATCAGCAGGATTCAAACCCATTAAGAATAACCAATTCTTCTTTCGTGCAAGAGGCGGCAAAAAGAAAAATTGCCTGGAAAGTAAAAGGATAAGACACACAGTCAGAACATATTTGAATAAAAAAAAAAACGGCGTACACCAGGGTAGGAATGTCACCAAATTACTACTATTGGACTCGTACACAGAGTGCTTCATATCTATACCAAGGGAAGATGTCCTACAGAAACGTGTTGAAGAAGAGGAGCTGCTGGACTCCGACTCGTAATTGTTTTGCCCATTGACTTCAATGTTAAATGGCTATAACATCACAGACTGTAGCTTTTTGCTCAACATTCCGTTGGTTCCAATCTTTTTAGGCACAATTGGAACCACATTTGGCAATATTCTCATTATAAACTTGTAGGGGTTAATCGTTTAGATTTTTTGATACAGGGATTTGAAGTAGACTGGGGTGAAAATCTCACTTCCGATACATTTCATTGCTCCGCAGGAAGACATTTTACACCCCCATACCTCCGCTGTAATATCACCAGTATTACCCAAAACTTCTATTAAATTGCAAATTTTATCCCTTTTCTCCTATTCTAGACCAAAAAATTAAGGAAAAATTGTCTATTAATAACTCGCACTACCCATCATGAAAAATAGGCAAATAATTACTAGTCTTAGTCTTATATACCTCACATGTTCTTGCTGTTTGAACAAATCTGTGATTATCTAATAAACAAACATATATGGAATGCACCGGCCAAAGAGTATGAAAATCCATGCATTTGCAGATGAGCAGTGCAGCATTCCACAATCACAATAATACATCAGAAAACTGCGGAAATTCAGATATAAATTTGAAAGCACATACATATTGAATTCCACACAACATTTTTATTTTTGAAAATAAATGCATTCTGTAAAACGATGAGATAAATTCAATATAAATCAAGCACGAAAATACTTTAAAACAGTAATCATGATGCAATATTAGACTTTTTATTACTTTCATTGAAAACCACACAGTTCTCCCCTGTTACCATAGCCTCAAATGTTAAATTGTGGTCAAATCTAAGATGTTGAAACATGCAGTGCTTATCAATTTTAAAATATCTCCTATATAGCTGTATTTCCATAGGATAAGTAAGTTGAAATAATCTGATTATGTAACACTACAACAGCTTTTTAATCCCAACCACCAGTTTGAAATTTGGTAATTTAAATGCACATGAATTTTGAATTCCACATAACTTTTTTATTTTTCACCATAAATGCATTCTGTAAAAATATGAGATGAATTCAATATAAATCAAACACGAAAATACCTTAAAACAGTAATCATGATGCAATATTAGACTTTTTAGCACTTTCGTCGAAAACCACACAGTTTTTCTCTGTTAACTCAGTTCCAAGTGCCACAGTGTTGCCAGATCTAAAATGTTAAAAGATGCAGTGCCTATGAATTTTAAAATATCTCCTATATTGCTGTATTTCCACAGGATAAGTAAGTTGAAATAATCTGATTATGTAAAACTACAACAGTTTTTTCATCCCCACCCCCAATTATGGAGTCTGATACATTGTTGACAAATCATGGGTCTCCCTGTTCACTCTGGCCTGTCAAATGATTTACCAGGGCTATGGTGCCGAAAATTGTCCTGACCAAGATATATGCACAACCGTCAAGACACAAGCCATGTATGTTATCTTCCAATATGAGAGGCCATGATAAACACATGGGTGTCCTTTTCGGGCTCGGAAATGAAGTCATCACCAAAAATCAAAGTTTACAGAGGTCCTCTGCTGGAACCCGAACTGAATTCGATTTGCCCTCTACTTCCACCACAGGTGTCATAGAAATCAGGGATGAAATTGATATGCACCATCGTTCTACTCAAAGCCAGTTCCAGGAAGTCATCAGGTTTTAAGATGTAGATCTGAAATGTTAAAATTTGGATGAGAGTGAGAATTCTGGGGCGAATACTATCCAGACAAATGGATCATTGACATACAGAAAATTATCAAAATGTGGAATTCTGTCATTCAGTTACATGCCAAGGGGATTAGAAAGCCATGTGCAGTACCATATTTCCCGCCCATTAGGGAGCAGAAGTTGGGATCAGGTTGGGTGTACTTCGTAAAGTGTTTGAAATGCACATTTATCTCACCTGTTCTAATTCTTCTTTTTTTAAAATACACAAATAAATACAATGACATATTCTTGTTATTGTATTTATTTGTGTTATATGCTTAATAACGACTTATGAAATCTTGTTGAAACGTCGCAGTGCAATAAATCATAGTAATTCAGAGCCTCGTCTAAGGATTTGGTCGTGCGCGGCAATGTCGGGCGAAGCCCGACCCACGAGCAACGTAGGTGCGAATCGCGCGAACACCGCAGGTGTGAGACCCCGCGTTACCCCCTTAGACTCGATTTCTGAACATTATTTGATACATGATTTGTTTTGGCATCTTGTTTAAATAAATATTGATTAATTCAGCGATTTTTAAAACGTATGTATATTACCGCCCAGGCTTCAACTTTTGGGCTCAGTAGGCGGCACAGTTAGTCACCATGTTAAACGAGGCTCTGTTTTAGTAATTGTTATTCCATAAATAGTGTGTTATTTGATTATGTTCCAATTACTAAATGCCTTTCAAAGAATAATTATTCGTAATATATTAAAAAAGTGAACATTATTTTTTTAATCCACTCTCCGCAGATGTAAATGAACATTAAAAGTTTCTTAGTAGACAAATCTAACGGTATGGCAAAACCAATCTACTGCTCAACCATTCAGATAGCCATGGTATTGTTATCTCCCTTCTCTGACCTTTTCCACTCAACACATTTATATATATGTTAACATTTTGTTCAGACTGGAGAGAGGAACGGGGTTTAACGTTCACTCAACACAACTAGGTCATTTCGGGACTAACATATGGTTTAATTTTATTTCAATAATTCGCTTGCGCGTTGGGGTCTTAAGAAGTTGGAGGAAACCTTTTGGCTGGAATGATGATAGTTGGCACACAGATGAAATATTGATGCCAAATCTGGATACAATGGTTTCGTATTTGATTTTTATTTTATTAAACAACTCATATGTTCAACCAATGTGCTCTCCGTACTTTTTTATTTCAATTTACTTCCGACAATATTGGTGTTAGGCATTATTACATATCGCTCAGTCATATAGTCGAATAACTCATGTTTGTTGTCACTCCCCATTTAATCAAGAGTTTGTTACACATCTCCCGTAGCAATGATCTCATTATATTTGGAATGTATTTAACCAGTTCTATCACACATGTTATAATGCCTGACACCAATATTGTCTTTAATAAATGGGGGGTTGGGGTGGCCTAGTGGTCTAGAGTGCCGCGCTGAGTGAGTAAGAGATCGACGTGTAAGGACGTGTTTATATCGAGCTCTTCAACCGTGAGAAGTTATCCAAGCGTAACAAGCTAGTGTGTGCTAACTAGTATGGATAAATCAGAAAAGTTTAAAAACCGCCATAAATTCAAAGATAGAACTGTAAGAATCCCAATAAATTGCCGTGGAGTGAGCGCATCAGAAATCATTGATAAAATTGAAACCGTATGTGGGATTGATTCTGTGTTAGCCTGTGTTTCCAGAAACGAGAGATACGAAGTTACCTTATCTACATCTACAGTGAGTGATATTCTCATAGAAAAAGGGTTAGAATTTGACGAAGAAAGTGTTAGATGCTGCTATGTAGCCAATAAACAAAAAGTAGTTAGTATAATGAGTTTACCTTACTATATCGAAGACGAAGAAATTACCGAGAGGTTCGAAAAGTGGGGTGTTAAAATTGAAGGAGAAATAAGAGAGAGGATAGACAGATTAACGGGTTGTGCTGACGGCACAAGGATAATGAACGTCACATTCCCACCCGGCATTAGTTCTTTGCCATTCTCGATTGGATTTACAACAGCCGACGGATATGAATATTTCAACGTTAAACATAATGAGCAAAGTAAGGTATGTTTTATTTGCTTATCAGACGACCATCTTAAAACCGACTGTCCAAATCTTAAATGCCACCAGTGTGGTAAGAACGGCCACTACAAAAGAAACTGTCAGTCATCAAAATGCGATACGTGCCAATATTATCAGTGTAAATGTGACAACATCGATTTAGAAATAACCGAAATAACCACCCCAACACCCCCATCACACAATGAAATTAAAAACCAGACAGAAGTTAAGAGAGATACAGAGTCTACTAAAACAAAGGACATTTCTAGTCAGAAATCAGGAAATGAAATTACAAAACCAAAGAAAAATATAAGTAAACAAAACGATAAATTAACTGACACAAGTGGGGTACAATGTGAGAACAAATCAATGGATATTGAGCCTCTGTTAACCAACACTAAGTCAACCAAACCGACTACTGTACATAAGGAGCAAGGTAAACCTGTTAATAATGAGCACCATTCATCAACTATCAACACCCCAACCACCAATAGAGATGCATGGAGAATTATAAAAGGAAAACCACAGGGCCAGAAAGCAACTAAATTACCGAGTAAACGAATCTTATCTTATACCAGCCCCAATGACCCGAAAAAGCATCGAGAGTGTGATAGTCTTTCTGATACAAATTCGTACGTAATAGACATCTCCTAAATAAAACCTTCACGATGACAAAACTCGTTTCAATTAACTGCAATGGACTTAGGAACATGGATAAAATAAAGAACCTATTCGCTCTCTTTACGTTTTTTAACTTTGACATCATCTGCATACAAGAAACATTCTGGGATCAAGAAATAGCAGAATTGTGCAAAAACTTATGGGACGGAAAGATCATCTATAATAATTTCAATAACAATAGACGAGGTGTGGCCATTCTATTTACAAATAAATATAAAAATTGTGCAGCAGATGTCATCAAAGATACGGAAGGTAGAATTCTAAAAGTAGAAATTGTAATCAGTAATAAACTTATTCACATTTATAATATATATGCACCTAATGATTATCGTGAACGTATTAATTTCCTAAACAAAATAAGTAATAATTTTATTGATAAAACACAAGATAATATCGTTTGTGGAGATTTTAATGATATCTTAGATAAAAACATAGATAGATGTAAGTATATGGTTACTAACAACCAAACATCTAAAGTATTTAATAATTTTGTCTCAACCAATACACTAGTTGATGTTTATAGATATATTAATCCACATAAGTCGGGATTTACTCGTATACAAAATAGAGAAGGTTCTATCAAAATGAGCAGGATTGATTATATACTGTTTAGTAATACCCTACTACAATATATACGCCATTCTTTTATTCAAAATACGGGTTTTTCTGACCATAGTATTGTATGCACTATATTCAATGTTGACACTACTGAAAGAGGCCCTGGCCTATGGATGATGAACAATACTTTGTTAGACGATAACTCGTATACATCATCAATTACGAAAATTATCAATGATAAATTACAATGTCCCCTGTATACTTCCGATCCACTTGTTTGGTGGGATAACCTTAAATACACAATTAAAAAGGAATCAGTTATTTTTTCTCGCAAGAAGTCGAATAAGGAAAAATCAGAATATTGGAAATTACAGAATTCCCTCGCAAAATTACAAGAAAAATTATCTAAAGGGCTTTATGTTGATCAGAATGTAATTCAAGACTTAGAAAGTAAGATACATGAATTTGATGTGATTAAATGTAAAGGCGCTATACTTCGGTCGAAAAGCAGAGACGCACTAGAATCAGATAGATGTACTTCTTATTTCCTAAATCTTGAAAAGAAGAATAAAGAATCCCATTATATTAATTCTGTATTTAACAATAATGATGATATTATTGAAAATGCTGCTGATGTATTACTCACTTGTAAACGTTTTTATAATGATTTATATACTACTCCTCCAATCGACAATAATACCGAGATGCAGCAGACGACAATATGCAATCTTATTGATACTCAACTATCTGACCATGATAGAAACAAATGTGAGGTTGAGATCACCCCCAATGAAGTCTTACTGGCTCTAAATGGAATGAAGAGAGGGAAATCAGCCGGCTCTGACGGTCTATCGGTCGAGTTCTATCTACACTTTTGGCACATATTATCTCCTATTTATATGTATATTTTAAAGCACATTGTTAAGACTAAATCATTATCCAGAACTATGTGCTACGGTATAATAAGTCTATTTTATAAGAATAAAGGCGACAAGAGACTTCTAAAGAACTATAGACCTATCACCTTACTAAATATCGATTATAAGATTTATGCAAGAATTTTAGCTGTCTTAGGTACGATTATCCCCCCTGAACAAACATGTATCCCAGGCAGAGACATAGCTAATAATATATCCTCTATTAGAGATGTCATAGATTATGTAGATGTTAGCAATTCAGAAGGGTATATTTTACGACTAGATGCTTTGAAAGCTTTTGATAGGATTCTTCATCCATATATATTTCAGATTCTAACTAGTTTTAATTTTGGCCCTAATTTAATTTCACACATCCAAACCCTATATAGTAATATGCGCAGCTGCGTGAAAGTCAATGGGCACTTATCGTCATACTTCTCACTATCAAGAGGTGTACGGCAAGGATGCCCAATTAGTTCTCTCCTATATGCCCTGGCAGCACAACCAATTAATGTTATTGTTAAGACAGCAATGTCTATTAAAGGTATAGCTATTCCAAATAGCCCATCACCATCTATAATTTACCAACATGCAGATGACGTGACTCTTACACTTGCCGACACTAACTCTGTTATTAACACATTTAAAGAAATGAAAATGTATTGTGATGCCTCCGGGACCAAATTCAATGAGGACAAATCTGAACTGCTGCCTATTGGAACGGCTAAAGCTGTAGATATTAATTTGCCCTTGAATATTAATATTGTTAGAGGTTTCATAGAAATTCTAGGTATATATTTAGGACCAGATAAGGTCTCATGTGTTAAGTATAACTGGGACACTAGAGTTAGAAGTATCAAAAACATACTTAATATATGGAACCAGAGAAGGCTATCCTTAATAGGCAAAGCGATAGTTGTCAATATGCTTTGTGTATCAAAACTATGGTATGTCCTAAGAGTTTTTGATATTCCTGACTCTGTTGTCTGTGATATAAATTCTTCCATCAAAAAGTTTTTATGGAATAACAAAACTCCATTAATTAAATCCTCAACCGTAATAGGTAGTTATACACAAGGTGGAATTAATATACCTAATATACAATGTAGACAGCATGCCTTCAGACTAGTATGGTTAAAAAGATATATCGATCCCAACGTTAACTGTGTATGGACACATTTGATGGCATATTTCTTATCATTATATTGTAATCTAAAGTTAGATATTGAAGTATTTTTAATTAATATGTTTAAAAAAGGTTTTGGTCCTATGCCACCATTCTACGTCAACCTACTCACAGTATGGGATATAATAAATAGTAAAAATCGTATCAAACCATGTACATATAATAGCATAATGAATCAACCCATATTTTACAACCCCTTTATAGTGCATAATAACAACCCCGTATCCTTTAACTTGTTCATAAAGTGTAATATCACCAAAATAGCTGATATTTCACACTGTGTTATACCCGGATTGCTTCCCCTTGAATTTATTATCGACATGTTTGAATGTGAAGATATTGATATTAATCCTACTATTATAGCAAATCAGTATAATATAATCTGTAATGCCATACCGGCCGAATGGATTAACATAATTAATAGGGAATCACACCCAATTGTAAAAACACTAGATCTCACATTTATGAGTGATGATAAAACTGTTAATATTACTAATTGTACATCAAGAATGTTGTATACATATTTACGGAATAAGATGTTTCAAAAACCCACATCAGTAGAATATTGGGATAATTTATATTTAGATATCAATTGGAATTTGGTGTGGGCTAATACTTTCAATATCCTGAAAAGTTCGAATTGTATTAACAACGACTTTAATATTGCTCATAATATCATTTTTACTAATGAAAAGTTATTTAAGTATTCAACAATAGATCAACCCCACTGCAAATTATGCAATAGTCATGCTATTGAAACTATGAAACATTTATTTATATCATGTCCTAGTATTAAAACACTTATTGATGGTATAAAGTCTATTTTAATAGATTTCCACCCCGATGGCTTTAGCCAAACAGACTTCCATAAATGGATTTTATTTAGCTACAAACTTTCTACATGTAAGAAAACTAATACAATTTTAAACATTATATTATCCATTGTTCGCCTAGCTATTGTTAAGCGTAGGAATTTATTCGCAAAAACAAACTCTTATGTAGATATCATACAATTGTTCCAAAAACTATTATATAATCATGTCACACATTTATATTACTATTATAAAGACGCAGAATTTAAAAAATTACTTCATTACCCACCATATATTGATGTACACAATTCTACTCCCGTAATTAATCTTAATTTGTAAACATCCCATTGGTATTATGAAGTCAATATTTATCACATGATATAGATAGTTATAGATAGTGGAAATGTCCTGTAATTTTACGAGCTAATTATAGAAACCCGCGGAATTGCCCCTGTAGAGATCTTCTATTTCGTACCACCTTCTAAGATCTCTGCCACAGGGACTATACATTCCATACTTTCATTATAAATATGACATTATTGTAATACATCTATAAATACAGGCGTCGTTTAATATGTACATAGATTTATTTTAAACCTTCCTTTATTAAATTACTAACTTTTAACCTTGTATTATATACATTTATTTATTTATTATGTACATAGTTGTATTACATGATGCCTGTAAACGTAAATATTCCTTTGTTAATAAAGATTTTTAATTATAAAAAAAAAAAAAAGAGTGCCGCGCTTCGACCTCTAGGTGGCCGGTCACCTGTGGTTTCGAGCCCTGGTGGGAGCGTATGTTTCCTCAGGGCACTCCGGTTTCCTCCCACTGCTAAAGACCCCTACGCACAAGCGAATTATTGAAATAAAATTAAACCATATGTTAGTACCGAAATGACCTAGTTGTGTTGAGTGGACGTTAAACCTATTTATCCCTCTCTTTAATAAATGAATAAAATGCGGTTTATTGTCCTACTTTTCTGTTTTTCAGATACACCAATCGATCTAATTACTCAGAATTCAGATTGCTCGACAAACAAAACATTAAAGATAAACAACAAATAAAATTCGCAAATTGGGAAAATAAAAGTATAATTCATTAGTACAAAATGACAGGTAATATATTTAGTTCAGGTATATTTGTTATCTCATTCAAACGACGACCGAGGCTAAAATAATTGTATATGTCGCTTTTAAATCGTTTTGTTTCTGCAGTGCCGTAGGGTGGGTGGGTTTTGTTTTTATTAACTGGCGAAAGCGGTACCAGTTTAAGAGAGAGAAAGAGAGAGAGAGAGAAATTGGGTTTAACCTCCAGTTTAAGAGAGAACGGCGGCGTATCTTTGGCATGGAAGGTAAAACACTTGCTCTTGAAGAGGTGGGGGGTCCACTAATAGGTACTGGCAAAATGACCATTCTCCTGTGTGGGAGGGAGGGGTCGAGAATTCGGTCAAGAAAACAAGGAGTACCATAACTTCGTAGTTAAATATTAACGAAATTAATTTGTATTTTTGAGCTGCGTTTATGGTAAAAAGATATCTGAAAAGAAGAGTTTAGAAAGGGGCGCAATTCCAGTGCTTGAGAGAAGTGGAATAAAGTCATAATCCATATTTTAGCTAAAACCAGTTATTATTACAGATCTAGAAGAGCCTTTATGTCTGGTCATTTCCCCTTCCACAGTGGACAACAGGTAAATGTTAAAATACATTATTAGATGATTTTGCATAAGTATGAAAACTAACACGCCAGTGGTAATCGATTCATGTGTAATTGTAACGGCACCCCATCTGCCCTTGTTCACAGGTCGAAATTAGAAAGGGTAACGCGCTAGTTATATGTAGGTGTGTATACCAACATTTGTAGATACTATGTACGATAATCTGAATAGAAATGAGCGTACGCCGGATTGCGAAAAGGTGAGTTTTTAATTAACGTTTTCGTACGGATGCGAATGGTCCATTTTATATACGAGTCTGTCAACAATATCCAACTGGAATACTGCTTCAAAGGGTTTATATGGATATTGGTTAATGGCCTGGTTATGGGAATTTGCACATCCATCGATTCCAGGTTATATCGTGGTTTTGGCCGAGAATGTCCCTAGGGATTTTTCACTGTGGTTTCCTCACTGTCAGTGTTGCGGGGCGGAGGGTTTGGTGTGACGCCAATTTGAATTTCCGTTAACACGTTGGCGCACATGTTACAGCGTCCCGGAAAGGAGGAATTCGACGAACAGTAGGTTGAAACGCCGTTGTCCGGACCAAATTTTTCTCATGACACAGTGAATGGCGTATGCCAGTCATCGTTATCCTGATAGAATTCATTGTGATTTACTACAGACCAAAGTCACAGATTTTTACGGGACGTTAATCATCTGACACGTTTCTGGTCCGCAGTCATGAGCTTTAGCACTCCTCTTGCAGAAACTTTTGTCATTCCTAGCTCTTTGGCATTAAATTGACCAACGTTTTGACAAATTTTAGCGTAGATTGATTATTATCGTAGCAGGGATACTTGACATCGAGAATAATACATTTTATCGTTAAATTATGAACTCTCGCAGGTGTTCAAATCAATGCCAATATCGGCCATCAGATGCTCTAGTGAGTTAATCATAAAGTTTGGCATGGATAACATGTCTATATAAATTATATAGCATTTGAGATCAAAATAAAAGCCTGCAATAGACAGATAGAGTTCTTACATAATACATCTATAACAACTGTACAATGTCGGGGGGATGGCCAAATGTTTAGCATGTGCGCGCTGTATCATAAAGCCTGTCATTGAGTTAACTGGCGCGGTTCCGAATACCCATCTCTCTCTCTCTCCATACACTGTCTTTCCAACTTAAAGTATCACACTGTTCCCCATAGTCACTCTGATCGTCCATAATTTGCTCAACTTCACTTTGACCTTCTGCAAACCATGAAAGGATGAACCCTATCCATTTTCAGCTTTCCACCACTTTCCTTTCCTGAATTCTCTCCCATTGCCGGAACCTTCTGAGCGAGACATCAGCTACAGATGTTAACAGATTAGCCCATGAACGTGATATAGGCTACAGTTTGGTACCAGAGCTACAGTATGCCCTCATTTTTTGAAAACAAGGTTTTTTATAGATGGTTTTCCAATTGTTATGAGACGATGTCCCTTTCGATTTTCAGCTTCCGCAACCCATTATTTCGGAATAATGCATTATTTGCCGAACGCGATATAAGCAACAGTTTCTTAAAAGGGTATTTCAAATTTAGTTTGAAGCATTGGGGAGAAGAGAACCTTGTCGATAGAGTTCCCTCTTATTTGTCCAAAATTTACAGAGGTAACATGTCTCGGAGAAGAAACCGGAAGCCAGATGATGCCTAGAGTAATTGTGAAAAAGACACACGTTGGTCTGGTATGATAGTAATGCTGATCGTAAATATAAAAGTTTATTTGGGAAGTGGTACCAGGTACTCTATTACGAGTCCACAAACATAAATGCCCCTATGCATAAGCGGAGTATAATTATTCCCGAAGTAATTTAGTTTGTGTCAAGACGGAGTGGAACTCGACCACTTTTCCACCTCCTCGCTCTTTTGCAAAACGATAAATATAGGGCAACCGAATACCATATAACCACTCTTCTGCAAAAATACTACAAGGCTGTAATGTATTTACACTTTCTTCACACAATGATGACAACCATTTAGTTTATTTGCTTTTTATATTTATTTTATATTTCTTGCAGGGGTTATATTTCATATATTCAAACCAATTAACGATAAATGGTTGGCATAACGTGAAAATCAATTGGAAAACATTATATGGAGGGGCGTTTCGTGTGCACTAAGGGCCAATTAATTGTAACAGATTCGACTACATCTCTCGCTTTCGCTTATTTATGCCTAAAGTTTTTTACGTTGCTTAAAGGGACAATACCACTCTTGCTGGCTTAACAGGTCCAGAATTCTTTTTAGCCTTATTCTAACTACTAGATGTTTAAGTGTCCTACCTGTTGTGTAAATTATCCATTACAACCTATCTTACTTGTCCAGAGGATTCGAAAATATGTTTAAATCCCAGTTGCATTTGAAAGTGTTTACGTAAAGCTTTTCAAACCATGTTACGGCATGTGGTTGTATGTTTTCCAATATTTAGAATTAGGTGTGTCAAGATGAAATTTGCATCATTTATTAATTGGAATATTGTAAAATAGTACAATTTGTTGACCAGAATTAAGATTGGGACATATTATTCAATTACGACAAGAGTGGTATTGCGGCTTTAAGGGCATTTACGCGTTGACATTTTTTTCGCGCGAAGATTAATTGAATCAATATCTTTAATGCTGATTTGTTAATGTTATTAGCCATGTGACGGTTTCATATTAATTATTATTTTTGTTTCCTTTATAATAACTATATTTCTTGCCTTTATACTGACATTACTTGCTTGAGAATGACAAGAGGAATTTGTTGAAACGTAGTGTAAAATAAACTCAGTGATTGTTTTCCATATAAATTTGTGTTTTGTATAAGATCAATTGAAAAGCAGAACAGAAAGCGGTTTAGATTTAACAGAACGAGGATCGAGAATTTAACGATAAACTGTTGAAACTCGATTGGAAGACATTTACACTCGACAGTGTGGTTTTAACAAAATAAAGCTGGTCAGATTTAATATTTCAAGGAACGAAACTGGTCGGACATAATTTGCACAATACAACGCTTACTGTTGGGGATTAAGATGCGTACGATTTGTGCAGGCATGATTTATTATCCACCAAGTAGCATCGAACTTGTGGTATTTCCTATAATTCATGCATTTCTGTGTTTATTTATCTGCGGTGGAAATATTTTAACAATTGTTGCGGTATGGAAAAATCCAGTTTTAAGAACAACACCAAATATGTTTGTGGTTTCTTTAGCAGTTGCTGATCTGATGGTTGGTGGGTTGGTGGTTCCCATGCAAACTTGTCGGTTTATTCCATCCATATCAGAAACGTTAGAGACCAGCGAATGGTTTTGTGTTTTAAAGTGTGTTATATTTGCTACGTCAGTTGTTTCGTCTGTCTATTCCATGATGGCAATTTCATTCGATCGAGCATTATACATTGGATATCCGTGTCGATATCAAACATTATCAAGCCCTAAACTTGTAATAACTGTTAGTTGGCTATTGTCCATAACCTTGGGAATGACTCATAGCTACTACAATAACTGGGACACATGTAAATTCTGCAATCCCGCGCTCTTCTTTAAAACGGAATTTCAAATCTACGTACAACATGTAAATTTCCTAGTTTGCCTCATTTTAACGAGTATTTGTTATGGTTTTATCCTGAAAATAGCCAGAAAGCAACAAAACCAAATTCTTAAATGCCAAGTTCCAGATGCCAAGAAAAAAACAGAAAATGACCTAAAACTTGTGAAGTTTTTTTTGCTTGTGTTTGGAATTTTTGCATTTTGTTGGCTACCAATGATGGTTGCTATGACGATTGAGCAATTAACAAACAGTGTTCCTGGGATAGTGTTGCATATTACAACCCCACTTTGCTTGTTGAATTCCGGGATGAATTTTATTGTTTATGCTATTAAGAATAATGAATTCCGTCAAACATTTCACGAAATACTTGGTTTTAGAAAGTTTTGCCAGACGAAAATTTCTCCACAAAAAACATGCAATGGTAGATTTGAGCAAACAGCACTTGACTACAAAACCCAGCCGGGATATTAAATACCGTTGTTCTAAAATAAATATGGCCAGTTTGAATCTAGTACACATTATCAATGGAGTATGTGAAATTAATGCTGCGGATATCATATCTCTTTACAAAGATGCCTAGTGATTTGTTGTTTGGCTCCTGGTTCCATATGCGATTTCCTAATTAGATTTTGGAATGACAACCAGCCATTTAACTTGTGTTTTTCGTTTCTTTTTTTTTTCTCTCATTTAACTTTTTGGGATGTTTGATTTTCATTATGGCACTTTGTTAACTGACGCTGTGGGTGTTCACCAATAGTATATATGTAATAGAACTGGATCAACAGATCGCATAATTAAATAGCGTATCATTAGATTATGTAAATATAGATTGAATAAATACTGTTAGACAAAAAAACACATTTCCGATATCATTTTAACAGAGAGATCTTTGCTACGGTTGATCATTAACAAAAAGGTTGAGAAGAGGGTGGACACAAAATGTAAAAATGTACAAATTTTGCCCGGGCAACGGCGCTATGGCCCACTCTTATATCGAACTCCAGCTGTCAAGGGATATTTTACTTGCACGGCAATGTGTACACGGGATCTCGGTATTTTTAGGATTGTGAACACGATACCGCTATAGTTTAAACAGCTTTTGTATTATCTCCACGGGAACCCCATTTTATCATGTATTGCTGATATTACTCACTAAATAAGTTGGGGAATTTGCTGGAAATTTCAATCAAATTGATCCAGTCTAAACCGAAAATTTAGCGATTGAATTTACGGTCTTGCCTCGATCATCGGTACGATAACAAACAGTCTCAATTATCCATTTCATGATAAATCATGAATAAAGTTGAGCAGCAAATCGGACCCTAATCTAGTAAATGTTGCAGGCTAGTTATGATATCGTGAATTAATTATAGTCTGGATAACTTAATTTATTATTTAGATAACATTTCCGGCCTTAAGAAAGACCTACAATAGGTAGATTTAGCTCTTGCATAATGTATGTTTAAATTGATGTTACTCACTTTTAGTAAATGTAATATTGAATTAAATTAGTATATTCACTAAATAAAGTATTATTAATTCATTTCTGTCCACTGGAAATATAATGAAGCGGGATTTAACGTTTCTGCACTAGGAAATTTACAAACAGGAATTGAGGACGGTTCCTGAGCAAGTAGATCCTAAACCTGTATCGTGTAAAAACAGTTACCAACTGCAACACAAATTCTAAGTTTAATGTAGAAGGGTTAATGATCATCTGACATAAATACTCCCATCATGTTATTTCCGCTTATACGAAGGGGGTGGGGATGGCCTAGTGGTCCAGAGTGCCGCGCTTCGACCTCTAGCTGGTCGGTCACCGATTGCTTTAGGCTGTGCTTTCGAGCCCCAGTGTGAGTGTATGTGACATGAAGATAGGGGCGCCTTCTCAACCTTGTGGGTTTCCCCCGAGCACTCCGGTTTCCTCCCACTGCTAAAGACCCCTACGCGCAAGCGAATTATTGAAATAAAAATTATAAACCATACGTTAGTCCCAAAATGACCTAGTTTGTGACGTTAAACCCCATTTCTCCCTTTTCTCTCTCCGCTTATACGATGCCGCACGGAAATATTTCCCTAATTCACAACTTTGAATTCTCGCGTTTACCTATCACATGTTCATTTCACAATCACCGACTGGCTGACTGAAATACTTGGCACGTTTCTGGTTTACATATTTACAGATCGTCAATCCGAGACCATCTACGAGCTTCCCGGCAACTGTGAGCTGTTTCAGTCATTCTGTTATCCCCTCAGACCCATGATAACTTCTTGTTCTGATGTGGCTCATTAGAGTCGATTCCTGGTTTTCTGAGAAACACTACCATTTTGTTTACAGACCTCAATATATGGTTCCTTCGATACCTCTACAGGATTTGTGATATATGACCTTGGTGGGTTTGATTAGATGTCAATTCATTTGTTGTCTCTCTTTTACAACTAAACATACTTTATCAATTTAAAGATAAACTTCAACATATATTTGGATACAACAAAATGTACTCTATCAATTAAAAGATAAAATTACTCAATAGTAGGTGTATATGTATTCTCCATAGGTAGATGATATTTTTAAAACGACCAGCAACAATGGCTATGGGAGGAAGTCCATTGATAATATTTCTTGTGATATTTTTTTAAAATCTATTGTTTGTAATGGCTAACAGCCACCCCACATAATCTTTATAGTTGCCGATGATTTAGTCGAGTAGTATTTTATATATTAGATGGGTTTAGCGTCCGCTCGAAACATCTAGGTCATTCGGGACCAACATTTGGATGAATGTTATTGCAACAATTTGCTTACGCGTAGGGATCTTAAGCAGTAGAGGGGAAACTGGAAAACCAACGAAGTTAAACAGGTTTCCCTCCTCGTAGTCAGTCGGATCGAAACCACGCCACTTGACTCAAAGACATACCGATTATCTTATGAGGGGGTTTGGGATGGCCTAGTGGTCAAGAGTGCCGCGCTTCGACCTGTAGCTGACCGGTCACCTCTGGCTTGCGGCTGTGGTTTCGCATTCTATCTACCAAGGGATGTTAAAACGTGCACGCCAATGTGTACATGGAACCTCGGTTTTTCGTATCACAAGAACGACTAGACAGCTGTCCTTGTCAGACCCCCCGTCCTGTGTCACTGACAAGGGGAAGCACCGCCTGAAATCTGGATAAACTTTCTCGGCCAATGCAAGGATCGAACACCCAATCTCAAGGCTAGCGATTGGCGTGTAGAAACAAATCACAATACTAGTTATAGATGCTGGGGGTGTAAACAGGTTATTAAATATAAATAGAACGGTGGTGTGGGGGGGGGCATACCATGAAAGAGGTTACCGAAATTATAGGGAAACTGACGTGAACTAGCAAAAGTGGGCAATAACATTGAAGTTGTCTAGTTATTGCACGGCTAAGCTCCATCCTGTCTACTAGAGCGAAAACAATCGACTTATTCGACGAAAATATCAACCGGGTAGAAAAATAAAGAATACCTAAAATTATAATGCGTGGATATATTCTCTATGATATACACACTATCACGTTTATTAAAGCAGAAACATTTGATTAAGGGAAACTAAACGACTAGAGAAAGGGTCTATAGATCTTCGTAGGGTATTCCTACAATGAGTCATGATGCTAATTTGTCTATCTAAAGTTTGCTTAATAACATTTTAATCGCAAGGAAATACTTCAGGTCGTAATAATATATTTTAAGCAGCCTTGTTAGTCAATCTGAGCGAAGTTATAATTGCCTTTAATAGCGGTCCATTTACCCTAAATATTAGTGCCTAATAAATTCTGGTATTATCCTCTGCCCTCTCACAACCGCTTAGTCCACTTTATCAAGACATCTTTATTCGTAGGTGTTTTGGTGACAATCTAGTATTGTGTTAGTAGATTGGGTGTTCCACTTTTTATGTACATAGCCATGCATATTGTGAAAATAACTACTATATAAATACTTTCAGATAAAATTGAAGTTGTTGTCTCCCGCCCTAATTCGACTACTTGCAGCGAACAAATACTCTTCACTCTGCTTAACCCATCGTCGATATCCTCGGTGTTCTCATTCCATTCCACTGGCCAAACGAGGATGTGCTTAACCCGGACAGAAAGTTTTCATTATCAAACTTAGTCGTGGCTATGGTGATACACTATTTTGCCTTTCAAGTTTTTAGGACTTCGAATTCTGTCTTATGGTTTGGATTGTTCGTACTTGGTTTTTATTTTATTTATTGATACATAAATGCAACAATATACTTTAATGCCTCAATATAGTATCTTGATACATCTATGTAACAATACAACAGGTGCACATATTAAATTTTAATTCAATATTGAATCTACATTCAATTATAATTTTCTGGAACGATTATGAATTGTTAACTATATTTGTTTTTCAATAATTAAATCTACATCAAATACTTATCATTATCAGTTTGTTATGTTATGTGTGTTTCCATGGGAAACATCACACTTTCAGATAAAAATAAAACAGTTTTCGAACAAACATGTATTTAAAAAACTATATTGCGTTTACTTAAGCAATATTAAGATGTACATTCCTTAAAACTTATTGACCATTAAAGTTGTTTGTTTAACTCTAAAAGGGTGGTAATCGATTTTTACCAGCATATGGGCGTTTGGTTTGTTTAACACTTGGTGGTTTGGGTTTAGACATGTTTGGTATAGGTGTCACTGATTTGATTAGACTTTGTAAAACAGAGTCATTCTGTAATTTCTTGGGTATTCGGCGACGTTCTTAAGCACTGTCATCTGTGGGCATGCTCTTGGAGAGTTAGCTTGTTTAATTTAAGATCATCTAGTTCGTTTCGTTTCGAAGGACCTTAGTCCGTAACTCAAAATCCTCCAAAATCTTGGACATCGAAAACACGAATTATTGGTCAATTTAAATCAGCATTGATGATATAAACTTACCGGGAAAAGATGAGCTTCTGATGTTCGATATTTAAGATGAAATATTGTTTTTAACATTGGTAAACGAATCGTATACCATAAAGCGCTTCAACCCCAGTTGTATTGAGAGACTCGAGGGACGAGCTAGACACATTACATCAAATCAAACGGAGTTATGTACACTGGAAAAACTAGACGCTGGCTTATTTCGCCGAGCATAACTGATTTGAAATTGGGGTAAACACGCAAACCATTTTATGTAAATCAGTTTATATACATTCATATTACAATATTATATGCGTTGCGACTCACTCTTGTGAATTTCTAGGTCTCAAATATTAGCGATTTAGCTCCTTTAGTGCACACTGATTCTGTCTTTCGTTGGTGATTTTATTTGAAGTTCTGGATGGTGTAGGTTCTGCCTTAGTTGAACATTTTGATTTGATAGTCAAATTTAATTTAGCTATCGGGTAACAATAATATTCCGATTTCAAACAAAACAAATACCGGATTTAACAAGTGGTATAAAAGTCTCATTGCGTCATTTTAGGTTAAGAATAGTGTAAAAGTTGGATCTCTAATGTGAAAATCAACTCAAAAATGGTTCAATTTCCTTCAGTATTAACAAAGATATGATGAATTGAATTTCATCGATCTACGCTGTTTGCTATATACATTGTCCGTCGCCATTTTGTTGTGGGCAAACAAGTTTGGTGGGCTTGTTTTAAATCCGATTGAATCCAAGCCGGTTTCGTTCGTTCGTTTGTTTCTGGGGTTTAACGTCAACTTCCAAATTTTAGTAGTTTGATTGGATAATATTAGATTGACGTTAGTGCTTAGCAAATCAAAATTGAAGTATCTACTAAAATTTGGATTTTATCTTTAGTTGCGATTTTGAGAAACAAGACCCTGGTCTAGAAATGCTGAACTAAACATAATGCCTTTTTTTATCTTGTGTGATGCTTACTGGTGCAATAAAGAATCCGGATTTTCTTTTCCGAAGAACAGTTTTGACGTCATGACCCCAGGATTTATTCTGATGATATCGGTACGGTAGTAAGAATAAAATGAATACTTCTGTAATTTAGTTAACCTCGTTCGAGTTAATCTTGTCCGTAAATCGGGTTGTTTTTGTATTTATAGAGATTCGATTTTGATGTTCGGTTATCCAGGTATATATAATACATGGTATCCATTACCTGGTGTAGATGGCCACAGTCAACCAGTCTCAGAGATCTAAAAGGTAAATAGTAAAATATTGTTAATCGATGTTTCTGTTTTTTTCCACACCTGGGCGTTATTATACAAACGTGAATGAATGAAATGGGGTTTAACGTCCTACTTTTTTGCACCGACCAGGCTAATGAAGACGGACATACGGCATACAGTGTTGAAAGTTTTGCCCGAATAGCGATTGAATTCCAACTGACAATGGTTCTTGTACGTGTATGCCAACGTGTACATATAACCTCGTGGGGTTTTTTATTGGGTTTTTTTACAATCCGAACGACTAGGCGCTGATCTTATCAGGTCCAGCATTACTCACAAGGGTTTGGGTGGGGGAAGGGGGGCACAGTTTGTTAGAAATGTGAACACTTGCAATTACTGGTACCGGGTGTTATGTATATCCCCTGCCTTCTACATGACACCCATCACGGTTGGCAGCTAACTGGTTGAGACCTGGTTTTCAGAAGACAAGCGTTACTTATTTCTCTTAGGTGGTAACATATCGTTCTATTTTATTTTAATAATCCGCTTTATCAATGAGGGGAACACGGTGGACCCGGAGAAAGTTCACCAGGTTGGACAGGCGACTTTACTCCTTGTCACGCAGACAAGTGGGGAATCAAAACCTCGCCACTTGAGACTCAGTAACAGACCTTATGATGAAAAGCGCGCGCTAAACCATTCGCTAACCCCTACCCAATATGTATCTATTGTTGATAGCTAAAGAGTCAATATGGCCGATTTAATCACATATGCAAAACCCCTTTATGCATTGTACATGTATTTATATATTTATAGAAGATCCTCTGGTGAACAGGGGATCACGGTGGCTAAGTGGATAAGGCGCTGGTTCGCTAGCCTGGAGGTAGAGTGTTCGATCCCTGCATTGGCCGAGAGTTCATATCGATTTTCCGGCGTGATTTCCCTTTGTCAGTGATGCAGAAGGAGGGCCTGGCAAGGACAGCTGTCTAGTCGTTCGGATGGGACGAAAAACCGAGGTCCCGTATACACATTGAAGTGCACGTGAAAGATCCCTTGGCAGTTGGAATTCGATATAAGAGTAGACCGTAGCGCCGCTGCCCGGGAAAAAATTGCCTCATAGCACCTTGTATGGCGTATGCCCGTCTTCCATTAGCCCAGGTTATGTGCATAATAGTGGGACGTTAAACCCCATTTAATTCATTCACTCCTGTGAACATTATAATATCCCCAAGACGACCCTGATGACATCCCAATAAACATTGTATTTATCTATTCATAGGAGATCCTGGTGAACATTATAATATCGCTGATCAAAATCCAGATATTGTACAAAGATTGACGAATCGTCTTAAGTTTTACAAGGAAACCGCCATTCCTGCTCGCTACCCAAAAGGTGGCCCGGCATCGGATCCTGATAATTTTGGCGGTGTTTAGTCACCAGGGTTGTGTTAAGTTATAATTAATTGATAATTGGGACCCTTTTTAAAAGGAATAAATATTATTAGAGTTCCATTCGCCTCTTTAGGAACTCCGATGTAATTGTGCTTCCTTGTTATATGTTCTTATTCTAAGCACAGATAAAGAAATGAGACGAAATTAGGTTTAACGTCATACTGTTCTGCTCCGACTGGGCTAATGAAGACGAGCATCTATACTGTGTGCTATGAGAGAAATTTTTTCCCGGGCAGCGGTAATATGGCCTACTCTTATATCGAATTTCAGCTGCCAGAGAATCTTTCATCAACACCCGAACGGGACCTTGGTTTTTCGTCCCATACAAACGATAAAACAGCTGTTGTTGTCAGGACCTCGGAAACCACGTCGGAAAATCTCGATCAACTTTCTTATCCAATGCAGTGATCAAACACGCGACCTCCCGGCTAGCGAGCCAGCGTCTTACCCACTTAGCCAGAGAGAGCGAGTGAGAGAAATGGGGTTTAACGTCCACTCGGCACAAATTAGGTCATTTTGGGACTTACGTATGGTTTTCAATTTTTATTTCAATAATTCGCTTGCGCGTAGGGGTCTTTAGCAGTGGGAGGAAGGTACTGAAAGAGTTACCGCCAATATATTTAAACCCGCAGAAGGGGGTATTTCTTGTATATAAGTATGAAAATCTAGACCATTGCAATTTTTCTGGTTATGATTAATGTGGCCTACTTAAAACATAATGGTTTTAATTAAAATCAAAACATTGTACAGTGTCTAGATAGTCAATACCTCTAATATATTGGTATTATACAGCGCTGTAAGTATTGCTCTCTTACTTAGGCCACTTCAATTTAATTATCTGTCTTGATAAATAAATATACCATACAGTGTGCTATGGAGGGAATGTTGCCCGTGCAGTGCTACGGCTTAATCTTATATCGAATTCCTGCTATCATCGTGTGCACGGGACCTCCTATCCTTGCAAGGTCATCCGTCATACATCCCTGACAAGGGAAAACCTCCCGGGAACTTTCTCGGTCAACACCGGGATCGAACCCCGGACCTCCTAGTCACTGTCATGGGTCCTTCTACCTTCTCTGATGTGCACTCAAGTATATACAAGGGACCTCGGTTTGTCGTCCCATCCGAACGACTTTACACTGTCCATAGTTAGATCATACTTGCCTCATCACTGACCATAGGAAACCACGCCTGAAACATCCATAGGATCTTACTCTACTCATTCAACACTGGCAGGACCCGGCGGGATCCCTTGGTTAATTTCACACGCTGAGCCACCGTGGTTGCCTTGTAATGTGTGTACTACGTTTACACTATGATATGTTGGTGTATTGACTATTGTATACAGGGTTAGGGGTTTGAGTTGATGTATTGACAATTGTGTACAATGCACATTTATCTTGGACGACCCTTTATGTCAATTAAACCCTCAAACATTAGCGATACTAATCCTTATACTCAAGATAAGTCAAGTTTTAGCGAGAATAGCAAGGAAGACTTTAAGTGTGCCATGGAATACTAATTTGACAAAACAAACTTCCCCTTCTCATACTGAGGGTCAGAATGTGTATGTAGCAGTTCGACAGTCTAAATTGTACGAAATGTCGCTGTTGACTTTTTTAAGGGAACTTTGGCTGGTAAAAAAGACTTTAATTGTTTTATTGACGCCGATTATACTTCTACCAATAGCTGTTATCGGACAATCTATAGTAAGTGTATTTTTCTTCAATATTTGTTTAAAGAGAGTGTTACATGTGGTTCACGATTTTAAAGCCCCAATAACACTCTTGTTGTACCTGAATAATATGCCCCAATCATTATTCTGGTCAACAAATTGTACTATTTTACTATATTCCAATTAGTTGATGATACAAATTTCATCTTAACACATCGAATTTAAAAAAATTGGAAAAATTCAACTACATGGTTTGAAAAGCTTTACGTAAACACTTTCAAATGCAACTTGGATTTAAACATATTTTCGAACCCTCTGAACAAGTAAAATAGGATGAAATGGATAATTTACACAACAGCTAGGATACTTAAACATCAAGTAGCTAGAAAAAAGCTATTATTTTTTTTTCGTGACCTGTCAAGCCAGCCAGAGTGTTATTGTCCCTTTACGATTACGGCGATATCAATCTGGATTTTCAACACACCATCCCTTGACGACCTACTTCTTAACTTCAGGGTACATGTAAATGAAATGAACTGGGGTTTTTTTTAGTCGTTGATTAGTGCCATTGCACGCTTGTATTAAGACAATTGCCATGTTAAGAATTCTCTAATTTAGGTCATTAAACGCAGTTGATATAATGTGTACCAATCATTATTCTGGTCAACAAACACTATTTTACAATATTCCAAATAATTGATGATACCAATTTCATGTTAACACACCGAATTTAAAACATTGGAAAAATTCAACAAAATGGTTTGTAAAGCTTTACGTAAGCCTTTTCAAATGTAACTTTGATTTAAAAATAATTTTGAGCCCTCTGGACAAGTAAAATAGGATGTGATGGATAATTTACACAACAGGTAGGACACTTAAACATAGTAGTTAGAATAAGGCTATTTTTTTGTTTTCTGGACTCGTCAAGCCAGCAAGAGTGTCATTGTCCCTTTAATAATAGCAACTGTTAAAATGTATCTTTAGTTGGTCATAGCACCAAACTTTTACTATGGAACGTCGAAAAATATTTTGCATAACAGAACCCAAACACTTCGAAACCAGTTTCTGACATTTCCATTGGCAATAAGAGGTGGCTTTTATTCTAAGTCTATGAAAAAGAGAATTCTTAAACAATAAGCTTTATGGCCACTTACGGGGGATCACGTGGCTAAGTGGCCAAGGCGCTGACTCGCTAGCCTGGATGTCGGATGTTCCATCTCTGCATTAGCGGAGAAAGTTCATCTCGATTTTCCTTCGCAGTGGTGCAGAACGGAAGGTCTGACAAGAACAGCTGTCTAGTAGTTCGGTTGGGACGAAAAACCGAGATCCCGTGTACAGACCCATGGCAGTTGAAATTCAATATAAGAGTAGGCCGTAGCGCCGCAGCCCGGGCAGAATTTCCCTCGTAGCACACTGCATGGCGTATGCCCGTCTTCCATTAGCCCAGGTTAGGTGCAGAAGAGTAGGATGTTAAACGCCATTTCATTTTATTTATGGCTACTTACAATATAAACAACAGAAAGGGCAATAGTAATAGTATATATGTACCTATTCACGACATTGAGACATGAATACTATATACATGTAGGTTAAATCGCACTGTTTATGTGTGATCACGTATTTATGTTTGTGTCAAAATTAAAAAATGTGTAAACTTGAAATCAAAGGAAATGAGATGGGTTAATTTAAATGGCCTACTGTTTTGCTTCGACTGGGCTAATGCAGACGGGTATACAATGTGCTATGTGGGAAATTTTGCCAGGACAGCGGCGTTATATCGAATTCCAACTGCCAATGGATATTTTACGTGCATGTCAATGGGTACACGGGACTTCGGTTTTTCGTCGCATCCGAACGACCGCGAAACAGCTTTCCTTCCAGACCCCCCCCCCCCTCCGTCATGCACAAACTTATAATGACTGGTTATATAACATGGGCTATACACATATTTCGATTTTTGTCAGGGGATCTTTACGTGTTCCGTATGGTATACACCGGCACAGGAATTTCTGTCACATTCGAACAACTAAGCGCTTTCTTTGTCAGGCCCCAAGTTGAAACCCGCTTTGAACCACTGGACAATACCAAGGAACACTCATAAAATACCAAAACCTTGCTGTTTTAGGCTTCCGCGTTAAAATAGTACACAATGTTCACTTCATGATTAATAATTGGCACTGCAGTTTTTCCAGAATGAAACGATTCAAGCATACCCTTGTACAAGAAATTCGTCAATCAGCAATCAACATTGTTTGTCACGGGATATACATTCAAAAACAAATGGTATATTAATTTTAATTACATTTCAGGAATCAAGATGTGCCTATGGTTTATCTATTATGACAGTTTATTGGATAACCGAGGCTATACCTTTAGCATGTACAGCCTTACTTCCAGTACTAATATTTCCCCTTCTAGAAGTTCAACCAGTGGGTAAAATCTGTGCTAGCTATATCAAGGTTTGTCTTATATCTATAGATGTTCTCTTCTCAAATGAAAATAAACATGTCGTTTCCTGGGGTCGGTTGCTCAAAACTAAGTTATTTTAACGATCCGTTAACTCTAACGCACATATCTTGGTAATGTGTTGTTTGTTAAACTTCTGTTAAATTTACTACAGAAAACACTATAGAACACTTTAATTTTTTATATTAGCATAAATCTGTAGGAAACATTTGCACCACAGAATGTTCAGAGCCTTTATTTCCAGCAACAATCTTTCTCTCCGTTAAAGTTAACAGATCGTTAAAAGATAACGGAGCTTTGAGCAACCGACCCCAGGGCATTATTTTAAAAAAAACAACATCTGAAGCAGGAGAAAGCTTGTGAATTTCGGGATGTGAAGGCCCTGTGCTTTCTACTACTTTCAATCACCCAGACAGAAACTTTTGATTTTCACTTGACGTCATCGGTATTGCAAATGAAATGAAATAGTGTTGAACGTCATACTTTTCCCTCCCCGTTGCTTTTTTGCTTTTTTTTACAAAGCAGTGAGGCATTAATTATTTATTTTTTTACAGCAGCGGAACTTTTTCTAGAAACTGCCCTGCTCATCTGTAATCACTGTGAAATTTAATTGCACGTAAACCATTAATGGCGGTCATCGTTTTGTTATTTCACGTGTGTAATCTAGCAAGTTGTTTTTTTAGATGACTATTTTCAATTGTCTTGTGTTACTAGGGATTGCAGGTCGCCATTGAAAAATTGTTCTTTTTCCATTCCTGTTTTCACTGTGAAATTGTTGATATGTGATTTTCTATTGTTATTGGGGGGGGGGGGCTAGTGTGATCGCATGTGACATGGGGATAGGGGCGCCTTCTCAACCTCCTGGGTTTCCTTTGGGCACTCCGGTTTTTCCCCACTGCTAAAGACCCCTACGCGCATGCGAATTATTCAAATAAAAATTGAAAAACATACGTTAGTCCCAAAATGACCTAGTTTGTGTCGAGTGGACATTAAACCCCATTTCTTTCTCTCTCTATTGTTATTCTGATTTTATCGGTATATACTTTGAAAGTGCCGATATGTGATTAACTGCCACTACAGTGAAATTGCCGGTGTATCGTTCACTCTTGTTACTGTGAAATTGTAGATATTTTGTTGTTGCTGTGAAAAAGCCGGTGTATCGCTAACTTCGGTTACTGTGAAATTGTCGGTTATTCCTCTGTTACAGTGACATGACGTGCTTAGAATTTTGCTATTATAATTGTAAGATTGCGTGTATGTCATTGTCTCTTGTTCATGTGAAATTGCAATTGTTATAATACGATTTTAGATTCGCTATGGTTTATCCTACTCGACTGAACCTTATGGTAGGATGGTGTATGTATTACACAAACAACTGTTGCGCTCCTTGAAACTTCAAGTTGTAGCTGTATATGTTGGGGGCTCTTTCAAAGAGTTGTAGAGGGAGGTAATCAGGCTTACCTGCATCCTAGAGACCGGGATAGTAATTCTGTCGCGCTATGAGCACGCTTTGTGGATTTGGCGCTATATAAATTGACATATTATTATTATTATTACTGGACCAGTCTGATTTGAATATATTTCAGGATTCTTCTATGTTCGGTTTCGGCTGTTTAACATTTGCTATAGCGGTTGAAAAATGTCGGCTACATAAAAGAATTGCGTTAAGAACCTTACTTCTTGCCGGTTCTAATCCAAAATGGTAAGTTTGTTTTACGGTTAACATCGGTTTGTTTTACGGTTGACATCGGTTTGTTGTTGGTTATGTCTATATTTAGAGCCTGTTTATATTGTTATCAGCTCAGCCTCGTTTATCAAATGGGAGGGGGCGATGGTTAGCACGTGCGCACTGTATCATACGGTCTGTCATTGAGTCAACTGGCGTGGTTTCGATTGGCTTAACTTCTGGTCATCCGGTTTCCGCCCACTGCTAAAGACCCCTACGCGCATGCGAATTATTGAAATAAAATTTAACCATATGTTAGTCCCGAAATGACCTAGTTTGTGTCGAGTGGAAGTTAACCCTCCCCCACCCCCCACCCACACACACCCACACATCTCTCCCTCTCCCCCTATGACCCGTGCGTGTCAAAATGCCGAGGACGGGTTGTGATCTTGGTTTTACGCAACTAGAAGAAACAGGCTGCCTGTTACGGATAACACCCTCACATTTTTGTCTTGTGCACGCCCCATAGGTATTTGTCAAAGAATCAGGTCTTTTTCTAATAAGATTGGATGTATCTGCTTTCCATATGTACCAAAACTGCCATGTTGGGTCTTCTGTCGGTATTCAGGTTAATGTTGGGTTTTCTGTCTATATTCAAGCTAATGTTGTGTTTTCTGTCTATATTCAGGCTAATGTTGGGTTTTATGGTACCCACGTGGTTTATGTCCATGTGGATGAGTAATACTGCTACAACCGCCATGATGTTACCAATAGTACAGGCTGTTTTACTGGAACTTGATCCTGCTCAAAACAAAATAAAAGGTAAACGTTGTGAAGCGAACTGATCACCAGTAAATATTCGCTTGGCCGCCATTATCACTGATAGGGATAAACTCGGGACGAGTTAATTAGCTCTCACTATCACTTTTTTTCTGCAAATTAAATTCTAAGTCATTTTTTTTTAAATTATGGAGGAAACAAATAAGGGTGCTTAGAGTGTATCTGGATAAAAATGGGTACATAAAATAGTACGCGGAGGGGTAAAATACGTTAAAGGAGTCCTAACTGCCCGGACTAGTGTGTATTACATTATATATTAGTTGTATTATTTGTCTTTATCAGACTATTCCCTAGAAGATAGTTTGATCCACGAATTTTCTGAAATCTGTTTTAGAAGAATATGGACTCTCTAGATGTTTTATTCCTTGCAATTCACTAGACTCGTTTTCCTCTTAGCAGTGTTTTAGAGAATTGGAGCCTAATAAGGGACGCTTCTGGGCGTTCGTGACAACGTCAAAGACGCCCTGGCAGTTGGGAATTGATCTAAAGTATCTATAGCTCCGATATCAGGGTTCAGCCTCCCGCATAGCTTTTATACTTTCGATGGCCAACACTACATGGAGATCTGACAGGTTGTTGCGAAAGGTCACGTCAGAGGTCATACAAGCGGTTTTTGACCCTATGGACATTTCATTAACCAATCAGCATTGATGTCAGTAGTGGTCCACAATTAATGGACTACCCACGGCTACATTTCCGTGCAAAACACGCCTAAAGCTAATACCTCACACCATTACGAACATGTCAATGATAACAACTCTTTCAGATCCTATTGTAGTAAAACGAAATAAGATCTGTGTTTTAATCAGATTGACTGTATGGCGTATACCCGACTTTACAAACTCTGGTAATGCATAATTTGTAAACAATTTACACAAAAGTTTTGGCTCTATACTTGGTGTAAAGAGCTTAGGGATAAATCATGGGCGGAATGGTCATTGGGGATCCCTCGCTGCGTCGGTGGGAATTCTCCTTCCGCCATCCGACAGGGAAGATCTATTTTGCGAAAACTTGACTATTTATGGTGCTTTCTGTACTATATTATTCCGTTTCTACCTCACGCACAAACATGGCGTGTGACAATCAATCTGACGAATTCATCAAAAATGGTATCAATTCAAGACTTAAAAAAGCCCCAAAACTACGTGAGAACATCAATTACTTTATGGGCCCCCGAACCTATCATACCCGCAGGATCCTGAGATATATCATCTATGGTAAATCATTCTATAAATATCATTACAGGTGAGGAAGAAATAGAAATGATAGACAGTAATATAAGGTAAGACTTTTAAAATCTTGAAAAGGCTTTTACAAAATATCTAGGCATATAAAGGAAGAAAAAGAAATGTGGAATTATACAATAAAATTGTAAAAGAAAATAATTAGCAAAAGACATCCTTATTTTATAAACGGGGAACTATATATGGTATGAAATTTAAATGAAAGTTTGTCTGGAACAAAATGTAACCCAGAACCGATCTTGTAAAAATAAAATAACGGCTAATGAATTAATGGATTGGATGGAAGTCATACAATAAGAACAACTGTTATGTTGACGTTATCCTATGGACTCGGGCTATATATTTGCCCATTGACTTCAATGTTAAATGGCTGTAACGTCACAGACTGTGGCTTTTTAGCTCAGCATTCCATTGGTTCCAATCTTTATAGGCACAATGGGGACCACATTTTGGCAATCTGCTCATTGTAAATTTGTAGGGGGTTGACTGTTTAGATTTTTGGGGGGTTTGGAGTTGACTGGGGTGAAAATCTCACTTCCGACACAATAATTTCTCTGTAGAAAGACACTTTACACCCATATCCCTCCGATGTAATATCATCAATATTACCCAAAACTGCCCCGAAATAGGAAATTTAGTCCCCTTTCTCCTATTCTACACCAAAAAGTAAACCCAAAAATGCAGGAAGAGGGGAGAAAAAAATTAAGGGAAAAATTGTCTATAGTATTTATAACTCGTACTACATTCGTGAAATAAGGAGAAATAATTACTAGTCTTAGTCGCCTATAATTATTATTTTTGGACTGCTACTCATCTTTTGTTCTTGTTGTTCTTGTTGTTTTTCTTGTTTTTCTTCTTATTGTTGTTCACGGGGGCAACACTCTTCGAAAAAGCTCCATACGATCGAGATGAAACTTGGCATGTTTGTTCCTTTGAAAATTGTGTGCATCGGCTGGCGGATTTCAATTTCAAGATGGCTGGGATGACGTCCCGCTTGGTTTCCGGTTCATAGAACGCCATTACTTAATATACACAAAATCATAATATACTCTCCCATAAAAGAAACGCAATGTGACATTTCGTCGTCGGTATACCCTTGCTCTACCATCGCCTTGTTGCAACAGGAACCGCGACACGTCGCTGAACGAAAGTGCTCTCCAGTGTTGCTATGGCCATACGCTCAGTGTTTGAACCCACTGAAGTTAAATTTCACGGTGTCGGTGTATTTCAAAACAACAGCTCTAATAGGGATGTCTGGCTCATAATACGGTTTGACGTAGGCGTTTACGGACTGTCTAATCTGAGATTCTACGCCATCCGGGAATTGCTGCTGTTGTAGAGGTCGCTGTTGAGAACCGTGTCCTCCAATGACGTACCCGAAAGTGGCGATCCAGGACAGTTGGGGTCACTCTTGTTTGGTCTGAGCTTGTTGATCTTCGCTGTCGGTAGCTATCCCAAAAGGAGAGAAATGATACTCAGGGAAACATTTAAAAGCTTGGCTACATCTGTCTGAGATTCACCTGCAGTAATCGACTTATAGCATTGTTGCGTTGGTCTTCGTTCAGATTTGGCATCACTTGGTTCGTTGAATGTTTACATATGGAACTGATTTGGAAACAGAGAACACCGGGATTTTAAAGGCCCTAATGTTAGGTTCCATGCGAAAAGCTCGCGAAGTTATTAAATTCACGGTGTCTTGGTGCAATCAAGCGAAAACAAATTTCGGCATAAAGAATGACCAGTCACAATTATTGACCCTATATTTTAAACCAATAATGAATTTCTTTTATCCTTACACAATGACATTAAAATCAAGTAAGATTTATGCAAACAACGCCCTCGTTCAAATAAAAAAAATATGTGAAAAATGTGCTGTGCGTTTCTTTTTATTTAAGAGTATATTATTATGGAACACAATTACCTGTATGAACTGTTAAATGTCACCAAAGGATGATGCGCCAATACATTCATTTAATTTATTATCTTTTATATATTTAAATATTAACTTACAGGGGATCTTCTATTTTATCAAAGCGTCACCCATCTAAAACAGAGGAATCGAATTACGCATATTTGTGTAAAGGGATGTGTATATGTGTAGCGTATGCTGCTAATATTGGTGGTAGTGGTTCACTGTCTGGTACTTCACCTAATCTTATTTTAAAAGGCCAAGCTGAAATGTAAGCAACTGTTGATCTGATCACGCTGACATATAAACCGAGGACTTTTAGTAATGACCATTGTTGTCATCGCCTGGCAGGGCAAACTTACTCTTCCGGACACCTGTTACCACTGTTTGTCGTGTATGTTGTACACGGTGAACAGTCCACATGCTGATTACACTATTTTGCTTGAATACACTATTTTGCCTATACGGTACCGTTATTTAGATGTTTCAATTTGTCTAATGGTTTGGATTGTCCGTACTTGGTTTTATTTTATTCCAACCTTCATTTTAACTACTTAACTTATCGAACACTTGGCGGCAGCTGCCTACCACCAACTAGTCCAGGCTATACTCTAATAAGGCTTCTTCGTTCATGGAAACGGGTATGGCACCAATTTCCCAAAGCCTGATACGACTTTCTATTTATTTTGCAAGTTGGCATTGCTTAAAATGTTGTTGGTAGGCTACTTTTGTTTTAATAAAGTCTTTGGTGACTTATCTAAAAATGATAATCTTCGGGAAGACGCCCTTGGTACATATTCCCGAAGCAATGGTGCGAGAAATCCCCTAGTTTTAATTAAAGAGGACACCGCGAGGAGTATGCCCTTGGTAAAGCAAAAACATTGCTCGTTTTAATTAAACTAGGGGATTTATTTTAATCAATTATCATACGTTTATTTCAGATTATTTAATGAACGGGGTTTGGATTCTGGTGTTAATTTTGTATCGTGGTTGATATTTGCTCTACCGGGATCTATTATATCACTGATATTAGCATGGTTATGGTTATCACTCTTCTTTATGGGAACAAGGTAAAATTCACAAACCTAGTCATTGATGACCAATATTATCCTTGAGTGGTATTTATAGTGATTGAGCACATTAAAAAACACAACACAATATATATGAAAAACAATCACTGGTTTATAAACATAAAGTACGGCGTTTCGACAAGTATGCTCTTATCGTTATCAAGTACAAATGATAACGATAAGATAATACTTGTCGAAACGTCGTGCTATAGTATGTGTATAAACCAGTGATTGTTTTCCATATTAATTGTGTTGTGTTTTTTAATCTAGACGCTCGCTCCTTCTCATCTTCGCGTTCACTGCGAAGCCAGGAAGCCGCACTGATTGTTTCATGCTTCTGGCGTCTGTGATGCCCTACAAGATTGGTACCGCGGCCCATAGCGACCTACACTCACAATGGGCATTGTTATAGCATGGATGTGTAGTACATTCCAGAGAACTTAAAGAATCATTACGTAAGATTTAGATAAAGAGCTTACATTTCCCGCTACACAATAGTTCAAAGAAAGATAATGAAAAGGGAATATGTGGGAAATCTTAGTCAGATTACTCCATTCTTGGCGGAGTTGTCGTCGCGTGTATAACAGTATAGTTTCGACTAGCATTGCCACCGTTGATTAAATGATAAACAAAGTCTCGATTATCCATTTTTTAATAAAATCATAGACTGCCAATCGCATTTAAATCTGTTCAAAATCAAAACCATCCAAAGTTACAAGAGGGGTGATTATGCGCTTGGCATGTAAATAAATGTTTAATTAATGATTTACTTAACATTTTAGCTCAAACGAAAGATCTGCATTGGGCAGATATAGCTCCCGAATATTCCATCTCTAATTGTCCCATGACAAAATTAAATAATTTAATTCATTTTTTTTTTTTTTTTTTTATAGAAAATGGATGAACTGGAAGTGTGGTACGGATGAGGGCGTTAGAAATCTTTTAAAAAAACAATATGATGAATTAGGCCCAATAACGTAAGTCTGACATTTAAATTTCACAACGTGAGCATAAGGTCTATCATTGAGTCAACTGGCGTGGTTTCGATTCCCCGGTTGTACGTGACAAGAACTAGGGTTGCCTATCCAATCTCGTGGGTTTTCTCCGGGTCCTTCGGTTTACTCCCACTGCTTAAGACCCCTAAGCGCAAGGGAATTGTTGAAATAAAATTAAACCATGTGTCACTCCCGAAATTACCCAGTTTGTGTCGAGTTGACGTTAACCCCCATTTCTCTCTCTCCTGGTTGATTGACCATTATAAAAAACACTAAAGATGAAATCAGTAGAAAAGTTTAGATGCCAATGTCTTGTTGAGACTGATTAATCGTAATAACTATTGAACAAAAAGGTATTTTTGCATTCTTTATATATTTACTTTTTAGTCTGTCAATGCAGTGCCATATTTCAATTTGATAAAAAAATTCATTGTTTCGGTACGTTTTTGTTTTATAGTTTCGATCTGTAATGTAGACAAGTTAACAGAATATTGAACTATAAAAAAAACGAAACGAAATAGGATCTATGTTTTAATCAGATGGAAATATGACAGATTAAAAAATAAATATAGAGACTATATTGCCTCCAATTCAGGAGTGAGATTCTATGGTTTATAAACTTTTTATATTCAGGTTTGCTGAGAAATCTGTACTAGGACATTTTGTAGTTCTAATTGTCTTGTGGCTGTCGAAGAAGCCACCCGTTGTACCAGGCTGGGGTTCGTTCTTTCCACGAAAGTAAGTACCAACTGTTGGGCCCAGGGCCGTATGTAGGATTTTTAAAAAAGGGGCTGCAGCAGAGTGGTGGGGCGTCATAGCCTACTACGTAATTGATATAAGAAAGTTTGGATCAGGGCAAACGAACCCATTGGCGTGTGGGCGCCCTTAAAACAGACCGACTAATCACTGCCTTAAGAGCATTACTGTATGATCATAATCAACTGTATTATTTTATTATTGAAAGAATTCCAAATATTTTTGGGGGGTGGTGGGGCGCCATTTCTCGGGGCGCCTTATTTTTCTGGGGGTGCAATGTACCCCCAGCATCCCCGCTAAATACGGACCTGGTTGGGCCGAAATAAGAGTGTTTTGGTCGTGGGTACTGATTGGACTGCAAGAAGAATCCCATAAATAGACATGTCTTTTATTATGTGTTGTTCATTTCTGTGAGTGTGGCGGAAAATGACTAGAATGTGTCTATATTTCGCCGTTGGTGCAAGGGCCCTGATGACATTTTCAGCCAAGGGCTACATGGACGCTTAATCTGGTATATTTTGCAATTGATTCCGAGTCATTGATCCTGCTTCAGATGATAAACACCACCTGAATAAAATATAGTTCCGTCCATCTTTAATAGTACATACAGGGGCCAGTTTCACGAAATTTTAACTAAGATAATTTTAGTAATTTGATTAGATAATATTGAATTGATTTTAGTGCTTGAAGTATGTACTTAAATTCGGATTTTATCTTTAGTTAAGACTTTGAGACACAGGGCCCAGTCATGCAGGTGAACCCACTGAACATAACTTTTTATTGAGAAGACAATCCCGCGGGTAACATATTGTAATTATTAAACAATAATAGTACTGTGAAATCCAGTAGACATGGTACAAGGTTAATCAGCGAAATGGATGTATGAGATGTGTTGTTGACGTTTGGGAAAGTAGACGAGGGATTGTAGGGAGTGATAGTTAGAGTGGCCTCTAGAGCATCCACAAGAATTTTTGAAGTGATCAAGGGCCATAACTCAAACAGCAATTATCGGAAATCGCTGAAAATCAATAGGCCTCTTCGTCTCATGACCTTAAACACCGTGTATGAATTGAAAGTCAATCGGTAACTTTAGCCTCTAGAGCGTCCACGGGATTTTTTTTAAGTGATCAAGGGCCATAACTCTGACAGTAATTATCGGAAATTGCTAAAAATCAATAGGCTTCTTTGTCTCATGACCTTAAACACCGTGTATAAATTTAAAGTCAATTGGATATTAACTCTAGCCTCTGGAGCGTCCACAAGCAATTGTGGACGCCGGACCGACGGACGGACGGACCGCACTTACTACACTCGTCACTAGGCTTCATATACATATTATAATATTCAATTTACACCCTTTTTAATTAACACACCTTATCTAGAGTTATAATCCGAATGTTATTTTTTTTTATCGAGATCCGTATGTATTTACCTTTTTTGCTAGATTTTTAAACGGCAAACGTATGTTTTAACCTTGACCTATTACTCAGTGATAAGCTTCCGCCGCAAAAAGAGTTCTCGCCTTTTATTATCAGTAACATGTGCGGCAGGTTAGTTTGCTTCTAAAATCGCTGTTCTCCGTTCCAAAAAATACAAAAGTAATTTTCTACCAGACAACCATGGTTCTATTCACCGAGACTAGATAATTTCTCTCGGTGTAAGGATATTATCGCTATGAATAAGTTCATACACTGTTGAGAAAATAATACCGTTGGTTTGCTTAGCAACAAATGGAGCGCGAATCAACTCTGTACTGAAAATTCTGTGCGTAATAGATATGAACGGTCTTCAAACATTCGGTTTATAATTAGCGATACACTGGTACAGTGGCAAGTGTTATACTTCACAGACTAATACCTCACAAGTACCTACGCGCGAAATCCCAGATTTTGGTACATGTAAAACAAAAAAAAATAGTGCCCGTGCGCGTGACAGTAATAGAAAAACTAAGAGTTCGCGCATAAAAACTGCACGAACGTACCAGGCGCGATGTCATCCAGAGAACTGGGCCGAGTGGAAGCGTCCATTTCGCTGTCCAGTCCAGAGCCTTTCGGTGTGCAAGAATAGAATTTCCTCAGCATAGAAAATAAAAATGCCATTTTTTGTTAACCTAGCAAAACAGGTATTAAAACAAATGAAGTGTCCACCACCAAAAGGTTTATTCAGAAGAGCGGGGGGGGGGGGGCGAATGGTTAGCACGTGCGTGCTGTATCATAAACCCTGTCATTGAGTCAACTGCCGTGGTTCCGAATCCTCGGTTGTACGTGACAAGGAGTAGGGTAGCCTGTCCAACCTCGTGAGTTTTCTCCGGGTCCTCCGTATTCCTCCCACTGCTTAAGACCCCTACGCGAAATAAAATTGAACCATATGTTAGTCCCGAATGACCTAGTTCGTGTCACATAGACGTTAAATCCCATTTCTCTCTCTTTCTGTTATTCGGAAGAAGAGGGTATCAGTGTTAGTTGTATATTAGCTTAACTTTATACACAAACTTAAATATTTTTCAAGATATGTTGGTGATTCCGCGGTTGCTCTTCTTCTGTGTTTGTCATTGTTTGTTTTCCCATCAGAAAGACCAAAAACACTTTTCTTCAAACGAAAGTCAAGTAAGTACTGGCTATCTTTACGTTTAAAAGATCACAATTACAATTCCAACCAATTAGCAATCTTATAGTTCAAAATTTCGTTTTATTTGTCTTTATTACACTAAGATTTGGAAAAAGTTGTTATATAACCCGCGTTCTGAGTGGTGTGGGGGAGTAGCTAATGAAACGGGCTGTTGCATTGACTTCTTGGCGTATCATGCACGGAACTGTGGCATTCGGCAAACCTCGATAGATTTCGGTACCCTCCGGCCTCCGTAACCCTACATCTAGACTTGGATGTATGACAGTAAGTGATCGATATGCACCTACGACCATACATATGCGATGCGGCTAGTCGACTATCGGTTTACTTTAACAGGAAAACGGCAGCCATTTTTTAGTTTGTTGATATTATCTCCATGGGGCCAGCCATTTTTTATCCGGTTCCAAAATGGCGAAATTCGTCATACATCCGAGTCTAGATGTAGGGTACGGAAATCTGTCGAGATTTGCCGAGTGGGAACTGTGGGTATCCAACCGGAAACATCAACTCTGACTGGTTAATCAAAAGTCTGACGTCATGGTGCCAAAGCCCCCCGCATGACCTCCCAATACAGCCGGTCAGATCTTTATTTTGTAGAGGCAATTAAAAGAAAACAAAAACGAAACGAAATGTAGATTTGTATTATAATTAGCTATTTGTTGTTGTATAGGATGAAACGGTCGTCTACAAACTATAATGACATTATAGATTTTCATTCAAAATACTCTGGAATAATAATGTGTTTGCATTTTATGCCAACCGCGTGTTAGGGTTTGTTTAAGATTTAAACGAAACGCAATGTTTGCTCGAACGCCCTGATGTGAATCGATATTCTTCTGATTAAAGTGCACAAGATTCTCCGAATTTTGCCCAAAATATTCGCTGGTGATTTCCTGGAATTCAGTCTATGATCTGTAATTCGACACACACTGCTTTTAAGCAGTCTCACGAACACCATTTTGGGATGAGGTTTTGGTGTTCAATTATATGGTGTTTAATTTGATATTGCAGCAGATCGTGGTGAAACGGTACCAGCTTTATTAGACTGGAAAACAGTTGAGAAGAATTATCCATGGGGTGTTCTACTACTATTAGGTGGTGGTTATGCTCTGGCAGGTGTTTGTCAGGTAGGGAAGTTGTCGGATTCGTTATTTTTAGACTAGCCAACGTGTCAATGAATTTCCAATGATTTTAATTTAATTGGATACCCACATAATAATACTTGACTGGCATTTAGCGAATGGTCACGGTAGTAGAAACGTCAAGCTATGTCCATGTCGGACATTTTAATACGCCAGAAATTTAGCCCCGTCTTTATAAGGGCAGACAGACCTTTTCCATTTTAAACGTCGGGCATCGCAACAGCTGTTTACGCTTCGATTTAAAAGAGATGATTTATTGCCGTTGCAAGTAGGGGTATATGCTTAAAGATGCAATGTGTACGATTTATTCCCGTTAAGGTTAAGGAGACGTTTTCAACATATTGTAGTGGGTTTTTTTTATCTTGTTTTATTCTAGGATTCGGGATTGTCGACGGCCATCAGCCAATATCTACATGTATTTGTTATATTCGAACCCTGGTTGATGAATTTCTTCTTGACTCTTCTTGTATCGATCTGTACAGAGGTCACCAGTAACACGGCAACGTCGGCTATACTTATACCTATTATGGCACAGTTGGTAAGAATACTGGCAATGAAAATCGTCTAGTCTTTCGTATGGAACGAAAAACCGAGGCCCCTTTTGAACCTCTGGTCGTTCAAAATCGGAATTTCCCTAATACCACACTATATGGCGTCGTTAGCCAGGTGGTGCATTTGTTTCTTGAATCCACGGCAAGATATATTCCTTACAGCCAACTCAAAATTTCGCCATGGTCGTTGATTGGGAGTAACGCTAGCCTTGTTTACATCTCGAGATCTTTGACAAAACTTGAAGTTAAGGTTTTAATAGAAAATTTGGAAACCGTTTATGGCTTTCGGATACTTAAACCTCAATAACTGAATTAATTTTAATCATATTGGTTTGAATTTGCCGTAAAATGGATATAGTAACCATTGTCTATCAGCCCCTTCAATTAACATTTTTCGTCTTACGTGGTCTTTAAGGAATAGATTAAACCCAGATCTTTCCGACTAATTATCGCATACTTTTCTATATTTTTTTTTTTTTTTTTGTTATGAATCTTCCCAAAATTTCTGTAACCCTTAGTAAAATAATGCACTACTATGCGGTCGTTCCAGTTGATAAAAAATCAAACATTTCGAGAAAATGATACCTGAGTGGGGCTATAGGGCAGAGCCGATTACCATTCAAAAGAACACGAAGCGCCAAAATGAACTGATTATAAACCTATAATCAAATAAGTATGTATTGTCCTGAGGTGTTATCAAATAGCATATAGGCCAAGTCATATTCAGAAAATCAAAGAACCCTCAGAAAGAAAGTCTAATAAAGTAGTCTATTCTAGTAGACAAACCTAGAAGGACTTGTAGTAAAATTAATTATTACATAATTTAAAAGGGATATTTCTTTTTTAAAAATATAAAATATATTTCCAGGCTATTGGACTGTCAATCAATCCATTATACTTAATGTGGTCATGCTGTATTGCAACATCATTTGCCTTCATGTTACCTGTTGCCACGCCCCCTAATGCTATAATATTTGCCACTGGGCATCTACAAGTAAAAGATATGGTAAGTCGATGCTAAAGTAGCGCTTCCTGTATATTTATTGTAAGCTGTTATAGATTAATTATATAACCATGTTTAAGACTAGTAAATCATTAGAACCCAATGTAAACGTAATCAATGCAGGGCGGAGGGCCTGACAAGGACAGCTGTCTAGTCGATCAGATGGGACGAAAAATCGGGGTCCCATGTATCCTTTGGTAGTTGAAATTCGATATAAAGGTAGGCCGTAGCGCCGCTGCCCGGGCAAAATTTCCCTCATAGCACATTGTATGACGTATGCCCGTCTCCATTAGTCCAGTTTAGGAGCAGAACAGTTGGACGTTTAACCCCATTTCATTTCATTTCATTTTGTCAAATGATCATAGCTGAAGTTAGAATTGACTCACTTGAACAATTATAAGACCACATCACAACTCAAGGTATATATATGGAAATAACTACTTCTCTGTTATTTAATGACGACGTTTCATAACACGTGCAGGCCACGTTTCAAGTTAATTCAGTTACGTATATACCCATATTCCTGAAGCAATGTCCCAATATAATAACACTCCCTAGCCATTGCTGTACTGACAGTGAAAACTTGGGCTTTTCATCGACTGTCTATTTCTATTGTAGAATCGGTATTCCGCAGCTATAACACCTAATGAAATCTCATTCTGGGAGAGAACTAATATTGGCTTTGTCTGTTGTTCAATCCTTTTTCAAAATAATTGATTATTTTTTAAACTAAAAACTAAACTTATAAAATCTCAGTGTTATTAGTACTGATATCAAGTAAATTCGGTGCATTATGTCGTCTTTTGCTGTGAATATTTAACCGTACTTCTAGATGTCATTGAAAGCGAGAATTTCAGATTTTCTAAGAAATTCAAAACATTATTATATTTATGTCTTTTGCTAAATAGGTTATCAACTCACTATTATACGACCATGGGCATTATTTCCCACCCTCAAAAACCATTGACACGGGAAATAATAACACAATTACCTCCCTTGTTTTCCCATTGCCTCCCGTGCATTAGTCATCTCCAAGCGTTTGATTTTGAAGTTGAAAATGATATTTTTGCCAATTTCTCAGCTGGCAATAGTGAATTATGAGATTAAAAGGATTATTCTTTAACAAGGTAGGGCTGTTTTTGGAAACCATCTATTTAAAGGCTATATTTCAATACATTTTTTTTAAAAATTGAAAAATGGAAATCCTCGCTTTAAGGAATTGATATCTCATTCTTATCTTGTTGTAGGTGATGTCCGGTTCTGTTTTAAATCTACTTTGTGTCATTGTGTTAAATGTCGGTGTTAATACCTGGGGCAAAGCTTATTTCAACCTGGGAGTTATGCCGCCTGAATTCTTAACAAATGTCACCAGTGTTGCCGTTGGTAGTATTGCTTCAAATAGTACAATGAATTTTACAGACATTGAACAACCCCTTCAAACGATATCACAAATACTAAATATATCAACGATCGTGTAGTGTCATAATTTCCATGTTTCACGCTGTATATTTTTATGATTTATATAAATAAACATTACACCCACCGGATTGTTCTTACGAGAGCCTCACAGGCTTGTTTTTATCTAAGTCTATAAAACAATTGCAGGTATTTTAGTAGGGTTTTGCAATAGGTATGTCTATACGTTTGGTAAGAACCACCGTAAACTGTATCACAGAGTTATTACGAAGACTAATAGCTCAGTAGAGATGATTCATAAGACGCTACTAGCCCGGGCAGAATGATGCGGGCCGTAGCCGAAAAATCGAATTAGCCTTCCTCCACCCCCACTATTTTGCCAACAATAATGATTCGTATGAGTGTTCTTAGCTGGCCACATCCTCAGCCCCTCCAAAAAATTTCTGTAGACCCCAAAATTTTATAAGATGGCTACGAGCCCGGAATGGTGCCCTTTACTCATTTTTCATACCATTTACACTAAATAGGAAATATGTTTTACCTCAATATATTTCAAATTCCTTTATTTATTTTTCTAATGCTTAAACAAATGTTCAAGAATTGAATTTGCGAAAAGAAAAAAGTTAATATTTCGGGCCCATTATTACTTTTTCTTTTAAGTCGCATTGGTGTCATCCTCATCAGTGACTGTAGCGGCCGCAGCCAGCGGACTAGCGAATATTCACTGCTGATCAGTGTGGGAGATAAAAGCGCCGACTAAGTAGTCCGGATTCCGCGGGTTCAATCCCGCAGTGTTTCCCGAGAAAGTCACTTGTGGTTTTTCAGGGTGGGATGCCCTTGTCGTTCGGGTGACATTTGAAATACGACCAAGATCAGGTGAAAATGGCGCATTTTTGAAAGATACATGTTCTCTAGTGTCATTTTGGTGTATATTTGGGGTAATTTGGGGTAACTTTTCTAAAAAAAAAAAACATGTACTACGACGATTTTGACGGGAAATGTTATGTAAGCAAAAACAAAAACCAAGCTGTCATTCGTCAGAGAAAGCAGGGTCGTATGACTAGCCCATAACAACGAGGGGTGCGGGAAGTGCTGTAAAACTGACGGACATTGTATCTATTGCGTTTATGGTCAAAAAATATTCCACAGGAGGGCCAAACTTTTTGCGGGGGGGGGGAAATTACATTATTAAAGAATCTCGTTCTGGTCGACCTGTCCACGTGGCCTTATTGGTGTTTCGGACTACTTCTAGTTTAGAAGACAAGAAGTTTCTTATTTTAGTATGTTAACATCACAATGAAAATTAGCGCCACCGAAATTGACAAACGGGATCACTTGCTAGCGACTTCGATTGCGGATCGAAGTGCGTGGAAAACGCGTTTGCGGCAGTCTAATTTTCAAAATGTTCAAGACCCCCAGACGAAAC
Organism: Patella pellucida; assembly: GCA_917208275.1. Taxonomy (NCBI): domain Eukaryota; kingdom Metazoa; phylum Mollusca; class Gastropoda; family Patellidae; genus Patella; species Patella pellucida. Next base: position 61,389,405 of record OU795041.1, read on the forward strand.
CCCTCCCTCGCTCAGTAACTCGGGCAATATATTACCCACCACTCTGCTGCACCCCCACTTATAAAATCCTACATACGGCCCTGTCGGCCAATGCAGAAAAATTGAACTCAGGGGCGGATCCAGGATTTTTGGCAGGGGGGGTGGATAACTGCTTAACTAATTGCCGAAGTCGTTAAACGTTGTAATGGGGGGTTTGGGGGTCCTCCCCCAGAAAAATTTGGTAAAATAGATTCAATTTGGTGCATTCTGACGTATTTCCGGTAGCTAAATTCCAAGACTACAGGTCTAAAAATCGACAATAAAATCGCATAAAATGTCCATAAAATGTTGATGGGGAATACTTCCTCCACAGGTGAGGAACAAAATATCTCCAGATACCATATGAAGAGCAAAAATCAATGATCGGATATACCCTACTGACGTCATTATGTGTTTTATTCCAAACTTGGTGCGTTACTTGGTGTGCGAGAAAGAGGAGAAACGAAAGGAAGGGGATTCGACAATTAGTCTAGTTATCAGCGCTGTCGATAAAATTAAAAAGCAAACACAACAATATTCAACGTCACCAGTCGAACAGCGTTTAAAAATTTCAATAAACTTATATTTTCATACTGTACGGTATAAAAAAAATTGCCGTCGTCAATAGGCGATTCGCCGTGGGGTCAATTGGTCCCGACGATTTTGGATAATTGCCCGGGGACGGTTGTTAAAAGCTCCGTTATCTTTTAACGATCCGTTAACTTTAACAGAGAGAAAGATTGTTGCTGGAAATAAAAGCCTCAAAAAAACATTTGTACAGGTTTATGCTAATATTTCTAAAGGAAAAAATAAATTATTCTATAGTTTTTTCTGTAGTAAATTTAACAAACAACCCGTTACCAAGATATAGGTCGACGTTAGAGTTTAACGGATCGTTAAAATAACTTAGTTTTGAGCAACCCCAGAGCTGTATGTGACTATTTGTTTTTGTCCACAATGGAATTTAAGTCATGACTCAACTCAATGTATACAAACTCGCACCCTTCATATTTCAAGCCTGAGCGGCCGTGAATTTTTTCTCATAAAAAGTGTTGAATTTTTTTTTTGTGGCTGAGCAGGGCCCCCCCCCCCCTCTGGATCCGCGCCTGAACCCGTATGGCATTAGTAGACTAGTGTAATATATATGTAGAAGTAAAGAGTTCGATCTCTTATTGTTTTATTCGAGATAATCAATTGTTACCATCTACTGCGATGATATAAGTAGTCTTATGTTTTGCGTTGCTTATTCAATACTGATTAGTTGGTTAAAGGGGGGTAACTCTAACCCGAACTCTCTTTTGTTAAAATTGAATTCGGTGTAAACGAGGGGACAATGGCGTCGAATAGGAGTATTGCCGGATGGCCAAAAGGTTCCTCCGGGGCCTCTTACGGTGGGAAAATGGGTTCAGCACCACCTCTTACGATAGAAAGAACCATTAACTTATACCCTTTGACTAACTACACGTTTGGAACAAAAGAACCCTTGTATGAAAAGGACAGCTCTGTACCGGCTAGATTTCAAAGGATGCGAGATGATTTTGAAAAAATTGGGATGCGACGATCGGTTGAGGGAGTTTTAATTGTGCATGAGCATTCTCTACCTCATGTATTACTTTTACAACTCGGTACAACATTTTTTAAATTACCCGGTGGCGAATTAAACCCAGGCGAAGACGAAGTTGAGGGCCTGAAACGATTGTTGACAGAGACCTTAGGGAGACAAGATGGCGGACCGATGGAATGGGTAATCGAAGACACAATTGGAAATTGGTGGAGACCAAATTTTGAACCTCCACAGTACCCGTACACACCAGCGCACATCACTAAACCTAAAGAACATAAGCGTCTTTTTTTGGTACAATTACCAGAAAAGGCTCTTTTTGCTGTGCCGAGAAATTATAAACTTGTTGCGGCACCTTTGTTTGAACTTTATGATAACTCAGCTGGATATGGACCGATAATTTCAAGTTTACCCCAGACACTGAGTCGTTTTAACTTTCTATACAACTAGGCGTAGAAAATTCTTATATTTAAAAGTGTGGAGTCGAAGAATCGAGACTGACATTCATGTGTGTTTCAGACAATTAACTGACACATGACTGTGACTCAAGACATTTTTAATCATTTCAAAATATCATTTCCAGGCTATCATTTATTTCGAATAAAGTTTTTATCACATCCTTTTCTTGTTTAGCTTTCTTATTTTACACATGTCAGGACTAGCCTGCAATGTTAATTCTTATCACCCAGACAGGTAACATTGTTAGCATTATAACACTGGAGAGCGCTAGAAATGTAAGGGTTATGCTTGGTCCAGGGTTAGCGTTACGGCTAGATCTGTCTACATCTCAAGACTCTTGACGAAATCAGCGGGTTCTAGCCCTTACCCTAACCCACAAATGCTAAGGACCGTCTTCGATCTAGCTTTCTCCATTATAACCTGTAGTCAATGATAGAGAGCAAAGATAGTATGTCTAGAGCTATAAATTAGAATTAGTAGAAATAGAAAATACGAATTATTGAATGTATCTATAATTTACCAGCTATGGTGTTACAATCCTACAAACTGTGTTCAAATTATTAGTAGCAACTGACTACTAATTCTAAATCCCATGTAATATCATTTACCTTTGGAGATCGGGAAATTATTCAACCCAGCAATATATCACAGGCACTTGAAGGGATTAAAATTAAACTTCTTTCTACTGCTTGGTAAGAAGTTTTATTTAATCACTTAAAGTGCATGTGCAATATATCTTGTAAAACCGCATGTTTGTCATCTTTCTTTTGACACTGTGCAATGAATCATTTGTGTACACGTAACCATGTTTCAACAGAAGCAGTCCTTTACGTTAAAGGGGAGCTTCTGCTCCTCTCGACGCACATCGGCTTACCTTTGCAGGAGTTATTAAAGACTATAGCAAATTAACTAAGTCGATCTCCTAAATATTGAGATTAATAAACTACTTTTAGTTTTTGTTTACTTTTAAACTGCATACATTCGAGGTATCGGGAGCGTTTTATGGCTCCTGCACAATTTTATAAACGTGAAGGACTGCAGAAGGTTGAACTAAGCGTACATGTACTACATATCCTAGAAAAAATGAATTTGTACTTTAGCCTTTCTACTCTGTATTATTTACTAACTTTTTGTTGACAGTGATTTTATAGTTGAACCATTTCCATCTTGAGAACATGGGAATTCAATCTGATTAAAATACAGATGTATATTCCATTTAGTTTTTTATAATTTCGATGGCCTACATTCATGAAGATCTGACAAGTTGTACTGTTAGGTTGTGTCAGGGGTTGTATGAGTGACTTTTGACCCCATGATGTCATACATTGAATAATCAATCAGCATTGACGCTTATAGTGGTCATCCCACAGTTCTGTGCATGGTACACCAAAAAGGTGCCGTAACAGACCGTTTCATTGACTAATCCCTCACTTCAACAAAAAAAAAACAGTAATATAACAACTCTTCCAGATCCTAGTGTAGTTGTCACAAGTTAAAAAAACAAAACGAAATAGGATCTGTATTTTAATCAGATTGATGGGAGTTAAACAAATATATTATTTGATGGATCATTTTCAGAAGGAATTTGCATCATAGTAGTAATTTACTGATGGGAAGCTATATTTCACCAATGGTCATTTGGTATTAACAAATAATTGATTGATTTATAAATGTATTCTCTGATTCAATCAGCTTGTCATAAAAAAAAAAGCTATAAATAAGACGTATAAACTCAAAAAATGTTTTTATTAATGTAATGAATGTTTATAAACAGTTGATATGTTTTTATGGAATAATGAATGAAATTCATATTATTATAATAACTACTTACTAACCCTTAACTGGGTCCTTTTTATGTTAACCCTTTAGCACTTGGTACATGAAAATATTGACCACACCACTTCTTGACAAGAGAAAAGGGATATATTATAATACAGGGTCGCTGTTTCTCAAAATCTTTAACAAAGATAAAAATCCAAATTTTAGTAGATACCTCAATTTTGATGGGCTAAACACTAAAATCAATCTAATACTATACTAAAATTGGGATTTTATTTTAGTTAAAATTTCAAGAAACATACCCCTGGTATATCCCTGAACAGACCGAAACTGAGGTTCCTTAAACCTTCTCAAAGCACCTGAGATATGTGAGGAGCTTTCCATATTAACGGATTATTTTCTAGTTATTACAGGTGCCACAGCTGTGCACGTGACCAGGTGGTTTAAGGAACCCCAATCGGTTTAGGATGCTCCCATTGCTAAAGGGTTAAACAAGATATTCATTGAATTTGATTCAAAATAAGTAGTAAGGATTTATGTCTTAATCAATTTAGAATTAAACCATTCTTATAACTTTGTGATAAATTAGCAGGATGATGTATTACATGTTAGTGTGGTTAATGGTCGAGAGTGAGACATTAAGTAATACATTGAAACATTATGAGGGAGGTAAGTCACGCGTTATTGTTTCAATATATGGTCGAGACCATTAAACAACTTAAAATACAGACATTTGCAAATGGTTTGCAATGCAATTCGTCACACGGGTTCAAAATTTTAACAAGTATAAATAATGTACACTTGGCACAGTGTCTGTACCATTATTTGAAATAATGATTGGTCAACATCGAAGGATGAAACGACATCTGTATTTTAATATATATATAACATAACAGGGAATAAATAACAAATACGGGGAACATAATTGCATCATATTTATATGTTTATGAATTAAATAGATGAATCTTCTATCACACTTCTAAATGGACATAAATATTGTTATAATGTACAAGAAATAACGTGTAAATTTGTATACCCAATTAAAATAATATAACATTTGCCTTAACAATTAATAATTTTATTGGTTCTAATTCTAAATTAAACCAGGATAGCTTTTGTAACAATGCTTGATTTTCTTTTACGACGATGTGTTGGTTCAAAACTATCTAGATCTTGACTTCCACAGATTTCAAAATCTTGGGCCTGAAATTAAAAGCATATAATTTGTTAAGTCATTCATATTTTTAAAAATTATTCGGCAGCTTATGTATGTGTGAAATAGGTTCATTTGAGGCCTGCTTCCACCAAGATGATAATGAAATCAAAAATATTTCATGAGTACTTAAATATGAATTATGTAAGATTTAGATAAATTAAGTTATTCGGAGGAAAGTTATGAGTGTTAGAAGTTTTGACAATATAGTCTTGCTGGTCAATAACTATCACCTGTAAGCTAATACCGTTGACTTATGAAGCTAGGCGTTTTATTATTGACAATTTTTGCCATTAATTTATATAAGTGGTCATTTTTCTAAACTAATGTTTAGTATGTATAGAAAGTGGTTAGAAATTATACAGTAGTTGTCAATAATTAGAAAGTGTGTAATTATATCACCCATCACTATTGAATACACAAATTGGTGTATATCATTCAATAGTCACAGTTTTAACACCTTAGTGACAAAACACCTACTTATTTATAACTGCTGAGTGATTACTAACAATTTTAACTATGTATATTAACTGATCACTTTGAACTTTTAGTGTCGTATACTTTCATTTATAACAGTGATATTGTTGCAATAATACCCACATTTCGATTATTCATTTTGTTATTAAATTATTAAGTGACAAGATAGATTTTATCTATGAAATATAAAAGCCATCTTGTAGCCTATAGAGTTGATTATGGGCTTGTCATGCAAATGTCTAAATATTAATTTAAATCATTCTGTCCTTATACTTTTTTTTGATATGTGGTTGGTTATTGTCCTGAAATGGAATGAAATGGGGTTTAACGACCTACGGTTATGCACCTAACCTGGGCTAATGGAAGACGGACATAAAGTGTGCTATGAGGAAAAGTTTGACCGGGCAGCAGCGCTAGGCCTACTCTTATATCAAATTCCCACTGCCGCCAAGGGATCTTTTACGTGGAAGTCAATGTGTACACCGGACCCGTGTTTTTTGTCCCATCTTAATGGCTAGACAGCTGTCCTTGTCAGGCCCTCTGTTCTGCATCACTGACAGGGGGAAACCATGCCGGAAAACTTTATTGTCCTGCTACAGCCACTGTTCAGTATTTACCTCATTAACTTTAGAATGTACTCTTTTCTTTCCTCTTTCACTACTCTTATTCTGACTTGATTCAACACCTTCCATATTCTATAAATACACAAATATCTCTTAATATTGGGTACATAAAATTGGCTTATAATCCTTGCCTATGGTACCACCACATTCTGCGTGTCTCATTATCTATTATCAGCTCATCCTTGCAGAGAATTGAGAGAGAGATGGTTAAACCTCCACTTGACACAAACTATGTCATTTTGGGACATATAGTTCATATTTATTTCAATAATTCGCCTTCAAGTAGGGGTCTTTAGCAGTGGGATCAAATTGGAGGACCCAGAGAAAACCCACAAGGTTGGTCAGAGAATTGAATGCATCTAGGACAAAAACCTCATAACTGAAACATGTTTCAACCAAGCATAGGGCATGTAGAATGTGGTCACTTGTTGCTAGAACTCACTCAAACCTCATGGGTTTTCTCTGGGTCCTCCGGTTTCCTCCCACTGCTAAAGACCCCTACGCTCAAGGGAATTATTGAAATAAAATTAAAAACCATATGTTAGACCCGAAATGACCAAGCTTGTGTCGAGTAGACATTAAGTCCGATTTCTTTCTCTCTCGTTAGGGCTCACGGTATAATTATATGCATGTCATATCCTCTACTATATACTACTAGTACTAAGAGGGCTATCATCCACTTTCACCAATTAGGGTGATATCACAGACAAACGTTTCCTAAGCATTTCTCCCTCTGTTTGTGGGGTGAATTCATATAGTGATTCTTAGCTTGAGCAAACAAAACTGGGACCTGTTTCACATACTTTTAACTTAGATAAAATCCAGTTGATCGGATAATATAAGATTGATTTTAGTGCTTAGCCAATCAAAATTGAAGTATCTACTAAAATTTTGATTTTATCTTTAGTTAAGATTAGGGCCCTTTTTCATGGGCCCTGACCAACACTTTCTTCTTTTGGTATTGTTTTAATGAATACGATTACGAAACCTTACAGGTGTAACTACTAACTACTAATTCTTACACAATTTCAATGTTTACTTAATACATGACATAATTATGGAGAACCCTAGATCGAAATCTGCAGGTCCTAACCCTAACCCTTATCCTAACCCACAATCCACATATTACGTCATAAAATGCTAAGGACCATCTTCGATCTAGCGTTCTGTTGAGTGGACGTTAAACCCCATTTCTCTCTCTCTCCCATAATTATTGGATATTAATTACCGTACTAGCCTTCTTATTTCTGTCACTACTTTTATTTTTTTTACCACTGATATTAATACTCTCTGTCTGGGCTACTAAACAATCAACCTGGAATATATTGATATCTTATTATTTACAACTGATTATATCTTCACAACAAAGAAGTTTGAAGACGATTTCAGAATTATATTTTATTTATTTCATTAAAAGACATGCTCTTTTGAGTTGTGTGTGTATCCAAGGTGGGGGGGGGGGGAGACTATGTGATTAAGGAGTTGATCCTAATCCTGGGATTAAACAAAACAGAACCTTTTTTTTTTATGTGAACATAAAAGACCATTCTAACAATATGCTGAGGCCTTTTTTTTGTTCTCCAAAGCACCTTCATGCAAAGAAAGACAAAGCATTCAAACGCAAGAGGGTATATGTGTTTATAAATTAATGAGAAATTATTTACATCTTGTTGAGTATTTCTGGAATTATGTACAGGTTGTTTTTGGCTCTGGCTCATCTGCAATAAGAAAGAATATATTTGTCATGTTACTTTATCTTTGTAGATATTCAATTATGAATGAATGAAATGGGGTTTAAAGTTCTACTGTTCTGCTCCTACTGGGCTAATGAAGACGGTATTCAATTCTGATCTGACAATTGTGATAAGTGATAATTGTTACAATCTTTACTTAAAGTTAAACACACTTATATGGATATACCGGTACTACTTTTGAATTTTATTAACATGCTAAATTTCTATACATATACATGTATCGTTATCAAGCAAATAATGATTAGTTTACAACATAGCATGTTAATAAAATTCAGAAGTAGTATATCCATACAAGTGTGTTTATATTTAATAAAATCTATTTCTATATGCCATATAAGAATTTTTGGACTTAAAGCTGAACTCCGATTATAAAACTACAGAAATAGCTAAATAAAAAAAAAGTTACACCCAAAACAACCGCCATACTTGTTTAAATTTCTTTAACAAACATGGCTGTCGATTTGGGCGACAAACACACAGGCAGGCTCCGCCCACTTTCAGTGTAAACCGTATCAAGCGAAGTGTCCACATCCGGTCAGATATTAGCCAGCTCTCTGACTGACTGATTGAAGTTTCTCAACTATCAGCTCACAGAAATTATCATTGCTACATAATTATTATGTCTGATCAGGTATATGTTATTTTATATTATTGTTTACTAATTAGACGAAAAAAGTCAACCGCGGTGTACTTTTGGTCTAAAAATAACAGAGAATCTTCCTTACCTAAAACAATAACAAATCTGCCAACAGTGTGACACCATCATACATTTTTTTCTTGTTACACAACAGAGTAGAAACACCAAATACTTTTCTGCGAAATAAAGTCTAGTATTATCGTTCCAAAATATATCCAAATCAGCAATAAAACTGTAGTCCTCCCCATCAATTACGTATTTTTACACTTTCAAATTCGATTGTGGTTATAAATATAATGACGACAAAGGGACATAACTCGGATGAGGGATGAGTAATGTCCAGAAAAAAATATATGTTACGTCCCTTTATCGCCATTGTAACATCAATTGAAAGTGGAAAAATACTTATTTGATTTGAAGGGCTATAGTTTTATTACTGATTTGGATACATTTTGGAACGATAATACCAGACTTTATGACGCAGAACATTATTTGGTGTTTCTACTCTCTTGTGCAAAACATTTCACGAAATAAGAAAAAATGTATGGTGCTAGCAGATTTATTATTGTTTGAGGTAAGGAAGTTTCTCTGTTATTTTAGAACAAAAGTACACCATGGTTGACTTATTTCGTCTAATTAGTAAAAATAATATAAAATAACATATACCTGACCAGACATAATAATTGTGTAGCAATAATATTTTCTGTGAGCTGATAGTTGAAAAACTTCAATCAGTCAGTCAGAGAGCTGGCTATTATCTGACCGGATGTGGACACTTCGCTTGATACGGTTTACACTGAAAGTGAGCGGAGCCTGCCTGTGTGTTTGTCTCCCAAATCGACGGCCATGTTTGTTAAAGAAATTTAAACAAGTATGGCGGTTGTTTTGGGCGTGACTTTTTATTTTATTTAGCTATTTCTGTAGTTTTATAATCGGAGTTCAGCTTTAAAGTGTTTAACCTCTCTGATTTAGGTTAAAATAAAAAATTGATTTGGGATGATCTGATTGATCTTATGTGTTATTTGATTAATGATGGGCCGGCAATGTAATACAAACTGTAATTTGCTCCATACAATTGTCATTTTGAAAGATTGAGCTGAAATTGTTTTTTTTATTTTGTCTACTTTTAGTTTCACTTTAGGCTCAAACTTGGTGAATTAGTCAGTATTGTTCATTGTGTCATAAGAAAGAACTCACATTGAAACTTTCTGTATGACATTTTTACCATTATTATAATTATCCTACAGGAGTCCTTGAAAAAAATGACTTAAAAAATCCTGCAAATTTCATCAGCAACTATTTTCTGATCATGGGCTTAGAATACCTGCCCAACATCCCTTCATAGATGTAAATATTCTTACCTGTGAATTAGTCACTTGAGTATCGTTTGTGTCCATATCCCTACCAATTTGTGATGGGGTGAGTTTCCTACTTAGATATTTCGGTAAGCCTTCATTTCGTATTTTTACCTTATCCACCAATTTTCCTAACCTGAAAAAGAATTTTGATAGGTTTAGAAATTTCAGCCCTTCAGCGATATTCTTAAATATTTATGTGTGTGTGTGTAAAGTAGCTCTATTTAATGTCCGCTTCCACAATATATTTATATTTTAATATCCTTTAATTGGATATGAGATATTAAACCTGAAAATATCCAATTTTTAGTTTTTTTAGAAAGTCAAGCATCTGACAGATAAACTGAGTGGACTCATCCTTTAAAACAAATAGAATTTTCTGTGAACCCTTAAGCAGTTGTGACATGAAAATATTGACTACTCAAGTTCTTTGAAGAAATTATAGTAATACCAGTACATCCTGAACGAACCAAAACTGTTGTTCATTAGAATGCTTCAAACAGTCAAGAGATATGTGAATAAGCATGCACCACACCAGTTTAAGGGTTAATTATTTTAGGGAGAGGGTTTTAATATAGGCTATGCCTGTTCCCAAACCCTATTAAGATACAAATCTGAATAAAAAATTTCTTATAAAAAAAAATGTATTGATTTCACCCGATTATTCTTCAATATTTACCTTTTTCCCTTTCCAGCATTTCTCACATAACCCTCTTTTTCCAATCTGTTGATTAAACCTTGTGCAACTGTAGCCTCCACACCCAGTCGTCTTGCTAAATGGGGAGCCAGTACCCTGTTTAATTCTATAGATGCCGACAATGCTCTTCGCCATAGACATGTTGCCTGTTAGTATACAAGTATTGAAGCCTTTTAATATGTTTCTTTTAATAATTATACAAGTATTGTAGCATTTTGAACTGTATATTTTACTAATAGTATTCAAGAGTATTTTTTCCATTGACATGTATATAGAAATCATTCCTTACAGAAATATAGTGATTGTTATCCATAAAACTGTGTTGTGTTATGACATGTATAGGAATCATTTCATACAGGAAACGGCTACAATTTAAAATATGTGCAACAACCCGCAACAACCTTTATCAGCTTTAAGTTTTTGGGATGTAAATCAGTAACTATTGATTTTGCGTGACCTATTTTTGCACACTGCAGGCACCTCGTATTGTTCTTAAAATATTATTTATTTAGCATGTATGTACTTAAGGCCTAATTCACAATCCGTCGTACATGCTACAATGGAATATCAGCTAAGAATGATAATTTAACATAAGAAAACAACATGTAAATATCAACACCAGGGCCGTAGTATCTAGCGTAGGTGCTGGGGGTACATCAATGCACCCCCAGAAAAATAAGGCGCCCCTCACCCCTCCACAAAAAAATTGGACAGTCTTACAAATATAAGATGATACACATCGATTATGAACAATATCAGTAGCTTTGGCATTATATTGGCGCCCCACCACTCTGCTGCACTCCTACTTTTAAAATCCAATACTGAATGGAATTGAACTGATATTGCTATTAGAGGTTCAACTATTCCAATATTGTAGTTTGTAATAAGGGATTCCAATACTGCTAAAATCATGTTGAGACACTTTAAATAAGAATCTTATTTGAATATCCTATTGTATTCTTTGAATGGCATTTAGTAATTGGAACATAATCACATAACACACTTTTATGGAATAACAATTACTATGGTTTATTTCACTGCGACGTTTCAACAAGATTTCACAAGTCGTTATCAAGCATATACATAAAAAAAAATTTTAAAAAAATATGCTTGATAACGACTTGTGACTTTTTGTTGAAACCTCGCAGTGAAATAAACCATAGTATGCCATAGTAATTGTTATTCCATAAAAGTGTGTTATTTGAATATCCCATTGTATAAATTGAAGATATATTGTACCTGCACTGTTATTGGGGTCAATCCCACCAGACTAGGATCAGTTGGTTCCCTACCAGCAACGCCAGGCTGAAATTTGCAATAAAGAAAATTCACGTGTGATGACCCAATGACTGGGCACTGTAAGAAAACTATATTATACTATGTACAATTAAACTAAAATTCTTTTTGCATATATTTCAGATTCATATTTGTAAAGCTTTAGAATTCTGTTTCACAACTATACACTGAAATATTATAACACATTCCCTGGTTGTACGTGACAAGGAGTACAGTCGCCGGTCTGAAATCTCCGAGTCCTCCCACTACTAAAGACCCCTATGTTAATCCCATAATGACCTAGCTTGTGTCGAGTGGACATTAAACCCCATAAGAATACATGAAACAATACCTGGGCACAGACATCACAAATATGTTCTATTGGTGCAACGTCTTCATCCAATATTTGATAACAGACACCATGCTGCCAGAATTTACATGCAGCACATAAAATCATCAAACCATCATCCTAAAAAAAAAAAAATCAATTTCAGTTAAATGTAAAGTATAATAATGAGTCTTTCATGGAAAAAATCAAACATTTATGGTTGGTTGATTCACAACCATGGGTTTCAAAGTTGGACATATATATGCCAGTCATGTTTTCTTGTACATATTAAACATCCTGTGCAGATTCATGCACACGTATAGATGCCAGGTGTCCGTTAATGATTGGTGTTATGTATAGGATATTAACCTACCCGAAGGTGCTATATTATATAACCCGCGGGCGCAGCCCAAGGGTGATATAAATATAGCAACTGAGGTATGATTGGTTAATATCTGACATATACAACGCCCACCCTTAAATTTAAATGGACTTTTCCATTAATATTCAACAATGATTGGATAACGGCTCGGTAGTTTCCGTCAAATAACGAAGATTACCGATTTAATCACGTGGAATTACGAGATGGTATTTTTGTAAACACAGCGCCATTTTGAAGAATTGAATTTCATACAAAAACAAATTGGAAAGTTATACGAAGTCAGACGAATAATCAACCCCTTTTAGCCAACATAATGACGATGGAATTGGCGTGAATGCAACTATCGATGAGGATATATCCAAAGCCTAAAGAAAATTTGGATCAAAAGACATTCTTTCCCGATAATTCTGACAGTGAACTACGATTGAAGGCTTTTGCTTTGTTTTATAGACAGAAGGATTTGGCCGACTGTTTTATTTAAGTGCATGGACTGTACCCAAAAATAGTTTATAATGGAAATCTTGGGCGATAAATACTTTCAAGTCTAGGAGTGTGTGGACGGAAAGAAGATTCTGAAAGATATGGAAAACCGATTTAAATATGCTGATAAGTACGTCGTCTATTTCTGTCTTGAATGTTTCAAATTGTTCCATAATAATTTTTAATTGTCAAAATAATAAAAATTTATTTCTGTGTTTTTTGTATTATTTTGATCATCAGCGGATGATATGAGTCGAATACATCGACTTGACATGACGTCATTAGCGGTTGATATGAAATATCAACCTGTCGTGACGTCATCAGCGGTTGATATGAAGAATATATCAACCTATTATCACGTCATGACAGGTTGTTATGAGATATAACTGCTATTCACATCAAAGAAAACCAGCGGCTGCCAGGCAGGATACGCCCACATACAAGAGTTGGATAGAGAACAAGCTAAAAAGAAAGTGATTTTTCCTACAATCAAGGACAATAACTCATGAAGTTACAAATCGATATGCGCATATATCGAATGGAACCAAGATCTTTGAATGGGTTATGAACATGCATTTCAAGGTACTTCAAAATCGGATTAAAATTATGACCTCTACAGGGTTCACAACCTTGATAAACCATATTTTTACACAATATTCGCATACAAGTGGCGGCCATTTTGTCCGGCAGTTGTGGTCCGATTTCACAAAATTCAAACTCAACCTTCATTACAATGTAACGATGATATAATCAAATGTTTTTTAAATCGGATAATAATTGTGACCTCCAGAGGGACCACAAGCTAAACAAAGACGATTTTGCGTATAATCAGGGGCCATAATTCAGGAAGTTATGATCCGATATGCGCAAATATCGAAAGGAACCAAGATCTTTGGGTTATAACCATGCATTTCAAGTTTCATCAAAATCGAATTAAAATTGTGATCTCTACACGGTCCACAACCTTGATGTACCATTTTTTAACAGTATTCGCGTACGAACGGCGGCCATTTTGTATGGTCATTTTAGTCCGATTTTTCCGAAATTTGAACTCAACCCTCCTTAGGGTGTAACGTTGATATAATAGAACGGTTTTTCAAATTGGATAATAATTGTGACCTCCAGAGGTACCACAAGCTAAAATAGGTGATTTTTCGGACAATCGGGGGACATAATTCAGGAAATTACGTTCCGATAGGCACAAATATCACAAGGGACCAAGATCTTTGGGTTATAACCATGCATTTCAAGTTTCATTAAAATCGAATTAAAATTGTGACCTCTACAGGGTCCACAACCTTGATATACCATTTTTTAACCATATTCGCGTACAAATGTCGGCCATTTTGTATGGCAATTTTGGTCCAATTTTTTCGAAATTCGAACTCAACCTTCCTTAGGGTGTAACGGTGATATAAACAAACGATTTTTTAAATCGGATAATTATTGTAACCTCCAGAGGGACCACAAGCTAAACAAAGGTGATTTTGCGTATAATCAGGGGCCATAATTCAGGAAGTTACGATCCGATATGCGCAAATATCGAAAGGAACCAAGATCTTTGGGTTATAACCATGCATTTCAAGTTTCATCAAAATCGAATTAAAATTGTGATCTCCACAGGGTCCACAACCTTGATATACCATTTTTTAACAGTATTCGCGTACGAACGGCGGCCATTTTGTATGGTAATTTTGGTCCGATTGTCCCGAAATTTGAACTCAACCTTCCTTAGGGTGTAACGGTGATATAATCGAACGGTTTTTCAAATCGGATAATAATTGTGACCTTCAGAGGTACCACGAGCTAAAATAGGTGATTTTTCGGACAATCAGGGGCCATAATTCAAGAAATTACGTTCCGATAGGCGCAAATATCGAAAGGAACCAAGATCTTTGGGTTATAAACATGCATGTCAAGTTTCATCAAAATCGGTTCAAAATTGTGACCTCTATAGGGTCCACAAGCTAAAAACGTGATTTTTCGTACAATCAGGGGCCATAATCCATAAAGTTTTGATCCGATACATGCCAATATCGAAAGCAGCCGAGATCTTTTGGGGATAAACCTATATTTCAAGTTTCGTTAAAATCCGACAAGAATTGTGACCTGTAGAGAGTCCACAAACAATTGTGGACGGACGGACGGACGGACAGACGGACAGGGGCGACGACATAATACGTCCACATGAAAATGTGGGCGTATAAAAACTACCACCAGTTGTATATAGAAAAGTATATATAGTTGTCAACAGAGAATTATATATTGAGTGTTTTGTGGATAATTATGTCGAAAAAAAACCTAATCTAACTGAATTTACACCAAAACCAAGAAATCCTGCATTATTGTAACTGATTTGACTTACTTCATTGCAGCCACATGGACATCTAACACCAAATTCATCTTGACACTCACTTCTTTCTGATAGAGCAGCTTCTTCTATCTTTTCTTGTCTTTTACCTTCTAAAAGATCATCAAAGTATTTTTATCAGTCCAATATAATGAATTATTCAAACTCTTAATCACAGCCAAAACCAGACAATCCATGCAAGTTTCATAAACTCTTACTGTGGAGTGTTTACAAGGTTTAAGTGACAAGTACATTAACTCTGTGAAAAATCAATGTAGGAATTTCTATATAGAGTTCCTCCTTTCGAGAATTAGAGACAAATTGGATGGACATGGGCAACCTCAATGTATTCACACATAAAAAGGTATTGACGCACTCCAGTAAACCTATTCCTTGAAATACCATGTAATCCTATTCTTTGAAACTGATCAGATATTAAAGGAGCTAAATCGCTAACATTTGGGACCTAGAAATTCACAAAAGTGAGTCGCAACGCATATAATACTGTAATATGAATGTATATAAACTGATTTACATTCAATGGTTTCCGTTTTTACTCCAATTTCAAATCAGTTATGTTCGGCGAAATAAGCCAGCAATGTCAATCAAGTGCATATTTCTAGCATCTAGTTATACATAACTCTGTTTGGTTTGATGCAATGTGTCTAGCCTCGTCCCTCAAAGTCTCTCAATACAACTGGGGCTGAAGCGCATTATGGTACATGATTCTTGTACCAATGTTATCTTAAATATCAGAAGCTCATCTTTTCCCGGTAACTTTACATCATCAATGTTGATTTAAATTGATCAATAATTCATGATTTCGATGTCAAAGATTTTGGAAGATTTTGAGATACCGACTTAGGTCCTTTAAGGCAATATCTAACCTGGTTTTGCTGGACTTTCTTCAGGTATGTCAACATCTGCTTCTTTGGTATCTTGGTTCTGATGTTGTTTTACTTCAAAACGACTTTCTTCTTTATTGTTATTTGGCGGAACGAAATCCATCTAGAACAGAGAAATCATTACAACTTTTTTTAAATACTACTAGTATGATCTATATTCTTAGTAACTGGGTAGGTAAATAAACTATAGCACATACTTATGGAAAGACAGCTACTGATTTATGTAATTTTGAAAACGTTGAGAGAATACTCTTCGAAACGTTGCATAAATATATCAGAAGCCGTTTTGTGTTACAGTTAATTATTCTAATCTGTGTAGAGAATTTCTGATTGCAAAGCTATTCAAAAGTGCTTATAATACTGTACATTAAATATCATTTAAAGACAGTAATATATAATGTAGCAGTTAAAACATATAGCGAACTAAAGTTTAAGCCTGATAAAAAGCTAATTGGGAGAAAAAGAGAAAAACATTCCAAAAAGATTTAAACTTGATTATAACCTGTGAATCTGCTTCTGTAGCAATTTCCTCCAATCCAGTGTCATTTATTTCTGCTTTATTCGATGTTGTATCCTCTTCATCTTTCATTTCAAATTGTTTACCATCAGTCTTTATTCTCATCTTTACTCTAGATAAAACATTGTTACATGTTTATAATACGTTGTGATTTTATGTCAGAATAAAGGGTATTTCACCCGAAACCTCGTCCTATTAAACAATCTTCTACTACTACAAGTCCGTTGTGTGGTTCTGTTGAGCGGGGATTATTTAATTTTATTATGTCAGAATAATACAGTAGTTAACTCTCTCTGACCACAGAGTCGGTTCTTGAGCGTTTTTTGACCTATACACTGGGTTATTGAGAGAACCTGTTGCTCATATTAACAAAATAATACTTAACAATCAGACTACTGATTCCCTGCACATTTCGGGACTTCAAAATCCCTGTTATCTAAAGAATCAGTCTTCCATATTAAAGCCCTTGGTTTATCTCCAACATTCTACCTACGTGCTCCTAGTTATAACAAGAGTCGTTGTCATCTAGACGTCAGACATCTAACAGATGAACAGGTGAAGGCTTTAGCTGCAAAACTGCTCATGTTGTGGGCACGATAATGTCACTGCCATAAATCTGCACACTCAAGTTCAAAGTATTAAGATAAGTAAGGCACAGCAAACATTTCTCACTCAAAATGATTTGTATTTTAGATTATGCATTTTTAAGAAACTATCAATTTCAGATAGTGAATAAAACGTTATCAAATGGCAAAGGTTTCGACTTCACCTTTTAAAGTCAACAGAGAATTAACGTACTGCTTAGAAAATCTGTCATGCAAAAAAGCAATGCAAAACAAAATAAAACCAACAATAACTCTCGAAAAATTATAACAATTTATTTTAAAACTAAACTGAAAATTAAAACTGTTTAATTATTCAATGTCTGAGTACTTACGTGTGGAATTGCTGTTATAAAATTAATGATTGGAAATTAAATTTGTATTGAATAATTCTCAGAACAATGATGAAATCATTTATGGAAATTATGCTAAATTGAAACCTAAATGTTAACTTCATTACATGTACTATTATAATATTAAATTTTAATCTAGAAGGCATGAATTAGTAACATTGAAAGACAATCATGCTACAGTTGAGTTTGGAAGTTGTAACTGTAAGTTATTGGTGGGTAGACCCAACTGACTAAACCTCTAAAGGGCAGGGCATACATAACTTCCAATTTGATTTAAATACAGATCTATATTTCCTATCCGTTTTTTATACTTTCGATGGCCTACACTACATGAAGATCTGACAAGTTATATTGGGAGTCAACATCAGGGGTCAAACGAGCAGCTTTTGACCTATGACATTGATTAACCAATCAGCGTTGACGTTTCTAGTGGTTTACCCACAGTTCCGTGCATTAAAAGCCAAGAAGTCACTTTAACAGACTGTTTCATTGACTAATCCCTCACATCATCCAGAAAAGGCAAGTAAAACGAGATTTTGAACAATAAAAATTAAACGAAATAAGTCTGTGTTTTAATCAGATTGACCCAACTTCATAAATCTTTATGTCTCTTATAGGAGGAATAGCCCCTTGGAATTATTCATACGGATATATACATACTGTTGATACATCTCCAACTTTAATATTCATAGGTTCTTCATCAAAAACAAAACCATCTGAATCTGCTGCTTTAAATCCTGGTGGTTCATAATCTGGTGGTGTAACTAGAAAATAAAAACAACCAGGTTCAGTCATCAACATATCTGTGTCCATGGAAACACACAAATATTAAATACAAGATACTTGGGCACTGGGACACTACAAGTCACAAGAGAGAGATAGAGAGAGAAATGGGGTTTAACGTCCAGTCGACACAAACTAGGTCATTTCGGGACTAACATATGGTTTTATTTTATTTCATTAATTTGCTTGCGCGTAGGGGTCTTTAGCAGTGGGAGGAAACCGGAGGACCTGGAGTAAACCCACAAGGCTGGACATGCGACCCTACTCCTTGCCACATACAACAGGGGACTCGAAACCACGCCAGTTGACTCAATGACAGGCTTAATGATACAGCGCACACGTGCTTTACCATTCAGCCATCCAACCCCCCCAAGTCATAAGAACACTGTATCTTGAATAGTTAATGAGATATGCTCTGGAAACAAAAGCCGGAAGATAGAACGAACAGATATCAGCATAGGATAATAACATTTAAAGCATACCTCTCTCAATAAAGTGCCCTAACAGTGATCTTAAATACACTTGCAAGCAGTAAGTTAAGTTCCTTTACTGCAATTAATTTTAACTAACATTCGTAGAAGTGAAACTCTTTTTTGCCATAACCTTACAAATTAGCAAGTCACAACTTGATCTTTTACATTGTACCATTTATGTCATGTTAAACCAACATAGTTTGACTTGTTCTATTTGTTGACGCAAAAGTCAAAACACCACCATTTTATAATATTTTGTTATAAATCTGTTATTGAAACTTAGAGTAAATATGTTACTACAACTGAAAATATTACCTTCATCGTAGTACATTAGTTTCATAGTCATCATGATGTCATCTGGAAGGGATTTCAGTGTCTGTGTCAATACAACAATAGTTCTCAGCAATCTTATGGTAGCTTTTTTAGTCTCAGCAGCCGAATAAGCACTGGATATCTTCTTATCATTTCTGTCAGAAACAAAAGAAAAAGTAGGATAAATTAAAATGTAGGCCCATGTCCAGTCATTTTAGATACTTTTTCATGCTATTTATAAAGCTTTTTACATTAAATATGGGTTCCCAGATAAATATTTATCGGGTGGTTATTTCTAATAAAAGTATGGCAATTTTGTATATGGAAAGTAGAAAAATACGAGAAAATACTGGAACCCTGAAAAACACCCTCATGGGGCTAGCACTTGGCAAAAATGTCAAGGTATCCCAAAATGACAACCCGACGATTAGTGAAACACTCATGCGTGACGACAAGGGATGCATGTGCAGGTTGTATGAGGTCATTGTAAGATAGAGCACTCAATGTAACAGTATACCCCCCTCCCCCATGTTAAAGGATGACCACCCCTTCACTAGAGCATGCAGTGCACAACTTAAAACTAATTATTTATACATACCTGTAGATATCAATGCCTCCAGTTTCAGCGTACGAGAATTTAAATGTATAGGATTCTATCACTGTCTGTAATGAAAACAAATGATATTATTACTACAATAGTACTCCAAGAAAATTAAAAATATAAAATGTACTATACCTGATCTGATCTTGTGAATCAGTTCCTAAGATGTTAGCTCGCTTACCTGGAGGCGTGTTGGCCAATCAAGTTCCTCAGGATTTTCCTGTGTAGTTTCCCCATGTCAATGCTGCAGGATGGAGGAAGATTTGGTCCAGACAGTGGCGCTACGTCCATATGCTGATTACACTATTTTGCGATATTGCACATTTTTGCCTATACCGTTTTTTGGACTTCGAATTTTGTCTAATGGTTTGGATTGTTCGTACTTGGTTTTATTTTATTTCTATTATATTATATCGAATTGCAACTGCAAATGTGACCTCGGATTTTTGCACCATGTCAGTCCTTGTCAGGCCCTCCATCCTGCATCCCTGACAAAAAACAATGCGAGAAAATTTGGATGGACTTTCTCAGCCAATGCAGGGATCGAACACCGACCCCCAGACTAAAGAGTCAGCTCCTTACCCACTGAGCCACCATGATCTTCTGAGTTATAATAATTAGGGTTGTTAAAAGAATGTATTCATAATATACATGTATGTAATTAGAAAAATAATCTTAATTTACCTCTGGATCTTCTGGGTCAAGATAAATCTATTGGAAAAAAAAAAAAAAAATCAATTTTACATTTAAGTATCTATCGTAATACGTAATATATTATTTGTTGCTTTATGATTTTTCATATAACTATACTGTTGTAATCAATCTATATGTACGCTAACAGAGAGAGAGAGAGATAGGGATTAACATCCACTTGACACAAATTAGGTAATTCCAGGACTAACATATGGTTTGAATTTTATTTCAATAATTCGCTTGCGCGTAGGGTTCTTTTTTAGCAGTGGAAGGAAACAAGAGGACTCAATGACAGGCTTTATGATACAGCGCGAACATGCTAACCATTCGGCTATCAAACCCCCTGTTAGTATTTTTTAAAATAAAAACAGACAAATGTCTTACCCCAATCACCAATAAACGAAGCTGGAAAAAAGAAAAATGGTTGAATATAAATAATTGTTTATAGATTCTAATTATTCCATGCAACATCAAATTATAAGAAATAAAGTTGTTGAAACCTATTCAATAAAACTAAATATAGAGACTAAGTAAGAGAGAGAAATGGGGTTTAACGTCCACACAACACAAACTAGATCATTTCGGATTAACATGATTCAATAATATTTTAACAATTCGCTTGCGTGTAGGTGAAAATTAGAGGACCAGAGAAAACCCTACGACGTTGGACAGGCGACCCTACTCCACGTCTCTTACAACTGGGGTATCAAAACCATGCCAGCTGACTCGATCCCAGACTATTTAAAATTAACTCTTAAGTCTGATCATTTTGAGACTAATGGCAGATCATATATTTGTTACAAATACACCTTGATTCATTAGTTCTATAATAAGCACATCAAAATAAACTTACATATTTTTTGTCTAATGCATCAAAGCATCCTTTTACCCACTGGATGACTTTACAGGCGCCAGGACAGGAACTATCATCTCGCAAGATTTTCAAATTAAGGTCTAAAAAAAGTAAATACAAGTCTTACAAGAAAAATTGCATTTGGAAAATGGATTGGAACCTAAAAAGAGTTTTTATTACCAGTAATGTTGACTTCGATAAACCTGCAGAAAGACCGACAATGGCAGAAGATTCTATAAGACAACCAAATTTGTATATATATGCTTTTATCAACAACCAGAATAGGAGAATAGCAATTGTTACAGTAGACTCAGGGAGTCTTCAGATGGTGTTGGCACCCAAACCTCATCCTTGTTTCAAGTTCAAACTACCCCCAACAGAAAACATGAGAAGACTGAAATTAACTGACAGTTTGTAAAGGACTTTAAAGGAGATCTTTCAAAATTGCCTTCTCAAGTTCTCACTACTGCAGGTTATCTACATCTAGATTATACTAGATATATCATCATTTGCTAAATTATATGAACGGTATATTGAGTACTGTGTCGCCAGGGTTTCCTTCCGTTTCCATGAGATAGAGAGTAGAGAGGTTACAGAAAGAAAAACTGTTGATTTTCCATCTCTGAATGGATCAATGTGATGTTTGTTGTGGCCATGACACTGGTAATGTCACTGAAGAGGTCCATTTTGAACATATTAAAAAAAAAAGACACCAGCCAGAAAAAAAAAGAGATTGGAGATAAGGAAAGAGTTGTCCAGAATGAGTGTAAAGTGATTACGTTAGATGTCAGAAAGTTTTGTTAACTTCATCTTTACAAGCAAGTTCAATGTACTATACAACAAAACTAGCATGTCATAATTATACAATTTATGATCTGGCATCTAGAAATGTATGTTTCTATTTTTGGCATGAGGGAGAAGGGGGTCTAGAACAGAGTGGAAGCAAATAATTTTGCATCTTGTCCCTTTGATTACATTAACAACATTATTGACTCTGCCAGTGAACGACTTATTAAAAGTGACAGGTACTGCGTGTACCATATGTACCAAAACAAAAATTGCATATTAGCCAACACGCTCCTCCATATTGCGATTTTTGAGGTATAATCCTGAATCAGAAAATCCTTAAAAAGGGTCACAACCAGATTACTATACTCTGTTGGAGTGTGACTCCATCCACTCCATGATTGGAAGGACCATCCAACACAAACCAATATGTTTGAGCTGATTAGGTGGATGTCATCAAACAAGCCAGACCATTGCATCCTAATAAAGTCAAATATCTAGATCATACAATTTTCAAAGATTTTTTTCAATCTGTATTACAAGTCAATTCATTTAACCCAGGGTGAAGGTTGAGGATAAAAATGTAGCAGACTTGCATGTCCTAAAATATACACCAGAAGGGACAATTCAGTATTCTGGCGAGTTTTAGTCCTTGCCATCAGATGTCACAAAATGCCAGTACTTAATTACAAGTACATGTTCAATCATTATATTGATCAAGTCTGAAGATCAAAGCTTCAAGGTTTAAACATTTTGACAGAACTTAAAAGTTGGTATGCCAGCGATTTTTAAGATGACATAAAAACAAAACTTAGTACTTTTGTTTGTAGGTAAGACTTTGGTTTGAAAATTGACATTTACATGATTGCAGTCTTGCATTTTTTCACTGGTCGGTAGATAAGACCTTGATTAATTGTCCCATCTGACCGAGTGACTAGACATTGTCCCTTGCTGGAGGAGAAAATAAAATAAACTAGAAAATTCTGTAGCTGTTTCTCGACTACCATCAGGATCAAACCATGGACACCCTCATTGGAGATCCAGTGTCTTACTAACTGGGCGACCGTGACTCGGCAAAACTCAAATCTACGAAGGTTTGAAACCAGAGAAGATATCACTCCTTAGCAGAAACCCAACTTATAGTTTTATCCAACACGACAATTAGATAGATCATGTCGATGCTTGTTTATAATCAAAAATTTAAATGAAATTGTACAGTTTTTTGTCTCACCTGAAAACTTGACATCTTCTACTAAACGTGGTTTCTACTCCCAGTCTCAGACAATTTAACAAATACCGTTAATACTTTTGTATAAAACCATGATTAGCTCGATTGTCTGCGATATCAACCTCAGTGAAAGAGGACATTAACTCAAACTAACAAACTAATCAGTTAGCTACTTATAGTACCAAATTTTTATTCCTTCAAATAACACACAATGAGAGGGCCCTTCTGAGGACAAAATAATCACCTTAACGTCAGGGGTCGAAACTTCAGCCTACCCTAGAATTTGTATCATCCATTTCGATCATGTATTTGGACCTATTTTTAAACTAATTTGATTCAGAACTTAATGTTTTAAAATAAAACAGAGAAGCCTACCTTCAAGACATCTATCGCCAAATGCATGTTCAGGAAATATAGCTCTGAGATAAGCAACATTGGATATGGATACAGCTAGTAATTTCTTTACAAACAATGCTGACTGGGTCTCTGTTATCTGACTAGTTGGAAATATTGAAGACCACTGAAATTTTAAGTGATTATCAAAATCAAATCATGAATCATATTAATAATATGCGCATAATTGCTGTAGGCCGAATTAGTCTAGACCAAGTCAGTTAGAAAGGATTATACATTTTTATATAATTACTCCTTTAGTTGATAACTTTCGCATACCGTACTTTCACATAATTGAACTGTTCTGTGTTTATCTGCATGAAATTCAAGACTTGGACTGAAATTGGAAATATGGCAACTGTAAGTTGTACGGTACCTTAATGCACAAATAAAGGCTGTCATCGGGTACAATCCTGTTGCAGTTGCATCAAGTCGGTCCAGAATTTCATGTAATTAGTATTCTGTGTTCTTTATTGATAGTTTTGGGGGGCCACACCTAAACTGGTTAAAAAGAGAACCCAAGTCGAGCTTCAAGTGACAAAGATATTTAGATACATACCGATCCTGTTTTTTCCTTTTGTAGAGTTGCTGTGGCCATACCGAATATTATCGAAGTTGAGCTTGGTAATTAAACTGAAAACTGAAAAAAAAAAAAAAAATTAAGAAAGATAAATTTTATTTTTAATATACATGATGATCTATAGCTACAAGAACTTAGCTAAAAACGTTGAGATATACTGATGTGTTTGTTTTTAGCTACGATTGGATGCCTTTAGTTCCAAGTGGCAAACTCAATTTCTTTAATAATGCATTTAAGTTTATGCTAGTATGCCTATTTAAACTTACAGAGGCCAATGACATGTCGTGGCACATCACCTAACTCCAAATATTCACGTTTAAATTAATGAAGCATTGTTTATTTGTCTGACATTCATCGCCATCGAATTTCATTATCATAGTTACTTACAGTGCTTGAGCCATGTGCTGGCACTACACGCCACTTTACCTCATTTAAAATCAATGGAATTAATATATTACTCAATGATTTGCCAAATGCTGTCGGTAATAAAAGCAAAAACACCCTCCTTTGCCATTTATTATATTATAAGGTCCAAAATAATTTCTTGTTCAGGTTTTAGGCCAAATTCAACATTGAACATTGTTAACGCTGTATTTTTATTTTATTTTCTGAAATGGTTTGCGGATAAAACATGACATGTTATGTGGATGCCATTTTTCTTTGTTTACATGTTCTCCACTTGCGATTGCCTTTTTTTTGATTGGCTGTTACAAAAGTGAAAAGACTTATTTATTATTTAGCCGCACTTTCATGATGACAGTGTCAAAGGTATCCGTTCTATTCTAAAAAAGATGGTGGTCTTCTTAGTAAGTTTTTAGTAACGACTTTACGGCACGCCTTGATTTTAAATATGCTTGTAGTTGGCTGATGGGTATGGCAGAAATATTACAAAAAACAATAATCAAAATTTTGTTGTTTTGAAGAAAAATATTTGTTTAAAAATAGCGGGTGTTAATAACTCCTGCATATGGTTTAGAATTTAAAGGCCTAAGAAAAGGGACTAGGTCTATCCTGACTCGACGAACAGAGTACAGTCTCAAAAATGAAATTTAATTTGTAGGCTACGCGCCAAAATATTGAGGAGTGGTGTATTTGCATTGTCTCAGCGATTAGCTTATTTGCTGAATAACTCATCATGTTTTTCTTCCACTCACATTAGTATCTCTCCACATGTAGTCACATGTACAGCTGCTGCAATGAAATGTTCAATGTCGTCACTGTCGTCAGGGAATGACTCGAATGAGCAATGTCTCTCACCCTGCGTTTAATTAATTAATGTGAAATATAGATGATGAGAAAGTCTGACGCCAGCATCAAACTCCCTGAAATTTCAATTTGTCATACAATTCACCCCTTCCTGGAAATATTGATCTAGGCCTAGTTTGATTCTATTCCATCTAGCCCTATCTCTGTGCCTCTGTCCTCTGTGAATTCAGTTTTCCTTCTTGCTTGTGGTGTAGCAGACGTCAATGAATGACGTATTTGACGTCAACACCGTGAAGGGAAGTAACTCCTAACGGCAGTAACGCAACACTGCTATCGAGACAAGTCGACACCGTCTTTCATAGCACACTTTAAACTCGTCAATAAGAGAGTAACAAAGAAAAATCTTAGATACAAACCTGTGTAAGTCATATCGAAACACATAATTCCATCAATTCAAAATTATTCAAAGGAGAGATAAAACGGTATCAAAACTTCAAAAGGATGCATTGTGCGTGTTACGTGCTGTTGGTTTCAGAAGCATAACGTTTGCAGCGCCATCTAGTGACGGTAATCTTTGGAAGTCAACAAAACAGAAAAAATACGGAATTTGGATTTATGTAAGTTACAAGGGCACAGCGTTACAAATACGACCTAAATATGGTTTACAGTGCCTTCAAAAGTACTATTGATTATATCAGACATAGGCAAAATGTTCTATTTCATTTATCATTTCTTTTCGTCCGTCGCGCGAATTTACCGGAAGTGGAAAATGAGGTCCATCAATTGCGCATGTCATTGTTGCTATCAACAAATTTTAAGCAACGGATCCAGTTGTAAATAAATAAATTACTTATAGTTATAGAATTAGTTTGTCAGCCGAAAGCGATTATTCACTTAATACTCTCCAGTAAATTTAGAAAAGGTAGGTTTGAGAAAAAGACTTGTTACGTTGCTCGTTTTTTTTTTCTGGAGACTGTGTGTGTGTAGAAAGTAGAGAAGGTCAACAAAACGTGAACTTCATCAAATATGAAACAGCCAAATTTATTTCTAGCTTTTGCTTTTGTCGTTATAGAAATGAATTTATTCATATCATACTCATAATGATCTATGTAGATATAATGGCATTTAATTTACTTCCAAAATGTTCCACTCATGTCATTATTATTATTTAGAATGCCGTCAAGTCGTCTACAGTTACAGTACAAACAAGCAGAGTCTGAATAGCTACCGGAGGTCAATTTTAGAAAATAATGTAATAGTACTTTATTACATGTGATTTGATAGTTGCTTTATTTCTCTACTCACAACAAAAAACATTTTAAAAATATTTAAATAAATAAATTTTTTATTGTCATTTTACTATTGCTGACATTCGTGAAAATTCTGCTAATTAGTGCTATACGTAAAATGACGTCATGAAGT
This sequence comes from Patella pellucida, assembly GCA_917208275.1. Lineage (NCBI taxonomy): Eukaryota > Metazoa > Mollusca > Gastropoda > Patellidae > Patella > Patella pellucida. The sequence continues at coordinate 61,416,500 of OU795041.1, forward strand.
GTAATACTGAATTTAACACTGTTGTTACAAAATTACTTCAGGACTTAATGACAAATTAATTCTCAATAGATCTTTGAAATGTTATAGTAAATTGGTTTGCAGATTATACTTAGAAAATTAAACCATGACCATTGCTAAATACACAGGAAAGATCGTGGTGCAATATGATTACATTCTGCATATTTACCTTGCAAAAACAGTGCACGTGACATAGAGTCAACACTGGAAATATCAAAATCGCAGAAAAGCGCAGCAGAGAAGTGGGTCAAGAACCGTCAAACTAGATAGGTCAAATAATATAGGAAACGGAAACAAGTGTTTCACTTTGTTTTTCTTTGAAAAATAGAGCCTAAATGGTTCTCAAATCTAGTTTTTGTTACTAAAATACGCTGAGCTTTGCTAAAACAGTCGTGTTTTACACAAAATTATTGGAAAATCGGAGTGAAAAGACGTAAAACATCGAGAGGGGTTCTAATTTTGGTGTTTACATACGGGTAATTGCCCTATTTGCATATTCAGCAGGCGGGAGAGGCGTGGTTTGACTACTGTCTATCACGTTAATTAATTCAATATGGCGTCGCCCATGTGTAAACAATAGCACGATTTGCCGTAAAGGAAAGTCATGTTATTTCCATTAATAACTATTGACGTCGGATCTTTTGTTATATTTCGTTAATACAACATCTAATCTTTTGAAATTTGTTATTGATTGTCTAATTTTGATTTGATTACTTGTATAAATGAACGGATTTCAAAGTCATAGAAACTCGCCGATCAGAACAAAAATCAAAGATGGCGGCTTTCAATTCCGGTCTCTAGTCTGAACACACGAAAAATCTGGTTAAGTCGTCCAGACCCGTTAGTGGTAGAGTCGTCCACACGACTTAGTATAAATTCTGGATATAAAAATATGTTGGAGTCATCTTCATGACACAGTTTTACTTTCGGGACACATAATGTATTTTTATTTCGTATAGTTTTTCTGCGTGGTCACTGACGACTCACTCTTTCTCTCGGCAAATAAACAACAAAGTAAATCATTTTATTCAATAATTTTAAAATAACAAATTCATAAACAGATTTAACAAACACACGACATTATGTAATGTCATTGACGTAGACAGTATTCATAGACTATAGTCACTTGACTATATAGATAACAAAGTTCAACAAAAAAAATATCTTTATTCAATACGTACGGTAACAATTTCATAAACATAACACAGCCACTATATTATATTAGAGTCTTGTTGTTGCTATTTATTAGATCTATTATTATAATAATGTTCGTCCTGTTAAAAAAACGAATCCTATACCTACTGTACTCGTGAGTCCTACTGACCTGTATTTTAAACCGATTTCTACGATTATGTCTCAACCTCGTAGGTTTCCTCCGGGCACTCCGATTTCCTCATACTGCTAAGACCCCTATGCGCAAGCGAATTATTGAAATAAAATTAAACCATATGTTAGTCCCAAAATGACCTAGTTGTGTTTAGTGGACGTTGAACCCCATTTTTCTCTCTCTCTACGATTATGATTCATTATGAACAAACTACTTAACTTTGGATATTATAAACTTACTGTTGAGTTGATTTCAAACACACAGGTAAGTTTATAATATCCAAAGTTAAGTAGTATGTTCATTATCTAGATCTTATCAAAGAAATCCGTTTAAAATTTATGATGGTTCACAAAGTAAGTAGACATACTGTTTAGGCTAGTTCTTGAAAATATTGAACAAAAAATAGTTTCATTTGTTCCTGTCATTCCTTAAACAATAGTAGGCCTACTAATATAGATTATGATAAAAAAACCCTTGTTAATGTAATTCCTGAGACCTTGCCAGTTAACAGCCTACTAGTACTACAGGTTTCGATGATGCCGGTACATAATTCATAAATGCTATCATCAGACAATTTTTATACTCCTGTACATTGTCATTGGCAATAAGACTTCACATTGGCTATAGTAATTTTGAGTTATTTTTTGTAAATTTCCTTTTCAGTAAATATTCAAAATGCCTACCAGTCCAGATGAACCTTACTATTGTTCTCAACAAATCAGTATACCTCCAGAATTACCTGATATTTTAAAACAGTTTACAAAAGCTGCTATCAGAACACAACCTAAAGATGTATTGGCATGGTCAGCAGCGTAAGTACATTTCTCTTTATGTCTTGAACAACATGGGAGGATGGATGGCTGAATGGTTCGCATTGTATCATAAAGTCTGTCATTGAGTCAACTGGTGTATGTGGCAAGGAGTAGGGTCGTCTGTCCAAACTTGTGGGTTTTCTCCAGGTCCTGTGGTTTCCTCCCACTGCTTAAGACCCCTACGCACAAGCAAATTATTGAAATAAAATTAAACCATATGTAAGTCCTGAGATGACCTAGTTTGTGTCGAGTGGACGTTAAACCCAATTTTTCTCTCTCTTGTACAACACAATGGACACTTACCTTATTTCTGGCCCCCAGATCCATTCACTTTTTTTTGTTCTTTGCTGTTAATTACTTGCAATTTCAATCTTGTCCGCAGGTTTTCTCATTGGCTTAGTATTTGTTGAGCAAACAAAAAGTGTGAAATCCAAATGCCGAAAATAAGGGAAATTAAAGTTGATGATTGCAATTTGTTTATCACACAATGTGCTTGAATAAACTACAATTAATATTATATAAAACAATGTCAAAATTTATTATTTTAATATAAAAATAAGAAAGCTGAGTGAATAGGGGCCTAATTAATGAATTGAATAAATAAGAAAATGGAAGATAGTTTAATTGTATAAAAAACACACTAATGCTATAAAAAAAACACACCCCTTCTCGTATTATTATGTTGTGTTTAATTGATTTTATTTGTTTTTCTTCTGTTGTAGTTATTTCCGTGCAATGTCGAAAGGGGAAACCCCACCAGTTAAAGAGAGATTAGAAATGCCAGTAGCCACCCAGAAAACCGACACAGGTTTAACACCCGGTTTATTACGAGTTCTAAATAGACAGGTTGGTACAAATGTTTTATATTATCCAAACAATCTGTGTCGAGTAAAGTCTGTTTTCCTTACATGCGTTTCCACACTCGTTTATGTAATGAGACCATTCCATGTGACCATGCCGAAACATGTACATAAAAACAGAAACGGGCCTTATCTATTGATTGACTGAAAAGATTCAAAATGTATTTTTTTGCACATGAAAAGTAATAACTAGAGTACTGTCCCTTGAACCTTTGACTTAAAGTCAGATTTAACTAATTTAGTTTTGGAACTGATTGACCTGTGTTAAGCTTGAAAATAGTAAAAAAAAAAAATTATATAGTGGAGCGTCTAAAACTCCTCATGTTTGAAGCATTGCAATAGACAAAGAAAGCTTTGACAAACTTCAGGGGACAGGGAATTTGGATGGCTGAATGGTGCACGCTGTATCATAAAGCCTGTCATTGAATCAACTGGCATGGTTTCAAATCCCCGGTTGTATGTGGCAAGGAGAAGGGTCGCCTGTACAACTAGTTTGTGTAGAGTGAACGTTAAACCCCATTTCTCTCTCTCTTTGACAAACTTCAGCAATAGAACAATAAAATTATTAATTAATCCTACTTTGATCCCTTGTTTTTATTACAGTTAGGTCCAAGAAAGACTGCACCTATAAATGTAATAGAGGAGAAATGGTTAGATTTATCTTTACCTAAAGAACAGTTTGATGATATGGTTAGAATTGGTACATTTGGAGGTGATGTCGAGTGGAATAAATTTTTAGCTATTGCAGCTTCAGCATTAGGAGAGGTAAATATAATATTATTGGTTAGACTGTTAGATTCTGAACTGTCAAAGTGTAATGGCAACTTTCATACTTTTCTGCACCAACTGGGATGAGGACGGGCATGATACGCCATACAGTGTGCTATACTAAATATGAGGGAATTTTTTGCCGGACAGCAACTGGGCTAACGAAGAAGGGCATGATGCAAGGGTTCTTTTACATGCATGCCAATGAGTACAGGGGTCCTCTGTTTTCAATCCCATCCAAACAACTTGTCAGGCCTCTATCATGCACCACTTGTAATATATAAATAAAATCTTTTTGCATTGGTTATTGTAATTAGGTAGGCCCCTTTATCCTTCTCTCGATATATATCTATAGGCAAGTGTATTATTTGAAACAGTGGCTTAGTGAGTATGTCAAAGGCCCACCAACCAGGAGATCCCAGATTTGGCAGAGGAAGTTTCTCCTGATTTCTTAGCCTATTTTCCCCCTTATCAGACAGTAGATATTATTTATTTTCAACCATGGATATTTATATTTTCAATTTTTGTACACTTTTTTTTCCATGTGTTTATGATGTAGTAATTCGTTTGTCCAACCTTGAACTAAATTTGTGTTTGTATTTCAGAATATAACACAATCTATGAAAACGATTTGTGAAATTTTAACAGCAGATCCAGAGGGTGGTCCATCACGTATTCCTTTCCCATTGTTTAAAGAATTATATACATATCTAGCTCAAATAGATGGTGAAATCTCCCAACAACAAATCAATGATGTCGTCAGTCACCTTCAGTATGATGTGTAAGTATATTCCTTCACCTCTGTCTCTGAAAATATCACCAAATTAGTCTTAAAAACTGTACTTACCTGTATTTTAAAATGGGGAGAGAGAGATGGGTTTTAACGTCCACTCAACACAAACTAGGTCGTTTCGAAACTAACACATGGTTCAATTTTATTTCAATAATTCACTTGTGCCTAGGGGTCTTTTAGCAGTGGGCGGAAACCGCAGGACCTAGAGAATACCAACGAGATTGGACAGGCGACCCTACTCCTTGTGACGTACAATCGGGGAATCTAAACCACGTCTTATGATGCAGCGTGCACTAAAATGGGCAGAGCATTGGATTGTAGACCATAATGTACTGGATTCGAACCGTTTTTTCCTTGACAAATAATGGCGACGTCCAAACCTCTTCAGTTTCTGTTCAATAACTGAATATTAAACCCTATTTGTTTACACTTGGTAATCTTGTTCTTCGTGGGGTGAAGCACTTCAAGAACAAGCAGTTGCTATGCAAGATATGCCCACATTTTGCATTCAAGATATGCCCACAATCCATACAGTGTCTTCAAACTAATTGTGGCCATCCGGATATGCTCACACTTATTATTTATATGTTCTTCCTTCCTCTTTGATTTTATCAGGGATATTAATTCATTGAATATGTATTATTGTTAATTTTCTTTTTCAGAGATAAACAGGAAGGCTACGTTCAACCAAGAAATTTTTGTGGTGCTGATTGCCCAAAACTCTCCTGAAAATAATCAGGAATTATTTTGAATGTTATATTTTTAAAAGTCATTCCATAACTATGTTGTTCATATTCTTATAATGGTCTTTTGGTTTTTGTTTCAAAAAATATCAACATGTATTTAATCCGTCCACACTAATTGAAATATTTAATTTATTTATTTATTTCAAGAATTTTAATACATGTATCAGAATTATTGTATGTTTGTTCAAATAGGAACCAGTTTGTGGAAACTAAAATTTAAGAACAAATTCTATTTTTCTCCAAATGACTCGACACATACAAACTTTGACAAAACCTGTGTAAATAGAACTTAATATTGAGACATTATGTGAGCTGCATAAAATTTCAAAAATAAATATGATCAGTGGTCAGTATATTCTTTCTAGCACAGAATCAACTAACTTCTGAGAGAAAGTCAGAAATCATGGACATTTTGGTTATCCCTCCTTTGTGTTCCAACATCTTTAAGTCAGAGAGTATGCCCTCACCTATGTCCCAATTTATAAATACATGTTCTTATACACTTACAGGACTGTTCTTAGCGGGGAGGTAAAGAACCCTTTTGATTTTCAATATTATTGAATTGTAAATTTCAGACACTTCGAAATTTGATTTTTTGACAATTATGCTGCTGTTGGACAACATTGGGGGCCAAGCATCCATCTTACGTTTTAATAACTCAACCATATTTTATTATTTGTTCAGAAATAACTAAAATGTAATTAACACTTGTATTTGTATGTTTTATTTAATTCCTTAAAGGTACAATAACACTCTTGCTGGCTTGACAGCTCCAGAAAATAAATAATAGCCTTATTCTAAGTACTAGATGTTTAAGTGTGGTACCTGTTGTGTAAACTATCCATTTCATCCTATTTTACTTGTCCAGAGGGTTTGAAAATATTTACACTTGAAAAGGTTTACGTAAGGCTTTTCAAACCATTTAGTTGAATTTTTCTAATTTTTTAAATTAGATGTGTTAAGATGAAATTTGTATCATCAATTAATTGGAATATTGTAAAATAGTACAATTTGTTGACCATAATAAAGACTGGGACATGATATTCTTTTACAACAAAAGTGGTATTGGGTCTTTAAAGGTGATCATTGTATTTAATGAATGGGATATTGTGAGGGTAACAGTATAGAACCCAATAAGCAGAGCATGCTGCAATAACTACCCTTGCCTTTTATTTGTACATTATTAATGTACCAGTATTATAAACTTTAGAGAGAGAAATGGAGTTTAACATTACTCGCCACAGAGTAGGTCATTCCAGGAGGAACATGATTAAACCCACAAGTTTGGACAAGCGACCCTACTCCTTGTTACCAGTAAGGAATTAAAACCACTGGACTCAATGACAGACCTAATGAGTCAAGTTTGACTTTTGTCAAGAAATCCTTGAACCTTGTGAAATCACCAATAGACCTCTCAGCATGTGCTTGACATCCAAAACACGAATTCCACAAACGGCATGACTCCCTTATTTTCTCTCAAATGGAGAGAACCCGATGCCGAGTCCTGATAAGGTATCTTAGATGGTTTACATGACACAAATATTGAGTCACAGTGCTTCTTTCCCAACAGGAGTCATACAATCGTGTGATGAATTTACAAGGGCAACAATCAACACTGAAGATAGATCATGGCCTGGTCGTTCTTGTGAGGTGACCATCCAAGATAAAGTTGCTGTTCTAGACCAAATAATGATTGACAGACGAGTGACTGTTCGACACTTAGCTCTTGCACATGACATTAGAAAAACGACATCAGTAGAACGAATAATCCATGAACAAGATGTCGGGTGCCCAGAATGTTGACTGAAGAGCAAAAATGTCAGAGAGTCATCGTTGGTCAACAGCTTCTTAGGGAATATCGGAGAGTTCCACGTGCTTTCTCGAGGACTGTCGGAGAAATAGACATGCTTTCTCGAGGACTATCGGAGAAATCGACATGCTTTCTCGAGGACTATCAGAGAAATCGACATGCTTTCTCGGGGACTATCGGAGAAATCGACATGCTTTCTCGAGGACTATCGGAGAAATCCGCATACTGTCTCGAGGACTATCAGAGAAATCCACATGCTTTCTCGAGGACTATCGGAGAAATCGGAGAAATCGACATGCTTTCTCGAGGACTATCGGAGAAATCGACATGCTTTCTCCGGGACTATCGGAGAAATCCACATGCTCTCTCGGGTAATATTGTTGCTCTCCAGATCTCCCTCCACCCGAGTTCTTCATCTTTACACAACTAGAATCTGTCCCCAGGGGCCGCATAATAAGGACTGTTGACGAGTAGATAATGAAAAAAAAAGTATAACTTTTGTGACACTGGTTTCATTTATGAAATTCAAATCGTTATACATAATGGGCCACAGCAGGAAACCACTCTACTGTCCGAAATATGCATTGGCCCCCAAAAATACTTCTATAACGAGGTTATGATAAATACTAATGTCTACAATCTTTGGAAATTTAATTTATTTATTTTAAAAATTATAGAATTGTATTGATGGGCCCCCTATGTCTTCTGGCAACTTATATTTTCAGACCCAGTCCACTACTGAATACCGACATCGAGAAACTATATAGCTTACACAGGCTGAACCATTTATAAAACTCTTAGTCTGTTCATATTTCTATAGTTACTCAGACAACGTATCGCAACTCCTGTCAATTAAAGACAATTATATAAAATCAACTAATCAAGAATGACAGAATTTCCAACAAATCCCATTCTTAACAAAACTGATATGTCTGGAAGTGCCGAGGAGACATAATGTGACTGAAATATGATTTTTTTTTTTTGCGTGAATGTAAATTGACGGATATTTACCGACACTGGAAAATCATATACAACCAACGGAGGTCATAATTTATAGTGAACTCCAGGAGAGGGGTTCACTAGTTCGTGGGTGCAGTAGTCCGCCGTTAAAGAAATCCCATTAATAGGGGTATCAATAAACCTAAACCCCTTGTCTGCGATATCACTTCGATGAAAGCGGACGTAAAGTAACGCTATTTCACACACACACACACAACCTAAATCTAACCCTAACCAAACCCTCTCCCTAATAATATATATCGGTGGACTAATAAACTATACCCCTAACCCAACCCTAAAGCTAGATATCGGTGGACTAATGAACCAGCGAATTAAGACCAGCGTATTCAGTTAGTCCGAAAGCCTGTAAAATATTGTCCATCATAAATGTGGATCATAAATGTATGCTCTCCGTAGCCTTCTGTTGGTATGGCCATGTTGTGCTTGTCCATGGTCAAATGGCACTACTCATACATATTGACTTCACTGTCGAGTCTTAGATGTTTTTTTAGAGCAACCAAAATGACCAGAAACGGTCATGCGCCCACGAATAAACGTGGTAGCTGTACTACTACATCATGTGAAAGCATCAGTTAATTTTTAGATTGTATTTGGCCGTGAAGCTTCGGGTAGAGGGTCTTCGAGGTACTTATTCTTACTAACGCTCATTCTGCCGTGCTGTCCGTCATTGGATTCAGTGGGTCAAATTCTTATAGAAACTACCCTCAGACCGAGGCCCGAGAAAATCTGTCACGAGTTTTACCCCAGAAAGTGTCCCATCCCCACCCCCTAGAGAAATTATCTGTCACTTTTGGGAGGTTTCAGCGGGTGTAATTCTTCTGAAACTACTCTCAAACGAAAGAATCTGTCAAGAATTTTACACCACTCAATAACTAGAAAGTGTCTCATGGCGGCCATTTGGAATATTTAAATTTCTTCAAGGGTGCCAAGGTGACATCATCCGGATTCTTACTCTACACAAATTGAAGATGTGTAATCCACCAAAATACATTAGGGGGACTATATTTCTATGCCAAGGCTTAAAATAGGGTTTGTCTGTTGAACTAAAGGCTAATGTGAAAATTAAAATACTGAAAGCGTGCTTCTCAATTTTTATTAACATAATATATATATATATATTGAGAAATGGGGTTTAACGTCCAATAAACACAACTATTTCATTTCGGGACTAACATATGGTTTTTATTTTTATTTCAATAATTCGCTTCCGCGTAGGGGTCTTTAGCAGTGGGATGGAACCGGAGTGCCCGGAGGAAACCCACAAGGTTGAGAAGGCGCCCCTATGTCCATGCCACATACGCTCACACCAGGGCTCGAAACCACAGCCGCAAGCCAGAGGTGGCAGGCCAGCTAGAGGTCGAAGCGCGGCACTCTAGACCACTAGGCTATTCCACCCCCCCACCCTAACATAATATAAGAAGATAAGATATTTATTGAATTAAGACGTCCATCCAGGACAGCATGCATACTGGTGCATTCAAACAGAACCACACACATCTACTAATAAATGTAGTACATAGAAAGGCGGCGTGGGTCACGGTGGCTAAGTGGGTAGGACGCTGGCTCGCTAGCCTGGAGGTCGGGTGTTCGATCCCTGCATTGGCCGAGAAAGTTCATCCAGATTTTCCGGTGCGGTTTCCCCTTGTCAGTGATGGACGTGCATGTTAAAGATCCCTTTGCAGTTGTGATCCGATATAAGAGTAGGCCGGGCACAATTTCCCTCATGGCGTATGCCCGTCTTCATTAGCACAGTTAAGGATCTGGGCCCTGTTTCACGAAATATTAACTAAAGATAAAATCCAAATTTTAGTAGATACTTCAATGTTGATTGGCTAAGCACTAAAATCAATCTAATATTGTCCAATCAAATTACTAAAATTTGGATTTTATCTTAGTTAAAATTTCGTGAAGTGTCCAGAACAGTGGGGCATTAACACCCTTTTCATTTCATTTCATTCACAGAAAACACTATGACATTAGATAGTGTTATGTCCCTCACTCGCCTCCCTCTCTCTTCCACTTTAATATGTCAATGGCGTTAAGACATACTGCTAATTCAAATTGGCAAAAACCTTTTTGCTCCATTCATTAAGTTTATTAGAAACTTTTCGATTCCTTTACAAGTATTTATGTCTAAGGGTCATGCTACAAGTGACATTTGTAGACTTGTATCGATTCTGTCTAAAATATCAAAGTTGAAAACTTGAAATTGATCCACAAAAACTCTCATTTGAAAGGTTATGAAGAGTAGCAACGAAGGCCGTAGACAAGTTATAAAGGCTACACATTTTATAACGTGCAATCAGTTTGTAGCCTGGAATGTGTCAGAACCTTTGAATACAAGCGACTACATGTACTTCTCTTTTAGTGACATTTATAGAATGTTAACCATTCCACATTGTAAGGCACGTAATAAAATGAAATTGAAATTCCGATCCGGGTTAAGATTCCTTGGGCTCCTTGGCAACAGATACAGTGAGGTCCCTGGAAATACACTATAGAGAATTTGTTACTCTCTCTCACACACAAACACGCACATGCCCCGATTTCACAAAGCATTCTCAGACTTAAGAATTTACTCAAAAGTGTTCGCCTTATTTAAAGGACCTAAGTCCGTAATTCAAAATCTTCCAAAATCTTTTACATCGAAAACACGAATTTTTGGCCATTTTAAATAACCATTGATGATGTAAACTTACCGGGAAAAGATGAGCTTCTGATATCCGATTAGATAAAATAATTTTTATAACATTGGTACACGAATCGTGTACCATAATGCGCTTCAGCCCCAGTTTTAATAAGAGACTTGAGGAGAGAGGCTAGACATATTGCACCATACAAAACGGCGTATTGCACTAGATTGAGACTGCATGGCTTATTTCGCCGAACATAACTGATTTGAAATTGGGGAAAAACGGAAACCATTGAATGTAAATCAGTTTATATACATTCATATCACAGTATTATATGCGTTGCGACCCACTTTTGAAAAATTCTAGGTCCCAAATGTTAGCGATTTAGCTCCTTTAAATTAAAATATGGTCTTTTATAAAACTTTTTTTTTTTTGATTTAATGTATCAAATACGTCAATATGAAACTGTGTGCAAAGTTTTGTGTTTCTGGATCAAAGAAATTTCTCATAAATAGTTATTTAAAGTTGAGTAAATTCTCAACTTAAGTCTGGGTATGCTTTGTGAACTCGGGGCCTGGTCTTCCCTGGTAAATGGTACAATGTATATGGTATCGCGGTAGTGTCTTTACCTGTTTTAAAAAAGGTAATGTTGATCATTATACATGAACTTTGATCCCTGCATTGGCCGAGAAAGTTCATCTCGATTTTCCGGCGTGATTTCCCCTTGTCAGTGATGCAGAAGGAGGGCCTGACAAGGACAGCTGCCTAGTCATTCGGATTGTACGAAAAACCGAGGCCCCGTGTACACATTGGAGTGCACGTAAAAGATCCCTTGGCAGTTAGAATTCGATATAAGAGTAGGCCGTAGCGCCGCTGCCCGGGCAAAATTTCTCTCATAGGACACTGTATGGCGTATGCCTGTCTTCCATTAGCACAGGTTAGGTGCATAATAGTAGGACGTTAAACCCCATTTCATTAATTCTTTTGATTTATCATTCACATGTGAAACAACATTTCACTAAGCGCGTTGGAGACCCAGGTATGCATCCCCCCGTACCTTAATCCGACAATATGATATATGTCATAATATGATAAACCTAAAGAGTATGAAATGAAATGAATTTGAGTTTCAAGTTCTACTGTTCTGAACCAACTGGTTAGTGAGGAAATTTTGGCCTGATGGTCTACTCTTTAATCGAATTCTTACTGTCAATGGTTCTTTTACGTGCACGCCAATGTATACACGGGACCTCGATTTTACGAGTCATCCAAGCGACTATACGTTGTCCTTTGCCAGTATCCCAGCCCTGCATCACTGATATAGAGGAAAACACCGAAAAAACTCAATGAATTTTCTTGGTCAGCACCAGGATCGAACACGGGACCTCCAGGTTAGTGAGCCAACGTCTTACACACTGAGCCACCGCGGCTCCCTTATTTCTTAATACTTTTGAATAAGGTACGTGGTGGCATTAAACGCTATCTACAACTTTGTTAAGGAATAGATTGACAAGGTAAGCTTACTCTTCCGAGCACCTGTTACCACTGTTTGTCGTGTATTTTGTACACGGTGAACAGTCCATATGTTGATTACCATATTTTGCCTCATTACATTATTTTGCCTTTACCCCTTTTTTTAGGTCTCCGAATTTGTGTAATAGTTTGGATTGTTCGTACTTGGTTTTATTTTATGTTTGCCTATAATGAAATTAACAAAGTTGGCCTTGGATTTTGGTATAAGAGCTAACTGAATTAAGCGCACTGTTTCAACACTATAATTACTTGGCAGTAAAACTGTTGTTTTACCAGAAATAACAAGCTACTGAAATGGGAAATGAAACCAGATAGAGTTTTACATCCTACTTTTTTACTCCGACTGGGATAACGAAGACGGAAACGATGTATAGAATGGCGTACACTACATTCGGGCCAGTTGTACTGGGAGGTCGCGGCAGGAGTCGTTCGAGCGGCTTTTGAACGTCAGACATTGATTAATTAATCAGCGTTGACGTTTTTAGTGCATGGTTTACCCACAGTTCCGTACATTAAAGAACTCGCCATAACAGACCTTTTCATTGGCTAATCCCTCAATTCAACAAAAACGCCGGTAATATAACAGCTCTTCCAGATTCTAGTGTAGTAAAGACAAGTAAAACGAAATTTCGAACTATTAAAAACGAAATGAAATAGGATATGTGTTTTAATGAGATTGGAACTGCTAATACAACATTCCCCCAAATGGTCTGACTACTGGGGATGCATAAAGGTTAATCTTCCCCAACGGAAAAATATTTTCCCTAAGGTTAGGGTAAGGGTTCGGGTTAGGTTTATCTAAAACTATTCTGAAGGGTTGGGTTAGGGTTAGGGTTCGGGTTAGGTTTATCTAAATCTTTTCTGAAGGGTTAGATTTAGAATTGTGGCTACATAACACGGAAATATATTTTTCCGTTGGGGAAGATGAAGTAGCGTGCACTGGGGATATGAAGAACGGGATTTTAGAAACAGAACTGCGATTTGGTTTAAATTTAATCAGAACAATTGATTCGCAACACTCTAGACCACTAGGCCATTACCCCACCCCGCCCCCTCCCTCACACCCTCAAACCTTTTACTTCAAGTAACGTAATTTAGATCCTGATGAGCTGATTGCTGGCTCTGTAGAGAGCAGATCCGATACAATTTACGTTATTGAAATAACTATCTCAAACCTTGCATCAGGTACGTGTCCAGACATTGTTTCCACCTTAGACCCCCCCCCCCCCCGAACACGCCTTTGACACCTGAACCAAATGTGAAACAGCATGGCGTGACATTAAAGTTTGTTCACGAAAGTCTAGTATAAATGTCAAGATTCAACCAAAATCTGTAAATGCATGGCGTGACAATTAATTTTCTTTCATCCCGTCTAAGAAGCGGGATAGAATTTGTATGGAATTCCTAAATACCTGAAACTGTTATCGATTTTAAGTATTCTGTCTATTTTGAAGAAATTATTCCACTGATTTGCCTGTATTAGTTATCTGTCTTTAATACAAAATACTTGATCATCATTATCCTAATAAGATATTTTTGTTCAAATTGAGTGCGGCTATTATTGTTCCTTTTAGTTGACAGAAAAAACATCCCATTCATCAAAGCTACATTAGTCCTTAGAGAGATCCAGCTATAATTGCACCAAACACAAGCACAAAGGTGATATTTTTTCTAATTTTAAAATAGTTAATTACGTTGCGTAATAAGTGTCGTGATTGTGCTGATTGCAGTGTGCCAATAATTACATTTCACCACGCTCTTATTCTTCCACAAATACGCTAATACTGATGACGCCATAGTTTTATGTACACAATTCTCGCTTCTGTATGCGGTGTTGACCAAAGTAGTCGGACTATCGACCACCGTATCATTGATTTTGAAAGTCGAAGCTTTGAAAACAATTCCCACAGTCTTGGCCAACTGCCGTTTCTAAGTGCTAGCGGTTAATACCAATTGATGTCCCAACTAAAGAATCACGCACTTGTCAGCTTTTCAAATTAACAAATCTTTGTTTTAAGATGTGCAAACTTATTGATATAATTCAATAGTGTTTGGATTTGGGTTATTATTTGCCCAATTTCAACTCATACTAGTTTGATGGTTCGTTATTGGAAATCGATGCCGAACTTGGAAACATGGGGAAAGGTGGGATACTCTTACTAAGTAGCGCTTTGGTCAAACATAAAGCGGCAAAAATACCCGGAGGGAAACCAATATAAACCACCTCATTGACTTGGAACAAGAAAAGACTGAATAGATCGAGACTTGGTTCCATAGCTGGAACATTACGTGTATAAGTCCAGACTGGTTTTGCTTGAGATCACATTGAGGAATAGTTTATTCTACACCGAAATCCTGTCTATGTTAATCAAGACTACTCGCTTGAAGTAGAACAGGCGGTAAAAGGAGATTCACGGTGGTAGGCCAATAACATATCGACAGCGTTGATGATCGAGTCTATTGTCCAAGACATCTGCAGGGGGTAGAGGAAATTACTTAGACACGCCCCTATCCGATCAACTAAGAATGACCCGAATACTTACGGATATATAGTATGGCATAAAGTTATGTAAGTACGGAATTCTTTATATTCTTATATCCGATTATGTGTTGTGTTGGAGATCGATCGTGTTTCACACTTGCCTGGTTCTGTGGTGTTAATACCATAGAGAGGGTGTTATCCCAGACACTATTCTTACCGAGTTTATTAATATCAGTCTTATTCCATTAATATCGTGGATTATTATCAATCTATGACTTATACTGAATAATATCGACAGTGTTATTTTAAATCAGATGATCTCCCAATGCACACTAACCCTTGCCCTAACCCTAACCCTTACCCCATCTAAATTAGCTCATTGGTAGAGCGTTGGACCGGCAACTGCGAGGCGAATTGGTGCCGTCATGGATTCGATTCTCGTATGGGTTAGGAAACGTTAGACCCACGGCCCGTGCTTTCTGTGGGGGTGGGGTCTGTAAAGAACCCTCACCTCCCGATAACCCTAGCCCTAACCCCCTCTAAATTAGACTTGGTCCCGATAAAATCCCCCCACATTTATTTGTATCAATTATGTAATTTGATATGATCTCAGAAGCATTACCTGTCGCCTCATTTGACAAAATGATCTTGTGAGTGGCGTGTACAAGAGGGTGTGCTTAATCCTTCTGGAAACCCGAACAACTACCTCCACCTTCACGTACCATGACGCTAGTTATTTTAAGACGGTGGTCAATAAACAACTTTGGTTATAGGACTAGGTGTTTGGGTCGGGCTAGGGTTAGCGCTAGCCCTGTTTACATCTCGTGACCTTGACGAAATCTGCAGGTGGCCTTAATATTTAGCTCTAACATGGATACTTCGGCTCCCTATAGACTATAGACTTTGTTATTTCATCATAATTACGGCAAAGCGTATATATTTCGTAACGAAATGAAATGGGTTCAACGTCCGACTGGGCTAATGATGACAGGCATACGTCATACAGTGTGCCATGAGGGGAATTTTACCCCAAATTATGGTAGATGTTTTCTGTTCCATAAAATATATAGGATCGGTCCATTAACTGTAAACCTGGTATTTTGTAGGTTCTGGGGGCCTTAAACAAATATAAAAGAAAATGGGCCAACCAATTTATTTTATAAATCGATGACATCTTGTACATATTGGATTATTTCTGGTGTATAAAAAAGTCTTCTGTTTCGTGTACACTCGTGTCCTCCTGAGGCACACCATGTCTGGCCACTCGAATATATCAAATCATTTATAACTAAGTGGCAGAGGGAAGTAGGAAATATAAATGAGAAATGTCTTTATGTTAGAATTTGTGATATATATATAAAGGAGGATGTCAGTGGCGGACTGGATCTGAAAAAAAATGGTTGCCACGAGACAAAGGGGACCCACCCATTAATGCAATTCTATCATTTAATTTTAAAAATGAATAAATTAAATTTTTAAAAAAAGATGTAATTAGACAAAAAAAGATATAATTAGAATTCTCCCGACTGTGTCTAATGTCTAAAGGGACCCATCTCCCCAGGGCCTTACTTGCCGACAACCTGGTCAGTCCGACTCTGGACGATAATAGGGCCGCGTGTCAAACCACGTGTGATTCCCCCCCTCCTCCCTTAAAATACACTCGCTGCTAAAGAGAGTGAGGGAGAGAAATTGGGTTTAACGTCCACTCGACACAAACTAAGTCATTTCGGACTAACATATGGTTTAATTTTATCTCAATAATTCGCTTGCGCGTAGGGTCTTTAGCAGTGGGGGGAAACCGGGGGACCCGGAGAAAACTCACGTGGTTGGACAGGCAACCCTACTTCTTGCCACGCTGCTAAAGACCCCTACACACAAATGAGTTGTTAGAACAAAGATTACCATTAGCTCCCAGGCGTTTAAAATGATACAGGGAGAGAGAGAGAGAGAGAGAGAGATGTGGGGTTTAACGTCCACTCAACCAACTAGGTCATTTCAGGACTAACAGAATATGATTAAATTTTAATTCAATAATTCGCTTGCGCTAAGGGGTCTTTAGCAGTGGGAGGAAACCGGGGTGATCGAAACCACAGCCGCAAGCCAGAGGTGGCCGGCCAGCTAGAGGTCGAAGCGCGGCACTCTAGACTACTAGGCCATCCCAACCCCCCTTGAAATGATACAACATACAAAAATAAAACAGTTTGATCTGACAACATAAAGGAGGTTTTCATTTACCTGCACTTCTGTTTTAATTTAAAAGTTAAGGTGGGGCTTTCATGTTACCAGTTCCTTAAATGTCATACAAGAGTTCGCCATGGATATCTAATATCTATCTTATTACTGACGTAGACACACCTATTAAATTCTGTTCCATTTTCTTTCTTTTTTATTTCTCTTTCTCGAATCAAAATGTCAATTGGTCTCTGCAAATCGATTTAATGCCGCGGTTCTAAGAATTTGTTCCTTGTCAATATACGGGATTAAAAGAAAAGTTGGAAACAATATAAGTGTTATTTGGTAAGCGGCTGGAGGGATATAGATCTGTTATATATGTTTTATATATACGATAATGTACATCTAACGTGGATATTTGTTTGAGATATATCTTTATAAGATCAAGGGAGAAAAAGTATAAGTAGGAAATTGGATTGATTAAGTTTATTAGTTTAATCTAGTTAGTATAGGTTAAACATGATACCTTGATAACGAATCCATCCATTCGATGCTTAAAGAGAGAGAGAGAAATGGGGTTTAATGTCCACTCGACACAAACTAGGTCATTTCGGGACTAACACATGGTTTAATTTTATTTCAATAATTCGCTTGTGCCTAGGGATCTTTAGCAGTGGGAGGAAACCAGAGGACCAGGAGAAAAAACCCACGACGTTGGGCAGGCGAACCTGCTCCTTGTCATGTTCAACCGGGGTTTCGAAGCCACGCCAGTTGACTCAATGGCCGGCTTTATGATACAGCACACACGTGCTAACCATTCGTCCATCCAATCCCCCGTCAGGTGAACTCGTCTACTCCGTGGTTCAATTAGTAAATTCCATACGCCCTGTAGTGTAGTGTGCTCTGAGGGAAATTTTTCCAGGACAAGGGCGAATTAGATTGGCGTTTATTGCGCCTACTCTCGAATTCCGTTTATGTTAACGCCAACGTCAGGAGGTCCCGGGAGCGACGTTAAGAATAAGCCTCTGCGCCTACCCCCCCCCCTCTTAGCACGCGCCTTGTCTTCATTAGCCCAGTCGGTGCAGAAAGGTAACACTGTAAATCCCATTTCATCTAGAACGGATTCTTTAACTTTAATGGCGTAGTAGAGTATGTATCATATTTTGATAGCGACCGGCGTCTTGTCCACTTATACCGGTAATGATATCAAGTATTTGAATATATCGATATACATGTAGAAACTAGCTCCAAGAAAGACGGTAGACATTTTCTATTATATCTTTAGATCTTAGTACAGGTCATCGCATTTGATATAAAATATAAGGTATAGAAGGCCACTCTGTTAAATAATGGATGAACAAAATAAACGTATAACTGATAACTGATTAAAAAAATAAAAATAAACTTAGTGTCTGGTTTCATTACATTAATAATTAACCTTCACCACTGCCTGCAAAACGACGGCAAGATCTATTTGTTAAGGTCAACTCGATTTTCGTCAAGGTCGCTGTGATGTCAGGTTGGGACACGTGATTGTAGGTTAGGGTTCGGGTAAGCGTTGGGGCTAGGTCCAGGGTCGGGAATTGAAGGTTGGGATTAGACTGGTTGCCAGTCTTTCCACACACCAAAAATTGGCCAGTCCTCTCCAAAAAAAAAACGAAGTTCTGGTTACAGGTTTATTCAAAGTTTTTTTTATACGAATGGAAACGAAAGTGTTGGTTTACTAAAAATTAATACTTTTATATATAGATCGAAATGTAAAATAAATAGAAGAGACTGGGCCAGTCTAGGTTGGGATTAGCGCTTGCCCTGTTGATATCTTGTGATCTTTGACTAAACTTGAAGTTGACCTCATCAAATAGATCTAACCATGAACGGCATTGCTGATGTGGGCGAAAACGTGTTACCCGTTGCTACTACCCCCCCCCCCCCCACTAGGCCAGAGTTGTATATACATACAGTAGATCGGGTTGGGATGGGACGCTGATTTGGGGATGGGGTATTGACTGAGTAGGCAGTTAGAGAGATTATATCCCTCCTTATGGGGGGGGGGATGACTGAATGGTTAGCGTGTGCGCACTGTATCATAAAGCCTGTCATTGAGTCAACTGGCGTGGTTTCGAATCCCCGGCTGTACGTGACAATGAGTAGGATCGCTCGTCCAACCTCGTGTTTTTTCTCCGGTTTCCTCCCACAGCTAAAGACCCAAACGCGCAATCGAATTTTTGAAATAAAATTAAACCATATGCAGTCCCAAAATGACCTAGTTTGTGTCGAGCGGACGTTAAACCACATTCCCCCCCTCTCTCTCTCTCTCTCTCTATCCCCCCTTGTGCTTCCAGTGAAAGATTTACTATTGCGTAATATTGCCCTGTTGGCTCCCAGGAACTGTGGCTTGGCCTCCGGTTAAGAACGAGTCGAAGTCCTACTTATTGACGAGAATGATTTAGTTCAACATGACATAAGCGAAAAAGTTCTAAGGTTGTGAATTTTCCTCGTCAACGTCATACGGCTGCATAGTACTGTATAATATGGTTTGAATCAGGGACTAATTAATGTATTTATGTTCTCTTCGCCGTTTGGTAATCACGGCACATGTTCTACGAACGAGGTAACCCGTAACCACATCTCTAAACTAAAGTATCCGGTATCTTATTTACAAGTTTTATATATATCGTATCTAGTGATGTAGTGGTCAGGACTTGAAAAGTTTGAAATGTGTAAAATGTAAGCTCAATATTCTGTGTGTGAAACTGGGAATGTTTGAGGTTGCCTATCGGATCAGGTAGGTTTCTTCCAGTTTCATACTGTGTGGGGCGGGTAAAAAAAAGGGGGGGTGACTTCGTCAGTGAACCCCTCCCCCCATGCTAGAATTTATTGTTCATGAAATGGTTATATGGAAGGTGGGTCTACCGCGATTCAATCAGACCAGTCTTGTTATCTTATACTAACTTGGCTCGAGAAAGTTAATAGAGATCTCCCAAGCGCGGTTTCGCCTTGTCAGTGGTGCAGGACGGGCGGCCTGCCAAGGACAGCTGTCTAGTCGTTCTGGTGGGACGAAAAACCCAGACCTCGTGTACATATTGGAGTACACGTAAAAGATCCTGACATTTGGAATTCTATATAAGACATAGGCCGTTGTGTCGCTGTCCGGGCAAAATTCCCCTCATATAGCACACTGAATGGCATATGCCCGTCTTCAATAGCCCAGTCGGAGCATAACAGTTGGATGTTAAACCCCATTTCATGTCATATTTTTTGAACAGTCTTTTTTGGGGCAGAATTGGCATACGTTTTAAGTACATTCGCATGTAAAATTAATCCGAGTCGTCAATTTCTTTAAAGCTTTAGGGTTTTATTCCTATCGGTTTTGAACAGTCTTTTCTGGTCAGAATTGGCATACGTTTTAAGTTCATTCGTCAATTTCTTTTAAGCTTTAGGGGTTTATTCCCCTCGGTTATATAACAACAACAAACATATCCAGCTATCGGTGCACAAGTTTATTCATTAGTAGGAAAACATAATGCGATTGTGGTGTCAGAAAGGATAAGTAGCCTACACCTTGCTTCAGGCACAACTCCACCGTTTATTAAAGACGTAATGTAACAGCTTTGTGTACACGCAACATTATATTTTCATTATTCTGTGCTATGAAACTCCTATTAAATGCCGATCAATGGTATCAAACTGCAATTTATTCCATCAGACCATTCTAGTGACCGATCGTCTGCCAAAAAAACCGCTTTCTTTATAAAGCAATGAAAAGATCCTTCTATATGAAATTACCAAATTTCGATTGGAATAAAAAGTTCAAATATTTTGACGCAGATAAACTAACACAGTGGAACCTCGTTTTTCATCCTGAATGTCTGTGAAAACAGGAAATAATCACGTCTTGGTGTTATTCGTTTCGTTTCAATATAAATCTTTGTTTGATTAGAGCCGTTACCAGGTCAGCAACCTTCCCAATGCTGTAAAATTTAAAATGATTTTTAGATAAAGTAAATTTTGGATATATAATTGCATTGGTGTCCTAACTTCCGTGATATTCAATTCCATATAACTATTCTATTATTTGCTTGGTCTCGGTCACCCAGAACCCACTTGTCTTGTGTGAATTATAGAGCCTATTATTTGTTTGGTCAAGGCTAAAATTTATAATGGTGACGATGCCAACATGAAATAGGGTTTAACGTCCTACTGTTCTGCTCTAATGAAGATGGGCATACGCCATACAGTGTGCTATGAGGGAAATTTCGCCCGGGCAGCGGCCGACTCTTATATCGAATTTCAACTACTAGGGGATCTTTTACGTGTATGCCAATGTGTACACGGAACCTCTGTTTTTTGTACCATCCGGACTACTAGACTGCTGTCCTTGCCAGGCCTTCCGTCCTGCATCACCGACAAGGGGAAACAACAACGGAAAAAAGAAGAAGCTTTGTTGATTATAGTCATTTAAGTTTATTGTCCTTTGCCTTTAGGAAAAACCTGGGAACTGTTAAAATGGGTTCATTCGCTTGTTCGTCGCGGGTTTGTTTAAACTTTGGAATAAAATAAAAACCAAGTACGAACAATCCAAATCAAAAGACAGAATTCGAAGTCCTAAAAACGTTATAGGCAAAATAGATTAAATAGTGTATTCAAGCAAAATAGTGTAATCAGCAAATGGACTGCTCCTCGTGTACAAAAATACACGACAAGCAGTGGTAACAGGTGTCCGGAAGAGTAAGCTTACCCTGCCTGGCGCCACACCCGCCATAGCTGCATCCAATCTATTAGGCGAAATGTCAGTCAAATAGCGTGATTGGCCAATGAACTATAGTATGCAAAATGCACGTGATGAACTGTCTTAACGATGTTGTAGACATTATCAGGGTGATAGTAACAGTATACGTGTCAATTAAAAATATCTAGAATAATAGCCGAGAGAGACACGTTATATTTACCAATCAAATCAATATGACGACCATAAAACTTTTTAAAGGCCTTAATAAGTTTAGTGCGCAAGTATCCTTGTAGTACAAGCTTAGATGACAAATGCCTCGATCTACTTAAAAAATCAGAATAAAAGGAACAAGCTCTCGTGTAACGAATTAGCTGAGACACAAACACTCCATAAGCTGGTGATATTGGAATGTTACTACTAATAAATGGAAAGTTAACAATCGGAAAGTCAAAGTCATCCCGTTTATCGTACAATTTAACACTCAGTTTATGGCAATTGTCATATTCGAGACGCAGATCCAAGTAGGAAGCGTAATTGTCACTGTCAGTGGTATTTTTAATTTCGAGCTCATCGGGATATATGAAGTCTACATAATCACTAAATTTAGGATTATTAAGGGCTAAAACATCATCAATATATCGATAAGTGAAATTAAAAAGTCTGACTGATCGTTTGTTTGTTTTTACGAGCATCTGTATGTACTCGGCTTCGTACGAATAGAGAAAGAGATCAGCAAGCAAAGGTGCACAGTTGGTGCCCATCGGGATGCCAACCACTTGCTGATATATTTCCCCTCCAAATTCAACAAAGATGTTATCAATTAAAAAATCCAACATCTGAATTATCTTGATGGCTGTGTATTTGTTTTTTGAATCACTGTGATACTTAACGAAATATGTAGAATTATAATTTACAACTAAATATTGATATCGAGCAGTACCCGATTTAGACGAAAAGACACTGTGAATAATGTCTTTCAATCGGGCTTTTAATTTACTATGGGGAATTTTAGTGTACAAAGAAGAAAAGTCAAACGTTTGAATAGATGAGACTGAAGCAAGGGATCTAGATTGCAGACCATCAAGTAATTCTTTGGAATTTTTTAATATCCACATTTGATTTATACCACTTCGAGAGTATACTTTGTCACAGTATTTTTGAATACCCTCTTTAACAGCTGTTAGTATAGATGTCAATACCTTTGAAAGTGGTTTTGTGGAACAACGGGATGAACCTGCTATAAAACGCTGCTTGTAAGGATTTTTATGTAATTTAGGTATCCAATACAACAAGGGCAAATCTGTATAGGTATTTCCACATGGAGTACCAAATGAAGTAAGTACAGATTTGTGATTGGATATAATTTCATCCTTACCAAAAGTAGATCGTTTATATGTAGCACTGTCGATTGGTTTCCCGAAATTAAGTTCTTTGAACAGACAGTCAAAATAATGTCGTTTACAAATAAACACTATGTTATTGGACGCTTTGTCAGCTGGCACAATGACATAATTGTCATGCAAGGCATTCAGATTTTCAACAATGCTAACATCATTGAAAATAGACTTAGGCCTAGTGTCAACTGACAAACGTTGCATGTATATTCTTCGTTTAAGTAAACGACTGATAGACTTAGTCCAATCAGAGAGAGTATCCGAGATAACATCTTCCCTCTTAGCCCATGATCTAGCGTAGTCCTCTACGGCATCCATAATAAGTTTGAAATTTTGATCCCATGAAAATGGTTGCGGTTCCCGGTATTTGGGTCCTTTGGACAAAATTTCACGTAGCTTATTATTCTGGACTATGTTCAAATCACCAGTGATCACATGTCATGAACAAAAGGTAAGACGAGCATGTATCGTTTCCTTCCACCGTTAATCCATTCTAAAAAGAAATCCATTCATCTGCCTCATCACCACGTTAATTCTCATCATGGCTTTCTATCAGTGAACATGTTCTGAACATTTCAGCGATTTGTTGATATGTCTGTTAAAATCAAAATGTAATTTCGTTTGGATTTTACCGTTCGTTCCTTCGTGATTCCTGTAATTAAATCAGTAGCATCTATTTAAAGAGTAACTGAAATTTGGTTAAAAGTCCGGCTTTTCTGTACCAACTAAGATAATGTCGGGGGCTATTGGGGGCATTTTGGCTGAACAGCGGCGTTTTCACCTACTCTTCATTGAATGTAGTCTAGTCGTTTGGATGGGACAAAAAACATCAATATTTCAACATTACTCTGACAGAGCCGCTTTCCAGGCCTATATCCGTCGTAGGTTAAATGACCTTCAGTTTATGTCTTATTTGCTAAGTAGATCATATGGGATGCAACAGAGACCCTTTGGGCTCAGACTGGTATTATATAGATATATGACTTTAATGTGTACAATACGTTACAAATTAAGCATGCATTATGCAAACTCTGCCTATTCCAGGACTTTCTTTGTGCCTTAAATGTTATATAAATTAATTTTAGACATTAATTAACTTACCAAGACCATAATCAACTCGCGATGCCGTTGGATAGTCTGGATTTTCGATATTAATTATCGGAACAAGGGTATAGCAATGACAATCGAGGTAATACTGTTATTTTATGGGCTATAACTTGGCTCAGAGTGAAGTAATGTGATTGGACGTTTCATAATATTTCCTTTTCATTATCTGTTTTTTTAATAATAATAGCGTAAACTCAGAACTGTCACCTCTTTATCTAATCTTAAATAATGCCCCTTTAAACAAATTTTCACATATTATAAAGTTCTCCTATATTAGCATACCCTTCAATCTGATTAAAACACAGATCATATTGCATTTCGTTTTTATAGTTCAAAATTTCGTTTTACTTGTCTTTACTTCTAGTGTAGGCTATCGAAAGTATAAAAAAACGAAACAAAATATAGATCTGTATTTTAATTAGATTGCATAATGCATATCCTTGGATCACGTCACTAGTCACTGCCATGCCTAATTCAAGACGGTGTTTCTAAAATAAAACCTCTAAAGGCAGCTGTTCTTCAAGGAAATACAACTTCCACAAGTAACTAATATGACAAATGGCTACGTAGATATGGAACCGTGTATTACTTTAAAGACAGGATATTCCAGAGTCATTCATTCCGCAGCCTTGCACAATGTCTGGTTATAAATGGCACCACCAATAACTGTCTCCGATTATAGATTATTTTTGGACAATGGCTGAGATGATGTTGCTTAATTGGGTACCGTTTTAATCGAACGGTTCTCCAAAACACAGGCTTGGTCTTATAAACCATGGTTCAGTCATACACAATAAGGAATATTATCTTAGTCGGTGATACGTTTCCAGATTATGGACTGTTTTCCGCTGTCTGGGGGATGGTGGTCGGATGGATTTATCGATGAGTAGAAATGCGAAACGACGGAGGATAAAGGATGAATGAAATTCTTTATCTCTGTATTCACTCTCTTTAATATCGTCTAATATCATTTTATCATGGACGGTATTCAACGTTATACAAGGTTGTATTAGGCCGTGTTTCAATCCACGAAATCGCAGCATGAAAATGTAAAATCTAATATTAGATTTTTATACTGATTGCGTTACCGTAGCTGAATTATACTAATTTAGGATTGTACAAATGTTTTTAGATGAGGTCCCCGAGTGAAAATAGACTTTATTTGTCTCTTTGCGATTTAATTTGACCTCCAAAATCCTGATTGTGGATGCTTCCGAAATAAAATCAATGCTATACCATTTAATGTGAAAATAAGAGATGTTAAGAGAAGAGCATGTAGCGGAACATGCTATTGGGCTATAATGCTCGAATGGTGATTCTGTTAATATCTAGCAAATAAAAAGTTTATCATTATCTATTTTGATGGAAATCAATTTCTATTTTCATGAACTACTCAGCGATCTGAAAGGGGACATTAGTCTAAAGATAGAACCAATTTTAAAGATGGCATTGTCCGTAAAGTAATATAAAAGACTGGAAAATAAATTCCTGAAACTGTATTGGTTTTCATATGGCCACCAGTTAATGTGATAATATATTGCCTCCATTACATTCTGACTGTCGGTCATATTTATTGTTACCACAAGAGAGAGAGGGGGAGAGAGAGAGAGAGAGTGTTTAACGTCCACTCGACATAAACTAGGTCATTTGATTTAATTTTATTTCCCGATTTCCCCCCACTGCTAAAGACCCCTACGCGCAAGCGAATTATTGAAATAAAATTAAACCATATGTTAGCCCCGAAATGACCTAGTTGTGTTGAGCGGACGTTAAACCCCATTTCTCTCCCCCCCCCTCTCTCTCTTTCTCTCTCTCTCTCTCTTAATTTTATTTCAATATTTCGCATGCGCGTAGGGGTTTTTGGCAGTGGGAGGAAACCGGAGGACCCGGAGAAAACCCATGAGGTTGGGCAGGCGACCCAAGTCCTTGTCACGAACAACTGATGATTCGAAACCACACCAGTTGACTTAATGACAGGCTTTATGATACAGCACGCACGTGCTAACCGTTCGTCCATCCAACCCCCGCGTAACGAAGTAATCCAGAGAAGTTTACTCAATACGAAGGCTAGTTCGATATCCTAACGAGGACCGTGTTGAAACCTTGAAATATATCCCCTCCGGATATTTGTCCATATATTTTCCGTGTCGCTCGTTAATGTGAGAAATTCGTATTTAAATCAGTGTTAGAAATTGGTAAAGTCAACCAATACTTGTTAATAATGGTAAGTGTAGGAATGAAATGGGCCACGTCTAGACTACACCGTAACAAAATCAATACCAAATACTGCCTTAATCACATCCTGGTGTAAACTAATGTCTATACATCAAACATTTCTAATATACTAGCACATAATTATCATCTATATGTATCCTTATATGAAATGACATGGGCCACAACCTAAACCCGACCTGGAAATGGACACAGAAAGATAAAATCACAAAATCGTTAGAGATGAAGGAATGGTAATGATCGCTTAATTGAGAATAAATGGATAGGATCTGTAGGGGAAAAATCGATAATCGATTAGAAGGTTTAAAGATACATTATGTAAGAATTAGGTGCTGGACGTGTTTTGCTACAATAGTTCGAAAATCGATACTGAAAAATGAATATATTATTGGAAATATCAGTCAAATTACAATATTTAGTGCCAAGTTATGAGTATTTAAAGAAACATTATGCTACAATAGTTTGGAAATCGATACTGGAAAATAAATATATTGGAACGTTCAGTAAAATTACAATATCTAGTGCCAAGTTATGAGTGTTTGAAGTTTTGACTAAATGAACTGTAGATTGCTTATAATCGTTGCAACGGCACTTGACAATCGAGACAATCTTTAAACATTGAAGTGGCCGCGGTGTTCTAATCTAATTAAATAGGAGCCATCCCATCTCTCAGAGAGTAGTACACGCCCCTTTTATCATATCCTGACGGATACTATGTCCAAAATTGCCTTTTTGATTCGCTGTTTTAAAAGCCTCATATTTAGACCGCCTTCATAATGACAGCCGTCAAAATATGCTGTTTAAAAAGATGGTGGTCTTAGTAACGATTTTAACGCATCGATTTTAAATACGACGATTTGTACCCGTTTCAGGTAGGATGGACGGCTTATTGTAGTTGTGTGAGGCGGAAGTATTATAAATAACAATAATCAATCGTTGTTTTGATAATAAATATTGTCAATTTTGTGTAATTGATGCGGGAGTGATTCACGACGGACAGTGCAACGTTGGTGGCAATGGCTGAAAAACTTATCTCGAACAACGGAGGTTGAAACAGAAGAAGCTAAAGCAAATCGTACGATTGGACTACTTTTTTTCCTACCAATATTTATTCAGTAAATATTTACATAATATAAATATAATATATATAAATCTGGGATCTGAAAACCAACGAGGTTGAGAAGGCGCCCCTATCTCAATGTCACATAGGCTTACACAAGGGCTCGAAACCACAGCCGCAAGCCAGAGGTGACCGGCCAGCTAGAGGTCGAAGCACGGCACTCTAGACCACTAGGCCATCCCAACCCCCCATCTGAAAACAAGCCGGGCCTCCATAAATTCATCTGTGCCAAGGGCCAAATTGGAAAAAGGCCTCAGGCCTAATTTGCTACCCTTGTAAAATGACGCGATTATTATTATTATTATTATCTCCCTACTTATGACATTGCTTACAAAAGGCAGATGCAAAGTAAAACATCTTAACTTATTGACTATGGGATCCGACACACGATATAGGTCGATGTCATTGATGATAGAGCTTTCAAATTTCCCTGTATTGGTAATGTGTTGCTTTTCGGGGATTTCTGCTGGGAAATTAATCCAACCGAGTGAAGATGATAACTTTGGAGTGTCAAGTAGATAAAGGAGGTGATTGGATTATATATTAGTACATAGTGTCATTAGTGATGTCACGAATGACGGGTAGAGTGGTGATTGGACTGGTTGAATAGTAGTTCGGATTGATTTGTAGCCCATAGTAATCCATTATAAAACCTTTCACCCCTTTTACCACTGTTAAAGGGACAATAACACTCTTGGTGGCTTAACAGCTGCAGAAAATTTTCAAATAATTTAGTTGAATTTTTTTCAAATTTTTTAAATTAGGTGTGTTAAGATGAAATTTGTATCATCAATTACTTGGAATATTGTAAAATAGTAGGCTACAATTTGTTGATCAGAATAAAGATTTGGACATATTATTTAGTTACCGTACAACAAGAGTGGTATTGAGCCTTTAAAGATACATTATGGGAGTTTAGAAAACGATCTGACAGTTCTCACTATAATAGTTAAAAACTAGATAATGTAAAGGTAATTTGCTGTAAATTTTAAGACAAATTGATCCCCTCTGAACCGAGAATTTAGCGATTGAATTTTCGGCCTCGATCATCATTACTAAAGTCTCGATTATCCATCTTTGATTTAATCACGCATGTGCGTTGAGAGCAAATCGGATCTTAATCAATCAATATCGCACGCTAATAAACGTCTAATAATTTAGATAACATTTCAGCCCTAAAGAAAGACCTACAATAGGAAGATTTAGCTCTTGCATAATGTATGTTTAACTAGATATTTAATATGGATCACCATGAGGAATCCCCCAGTACTTATTCGCTTGAACCCCCCCCCCCCCCCCAAAAAAAAACAACCCAATAAACATCTTGGATGGGACCCTAATATTCAGTATTCTCAATATGCATGTCTGACAAGAATTGATTCAATTTGTATTGGGCAAGGTATGTTTTAAATTCGTGGCGGACGTTTTGTGACGCTCTGTGTATCGCTATAATGGCCCCGGTCGATTCAGATGGTTTTACGGATGTGGCGCTCTGTGTATCGCTATAACGGCCCCCGGTTGATTCAGATGGTTTTAAAGATGCCACGTGTTGCTGTTGGCTGCAACGATTCCAGATATATTTTGACCTTTGTAATAATTCCTGGAATCCCAATTATTATGAATTATCTCGGGAACTGTTTTCGTTCAAGGGGAACATAATAGTCTCCCTTACCCCGAAATCGATATACATATATGGAAAGTTGGCCATTTGGGCAAATCCATACCTTATTATGGCTGCTGCATTTCTAAATGTCGAAGAAATACACGTACAATAAATCTCTTTCTTCAACAAATGACAGCTTAACTCTTGAGATTTCTTGGGTATTTGATGGATACTCAATCTCGGGAAAACTTTGAAATTTTGTCAAACCCTTTTCGGACTGTAATACATATTCACGTAATATCAAATTTTGGGTAAAATGCCCAATGTCTATTTATATCTCTTTCGAGAGGGCCCGGAAAATGTCTAGTATCTGTATCTCTTTAGTAGAAAGCCCGGCAGGTGTATATCTCTCTTTGGTAGAAGGCCCGGGAAATGTTTAGTATATATCTCTTTAGAAAAGGCCCGGGAAATGTCTAGTATCTATATCTCTTTGGTAGAAGGCCCGGGAAATGTCTAGTATCTATCTCTTTAGTAGAAAGCCCGGGAAGTGTCTATCTCTCTTTGGTAGAAGGCCCGGGAAATGTCTAGTATCTCTATCTCTGCTGTCTATATCCCTTTGCCGTGATACGTCTGCTTCCACAACAGTGCTATCGCAGACACGCAACCTTTGCGCCCACACAATGTGTTATCGTTTTCCATTGGTCAAGATGTGTCAATAATCACACGACCCTTCTCCCATTTATCATCGTAAATTAAGATTTATAGCAAGTTTTATTACATTTAATCTGTCAGCTATCTGTAGTAATTATAGTATCTTTATTATTAACAGATTAATAACATGTGTGTAATTATATCAGTATACCGTAATTACACAGTTCACACTACCTCCCATTTTACAACATATACTTCTCTGTGTGGAGAGAGAGAGAAGAGAGAGAGAGAGAGAGAGACGGGGTTTTTATGTTCACTTGACACAAACTAGGCCATTTCGGGACTAACACAGGTTGCGCGTAAGGGTCTTTAGCACTGGGAATAAACCCGAGAAAACCCACGAGGTTGGACAGGCGACCCTTGTCACATTAACCTGTGACCAAAATGAACAATCTTTCAAGGACTTGGGTTCAAGTTTCCTGCTAATCCCCCAACCCTTGGATCCACACCTAGAGGTTAACATTACCAATGTCAGTTTGAGAAAACCCAAGGGTATTTTTGTTCTGAAGAACCAATCTGAATTTATTTTTTTTAATATAATTTCGATTGCTTACTGGCCTACACTACATGAAGATCTGACAAGTTACAGTGTGTGTTCACGTCAAACAAGTGGCTTTTACCCCCATTGATGTCATTTATTAATCAATCAGCATTGATATTTCTAGTGGTTTACCCACAGTTCCGTGCACCAAAAGGCCAAAAGCTCGCGCAACAGACAGTTCAATTGGCTAATTCCTCACATCAATAAAAACGCCCATTATGTAACAACTCTTCCAGATCCTAGTGTAGTAAAAACAAGTAAAACGAAATTTTGAAGTATAAAAAAAGAAACGAGAAAGGATCTGTGTTTTAATCAGATTGCTGAGAGATAGAGAGAAATGGGGTTTAGGTCATTTCAGTACTAACATATGGTTTAATTTAATTCAACAATTTGCATGGGAGAAGGGTTCTTTAGCAGCGGTGGAACCTGGAGGGTCCTGGGAAAACCCACGAGGTTAGACAGGCGACCCTACTCCTTGCCAGGTACAACAGGGGTTTCGAAACCACGCCAGTTAACTGAATGGCAGGCTTTATGATATAGCGTGCGCATGCTAACCATTCAGCCATCCAACCCCCCAATCAGATTGCTGAAGAACAGGAAGAAAAACAATAGATGTCAGTGTGAATAGGTTTATTTTGAAGCAGGTTTACCGAATTAAACAAATAACAAAAACCTGGTGCCTTACTAAGATATATAAATAAACCTCATCAGATGTTTTAATGGCATTAAGAAACTCAAGTGATTAATAATACTAATACCAACTCGAATGTTGTGGATCTAAATTTCTCCTTTTGCCATAATTCACTTTGAGGAGAGACATTTATATAATTTCTGTGCACACGTACAATGAATGAAATATTTTTTAAACATACAATATTAATTTTAAAGAACACATTTATATTGTGGTTAAAGCAAAGTAATTTTTAAATCCAGTGTTGACAAATAGGTTTTAAAAGAAAAAAAATCATGGACAGCAAAGTTATGGTTCTAAATCTAAACTAATTAAATTAAAGAGACGACTGACAGTTAATATTTGATACACAAGACTAGTCAGTAATCTTCATCTTAACCTTGATTTAGTCAGTAGTCTAACCCATAACCAGAAATCTTTACCTAAACCATAATCTAATTAGTAATCTTTATCTAAACAATACTCAGTCATCTACACTGTAATCTACATCAAAACCACAATTTAGTTAGTAATCTTTACCTAAATCATGATTTACTCAGTAAGCTTCATCTAAATCATAATTTAGTCAAGTTAGCTACACCTAAATCATGATTTAGTAAGCAAGCTTCATCTAAACAATGATTTACTTAGTAATCTACACCTTAATGATGATTTAGTCAGCAAGCTTAAACTAAACAATGATTTACTCAGTAATCTACACCTAAAACATGATTTAGTCAGCAATCTACACTTAATCCATGATTTACCAAGTAAGCTTCATCAAAACCATGATTTAGTAACAAGTAATTTAAATGAAAATGAATAGTAAATGCTGTGTTCCACAAAAATTCTTAGTTTTGATCATTTTGACCGATTGTGAAATATCAACTGTTGATAATACAAGCACTGTTTTGAGAATTCACATTGTTGATTGTCCAGATCAAAGTATAAACAAGAAATCTCTGGTACACCCAATAATATCTTAGAGACTAGTTCGGTCCGATACCAATCCTTCATAGTTAATAACTTTCAGAGAGAATTAAACAAATGACAATAAAGATATTCTATAAATGGCTCAAATTCACACTGAACATAATAATACTATTGATGATGGAAACAATTGATGAATGAATGAATGATCACTAAAATACACAATGATAAAATGATGAATTGCACGAATGATACAAATATTACACTAAATAAAACAATGAATGTTTGGAGAAATCATGTTTTACAATTACAATTGGCATAATATATACAATACAAAACACAGGTCTACAAAACAGCGACTAGTGTAGCCGCCCAACAAGGAAATGAAGCTAAGTTATGAATAAAATTAAAACATTTTGTTCAGCACATCTATAAGAGAAACAGGCAAGCCACAACATGATAGTTTTATGTTAAAAATCCATCTTGATATGTATGTGGATTAGACCTCGATACCAAGTTATAAAACCCATCCAGATAAGTTTTGAAGATAAATGTAATTTAATAATAACCTTGATACGCAGATAAATTATAACAAGGAAGCTTGTCTTTTTATTTCATATCATTTAATTTAAAAAATAGTAAAATAAATGCAAAATCCTTTTAATAAATCACAATGCCTACCAATAGAATAATTCCTCACGTTACCAAATACAATGAAGGCCGTTTCTGTTTGACAAGCATTATTAATTACTCTTTTCTTCTCATTCGACTTGACAATTGACACTTGGTCGCAAAGAACAACGAAGACTAAATTTACCATAAAGAATTAATATCCAACTCTGTATGTAAATAAGAATTAAATCACTCCATGTCAAATAAAGCGATATTAGCAGCGTGTTTAAAGTTAAAAATCAAGTGATCTAACTAAAAGCAACAATTGTTATTTGCAATACAAACAAATGCTTCAATTGATAAAAGTGAATACTTGTTGTGTATAGTATAGGATTATATGCTCGTTGAAGAGAATAATTAAAACTACGATGGTCTATTGATTTCATTAATATATTAATTTTCTTGTCATTCATAAAACTAAAAGCTTAACTTCTTAATTACTGTAATTATTAGTTATTCTTTTTTCCCGGTCTCGTTATTCAAACTTATTAGCATATCCCTTTTCCTGTCCTTCATATTTCTCTTCCTTCACGCCATATTCGCGTTGTTGATAATAATCACCATCATCTTCTTCTTCTTCTTCTTCCTCACGATCCCCATTCTCTTCTTGATCCTCTTCACCCTCTTCATGCTTAACTATCGCCATGTCAAAATTCTTTCTGTCCTCCTCTTGACCTTCTTCATTACGAGCCGATGGAACACCATATCTGTAGTCATCATCAACCTTTTCTTCTTTGATTTTAATAACTTGATCTTCATCAACAGGCTCTTCTTTAATTCTACGATCACGTGATCGTCTTCTATCTCGGCTTCTGCTTCTTCTCCTTTTCCTGTCTCGTGGTGATCGGCTACGTTTACGATCTCGCGATCTACTACGTCTACTTCTTTTTCTATCTTTTCTACCTCCTTCCTCTTCTTCTGCAATTAGAAAAAAGACAAAATATACATTTTTGTTAAATAGGTACATTATAATTTAATATTTAACTGCCAACTGTAAATTTAATTAACCCTTTTGCACTTAAAACCCTCCAATCCATGGTGCCTAAAACAATCCCAAAATTGCCCCGTCAGGTGCATAGGTGAGGTGCATGGAAAGCTCTTCCAATATCTCAAATGGTTTGAGAAGGTTTAAGGAACAGCAGTTTCGATCTGTTCAGGGCCCCTGTTTCTTGAAATCTTAACTAAAGATAAAATCCAAATGTTAGTAGATACTACCATTTGATTTGCTAAGCACTCAAGTCAATCCAATATCATCCAATCAAATTACTAAAATTTGGATTTTATCTTAGTTAAAATTTTGTGAAACCAGCCCCAGGGATATACCAGTATTATAATATATCACTTTTCTCTTAATTTTCTTAAAGCAACTGGTATAGTCATATTTACGTGTACAAAGTACTATAGTATGGGTTAAAATTATATCTGTTTGTGGTTTCATCTTTATGGTTCTGATTATCAACACTATTACAGATCTAACCTATTTTTAGAATGTTGGGTGTTTGGACAGCTGATTTTAATGCATAAAGTGATTAAGCATGAGATTTCATTGAGTTTATAAATAGATCAATAATGCACGACAAGGTCTTTCCGTTTTCATTGGCTATTTAAAATAGGCCTACACAAAAAAGAAATGGAAATGAAATGGGATCAGCACCCTACTGTTCTACAGGCTAATTTGAATTCCACCTGTCAAAAAGTTTTTTCTCCTGGACCTCAATTTTCCAAACCAACTGAACAATTATACATTGTCCTTTGCCAGGCCCTCCATCTCTTACACTACTGACAATGTGGAAACACACTGTAAAACCCAATGAACTTTCTCAGCCAACACAGGTTACGAGTTAATTATGCATTGGCACATGTCGAGTTAATTATGCATGGACACATGCCGTTATTTTGCCAGGAAAATAGCTTACTAAATGAGTCAAAAGCATGCTGTGTACAACAGCTGGCCAAGATAAGTTAGCTATAAAGATCTAACAATATAGGCTTCAGTTACCGTATATAATACAAAAGATAACATTTATTAGATTTTAATAAATTAATGGAGAGAGGAAGAGGGGTTTAAGTCCACTGACACAAACTAGGTCCTTTCAGGACTAACATATGGTTCTATTTTATTTCAATAATTTGCTTGCACGTAGGATACCGGAGAACCAAGAGAAAACCCTCAAAGACGGACTCCTAATGGTTTCATGTTTACTTTATCATCCTAAGTTCTTTATTGTTAATATGATTGTTAAATTGTATGAAACCCTCCAATGATCTTGACAAATTAATTAAGTACATTTATACAGACCTCCCAGTTTACTAAATGTCATAGTGCTCAATAACGATAAAAGGAAAAGTCGTGTTTGTGTATAAATGAAATAAAATAGGGTTTAACGTCCTACTGCTTTGCTCCTACACTGGGCTAATCAAGACGGGTTTACGCCATACAGTGTGCTAGGAGAAATTTGGACCAGGCAGCGGCGCTACAGCTTGTGTATAAGAAATCAGTGTTTATTATCCGATATAACTTTGAGTTAATCTGTTTTAATTATTCCTGCCTTCTTTTTTTTTTAAAAACTAGTCTTACTTACGCTTTTTAACCCCCTATTATTATTAAGATTAATTTATACAATATTTGATTATTTTTTACCTTCAGGTGCACCACCACGTTCCTCCCAGTCTTTATTATTACGTCTGTCTCTACTACGAGATCTCCTCCTTTCAACCCGATCTCTATCTCCTCGATCACGAATTGGACTCCTCTTCCGCCTCTCTTCACGGTCTCTACTTCTACTACGACGTCTCCTTGTATCTCTTTCAGCTCGGTCACCACCACCACCTCCTCTATTATCCCGTTCCGGCATCCTCTCTCGACTCCGAGAGCGTCGATCTTCCCGATAACTTCTGCAAGATGAGAAGATGGCACTCAGATAATACTTTGTTAGATATATCCAGCACAGAAGATTTATATATAGTGAGTATAACTAGTAAAAGATATTAAATAAAGCACTACTTTTATAATAACACTTTATTTTCAGGACATAGGGTTTAACATCCACACAACACAAACTAGGTCATGTCGGGAGTAAGGCATGGTTCTATTTTATTTTAATAATTGGCTTGCATGTAGGGGTCTTTAGTCGTGGGAGGAAACCGGACCTTGTCACATACAATCGAGGAATCAAAACCAAGTCAGACCTTATGATGCAGCTAAGCATTCAGCCATCCACCCCCCTGAAAATGATAGAAACCGGTCTTCGTTTTGTACTTATAAAGCGTGGCATTATTAACTTGCAGTAGTACTGCAGTATTATTGAAATAAACTTACCCTTCTCGTCCAGAAAATCTGGTATTTTCATCCGGTCCACCTTTTCGCGTGCCTCCAAGTCCACCACCTATATACAAATAAATACATTTATTAAATAAAGCCAAACCAATGATACATACATACATAATGTCACCTGATCTATCCTGGCTGTT
Organism: Patella pellucida; assembly: GCA_917208275.1. NCBI lineage: Eukaryota > Metazoa > Mollusca > Gastropoda > Patellidae > Patella > Patella pellucida. Next base: position 61,452,654 of record OU795041.1, read on the forward strand.
CTCCTTGCAAAAACAAATAGGGTATAATGTCCTTTTCTAAACAGAACTGGCCAATGAAGACAGGCATACGCCATACATTTTGCCGGGACAAACATAATATGGTTCAAATTTATTTAAACAATTCGCTTGGGCGTAGGGGACCCTGTGCAAACCCACGAGGTTGGACAGGGGACCCTCCTTTTCACGAACAACCAGAAAATTGAAACCCCGTCAGCTGACTCAATGACAGACCTTCTGATACAACGCTCACAGCCTAACTATTCAGCCACCCCCACTTAGCAATTCAACACATTACTAGCCGAGTCACAGTGACTCTCCACCTGTCTTTACTACCTGTTTTTCTTGCAGGTATTAACACACACACAATTGTATATATGTATTTTATTACTTACATATGTAATTTGTTATTGTTTTCTATTTAAAATACCCTGCATTTGGCTAGAAGATAGTAAAGACAAGACTAGAATTTAGGGAAAAACAATTTCAAAATAAGAGTTATTTCCCTTCGCTCATCTTTATTTTTGATTTAGTTGTGGATCAGACTTGAAAACATTCATCAAAATAAGCACATGATTACATCACCAGGGTAAGTGGGGCAAGCACTGAGTTGTTTTCCATGGTGCAAATTGTGAAACTGAACAAGTCCCCACAAAAAGGGTGCCCTACAATAAGTGGCATAATGTAAGATCAGAAAATCTAGAAGTTTCAGGAGTAATCAATAGTTTAATCATATTTCAATAATTCACTTGAGGAATGATATTTTTAGCAGTGGGAGGAAAAAAGAGCCCAACAAGGTCGGACAGGTGACCCTAAAACTTGTCACGTACAAGAGTGGGAATTGAAATCAGGCCACGTGACTCTGTGACACACTTTACGATAAACCAAACAAACCCCTCCAATCTAAAAGGAACATATCTTTATGTTATAGTTTCTAGCCATTCTCACCTAATCTCCTGGGTCTCCATCCCTTAACTGTTCGACCTCGTTCAACATCAACCAACACTCTTCTACCATCAATCTTTTTACCATCAGCATTTTTATATGCGGCTAGAAAAAAAAGAGAAAAACAACCAAGTGAATAAAGACATTAATATTTTATCTTATCTATTAAAAATTTCACATTTGTTCAGCCAAAAATTTAAACTATCCTTATTTTAACTTTTCGGAACTTTATCCAATGAATGTGTCAAATCATAGCCAATCTTGATTGATGATCGTGATAGAGCAAAAATATATCATTTTCTAAATTTCTTTCATTTAAAGGCAAAATGAATAAAGTTTTAAAGTATTTTTGGTGCAACATGTGAAAAACTTCTAATAGATAACCATTCAAATGCAACCTTGAATTATTCAATGAAGCATTTTGAAAAAAATTCTTTGTCTCACCCTCTTGCTGCCCTGAAAAAAAATAATTATGTTACACCAACTCATTTCTAGAAGTGACATCAAGACACTAGAGAATGCAGGTCTTGTATTTATTAGCCCACAGAATGTAGATGTTGCATTGGACAGACCAAATGCTTAAATAGAAGCAGTGTCAATTTGTGTCCATCAACTATATACATAGCTAAATACTTTTTAAATGATATACAAGAACTCTGATTCCCTGGTGTCGAGATACACACCAATATCTATGGGTCCCTTAAACTTACCTGAAAAAAGAAATTAGGGGATTAATACTTTTTTCAGACCAGATTGCTAGAAACTTCTCATTTGCCAAATGTTTTTACAAGTTATTACAAGTACTTACAACTGTAATAACTAAATTTTCACCTACTGTTTTTTGGGGGTGAGGAGGGGGATTTTTTTTTTTTATCGGGGCCCGTAAAAATTTACAACGAAAAGATAGAAACTTACGCCACATACTACCTATAGTCCTATATCTTTGACTTGTTATTAAGTCTCGTGTTGCAACAAGCCGTCACCAATGCGGTTCGTAGTCCAGTGGTTTTTTAATCCGCCGGTTTTACTTACCCGCCCAGTTTAAGCTTACCTGAGTTTATTTTATTATAAATTTTCTTTAGAAAATATCACATTTCTGTTGTTTTTGAAATTTAAAAATTTTGACAAAAAGTTACAGTATCTGATTTTGACAAATAGTAACAGTATCTGATAGCAATATTTCCAACTTTGCACCACTAGCTTAAATTCACCACAATTCACAGTAAATGTAATACTTTCTAATTATTTTTGTTTGTTTTGTAGTAAGAAAAAAAGTGTAAAGTGGATATGCTGTGTTTCTGTTTGCATGTAAATCGAGAAATCCTAACAATTTTGAAATCAGCATGACTATCGCAAACTGAGTAATTTTAACTATCTGCCTTATTTTTTTTATTTTTTTTGAAGCACCGAACAAAAGTATGAAAGAGCCAAATTGAATGTTTTATTACAAGTTAATATAATTTGTGTTTTGGAATTGTTTCTTTTAATGACCCAGTCTTACCAAATCATACAAACCCAACAATGGTGTAGTTTTTAGCAATCTTTCAGAACAATAGTGTAGGAGCCTAGACAGGCCTTTCAGAGGGCTGAAGAAAAATAAAAAAAATGCCCATTAAGTTCAGTTTCCAAATTACATTTATACTTCTGACTTACATTGTTATGGATATATTTGATTTACGCTTCCCCAATTGACTTACACTTTGTTTTGTTTACACTTTCCCCATTGACTTACACTTTGTTTTGTTTACACTTTCCCCATTGACTTACACTTTGTTTTGTTTACACTTTTCCCATTGACTTACACTTTGTTTTGTTTACACTTTCCCCATTGACTTACACTGTTTTGTTTACACTTTCCCCCATTGAATACACTTTGTTTTGTTTACACTTTCCCCATTGACTTACACTTTGTTTTGTTTAAACTTTGCCATTGACTTACACTTTGTTTTGTTTAATCTTTCCCCATTGACTTACATTTTGTTTTGTTTAAACTTTGCCATTGACTTACACTTTGTCACTTCCAAAATATCTCACTAAAATTCTGGCTTTATATTTTATTTAAGAATATTTTTAATTACCATATCTCTCTTAAAGCATAAAATTTATTAAATACCGGTACCAATTTTATATAAGGCTGGACTATTTACAATTTAAAATATAATATATCAAAAGACAGTTTACAAATTTCCAGATATGATAGAAGTATTTTATTAGTCTTCAAGAAAAAAAAAATCAAGACCAGTACTTCTAGAATGTTTTATTTACATTCCACAATGTCTTACCTGGCTAATTCCCCAGTTAAATTTACCTGTTAACATATTAATAGTAGCATTCAAATTTATTACAAAACCATTATTTATATATATTCTATATGCATATTACATTTTCTGTGTATAATGAGTTATATTTGTATATTCCTACCGAGAATGTGGAGGCGGTGCATGATATATAATGTATATATATTTTTAAATACATACATTGTATGTATAGAAATTCTTTAGTCTGTTATCAACATCAACTAATGACATAGAAATATTGCTTTGGATAGTTGAATGACCGAAAGAACTTTAACATCAAAATAACAACTGTGAAGGCCAGTAACTCTGTAGAGATTCTAAACATCTGTCTTTGGTATCCACAACAAATTCTGAATTACACGTTTAGCCAGACAGTGTTTTTTCTAAATAGTAGTACTTTCAAATGGTACAGACATATAGTTTTTATGATGTCTGCGAGAGTGAACAGGGAAATATCCCAGGTTATTTAATCCAAGTTGATTATATTCACCGGTCGACCAGTAATGAAAACACGAAACGTACAATTTTACAAGATTACATCTATCATGGAAGTAAAATAATCCATCATTTGTCCATTTTCCCCCCGCAAAACTTTGTTTATGGTCAGGCTTGGAAACAACGGTTTTAGAAATACTACCTGACATTTTCAACTTAGTGACGGACATGCATTAATAATATCAATAAAAAATACAAATCTGTGCCTGACAAAATGACAGGCACAGGAGGTTTAGTGCCTGAAAAAGTCTGAATCTGTACGTGACATTGTCTGTGACAGGTGCCTTATTATTTCCAGGCTTGTAAATTATGGCACTTTATTTAAATTCAAAATTGATTCCAAGACCACGAAACTAAAAAGCAGTAAAACTCATGTTCAGACAAATTAATCCATCATAAACTCCAACCACACAATGTCTTTCTATTACTGAACGGTTTTTGAATTGAAATAAATTTTTTGTCATTGGTGTTAAGGGAACATAGTTCTTTTATCAGAAGTGTCTGCAAAATAACAGTACAAAAACGGGGCCCGGTTTCACGAAATTTTAACTAAGATAAAATCATAATTTCAGTTATTTGATTGGATAATTTTAGATTGATTTTAGTGCTAAGCCAATAAAAATTTAGTATCTACTAAAATTTTGATTTTATCTTTAGTTAAGTGTCATTCCATGAGAAAACCATGCAGAAGGTGATAAGGTGGGGGTCGGCCGATTCGGTTCATATTGTCAGGGTTTGGTGGTTGACCCAAGACTACTTCACAGCCAAAACGATTTGTTTCAAAATTCACTGGTTGTGGAGATACAGCATCCAAAGGTTTTTTACGCTATTTTCACCATTTTTTCGCTAAATTTTGGTCATTTTCCTCGGCGTATTACAGTGCCTAATACTTCGGCGATTAGGCAAACGCTGATATATAATGACAGATAAGGTCTTCTTGTATGATCGATTGCAGCGTTTCAGTCCATAACATCATTGATGGGGTTGCCATTTAGTAAAATGTGAAGGGTGTCTATCAGGACTTCGAAAACACCCTAACTTTGAGGGTCAAAATCTCCACTGTTCCGGGGTTAGGGGTACCGATTTTGGTATATTCCGGTAGAGGAACACCACCCCTACAGATTTCAAGAATAAAAGTTCTGTGATCTATCACGGAAAATGAGAAATAAATTCATGAAAAAATCAATTTTGGGTTATTTTTCGTTCAAAAATAGGTTAATTTCTTTCCAACAAACTGACCAATATCACTAATATCACTAATATACAAGTGCATTTCATAGTTATGTGTACCCCTGAGAAGAGCTAACTAATTACCCGAAGAAAAAAAAGATTACAAAACTTCAGAAATAATTAAATTAAAAAAAATAACCGCCATACTTGTTTTAGTTTGACAGAACAAGTATGGCGATTGTACGACGTATTATGAAAACAGAGACAGGCCACGCCCACATTCAGTGTATACTTTGTCAACCACACTATCAACATCCGGCTAGAAATATTTCAACCTCCCGGCTGATTGAGAGTTTTTCACTTACACTATCGGTTTGCTGAAAATACTATTGTTACACAATTATTATCTCTGATCAGGGTCATATCATTTTACTAATTAGACCAAATAAGTAAACCACTGTGTACTTTTTTTGCTCTAAAAATGAAAGAAAACTGCTTCGCCCCAAACAATAACAAGTCTACGAACAGCAAACAAATGGATGCTGTTGACACAACATCAAGGGAAATAACTACCTATGTCCCTTGATCCTCATAAATAACAAGATGAAGAATAAGTGAAAGCATACTTCTTTGATGGAGAGAACAACAGTTTTATTGCTGCTTTGGGTATATTTTGGAACGATAATACTAGACTTTATAATACTAGAAATTATTTGGTGTTTATACGCTGATGTGCAAAACTTTTCAAGAAATAAGAAACAAATGGTTGGTGTTGGTAGAATTGTTATTGATTGGGGTAAGGTAGTTTTTCCCATATTTTTAGAGCAAAAGTACACAGTGGTTTACTTATTTCGTCAAATAGTAAAATGATATATACCTGATCAGAGAAAATAATAGTGTAGCAATAGTATTTTCAGTAAACCGATAGTGAAAAACTCTCAATCAGTCGGGAGGTTGAAATATATCTAGCCGGATGTTTATAGTGCGGTTGACAAAGTATATACTGAATGTGGGCGTGGCCTATCTCTGTTTTCATAATACGTCGTACAATCGCCATACTTGTTCTATCAAAACTAAATCAAATATGGCGGTTATTTTTTTTATTTAATTATTTCTGAAGTTTTGTAATCGGAGTTCAGCTTTAAGACCCTCGAAGCAATACTATTAGGGCTGAAAGACAATGAAATACCACACGTCTATATTAATGCGTACTACTAGAGGGATATAGTAAACTACAGTATTTTCCTGAAAAAACAAGCTCGACTAAGCTTAAGATCCTAGAAGTAAAGCTAGTATACAAGTGAATTATTACAATACTGCTAAGATTTCACTTTTTAAAAGAAATCTCCACAAAACTACTTGACAGATTTCCACAGTTTATTAAGGGGCCAGAGTACGATCAAAATATATTCCGAGTTAGATCAAAAATAGATAAACACAACACTTTCAAATTGCTCAAATAAATCAAAGTTTCCAGCGAATTCAATTGGACAAATACAAAATAAAATATAAACAGTACTAGACCGATTGTCAACTGGATACAGTGACCAAACAGGCAAACCTTCCTGATTGATCCTTCTAACTTGTGACAGTCGGTACTAGTTATCGCTTTAAAACGATGAAAAAAAATACAGGGGAGAAGATATGATGAGCTACATGATGAAAATTTGTCTTGGTTTGGAAGAGTTATGTATAATCCAACTGATAGATATTATAGGAACTGATTTACCGAGCTGAACTGAGCCAGTTAGATAATGCTGAGACCGATAATAGCTGTCCAGTTTGATCGCTCACCGCTGGCTTGGACTCGGTGATTTTGCGATTTTGATGCCCCTGCATTTAAGTCAACTTAACAAAAGTCTTGTCATGCACAGTTTATGAGTTTGCAAAGTAAGACAAAGTAAAAGAACTACTATCAAAAAAACTAGGCTAACTCACTCACATATTTGTTTCAGCCAATCAGAGACAGTGTCCACGGAAGGATACTCATACCAGTTGAGAGTAAGATAGAGTGTCCAGTCTGTAACACAAGTCTCTAATTGGCAAAAAAGTTTGCATTTGTTTTCTTCAACGGCAGTCGGGTGTTCGATCCCTGCATTGGTCGAGCAAGTTCATATCAATTTTCCGACGCGGTTTCCCCTTGTCAGGGATGCAGACGGGGGGTCTGACAAGGACAGCTGCCTTGTTGTTCGGCTGGGAGGTAAAACAGGTCCCGTGTACACATAAGCGTGCACGTAAAAGATCCCTTGGCAGTTGGAATTCAGTTGCCGCCCGGTAAAAATTTTCCTCATAGCACACTGTGTGGCGTATGCCCGTCTTCAATGAGCTCAGGTTAGGTGCAGAAGCGTAGGACGTTAAACCCCAATTCATTCATTCATTCATTTTCAATGGCACAACTATCTGTAACTTTGCGTAATGATGTCTACAGTTATTAGCAGTCTACTCTTGGTTCTATATAGATCTGACTACACTTGATTCACCCTGGTGAAACAAAGTTCCCATTCGGTGAGGGAAATGTCCTGCTCCATGAGGAAACACACCAGCTCCACGAGGAAACACACCAGCTCAGTGACATTTCGAGGGAAACTGACGACCTCCTGTGGTAAACACTTGTTGGTTTTAAATCATTCTGGGGTACCATACTCATGTTTCATTTATAGCTTATGCAGTAGCCAACCATGTGTAGTATCCACACACAGAGTGATAATGCCGACTTTCAGATATTTACAGAGGAGTATCATGGATAGCGAACTAACTCGCTATAAACTCACATCATACGCCTACAGTACATGAAGCCCTATACCTCACCGAGCTGGCTCACCCACGGCGGATAGGCCAGGTCAAAATCTGAAAGGATGAGATACTGTGAGTGTATGACATGATTTTATATCAAGTTAGTTCACTATCCTCGATACTCCTCTGTAAATAACTGAAAGTGAGAATACCACTCTATGTACGCATACTACACATGGTGAGCTGCTGCATTTAAGCTATAAATGAAACATGGTTACCTCCCAAACAATTTAGAATTGAAGACTGTTAACCACAAGATCGGCTATTTCTCCAAAATATCACTGAGCGGGAGTGTTTTCTCTCACTTAGCTGGGCATTCCCTCACAGAGCTGGAACTTTGCTTCACCAGGGTTTAATTTGGAAAACGTTGACTACACTAACCTAATCCTATGGGTACAAGAACAATATTTCACGGCTTGTATGATTGATATTTATATACGGTTTGGACTATTTGGTACCATGTAACCATGTAATGGATGCTGACAGCTTCTAGGACATTTCCATCTCACATCCAAGCGATATCATTGTGCAGGACAAATCAGTTTTGTGTCCAGCAGAGGATTGTTCGTTTCGAAAAATCAGTTCCCACTCAGTTTAACGTCCCCGCATCGTATATGATTGCTTTTGAGATATCGTTTGATATCTTTCTTACATTCTTTTAAAAGTATTTTAGAGGTTTCATTCGGGTAGTCACAAGCCGCATTTTGTCGTTGAAAATTAAACAAATCCACAATCATCTGTGTCAGACATTTTTTTTCGGAATTTAGGCTGGATACCAATCCTAATATACAATATTTTGTACGAGCGGGTCGGATTGGGAACGAAGCTTGGTGCAAGACATTAAACTAATACAATTCTGAATACAAAGTAACTCAAATAATGGAAATCTGTCTGTTATATCTGAAAAATGAAGTTGTGCGATGTTAACTTTTACGATGGTATTTCGTCCTTTTCCTGGAAAAATCACAGAACTTTTATTTTTGCGATGCATAGGGGTGGTGTCCCTCTATACTAATTTATCACCATTTTTCGCCCAGACCCCGGAACAGTGGAGATTTTGACCCTCAAAGTTGGTGTGTATTCATAGTACAGATAGAGAGAGAGGGACAAATGGGGTTTAACCTCCACTCGACACAAGGTTATGGTATTTTAATTTTCATAGGAATTTACATTAGAGCATATACTACTATTATAAGTCGGTTTTCATTTCATGGAAGCTATTTAAAACACTGTAATAAATCGACGAAAATTAACTAAAATTAGCCAAAAAAATGGCCAAAATATCCGAAAAATGCACATGGTGCCATATCGCTGGAACCGGCAAATTTTGAAAAAAACTGTTTTGGCTCAGAAGTAGTCAAGAGTAGGTGATCAGATCCTGTGAATATAAACTTGAAGTTCCGACCCCCCACCTTATCACTTTTGCACGATTTTGCATGGTTTTCTCGTGGAATGACACTTAAGATTTCGAGAAACAGGGCCGAGTACCATAACTTGTTCCGAATACTGATAAATATATTGTGTGTAGGTAATATGTCATGGTCGATGATTGAAACCTAGAATACTGTAAGGAATAATCTTGTGTCTCCCCTAGTAGACTATAATATAGATAAATTGAAGGAAAGACAGCAGTGTGTTGTAATATATATATTGATTGGTAAACCAGTAGAGACATAGATAGATAGTATCTACCATTTACTATATATAACTTGTATTTTAGTTTTACTATTATGTGATGGTTTAGTCAAAACTCATTACCATTTCAGCTTACATTTGGTCTTAAAGCTCAATGCATTTAAGCTAAATTCAATGAAATGAATATGGGGTTTATTGTCCTACTTTTCTGCACCAACTGGGCTAATGAGCTACATAGCTGTTAAAATTGATTAGTATTTGTTGTTAGTGTTTAAGAACTGCTTAGCATTTAAGACTTCTATTTAATGTAGGATTTCATAAGTGATTAACATTTAAGTCTACTTCACATTGGGTTTCAGAATTTGTCATAATTTCTAGAATTGTAAAATGACATTAATTTTATTAGTTTTATTTCATCCAATAGATGTTGGTTTTCAGAACACATTTAACATGGTGGCGTTCATCTTGGTGAATGAGAAAATGTTCAATTTGAAGTTGCAATTTCAAATCGCAAAATGTTTATATTTAATCAATTAACAATGATAAATGTCCTACAAATAATTTATGTGTACCAATAATTTAATTAATATAAGCTGCATATGACTCAATTACCAAACATCTGCTGTATTCTGTTATAATCGAATAACATGTGGTTTAATGCCCTACTTTCTACACCAACCAGGATTAAAAAAAAATACAGACATACAGTGTGCTATGAGGGAATTTTTGACCAGGGAGGGGTGCTACATCATACTTTTATTTTGGTTCCTACTGTCAGGTGATCTTTAATGGGATTTCATTGGTATACAGGGACCTCAGTTTTTTAACCCATCCGAATGACAGACACTTAGCCTTTCCAGTTCCTTTGTCTAGGCCAATACTGGGATTGAACCTGTGACCTTCTGGTAACTGACATATAATATTTTAACTATTTAACTTTACATTTTTAATTCACATCTTGGGGAATCCAAAACCATGCCACAAGTGTGGGAATCGAAAACCACGCCACTTGACTCCATGACAAGACCATAGCCATTCCAGGAATTTTATCTAGGCCAATACTGGGATCGAACCTGGGACCTTCTGGTTACTGACATATAATATTTAGCTTTTTAATTCATATTTTAGGCTTCACAAGTTTGGGTATCGAAAACCACACCCCTTAACTCAATGACAAGACATTAGGATCTACCCTCGCTCACCGACTTCTTTTCCTTCGATCTAGACATATATTTGATTAACGTATATATATATATATATAACAACCCAGTAAGAACAGACTCAAGTCTTTAAAGGTTCTAGAGTCAGATTTATAAAATTAGTAGGTTTAGTCATGAAATTGGACAAAATGGGACATTTTATTGATTTTTTGTCTATGAAGATAAATCAGGGTAAAAAATGAAGTTATATTGTAAGATAAACAAGATCTAGTCATTAACAAGCAGTAAGAAAGAAATTTTACAGATTTCATACGGTTTACAGACAATCTTAACAGATAATTTATAATAAAATTCAAGACGCCTCAATCATCGGAAAATTTTATGTCATTTGATAAAGTATCTAAACATCTGTACGAAAAACTTTGAAAATGTTCCAGAGATATTTCTGTTGATATTGGGGCAAATGACAAATTTAATCTCTTCTAGTACGACTAGTCTATTAATATATTAAATTAATAGTTTGGTATTCTAAGCCTGCCATTTAATCAGAAATCACAACGTTAAAAATAATTGAGTATACTTTCTTGAAATCTTAGCAACAAATGCTAAGATATAAGCAAAGAAAAGAAAAAAATTTATTTTTTTTTTTTTTAAAAAACGGCACAAAATAAAGCCATTAATCTATTGCTGAAATCATGAAAACGAGAATATGCCACATAGTGTGATTTAGGGGAAAATTTTGCCCGGGTAGCTGCGCTACAGCCTACTCTTATATCGATTTCCAACTACCAAAGGATCTTTTACGTGCACGCCAATGTGTACACGGACCTTCAATTTTTTTGGGTCCCATCCGAATGACTAGACAGTTGTCCTTGTCATGCCATTCATCCTGCTTCACTGACAAATTGGGAACCCATGCCGGAGAATCTGGATGAACTTTCTAGCCCAATGCAGGGATCGAACACCCAACCTCCACGCTAGCGAGCCAGCATCTTACCCACTGGGATCCTCCCAAATCATTTACAAGATGGATTAAATCTGTTAGGGCAATAAACTATTTGTTGATTTAAGGGATGACTCTTGTCTTCTCGATTAATACATGCAGTGTAATTCCTTGAAAACATATTTAAGCAATCAATCAGAACTACCGCACTGTTTTCCTACATTATAAATTACAAAACAAGAACAAAAAAATCTGCCAGCTTATTTCTGACATGTAAGGTTTGATATCTACAAAAACAACTCTGCAAAGTTCAATCTGTGGAAATAACTTATCTGAGGAATTCTTTGACGCCAGGTTCAGACATGAATTAGTCGATATAAAAAGGAGATCGAATTTAGAGGAACCTGTTAGAAAGACACTTGTTTGGCACTGGTAGTGTTTTTAACCCATCAGGGTATTGATTTCTGGGTTACTCGCATCTTCTTTCCTTCAAAACTTGCATCCTAATTTGGGTGTTGCATAATTTGGCTGTCACAGTCAGGTGTTTGAAAAGCCAGCCATATTGATTATTGAATTTGATTCCATCAGGTCGAAACGGTTATCAGCTATAAATTCACTCCAACTCTCTCGCAGACACCATGTGCGTTTAATCACAACATGAGCTTTGAATAACCTTTTTTCATTTTGATTCTGTATTTTATTAATAATGTTATCTCGGTTGCAGTTTATATTTAGTTGTAACTTTAAAGCACCTGGTTTATTAAGTGTTAACTCGGCTGCAGTTTAAATTTTGTTGTAACTTTAAAGCACCTGAATTGCACTAACTATATAATAACATAGGCTGTAGATGTACAATTTGTACACTTAAATTTCTGGATGTATATTGAAGGATCATTTTTTATGAAATTTGTTGGTTACTTGTTGATAAGAGTAATAATTTCTAGAGAAAAGGTAATGTTATTGTAACATCATCTTTGAAGCCATGCTGGATATAATTGTGATAAAGGTATTTCACAGACAGATACAATTATATATATATATATGCAAGTACATGAGGTCACCAAAGGCTCAGATATTTATGGGTCGCATAGTTTGGAGTAATAGTTGCCATGGAAAAACTGTGAAAGTTAGATGTTCTTGTAACATCATCAGTAAAACTATACCAGATGTAACCAAATGCTCTGATTGCATAGACTAATCACAACTGTGTTAATTCATCCACTAACAAAAAAGTTCACTTGCCTTTATAATATAAGAACCAGTAGCATGTATAAATATATTTCAGTCCTAGAATCATATGGCAAATCACCAGTCCAGGTGGTTAGTAACACTTGGTCGTTAATTCTATATACCTATATCTGTTGTTTGTTTTTGTAAAATAAAATTTACTTTGAACATAATTGTAATGGTGCCATTAAGACCAGCGAGAAAGTGGAAATGGAATAAAATGTAAAATAACAATATTGTACTTACAATGCATGTCTCGTTCGTGTTCATACTCGATGAAAGCGAAGCCACGTGGTTTACCGGTGTTTCGGTCTGTTACCAATACGATCTGAAAAAGATGAAGAAATGGGACTTTGAATAAATAGGTTTTTAAGAGTCGTGGAACTCTTTTTTACAATTATTACCCTGTCAATAGCTTTAGAAAAGATTTTTATCTGTGAAGTCATCCATTTATAGAATTGATAGACAACATGTCAATAAAGTTAGAAATAAATAGAAAGTACAGAAATAACCCATTCATGAAGTGCATGAAGACACTACTTGTATTTAAGACATTTCAATGCAATTCAGTTTTTGTGTGTTCCAAAAAAGATATCATTACCTATTGGGTAAAGAAAGTTCTTTTTATACGCCTACTTGTAATAGGGCCTCGTATTGCAACCATTCATCAATTCTTTGATATGAATAACTAACAATAATGACAAACAATATTTATTGATATTTCATTAACTTTCAGAATTGTTTGAGTTTGACTTCATGATTGCGAATTATGAGGTTAAATGTTGGCAACAGGTGATCTTGAAATTGGCATGCATTTCTTAGATTAATCCCAGATTCGTACCCATTGTTGGCCGAAAAAGTTTCCCGAAGATATTCCAGGCTGGTTTCACCCCCCCCCCCATATGTTCTATTTGGTTTAGATTAGTAGCATGGTTAAGATCCCCTATATTTTGGGAGTAAGTTATTGTTCAATTTTATTTTTATAATTTACTTGCTTGGGGTCTTTAACAGTGGGAGGAAAGACAGCCCTATTGCTTGTCACATACAAGCGGGGAATCGAAACCACCCACTCGACTCATTGAAAGATCTTGTGATTTCACGCCCACAAGTTAAACCACTAAATCCCTGTATGCATGTCTTCCTTAGCCGGACTCGTAATGTTGAAGTTAATCAAATTCAATATCATTCCAGTTTCTTTCGTCCAATACCGGTATCCATTTTTAAATCTTCTATTGCAAAATGCATGAGTCATGAAAAGTACATTACTAGAGACACTATTTAATCTGTTCTTTGCCTTTGTTTTATTATATCTTTTATTGGAAAGAAAATAAGTATTAATAATTATCGAGTTGAGTATAAAAAGTGTGTAGAGAGAGAGAGAAATGGGGTTTAAGGTCTACTTGACACAAACTAGGTCACTTCGGCCATCCAGCCCCCCCCTTAGTTATATGTATCTAGTATATTAAACAATATATGATATATACAACACATGGTTACTTGTCACAATATATTCTCATTAACTTCCAATACTAGTTTGTCTGTGGCATTGTTTTAATTTATATATATACCATTTAAGTAATGTCAGACATTTTCAAGTGCTTATGTACCAATCAATAATCATACATGGTGTAATGCTGAAAGATACATTATGTTAGATTAAGATAAAGAACTGACAATTCTTTCTCTCATAGTTAAAATATAGATAATGTAAGAGGAATATATTGAAATATTGAAAATGTCAGTTAAACTCATTGTGAGCAGAGTTATAGACTTTTGAAGAAAAGCATAATTTTGAATATCCATTCTTAAATTAATTTAGTAAATGGTGATCAGGTCTAAATCCATTTAAAATCACATTCATCCAATTGTCTAGAGACTTGAAAATGGGCTAGTCTGGTAAATAAATGTGTTATGCACAATTTATGTGCCATTTTTCTTTCTTTTTCCCCTTCTCTAATTTCCATTAATACTTTTTAACAATAAAGTACAAACATAAACTTAAGTAAAATGTGACGATTAGCCTTAAGTCAAGATTCAGTCAGTTTAATCTGACAGACATTCTGCATAAAGAGATCCATATTCTTCATACTTTGAGAATAGATCTCTGCCCTAAATGGCCACCATATCTAAAAATAAGTATACTGTTTTGTTATGCGGTTTTACTCCGTTTTTGACATCAGATCTGTCAAACACACAAACACTAAATAAACTTTTTCAATTTTATTAAATGGAAACAGATAAAAAATGAACAAAATTATCGAAATTGACTTTGAATTCTCGACTAAAATCGACGATTTAGGACTTAAAATGTTTGTAAACTAGCCAAGTGTCTTTTTCTCAAGCGGAGCAAACTGTAGGCAGACAGCCTAAGTTAAGTAAGAGGGGGACGATGGACACACATTGCTACAGTGTATTAATAAGGTTCTAAAATAAAATATCATGAGGAGCACTTTTTAATCAGTTTCGTAATGGTTTCATTAGGAAATGTTTTGATTTTAATGACATTATTGATTGGACTTTATGACCAACAAGGGTAGACTGATTGACGTCCACTCCCAAATGACACCGATATCAACATCTAAAAGATTCTGGTAAACTAACTATCAAGGAAAAAAAAAATCTCCAGAGGTCTTAAATTACTTGATCTTGCGTAATATATTTTCATAGGAAGTTTATAATAGAATCTTAATAACATGGGGTGATTTTTTTTTATCCGATCTAATCATGAAGATGAAGTGTATGGTGAAAAGTAATGATGCATTCAGTAAAATGGATATTGTTCATGGAACCGTCTATAAAATCTCATATTATTCTCCGCCTCCAGTCAATTTCATACGTCCTTATATGGCGTAGTGTAATACTGTTGTTATCCACTTATATGTATTATAATCCACCTTCAATCTTCGGGTGACTCTAGTGGCCATATGGTAAAATATCTTGACTTGTTTCAGTAGTACGTACTTATAACTAGAATAAAACTAACTCAAAATACCACTATAAGCATTATTGATCCACGCTGAAAACTGATCTATGGTGAATTTTTAGTTTCAGAATTCTCTCCATCATACACTGTGTTTTAACAGAAGACGGCCAAATCAGTTTATACATCGGACATATTATT
Organism: Patella pellucida; assembly: GCA_917208275.1. Taxonomy (NCBI): domain Eukaryota; kingdom Metazoa; phylum Mollusca; class Gastropoda; family Patellidae; genus Patella; species Patella pellucida. The sequence goes on from OU795041.1 coordinate 61,468,437, forward strand.
CTTCAGACAGAATTTTAATAGAAATTTGAGGACACATTCGAGAGAATCATATTAGAGAAATTGTAATGGCCTTTTTTGTTTTTAACTCCAGAAGGTTTTTTCTTGATCCACCAAGGATTGTTAGAGATATTTCTATTCCAAACATGACAATCAAATAAATTCAGTCTATTTCAGATATTAGGGTAACGTCAAGGTATGTCTAGACATGGTTGTTTTCAAAATTAAGAATATTTTCAAATGCTACTATCCATTTAAATGTATTAACCCTACAAAAAAAATACTCATTTGTCCTTCAATCTATGTTTATCAAGGATAACCATTGACTGTATCAGATGTATTGTGATAAAATTAATCTAATAAAAACCCATTCATATTAACGATTTCATTATTGAATACAGTCTAGTACCATCTTCTTTCTTCAATGATAAATTTCGATTTTATTTTCCTTCTATGCTAAATTAGATTTGAAGTCCATATTTATCTCTAACTCAGATCATGATGTAGGAAAATCAATGTTTTTTAAATTTAGCATAATATAAGAGTTTTATCCAGATATACGTGCAATTTACATTTTTATTCTAATTTTTCCATTGATAAACTAACACCTGACAATTTCATTTTTTATAAGATGGTGGTTTAAGGTCACTCAAAACAAATTTGGTCATTTAATTTTTTATTTCAATAATTTGCAGTTGGAGGAAACCCAAGAGGTTTGACAAGCGATCCTACTCCTGGTCTCAAACAAGCAGGGAATCAGGGTAACCTGTGAAGTGAGAGAAAGAGAGAGAAATGGGGTTTAACGTCCATTCAACACAAACTATGTCATTTCAGGACCAACACATGGTTTGATTTCATTTTAATAATTTGCTTGCGCTTAGGGGACATTTAACAGCGGGGGGAAAACCTGAGAAAACGTACAAGGTTGGACAGGCGACTCTACTCCTTGTTAGATAAAACCAGGGAATTGAAACCCTGCCATCTGCCTCAATGACAGACCTTATGATACAGTACGCACATGCAAACCATTCGATCATCCAACCGCTCCCAGAAAAGTAGGACCTTAACCTTAAAACCCCATTTCATTTCTATTCATTAGACAAATTGAAGCAGAACTGGGTTAACGGATCATAGATATTGTAATGTAATAACCTCCGGGTTTATAACCTTATCTTGTATATATACCATTTAATCTCATCTAAAAGACATTTTCATCGGTAAGACTTAGAAATATATCAATCAATTTTTCGTTAGCTAAATGATATATAAATAAAATCTGTATTCCATGACTACTATATTGACATAGTTCCCATCTATTGCTACAACTTTCAATATAATTTTCAGAAAAAAAAACCAATTTTGTGATTGGAAGTCAACATGATCTTGTGTTACGAGAAGAATGTTGCGATTAGTACGTGAAGTGAATCAATAAGAGGATAGTGAATAATCAGATTAGTATCAAGATGGCCTCGTAAAACCAAGTCAAGTTGGAAATCTTAATGACTAAACCAAGGGATAGAACTCGGAGGTTCCAAATATAAACTTTGGCACTCATCACCAAATGCAATAATCACACTCTCACTGTATCAAGAGCCATTAAAAGGCTTAAAGAACCCAGCTTTGTGCTGTTAATTCTACTTATCCATTCCGCATTAAGATTACTAAATAACCAAATAGGTATTAACACAAACAAAGCTCTTATAATCTTGAAATAGTTATTTTTGGATTAAGAAGGTCGTTTTGGTTTTTCACATTAGGAGTAGATTTTAAAGCATAATTTATTCTAGAATTTACAATGCAATGTGTTACAAATTTTTTTGAATTTAAAATCATTAATACTGTAAAAATTGCCATAGAACCAAATGTGTGTGGGTGTGTGACATAGCTTTATTTTACATTCGCTTATACCATAAGTGATATCGCAGACAATTACATGTTATATATACAAAATGAAAATGAAATATGTTTACGTCCTACTGTTCTGCTCCGAACTGGGCCAATGAAGACAGACATATATCAAATTCCAATTGCCATGGGATCTTTTACGCGCACACGGATGTGTACACGGGACATTGGTTTATCGTACCATCCGAACAACTAAATAGCAGTACCTGTCAGGCTCTTCACCTGTGATATATACATGATGAAATACTACAAAGTGAATGATTAGAGAAAAATTATACAGATTAGTGGAATATCTATATATATGTACAGAACTGATAAAACATTTGATGACAGGGACGCTTTTAGATCTGAAAAAAAACAAACACTTCACGTTCTTCCAAATGAACAGCTGCCCAATTAAATCTAAAAGGTGCATTATTACATTCTAGCATGCCACAACAAATTCTATACAGTTTAGATTTTAGGAATGTAACATCAGTAGCTTACTTGATTTCAATGAAAACATTAAGACAGAACTATTAATATCACTTTAATTCAACAGAACCTTCTTTATATCAACATTATGTTTATTTGTGAACTATACTCTGTATTAAACATTTCACACACTAATGTACTTTTATTTTCCCCTCAGTTTATTTATACAATCAACATGCACTTACATCAAGAAGTAAATAAATAATCTCCCCTATTGTCAGATCTGGATAAAATCTTTTTATACCCCGATACTATTTCTATTAGTATGGATTTAATATGATCGTATTACACAATACCAGTTCAGCATTGTTTTTCTTTCTTTCAATTCTCTGATGATAGTATCTGTTACAAATGAATTTATAGAAATCAAGAATGTATCTCACATGGAATGTATTGGAAGGGTTAGAAATAAGTCAAAATGAAGTGCATGATGTTGAAAAACAACAAGTTGAATCAAAGTTTTACTATCATGTGATTCAATTTTATTTCAATAATTGGCTTACACCTAGGGGTCTTTAGCAACACCACACCACTTGACTCAATGACAAGAGAGTATAATCTCATGTGCACATAATAGACCACGTTGACCCCTTCCTCATCTCTCCAAACCTGAATTAAATGCTGACAATAACTTGATGTTTTAGAGTACCGGTATAGGTCTTTGGTGCGGAAATGTGTAGTTATAATGCATGGTGCAAAAATGTGCATGTGATAACGCATGGTGTAATCTATTTATATCTATGTTATATGTTATATGTTAAACAGGTGATGTACATATCATGACATGCATTATACTTTGAGTGTTATCTAGTAACATTATAAATATATGATAACATACACCTTATGTACAATACAACATTAACTCAACTACATGGTTATTACAATAAAAACTACAAAATTATGTTTTATATTATATATATTGGAGCAGTCACAATATAATTATACTGTGGTGTACAATACTTTTATACTTTTAAAAAAAAACGAGCAAATTATCATGGTTTTCATAACAATTATCTGGCTATCTGTATATTTTCAAAATATTATACAGTACGGGTGTTCTCAAAAAGTCAATTTCTCCGTCATCTGATGGTCTAGGCTTGTATGATGTGAATAAAATTAATGTCTGAATAATTTATATAACATTTGAAAACAAGAAAAAAGACCTGCTATTATCTGACTGTCTGGAGATCATTCATCTTGAAATAAACAGATCTCTAATTGCAGAGTTCAACATCTTTTAATGATCTAACTTTCTTGGATCTACATGTACATGTATACTTATTTTAAATGTATGGTTCTCCAGATCTGTATTACATTTAACTACATGTCTTTTATGATGCACCATTTAATCTTAATGTTCAAGGGATTCTTCTGTTCATTACATTTAGTACGAGTAGGAGTAAGGATTTTATTTGTTGGGGTCTTGGAAATAGTTTTTATAATCTTCAGATCCACGAATGTAGATAATTTATAATCTTCAGATCCACGAATGTAGATAATCAACAAATTTGAAATATCAGGGGTTTCATTACCAGAAATTTTGATGAATTTTTATTTTGTACTGGTAGTCTATGTAATTAAGAATTTGGGTTGCGTTTTGAATTCTGGAGATATAGTTCGTAATGAGTAATTAGCATTTACATCTTAACCAGAAGTAGAAACAGAAAGGTCTAATATTAGACCTGTTATATATGTATATTGTATACCTACATAAACAGGTGATACTTATATACTATAATATATTCTTTCTACAATATTAATATCTATATTTATAGATGATATAATATACCAGACGATAGAAACCCATCATAAGGGAAATTCTCATAACTCACGCAGTTATATCAGATTATCTTGATACTTTGCATATAACATAATTTTTCACTCTATTCTGGATGTTGTCTGCAACCACGAAGTGTAGGAGGACTGTGTATCAAATAACGAATAATAAATGCAAGCTCTCAAATCTAAAACTGTGCTGTATTTTTGCATTAAAAAGTTTAAAATTAAATAGGGAAGATAACTTTACAATTTATGATAAAAATATTGTGCATCACGACCTAATTAACAATTATTGCAAATTAGAAACTCAAAACCTTTGAAGAAGTGTGATCTGTGGTGTGTTCACAAGCAATTACAACTGACAATGTTCACAACCTCACAGGGAGGTAAAAATGTGCACAGATAAATACAAGGACACTGTACAGTCTAAGGAACCTACAGGTGTAAGCTTATATTTAATGGAAAAGTATCTGGGCGCTGTCTGTCAAGGTCCATAAGTCTGACCATGTTTTATCAGCTACTATTTAACCCTTTGAATCCTGGCATATATACCGTCAATGACAATTTTCAAGGATAAAATATAAAATTTCTTTTAATGCAAAGTGCCAACAAAGTGGATGATCTGCATGCATTCAGAGCGGAATTCCTAATGCGTCATGTTTGGTCAAAAACAGGAGAGTTGGACTGTTGGGATATAGACGTTATAATCTTGGTTGGAGCCAGTCAATCAGATTCTATTAGTAAATCCAGGAGGACTGCACTACACGCAAAACAAAAAATCTACAAGATAAACCTGCGGACAAGACAGAAAATAGACGATGCAAAAACTAAACAATTATCAAATCAAGTGAATGGATCCGGGGGCCAGCTGTAAGCGTCCACTGCACTGTACAGTCCCGGGCCTGTCTTGGTACAGGCTTCACTAAAATGATTTACATAAAAGACGTAACAAAAAAAAATATATGCGACCAATCTTGTAAGTGGTCGTCTCTATAAGTTAAGATTAGAAATTTCTAATTATTATCAGGTTATTTTAAGAACTTACCAATTTGATCCTAATGACATCATATTGTGAGCGTATTAATAGAAGGAAACTATAACGAGAGATGTCAGCAAGGAGCCACCAGCGCTATTTAGAGTTCTTGATTTAAGATCAGAAAATTTCTAAATACTGATAGTATAGAATATTACAATGACCACTCATTTCATCTTCATGACATCATACTGTGTTTTTTCATATTGACGCCCCCTACTACAAAAAAGATGATTTGTTCGCTGTTGGTTTCAACAAGTATAATTCTACCCCCTTTAGATACAGTTAATCTATTTCAATATACTTGTCTTTTTCTTCTCCCTCCTCACCGACTTAAAAAGCAATCAAATGAGATGCATGCTTCAATGGCATTTACCAACGAAAAAAGAAATACAAAATAGGATTTCCTGCCAAAGACAGAGAAAATAAATACACATTTCATTGGGCTAGAAGTAAATGGACATTGACAGAAAGCAATGAGTTACTTCTGTGCAATAATCAAATAAAAAAAAAGAGAAAAGCGGGAATGAAGGTACAAACACTGAGTGGGAGTGTATCTACGTTCATTTTGACATTTTGTTTCGATGAAAGCAGAATGTTTTGTGCGATTATATTTAATATCGGTTACCATCTGTAAAGAGATAATTGCGGAGTTGATTATCAAGAGAACATCTTGTAAATCTACTAGGATGAAAATACAATCAACACTTATTTTTATGGACAACTTTCAATTGATTCCAGTGGGAGTGTTTTCAACACATTGATTAAAAAAACATGAGAATTAATTAACTTGCAATCGAAATACTGGAATAGTTGCATTTTCTTATCTAACAGAGGAGGTGAATTCATGGAGAAACAGTAAAAATTGGAACATTATAGAATAACTGTGTGGAACATTAAAGAATAACTGAATTAGTTCTTCATAAAATCAACATTATAAGTTTGAAAACTTTGTCGAAGCCAAATATATATAAACGGATATATTCAGAAGTATTTTCAAGAAGAGGATGGATAAGATAGATATATTTATAATCATAATTATGATCAACATGAAGACTGTGGTATAGTAATGTATATGAGTCAGCAACAAAGAACATTGTGATCATTGCTTTGTCTGTTATGGGTGGAATGTCTTGTTTCTCTTCAGTGCAATTTTTAAAGCAGCCTTCTTACAAATTTAGAAAAGTTTCTCCAGTTTAAACTTTTCAACTGATATAATTAAAAATAGAAGAGGAAATGTCGAATCATATATTCTTGGTGAAATGAGTTTATAAAACTGTTGCTGGAGTGAGATCATACAATATTTAATCTCCACCCACAACAAACTTTTCTTTCTTGACTAGTAACTTTCACTTTAAGTTACTTGCGAGGAAATGCCAAATTAAGGACAGTTTTAGGAACTTAGTAATAAGAAGATGGTGGCTTTAAGCCCAATGTTTATGTACTAAATGCCTATTGAATACCAACCTTTAAAAGAAACCTCAGTTTTAACGAAGAAGAGGTATGGTTTAGTAGAATATAATTTCGATGTGAATGACTTGGGATGGGACATGGTATGGGATTGTCTTAGTTCACTATATTGCAACAACTCGTATCTTAGTATTCGTAAGTCTAGTATTGAGAATACATGTTTAACTTAATGAGAATCACATCAGTCATGGTAGAATCATTAATACAAAATATTTTCTATTCTTCCAGAATGTTTTGTGACCCTCGAATACACTAACTGTCAGTTACTAAGTTTGATTTATATTATATCTTTTTCTTTATCCATTTACTATCGTTGAGCTTAAAATTCTTGATCTGTTTTAAGATTTATATCTTTAAATGAATTACAGGAATAATGGTAGAAAGAAATTACGTAATTATAAGATATTTACTGGGGAGAAAAATATCGTTTATCCAACACAAATCATCTGAACAAATTAGTCATTTGTTCAAAAAAAATCTTCTATTTTGTTGATGAATTCAATTTTTTTTCTAGAGCATCTGTGTTTAAAAGAATTTTGTGTATCACAACATTGTGAGAGATGTGAGAACATAGTGATCTTATCACTGTAATCTGGAACGAGTGCTCACTAATTCGAAGTAAAGTGGAAGACATGAGAATCTGATATCCTACTATTTAGAGGTATGGTGTAGGTTTAAGCTATATCATCATATGCTGCTGCGCCCTATAAACAGAAACGAGAACTATACCTCTATACCAACCCAACGCCTGTGGTGATGTATATAGTAAGAACTACTGTCCCAAATTTAGTTGCCAAATTTTCATGATGCAACTGGATGCATCTACCGTCGAGTAAAACCCTAGTTGTTGATATGTTGGATTACTAATTAGAAACAGAATGGGATGATTATTATTACGTCACTATGCATACCAACCAGTCGTTATTTCTATGGGGTCCTGACGATGACAAGGTACAGTATTTATACAAACTATTTTATTCATTAACATTGTCTACAGCTTTTACTCACAATTGATATCTTTTTAACAAAAGATTGAAAAGTGCTCTGGTACATTAAACAAAATAATGACTCTAAATTTGATGACTATTATATTCACAATCTTAGATCTATTTCTTCCGGAAATATCTGCAAGTTTATATTATGGTGTGAGAGTTACTGATGTCTGTTGTCAAGGTCATTTGTTAAAACATTCAGTGGTCACATTTCATAATACAATTAAAATTGATTACATGAATTATTCCTAATGACTACATCATCTACTTTGTTTTAACTTTTCATTAGGTATAATTATTATCATTGTTCATCATCTTGGAATTTATACTAAATCTGGTTAACAAAACTTTATTCCTAATAATTATACAGACGGAACTCAGTATTTTAAAATTAAGATAGAAGCCAAACTATATTCCTTATAATAATACACAGGGAAGTGAGAATTTTATTTTAATATTTCTGTGTTTCAATGACAAGTACTTGTTTTATTATATACATGTAGTCATGTATCTACTACTTCTTATTCAACTCATATCTAAGAACAAGAAAGAGCTTGTTGTAAATTTTGTTATTGTCAGAGAGTTACAGTATTTTTATGTTTATCTTAGAACAAGAGTTTGTTGTAAATATTGTTATTGTCAGAGAGTTACAGTATTTTTGTTTATTCAACTCATGTCAGAGAACAAGAAAGAGTTTGTTATAAATATTGTTATCGGCAGGAAGTTACAGTATTTTTATGTTTATTCAACTCAAGTTTGTTGTAAATCTTGTTATTGTCAGGGAGTAACAGTATTTTATGTTTACTCAACTCCTATAATTTGTGTTATTGACAGGGAGTTACATATTCAACTAATATCTAAGAGAGAGAGAGAGAGAGAGTTTAACATCCTCTTGACACAAACTAGGTCATTTCGGGACTAACACATGGTTAATAGGGTCTTTAGCAGTGGGAGGAAACTAGAGAACTCTGAGAAAACCCATTCGGCTGGATAGTCGACCCTACTGATTGTCAAACACAACCGGGGAATCAAACCACGCCAACCACAAGTTAACCATTCGACAATCCATTCCCCCTGATATCTAAGCGGAAGAAGTTTGATATTAAAATACTCGACTCAAACTAGGTCATTTCGAGACTAACATGTTTTTTAAATTTTATTTAAATAATCTGCTTGCGCATAGGGGTCTTTAGCAGTGGGGGAAAACCGCTGGACCCGGAGAAAACCCATGAATTTTGACAGGCGACCCTACTCCTTGTCACATACAACCAAGGATTCAAAACTACGCCAGTTGACTCAATGACAGGCTTTATAGTTATGATCCAACACGCACAAGCTAACCATTCGGCCATCCAACTGCCCTTCATATCTAAGAAAGATACAAATCTTGTTATTGGCAGGGAGTGTTATGATCTAGTCTGATCTAGTATTAACAGTAGTATAAATATGCGTTCTACTATATGACCCGAACACTTCATTTATCACATAGCAAACACTGGTCAAACTAGACAGTTAATTACAAATTAACCCACAATTCTCATGGGTCTTGTGATAAGACATTGAAACCATATGTTTCTTGTAGATCTTGTATCTGTGTATTAACTAGGGTGCTGATAAATGGTTATCAGAGACACAGCATTTGGCCTTGTTGAATAAACATGAGAAGCCAAATAAACAAGAGAATTTACTGAATTTATAGCAATCAAGTAGTATAATTAACAATATATAATTGATTACACATTGGTTATAAATCTACTAACAAATATATAGACTGGTTATTCTTATATTCTTTTGGTAGTACTATACTTAACAGGAATTATTCACTCAGGTTTTAAAATTTCAATAGACTGTAATCTATTCCAAAATTGGAGTCCTGGTGTTGGGGGCTCACTAGTATTGAGGGTCCTGGTTAAATCCCATTGCAGGATTGGAATGTTCCTCATGATTTTCCAGTCTGGTTTCCTTGTTCCTGTAGTGCAGGACAGGGCACATAAATCAAAGATTAGTCAAAATACTGGCCATCCAGGTGGAATCTTCCCTTATTATCCCAGTTGGTGTGGAAAAGTTAGGACATTAAACCCCATTTCCATTTCATTTCCAAAATGATGTGTCAAGACATTAAACTCTTTTTTTGTTTCATTTTCAAAATCATGTGCAAGACATTAAACTCCTTTTTTGTTTCATTTTCAAAATCATGTGTCAAGACATTTAACTCCATTTTTGTTTCATTTTCAAAATCATGTGTCAAGACATTTAACTCCATTTTTGTTTCATTTTCAAAATCATGTGCAAGACTATCAGGAACTAACCATTAACCAGGAACTAACCATTAACTACTAGAGTACCAATTAATGTAATTAACATATAATCATTTTTTAATTTTATGTGCAGAAGCGTCAGTTATAACCAGAACAATCAGCACCATATGTTTATATAACAGTTTAATTATAGAGTTTAGTAACTTATTATAAATCTGTTAAATAAAATCAAGTGTGTTTTCTGTCAGTTCTGTAAGAGTTTCTACTGTGTTTTCACATACTTTCCTGTTTGTTGCCAACAATTTTGATAAAAAAAACTTTCCTTAAAACGCTTGGATCTCTAGAGTAAAAGATATGCCAATTTTAACTCCTAATCTTCATGATGAAATATAAAAACTCGGGTGTAATCATTAAGAATGCACCAGCACCATACGAGATGATAAAACCAACCATTACTAGGTATCACTTGAAATCTCATTAATCTAATGAAAAGTAGCCTGTTGCATACTGATTTGATTGTAAAATAAGATACATGAATAACATCATGAAGCAGTTATAAACTTCCAGTCATCTGATTGCTGATTACACCCCCAATAATAAAATCTTCAGGGAAAATGTAACTTAAAGGGAATTTGAAGAGACAAATGAATTTAATGGGATAGTTTATTTATCAAATTTAAATTATGAACAGTTAATGAGATATGCAATGGAAACAATACCAAGATGGAAAGATTTGAGTCCATTACAACAACCCCTCCTGAAACTTTGTTCGGTGCAGGATAATAAGTGATATAATCACATATTTACATTTCAACATTATTCGTTGCAATATACTTGAACACCCATGTTGCTAAAAATAAAATTAACTAAAATTCTACATGTATAGATGCCAATATTAAATATTCTAAATACAACATTTTAACCAATTTTCAACAAATTTTCAAGAGACCCATAACCGGTACACAGCCTCTTTAATGCACACAAAATATTTGCTCTAATTACCATTAAATCAGGGTTAAATGAATTGATTAAATAAAGAGTATAATTCAATCAATTACAGGATTATATTCTACACCAATCATAATACCAAACACAATATCATTCAATATCATACCACTTTATCCAACCATATTTATAGGCCGGCATGGCATGGCTGTTATATTAAAATAAGTGATTATAGAGTAGTTTAGAGCTTGACAGGATACCCATTTACATTATAATCAAAAGTTTAACAACCGCTTTTCATAAATATCGAATATATAGAAAGCACGACATTATAAAAGAAGATTAGCGAGAGAATAGAATGCCGCTAGACGTGGTTAACTTTCGACTGGGGCCAATATTAATATTATTAGTTGCGATATTAAACCTCGTCCTAGTCTCAGATAATAAGTCTGGTGTGGCCCAACTTTAGAAAATGCCAGCAGATTATGTCACTTGTTATGGCTGCGGGAGCAATCTGCGCTAGCCATTATATATCAATTACAGGTTATCCTATCGATTGACTATTGATCTTTGGATTTCAGATCAACCAGGCAGTGAAAAACAGCACCTTGGTGAAACACTGGCGCTTAATTCTTCCACCGAGGTGTAAAATATACTGCCTAACGGTTTTTGTCAAGAAATCTATCAAGTTGGGCCATTTATGATTTGTATTGATTCATTATATCACATATCGATCTTACATTTGTCATTTATTTGCTTTTAGATTTATTGACGGTGATTAAGAGAGATGAAAAACTTTCCTAATAAATGAGCAAAATCGGGTCGGTCGTTTAGATTCAAGTCTAACTAGTTTTATCAAATTAGTAAAGCCAATTCTGCGTAAAAGCCATTATTGTGAAAATAAATGATTGGCTAAGGCGTAATTTACTTTTCAAATCTTAGCGCCAGTCATTGAAAAAAATCATATACGAGCTGAATACACGAGTTAGTTATAGGGGGTTGGAGATATTAAAATACAGACATGATATTAGACGGATTCCTGCTCTTAATTCACTCACAGATTTCCATTGTGATTTTCATCGAGAAAACAGATGCATTCAATAAGTTTAAGAGGAATTACTATCATAATTTATTATTCCTTCACAATGTGTGGTGTCATTTCTTAAGGAATATCTAAAAAATAATTATTCTATTATGGGTTAAATTTATTGGTGACCTCATGCCGGTGTCAAGCATGCATCCACATCCTGCTCAGCCGTTGGGCGAAAAAAATATGCATGATGATGCTCAACTTTTGAGACGGATTTCGATTGCAGCAGCTCGGAGAGTTTCTATCAAGGTCAGTCTTGGGTAATAAAATGTCTTCTCTTTCCTTATTTATGTTTTTGAATTTGTAAACGGATCTATCATTGTAGAACTTGATAGATCATTTTTATTGATTATCGTCCCCCCCAAAAACATTACTTTCTCATAGTTTATCATATATTGAATTCAAACAAGATGTATTAAGGTAGACTTAGACAAATTTATCATTTTCACTAAACTTCTGTTTTATGTTATTTATTTAAATTATGTTTTAGTTTTTCCTATTAATTCCTGTATCTTTTTGACTATTTCTGTATACCATGTACGCCCACTATTAAAAATGAACTGATATGAAAGCTTTTAGTATACAAATAGAAGAGTAAGTGATAATCTTTTTATTCTCCTATGAAACCATCTGTCAGACATAAAGTGGTAATGTAACAGATTAAGTTTTACAAGTTTAAAATAGTATATCTTAGATAATTTATTTCTTCATTTCTGAGAACAGATAGATATATAGAAATTTATAACCAATACTTATCTACACTACCAGACTATTTAATAAAAAAAAGAAGGGTGGAACTTTGAATTATAATTGTGAGAAATAGAGAATCTCCTACAAGTCTTTTTGATATAAAATAAGACAAGTATGAGATTTTATTTATCATGCAGCCATTTCTTACATACAAATTCTTCAGTATAGATTTTATTTTATATAAAGCGATATCTACTAGGAGATATTGGGTGATAAACTAGGTCATCCCTTAAATATTTTTAGGTAAATTTTTCTTTTATAGCTGAAACATCATTTAAATAACATTCAGAAATTATTTGATTAAAATTGGTGGCCAATATTTAATTTGTCTAATTCAATGAACAGATCAAAAAGAAGCCAGTCTACATTTTTGTTCTAACAAATCTAGTTCGAGTTGAATTGATCATATATTCAGCAGAGGACGTTGAATGCTTTTAATTCATCCAATCTTAGTAAATACTGAATGATATTGAACCACTTTTAAACGAATATTAATTTTAGGTACCTAACTTTCGCAACTGTTTTTCTTTTTGTTAATAAAGAGGAACTTTTTTCGGCTCTCCTCTAAAATAAAAAAAACGACAACTGCCGTGTGCTATGATGGGCATTTTTGCCTAGGCAGATTCATCTAATTTAGTTATTTATATATGCAAGTAATAAATCCAATTAATAAGAGTTAGGATGTTATAATTCAGGTAACTTAAAGATTTATATGCAAAGTAATATTTGATTATCCTGAGATTATTTGGAGAGGACAAATGTAGAAAAATTCACAACAGCTTTATTACGTGTTAGAAGTGTTAAATAAATAGAGTGTAATTGAGTTGTCTGGTATTATATATGGTTACACTTGGAGAAAGGTAAGCTGTGTATTCAATAAGAGACTAGCAGGAATTGGGTTTAACTTCCACTTGACACAAACTAGGTCATATCGGGACTAACATGGGTTTTAATTTATTTCCTTAATTCCCTTGCGAGTATGAGTCTTTAGCAGTGGGGGGACACTGGAGGACCCTGGGAAAAACCATGAGGTTGACAGGTAACCCTCTTCTTGTTACGTACAAACGGGGATACGAAACCAAGATAGTTGACTCAATGACAGGCTTTATGCTACAGCATGCTCGTGCTTACAGTTCGGACATCCCCCCCTTTCGGGTAGTGGTCTTTAAATTAGCAGTGGGAGAAAATCAAGAAACCAAAGAAAGCCCACGAGGCAGGACAGACGCCCTACTTTTTGTCCTTACCATTGGGAATCAAAAATACACCAATTGACTCAATGGCAGGCTCAAATCTCCCATGAAAGCGTATTCAATACACTTAACACCAAAGGTGTCTGTTAAATGTTTTGCAACTTCAGTGGATGGTGTTGTTGGCCTTTAGCCTGGCTTTCTTTACTTTCCATGATTCCGGTGTGAGTGTGCGTTACAATCTTTACTGTGTGTGTGTGTGATAAGTTAATAGAATATCCATATAGACAGTTCTTACTGATGGGTAGCTATAAGCCAGTCCTCTATTGATCCAATTACGACCAGCTGACCTTCTCCGTGGTTTTGACCGGATATGGCTAATTCTAGCCCACCAGTGATCATTTCATTTCTTTCATATCGTTCACAATCGAATAGATTAAAGGAGGCTAGTCCACATTTGTACCACTTTTCTGTCTTAACTATTTATAATCTCGGAGAATATCGGATTGAGCAGCCGGAGCCAAAGGGGGCTTCTAAATTTCATCGATTACGCCGAGTTATAATCATCTAGCTACAACTTCAACCATCAGATCAAAAATGGCCAACATTATTACATTAAAGAGCGTATTGAAGTGTATATATAATGCATACAGAGTAAATTCATTATAGCGCATTAGCTTATTTGAGCTTACTAATTGAATTTATTTCTTGCTCCAGAGAATACTTTCCAAAAATAACTGCACTACGCAGACATATCTTGATGAAGGCTGAAAATATTGTGGTGCATTAGACATTAATGGATAAAACAGCTGTTAAATGTTGTTTCAGCGGCTGATTCTTCACTGTATTTGTTGCAATAAACACACACTTACCTTGACAAATCTAACAGATTTATCATTTCAATAGCTGCTATCTAATCATTAAATCAGGAATTGTAAAACAATGTCAATTCAAATATTTAGAATAGAGTAGTAATAAGAGAGTAATAAACACAATTAGATGGATACAAGCTTATTCATGTGTGTTATCTGTCACTGAAACATAAATGGCTAATCACAGTTTTAAGAGCCCCCCTGTATGTTGAATTGCAAAACTAATAAATTGTGGCACTGATAAATTGGAGTATGGTACTAATCAAGCCGGATACAATTGCAGCATTTCTGATCAAGCTTTATCAATTGCCCCATTTCATTAGCCCAGTTGTATCAGAACAGTAGGACGTAAAACCCCATTTCATTTATTTTTTTATGAAATACACAGTATGATACTGTTCAATTACATTATGGTACTTATCAATTACATTATGGTACTGATCAAGTCTTGATAAATTACAGTACTTAACAAGCCTCAGTTACATTTAGGTACTGATCAATTACATTTAGGTACTGATCAATTACATTTAGGTACTGGTCAATTACATTATGGTACTGATCAAGTCTGATAAATTACAGTACTGATCAAGCCTCCGTTATATTTAGGTACTGTCAATTACATTTAGGTACTGATCAATTACATTATGTTAATGATCAAGTCTGATAAATTACAGTACTGATCGTGCTTGATCAATTCCAGATATGATCTAGATTTTTATTCAAATAAATACAGATTTGTAGAAACAGGTTTCGATTGAATCCAGCAGTTTTTTCTTGAAGGAGTTGTGGCATTTAGATTAATTCTCAAGAGATCTGTTCAGTTTTCATCACAGTATTGTGTGGGCACGTTTTTTGGTGTAAGTACAGTATGTGATATACAAATGATATGCTAGCTGGTGAAAGGTTGTTTCAAGATATGTTTTTTTTTGTACAAGTTTTATTTACATTCCTACATACTATTCTTAACCGATTTCCATGTCATTCACATAAATATTACTATTAAAAATATAGCTTAAAATAGTTTTGTTTAGCTTGAATGTTCTGTAAAATGGCGAAGTTCATTAAATTATTTCAATTTTTTTATAATACACCTGAAAGATGGGTTCCCAGCAAAGTATTTATCGGGTGGTAATTTCCAATAAAAGTATGGCAAATGTGGTATATATGGAAAGTATAGACACCCAATCTTACTAGAAAAATACTGGATTACTCGAAAAACTTCCATGGGGCAAGCACTAGGCAATATTGTCAGGGAATCCCTAACTGTCAACCCGACAGGTTTTGCTAGCTTATTGTCTGGTGGCTTAGGTCAGGGAGCAGTTGTTATTTCTTGCTCAAGTGGTTAGGCAGTTTTGGGAACATTGAGGGTTGTCATTGTACAAATGACTCTGCAATTAAACGGCAGAAAAGGAAAATTAAGATTTTACTTAGGCCTCAATAAGTATGGTAAATGTATAGTAAGTAACGATAGATACATTCTGAAAAATGGACCCTCCCACAATGAAGCCAAGTTGGCAAACATTGCGTCTAACAACAAGTTACTTATAGCTATAGGTATCCACGGTGAAAACAAATTTTTGAAAGGGAATTGAAGCAAATTTTTGATAAATTGGTTACTTTGAATATGGTTTAAGTACAAATATATCATCAAATCACAAAGTTTGTACCCGGGAATGCATCTTTAAAGACTAGATATAGTCAAGCCTGGAAACAAGGCCCCCTGTCACAGACACTGTTATTCACAAATACAGGCACAATCTCTCTGGTTTGTCATTTTGCCTGGCATTTAATCTTATTTTTTATTCAGTGTTAAAACAATATTGAGAATATCCAATATTAGTTTGTTAGTGAAGACATTTTGTCATGCAAAACTAAAATAATTATTTTCAGTTCGGGTAATACACTTAACTCTGAAATGTACTCACAAATCCAAATGATGACACAATTTCTTTCTTTCCCCCAAAAAAATGAAGAAGTGAAATCTTATTTTCAAGATTGTGTTGGGGTTTTTTTAACATCTGAACATATTTCATCTCCGGCACTGGTAGATTAGCGTAAATTACTCTCTAATCTCACTAGCAGCACTTCCTACTTGAAAACTACACTAATCAATACAAACTGGTTTCGAACATAATCATTTAAAGTACACTTAACACCCCACTACCACCACAGTACAATGACATTACATTAACCTATATGTATTTTTGGCAGGCCCTAAATTCAATTTGGAAGTTCCTTCAGGCTTAATTGTCCCGAGCTGATCTTATAAAAGATGGGTACTATTGGGTACGGAGAAGCCAAGTTCCTTGGAGTCTGTACTAGTGTCTGTAGCGATATAAATATTTATATAGTCTACAATCATATATTCTGATGTCATTTACCCTGTCATGACTTTGATGAAAATCTATAGAAGATAGAGTAAAGTTTTCCCGACAAACTAATTGTTATTCCTAAAATATATGAATTTTATGTGATGAAAATCTTTAGAAGATAGTTTTCCTGACTTATTGAATGAATTAAATAGGGTTTAACGTCCTACGCTTCTTCACCTAACCTAGGCTAATTGAAGACAGGCATACGCCATACACTGTGCTATGAGGGAAATTTTTGCCAGGGCAGCAACTGAATTCAGACTGCCAAGGGATCTTTTATGTGCACACCAATGTGTACACGGGACCTCGGTTTTTCGGCCAATCCGAACAACTAGGCAGCTGTCCTTGTCAGGCCAATGAAGGGATTGAGCCAGCACCTTACCCACTTAGCCAAGTGTTCCTTCCTGACTTACTTATGTTATTCCTAAAATATGTGTATTAAAATATACAAAACTGTCAATAAAAGATCATAATTATTTGATATTTTCTTGGAAGAATATTTTGAAATGATGGGATTTTTGTTGAGCTGCATGTACCTGATTTGCATGTTTAATTAACCCTTCAAACAATTTGAAAGGAATCACTTTTTAAATATGATCACTACATGAAACTGTTATAATTATGAAGATAAATTATATTTCTAAAGACAGATGGATTTTTTGTAATTCTTTGATCAAAATGATAGAACGGATAATGAATGATGTTCCGGCAGTAAGTGGAAAACGAAAATGGTAAATAATTTGGCTTGCCTATTTAATCATGAAGGCCAGGAATTGGCAAATAATATTTTTCCGCTTTTTTCAATCAAGTTTGAACTTAGTTGAAATCCAATCTTTCACTGAAGACATTTCCATAAAACATTCTCCAAGTAGAATTTGATTACAAGTCAAATGTAGCCAGAGAATTAAATGTAATATTTACATGTTTTAAGTTAAGGCCGTAAGAGTTTAATTTCTGTTTTTCACAACCTTGATAAATACTCACTTGAATCCCATGAAAGATGTTTTGTTTAAAATTTGGAACTAAAAGGTTTTGAACAGAACAACCAAACCAATTACTTTTGTTTTTTTAAATAAGGAAATACGGAATAAATAATTTTACAGATGTTCCTGAACAACAGAATATCAAATTGGTGGTGCCTAACCATAATTTAATATAAGTAAGTGAATTCTATAACAATTTCAAATTTTGGATCCACAGCTACGTATTAAAGTGTATAGTATTTCTCTTTATTCACCTGTCTTTCTACCATAATGTTTGATCAATAATGGGCATAATCTTATGGTCTTTATTGGCTGTACAATTTGTGAACTTAATTAAATCGTTAACATTACTTCTGCATGAAAAATCTGGATGTTTTATGTACTTTCCAGTCACCCATGTACATAAATCAAACATTATTACGTTTGACATACCGGGTACATAAAGTTGCAACTGCTGATAGTGAAATTGATTATTTGTACAAAATCTAATCCAAGATTAAATGTACTCAAATTGACTATTCAACATTTTATGAAGAAAACAAAACCAAAACATCAAAGGTAGATCATCTCTCAGATTGGATTCTGTCCGCTTAAAAAGAAACTCAAAAAAGAGGCCCATCCAAAGACAATTATTTTACTTGTTTTTACCGATCGCAAAGGATGACAAAAGTGGTAATCTTTCGATTTTTCATGTCTTCGTAAATAATGAACCAAATTGAACTCACTATCAGCAGCTCTATCAGAAAAATATTCGAAGATAATATTTAATGTAGTTACCTTTCTGATTGGTCCATATATTTCAAATTCTCTTCGAAGCTTCGATTCACTGCTATCATAATTCTGAAAAGAGAAATTGTGAACTAAATAAATACAAAATATAATAGGATTTTTTTTTGTAACCAGTTGATATAGGGCAGAATGCTTGCTTGGGTGGGGGGGGGAAAGGGGTGTTGGATGGCTCAATGGTTAGCATGTGCGCGCTGTTTCACAAGGTCTGTCACTGAAATAACTGGCATGGTTTTGATTCCCCTGTTGTACGTGACAAGGAATGAAATGAATGAAATGGGGTTTAACGTCCCACTATTATGCACCTAACCTGGGCTAATGGAAGACGGGGCGTGACAAGGAGAAGGGTTGCCTTGTCCAACCTTGTGGATTTTTTCCCACTGCTAAAGACCTCTAGAGAGCTAAGGGACATACTGATAAATCAATGACTTTTAGATCCAAATATTCTAGACCATGTGGGTGACAATTGTCTATTATTCTTTTGAGTATATAATATTCTCAGATGATATAATAGTCTAGACTATATTCAATCATTATTATTAAAAGACAACCCGTACATAGGCATACATGTATATATTTTCTAGTATATTATATATATCATTAAAGCAAATGGCAACCATAAATATTATTAAAAGACAACCATAACAGTATATCATAACAAGATGGGTACAAATATCACTGCCTTGTTTTAATTAAAACATTGTCTGGTCTCGTAACTTGCTATTTATGTATATTCCTGATAAATGAAAATTGATACAGGTTGTAAATTTATTTCCATAATTAGAAATTTATATTGTCTTGAAACATGAACTATTTATAAACAGGGAAAGAACTCTATACAGGCTTCGAGTTTATATACATACTGCGAAAATATGTTCCCCCAAAAAATTAATTTCAATAATATATATTCATTTCATCTGAAAAGGTTTTTTCAAGTACTCACAGGCTATAATTGAGTTAATATCTAAAACAGTTAATCCCGTGTTGTGATGCCTCCTTAAAAGAGGGAGGGATTTGGCGCAACGATTAGAGAGCAGGATTTGTGACTTAACGGTTGCAGGTTCGAGACTTGTGTCCTTGAATAAGACACTTCATCCCTGTATTCCAGTCAACCAAGCAGGGTACCGGTAGGATGGTGTATGTATAACACAAACAACTATTGCGCTCTATGGGCAGCATATGTTGGGACTCTTTCTAAGATTTAAAAGAGTTCAGTCGTAAAGGGAGGTAATCAGGCTTTACCTGTATCCTAGAACCGGGATAGTAATTGTGAGGCGCTTTGAGCACATATTTGTGGATGTAGCGCATTATAAATACACACATTATTATCATATAAGAGTTTTGTAAATACGAAAGTTGTGTAATTACCAGAAGTAGAATGCCATAAGGCACACAACACTCTTGGCTTTAGACGCCCTTATACCCCAAGGGCAGTCCCTTGTAGCCGTGAAACTGTTGGTAGTATATATAACTAAGAAAACTGAAGTACAACGACGCCACCAGTCCCGTCACTCAAGCTGCTCTGAAACCCCTAATTTCAGTCCTGGAGCAGTCCATGTGTAGCTGTCAAGCATGAACAAACATGAGAAATATGGAGTTTTACGACCACTTAAACCAAACTAGCTCATTTCGGGACTAACATAGTTAATTTATTTAGCAGTGGGAGGAATGAATGAAATGGGGTTTAACGTCCTACTGTTTTGCACTTAACCTGAGCTATTTGAAGTCGGGAGCAGTGGGAGGAACCAGAGAACCCAAAGAAAACCAACGAGGTTAGACAGACGACCTAACTCCTTGACACTTACAAGTAGGTAATCGACTCATATGACAGACCGTAGGATCAAACGAACATACATTAACCATTCGGCCTTTCCCCCCTCAACAAACATACAACGGTCATAAATATTGGTATTATGACATCAACTGAATATAGAATTGTAAGCAAAGTTATTAACGTATACAAAAACCTCTCTATACATTTCACAAGATTGGATGACTTTAATAATGACGACATTTAATTGATGAAATCCAAGTGTTGAGATGGTGATAATGTAGCTACAAGAATAAATCTCGTAACAACCTACTGATTATGTAGGACGGAAGGTGTACACTGTCTACATCCATATAATACCACTCATTTATGTGTGTTTATAGAGGATTGGAGATTGTTGTATGCCAGATAGGATTGCCGAGATGTCTAGAATGGGAAAGATTGTCATGGCAATTGATAATTACTACAATCACTGAAAAGGTTTAGAATTTCCAATTCATTTGAAGCACTGGCAAATCCCCAAATTTTATTAAATAACATGCAAGAGCTTCTAAAATGTGGGATATTCTTTGAACTCTGATAGGCAATGAAAGTGGTAAAGGAAACGGCATAACTTTGTTGGTTCTAAAGATTTCAAAGGATGCATACAATACCATATATAAATTGTTAAATAGAAAGAGTCAAGAATTTTTGTAACTATAATGCAGAGGGTGGACAGGAGGTTGGGAATATGCCAAGATTAGCACAATTACGTTACGAAAAGCAATCTCTGTGACTGACCCCCTTTTACCAATGATAATAAAAAAAACGTGTCAGATTCGTTGATAGAATAACTAAGTACGAGACTTGAACACCAGAAACCTCCTGCGTATAAACATACGGTAATGAAGATAATTAATTAGTATCTTGTTCTATACTATTAATACGGAAGTTTTCTATTTAGTAGTAGGGAAACAATAGTATTGATCGTAGGAGAGTGATCTGGTATATACATCAATTAGCAGATGGAGGAAACCATAGAAGAATGACATTAACTCCCAATCATTGATCATATTTGAACAAAAGATGCCTTATTAATAACAAAATACTATAGAGCAACTATAAATATTTTCTCATTCAGGCCATAATTAAAAGATTATTTGTTTGCCAAAACGCTACCTACCCCAAAAAAAAGCTGCCTTCTCAAATTCTTTTATTGCCATTTTGAAGGATTTTTTTTTTTAACAACATTATTATTTAGCTTGACAATGACACCCAAACGCGAAAAAATTGGTCGGAAGATTGAACAGCCACTGTCATGTCTATACATAGTAACACCAAACTCGACACCTGATTTCGTAAAATCTTGTTATTTATTGTCAAAGTCTGGTCCTCCCCCCAAAAAAGAAGAAAATTTGCCTATCTACATGTACCTACCCATACCTAATCACCATGAGTCCGGTTTGGGCAAACTGAAATAATTTTAACCCTGGCCTCATATGAATAATTTATTTATGAAAACACTAATTATTGGTACTTTAAAAGATTCTATGACAAATTTATTGCACATGTACATAGAGTAAACTTATTGCAGAAAGCTTTGTCTTTAAAAATTGCATAACTTTTTATTAGGATGGTCAACCACTCCTGAACCTAAACTTTTGAAGGCAAGGCAAAAAAAATATTCAGAATCCCTCTTTAAATACATCATGTCTAATTTTATGAGAACCTATCCCCATCTTACTCTGGCTTTGTGTAGAATTTTAGTAACATTGCCTTTAGAAAATACTTTAGACGTAAAAAGCATATTAGCTTATCCCTACTATAAGTTAACTAGATTACAAAACTTATAGCTAAACCACCTTCCTAATACTGTAAGCAATTTAAGCTTTTTTGAAAGGCACTCCTACACCCTTATGAAGACTCCTACAGCCAGCTAGAAACATTCATTCAGTTAAATTTATCAGCATGTTTCGCAACTGCATGGTTTTTATGACCGCAGACTTGAAGAACTAGCCTTAAGGACAATTTACATATGCTCATGCATTTAGCCTGGGCGACTCATGGCACAATTTGCGTTCTTTTTATGGTATATTTACATGAATTTAACCTTTCTTGGTGTTACATCTACGTGCACAAATACCAATAGTGCCTTAAAGACGACAATCCCTGGGATATATGTGCTGGTGAAACTGCTTGCTTTATTGGTAAAAGCATTGCCTGTGCATCTACATATATAGTGAAGTCAACAATAACTTTTCACATTATAGGATTTATATGGTTCTATAAATAATTTAATATCTATCCTGGCTTAACCGGCATTAAAACATTTCTAAAAGCTTGCATACTTTTCATCTTTTCTAAAGGCTATAGGAATTATGACCCAAATTGTTCTTCGATCCCTGTCTGTTCTGAGGTTGGATTTCCACAGAGAAGCTAATTTAATGTTTGGAATTTCCAGTGAAATGTTTAACAAAGCCATAGTTCTTCATTCAACTGGATTTTTTCATAATCGATTTTGCTGTCAACATCAAACCCAACATATATTTTGATCAAATTATCTGAACTGCTGGTTTTAAAACAAACTTAAAAGGACATAACGGCTTTGATTTGGGTCTAAAATTAAAAGCGTCCATTAATATAAACTTAATTATTTTCCTTTTTTTTGGTGAGATATTTTGTTATTTAAAATGTTGAGTCATTAGATTGGTCCAATATGAAACTGGTGTTGCTTTCAGTAATCAATTTAAAGGAGTTTTTCCAGTAATATTTAATGAACAGACACCCAGACATCTGTGACTACAAGTAAATAGTGATTGCATTAGCCAATCTGACCCATTTGCAAAACTGAAAGTACTGCCGATCTTGAAATGTATTATATAAATTGTCAATTAAAGATATGGATAACGGTGTACCAATTGAAAGGTATTTCTGGTACAGCACCATCACCATTACCATTAGCTTCATATGTTATGTCGTCGTTAAATGGCAACATAACCTGTCTGTAACCAATTCAAATTTCTCTTTCTAAGAGGAAATTTAAGTATAATCTGAGCTCAGAATTTACAATTAGCATCTAAATTGCAATTTTACTTTATCGATTTCTAACAAAGAAATGTCCTTTTATCTTTATACTTATAAAAAATGTTGTTTTGATTGTTCTGCCGATTTTGTTTCTATCCAGCCTTGAGTTTCAACATCTGTAACTAAAACCTGTTTAATCATATAGAATTCTAAATAATTTTCTGAAAGCTCTTCAAAACCCAATGAGCACTGGGGTTGAATGAGAGTAAGTTATTCTGTGCAATCAGCCGTTCGTCTTTAATATTGATCTAAATTTACGATTCCATTCAGTGGCCACCGTGTGCTTTAAGCTAATCCACAAGGAATAAAAATTCATCATTTTGTTGCTGGGGACAACATCTTTCAACCAGCAGTAAGCGGAAACCTACTTGTTTCCCGCCAGAAGTATATCTTGATCGGTTACCTGGCAATAAGCCCCGCCCCAACCCAAACATCGCTGTCATCTGTCGGTTATTGGTTTCCAGTAGTTGGTCTGGACATAAATTGCTACAGAGAAATTTTCAGGTTGGTCAAGCAAGCAGAGCAGTATGAATAATAATGATAATACCCCCCACCCCCTCAAGTATTGTTTCCATTATTGATTGTCTTCTCTCAATCCTATTATCCATCTAGCCATTAAAACACATGTGCTTTGACTTTATGGTCTCCAGTTACACTCACAGAGAAACAAATTGATCAGAGAAATAATAACTTGAAAATTGGTTGGAAATAAAAATTAGATGAAGACTGTTTTATAGAAAGAAAATCCAGTAATAGGTCATTTATTCCTTGCATATCGATCGTTTATTTTCAATTTAAATTTGCAACAAGGGACATTTTTGTCAGAGCAGTGGCACCTGGGCTCTCACTTGAAACGTTTGCCAGATATTTTTCCAAAATAATTTGATTAATTGTACCATCATCCCAAAAATTGTTTACATTTAGAAGTGTTTGAAATCCAGGTGTGGAACGATACAATTTTTCACATAGCAGCCCCCAGATGCCTTTTTGTTGGGATGATACGAAAAAAGATGTTCTGTGTACACATTGTAATGTACATAAAAAAAAAACAGAACCCATAAATAAGAGTAGGCTGTAACCTGTAATCCAGCTGTCTGAGCAAAATGTCTCTCATATGCCATACAGTGTGCTAAGAGGGAAATTTTGCTCGGGCAGCAACTGAATTCCAACTACCAAGGGATCTTTTGCGTGCATGCCTATGTCTACATGGGACCTCGGTTTTTCATCCCATCTAAACGACTAGGCAGCTGTCCTTGTCAGGCCCTCAGTCTGCATAACTGACGGGAGAAAACCACACCGGAAAATCAAGATGAACTTTCTCGGCCAAAGCAGATATCAAACACCCGACCTCCAGGCTTGCGAGCCAGCACCTTACCCACTTAGCCACGTGATCCCCTTAATATAAATCAAAACAAGTATAGATAATTATTATAAACGTGTGATTAAACCAATACTTGATAATGACTCTACTTCATCTATCAGATTATATAACAATGACTGCATCAATCAGATTATATAACAAAACATTAAATTATTGATGATAAATCACAACACCTGTACAACACGTTATTTCTAACAATAGATGTCAGTGATACATTTGTTCACGGCAAAATATTGATTTGTTAAATATTGGTAGCACACATTGACAAAACAAATTCTTAAATCAATATATTAAACATTACATGTTGACCTAGCATAAGGTAGAATCAACAATCATTAATTTCTCTTCTATTTAACCCTTTATTTTTTCATCAAACGACGTTGAAAATATTTTTTTAATTATCTCACCTAATAATGGCTGTAGTTAATATTTTTCAGATAAAAAACAATGGTTATTGCAAAACACAATTCGCTATTTACAATCTGTTTTATAAAATATAGATAAAGTGTCTATGTTTGACTTACAAATGACATTGAAATGAATCGAAATGAGTTGGTTGAATGACCTAAGGTGTGTGCTATTGATCATAAGGTCATCCATTTAGTCAATTTGCATGGTTTCGATACACAGTTTATACATGAGGAGTAGGGTCTGCTTTCCAACCAGGTGGTTTTCTATGGGTCCTCCCATTGCTAAATACTCCTATGCAAAAGCAAATTATTGCAATAAGATCTTTTTGTGTCAATTTGACTTTAAACCCTACCCCATCATGTTTCAGCTAGGATTGGGGAAATTTAGCAAGTCCATAACTTAATTCAAGGTATTAAAGGGATAACTTTAATCTTCTTGGTCAAACCATAGGCATTATTTATTCCCCGCATATTTTTCCTTGCCTTCTTGGCAGACAATGCTGAAAAGCAGAGTGGTAAAACGTCAACCCTCCCATAAACAGTAACTCTCAGGACATCATGGTCATGAATACGAGTTAGAGCCCCCTAACTAACATATTCAACTGCATGCGAGTTGAAATTCTATAGTAGAATAATAAAGTAAATGCAACCTGACATCTTCAAATTAATACATTCTGATAGGATTGTATGTCCAAGAACTATGCTAAATAACTGGCTTGCAGAAACAGTTAATTTACTATACTACGTCATTTGAAAACCAAAAGGCTTCAACACACTCAGAAGAGAGAAGCCTTAGGGTTGACTAAAATGGCGAGACAAAAAATGATACTAGGTTACGCTTAAATAAACTGCAAGATGATCCCGAAGCACTAGAAGACTACAACTGAAAATCACTTTAATGTTTGACTGACCATAATTGTCTTAAAATTCACTGTTAATATTAACTTCTATGATGTTCCTAAACTCAACGGTGTAGCAAGCTGGACTGTTGGTGTTCCTGGGAATGGGAGTGAATACCGGTATACATGTAATTCCTCACTATTAGACAATGGATGTGAATGGGGGTGTAATTCTGGACTATTTGGGAGTTGTAGATGACAATGACTAGGTCATTTCAGAACTAACACATGGTTCAATTTCATTTCAATAATTGATTTGTACGTAGTGATCTTTAGCAGTGGGAGAAAACCAGAGGACCCGGAGAAAACCCACAAAGTTGGACAGGCTACCCTAATCCTATCACATACGGTTAGCCATCACTTAAGTTGACCAACTTACAAAGTAACATTCGATCCAGTTTAAACCTTCGATGCACGCAGAAAGCAATGGTTGTTTGTGAAATGACTGCGAACAACCCAGTCCTGTGAAACTTTCTGTATAATTGTTTATGAATTCTATTATTATTTAGATGACTGTAAAAATTTCAGAGACACTGTACTTTTGCCATTCCACCTTGACCTATTTTCCCACTAAAGGGACCACAAAGGTTATGTGCTTGCTCCATCACATATATTGGCTATTTTTTCCACGCCAGAAAAAATGAGCTTGCTTAATCCAACCTAGATATTTTTTCTACAAAATATGATTATGATCTTGCTCCATATTCCATATTGACATCAATGATAATTGCCAACTGGACCATCATTCAACAAATTTCTGCATCATTACCAACATTTTCCATTTCACATACACCAAAATCATCAGCTATTACATGTCCCAGCAAGTAAATGAAAAACTCAAATATTCTTAAATCACTTAAAGTGACAATAACACTCTTGCTGGCTTGACAGGTCCAGAAAAAAAAATAGCCTTATTCTAAATATTAGATGTTTGAGTGTCCTATCTGTTGTGTAAATTATCCATTAAAACCTATCTTACTTGTCCAAAGGGTTCGAAAATATGTTTAAATCCAAGTTGCATTGGAAAGTGTTTACGTGAAGCTTTTCAAACCATGTTACGGCATGGGGTTGAATTTTTCCAATTTTTAAAATTAGGTGTGGTAAGATGAAATTTGCATCATTTCTTAATTGTAATATTGTAAAATAGTACAATTTGTTGACAAGAATAAAGATTGGGACATATTATTCAGTTACAACAAGAGTGGTATTGGGGCTTTAAACCAGCAATATGCAAGAGCTAAACCTTCCTATTGCAGATGTTTCCTTTGGCCTTAAATGGTATATAAATTATTAATTAGACATAATTAACTTACCAAGACCATAATCAACGCGGCCGTTGCCATCCTGCCATTGGATACCTCTGATATTAAGTAGATTAGTTAGCCATATCAGTAAAAAAACAAAATTCCCCCAATCATAATTGAAATAGCTAGATTGAAATCCCCAAACCTTCCAAGTGTACACATATCAATACCATTAACAGAATTGATACATTTGTATGAGAGCAACTAGGATTAAATAGAAAGTACAGTGTACACGTAAATAGATTCAAACCACTGATTGAGGATTTTAAAAAATCTCGGAACAAGAATTTGGAATGAAAGATGAGCGTGATACATTTAAAATATAAACGGAAAAATAAATAATTTTAGAAGCTGTATCTGGTTTTAACTACTGTACACTCAGAAGACATTACATAAGGCTAGAGAGAGATAAGTTGGTGACTGTCAGTAGAAAGACAACAACTCTAAACAGCCCCCACATGGCTCATTCAGCTAGCTGTGATGCATACATTATGATTATAATTCTCTCTCTACATAATACAACGATTCCAATACATCACTACATCTTCTACAAACTATTGTTACAATAGTAGATGGACATGCAATGAACGAACATACATTGATCTAGTTGTGGATATTAACCAGCAGAGAAAACCTACATGAAGATATAAGAGGAGAGATGGCTAATGAGTGGTGACAGTCGAGACCTTGGACATGGCTTTACGATCAGTGAATTGGAAGCCAGTGGAAGGATAAGACTACACAGACAACAGACAAGTATTGTACATACATCACAAGTATACTGTTAGCTGGATGTTTTAATGGTCGTAATGGCAACAGATAATTTCTTACAGATCACAAATGATGAATAGATTTTAGATATCCAAGGAAATACTTATATCGGTGTTGTGGATTATTGATAAAAAGAACAATGTCTTATAGAAATGGTAGACTGGACGTATTTAGCCAAGTTGTGATATAGAGGGATATGTACGGACTGACAGGTTAACTTGTACTTCATTGATAACTGTCAACTGACTTCCTGGAGATAACACATTTTTCTATAGCTTTATTCTTCTTTAAGTAGTGAACATATGTCAGGCTAAATGCGTATTTATTCTAAGCTTGTGTGAAGTCAGTAATCAATTCTACGTTATTCTTAGTTAAAAATGTATGGATTAAAATGGTGAATATGTGTGAAATGATACACAGATAAATAAAACGATGGATTAAAAATTATTAGGTCAGGAATTAATGAGAACTGCGGCATGGATTTACCAGTACACCGGACTTTAAATTTTTGCGTATATTTTTTTCCACAAAAGATATGGATACAATTCGACTGAAGGATTTAACGGAAGTCTTTATTTTACACATGAAAACCATCTACATAGTAAAATACAGGCGTAAAATAAAATCAATCAATCGTAGATGTGGTGCGTAATAAACATGGTAATTATCACCCTCAGAGTTGTTCCCATGGAATAAATAGTTATACCGTTGTACTGTGCCATATATGGATAAGGACCCCTTGATGATGCGAAGTTATACCGTCGTACTGTGCCATTTTATATGGATATAAGGACCCCTTGATGATGCTAAGTTAAATAAATCACCAATGATTATTATAATATGTGTAGTTCCACTCTTTCAGTTATTCTCTTGTGTAAAAAAAAAAAGGATGTCACACATGCCCTTTACTTTGCTGTCATCACGGATTAACCTTCGACCTTTTGCTTGATATATAGAAACTTATACATGTGGATTATTGCTGAATTTGTTCATTTTATGAGGAGGTAACCAGAAAAATTCGTCAAGATGAGCATGTTCCACTATGCAGGGGTATGTTTTTAACATTGCTTTTAATCCGTTGTTTGATGCGAGCGATTTCATCAACATGTACACACACGTACCACTATTTGTTAATTTACTAATATACGAGAGTTGATCCATTTAGTAAATTGGTTACAGTACTTAATTAAATGTATGTATGTATGTATGTATAATTGATGTGTTATCTACATACACAGAATTAAAACATACTTAACTTCATTACTCCAGTCTGTAGATCTTAATGGATATGATAAAATGGTGGAATAAGGTGACGGAATATTGAAACCTAGGCGCCAATTCAGTTTGACTTTGTAAATAATCTTGGGAATATGTGAGTCTAGGTATTATTCAGATCAGATGACTAGATAGGTGAATAATAATACTTTATAATACTATAGAGACAAGTTATTTAGAGAGAGAGAGAAAGAGAAATGGGTTTAGAGTCCACTCGACATAAACTAGGTCATTTTGGGACTAATGTATGTTTTTGTTAAAATTTAATTTCAATAATTCGCTTGCGCATAGGGTAGGAAACTGGAGGACCTGGAGAAAAACCATGAGGTTGGACATACATTCCTACTCCTTCATCTTAGTTCATTCTACAGGGATTTCTTTAAATATGGTTTTGCAAACTAACCTTTTAGCACCACCTGGAACCACTCTCAATTTTTGTATGCGTTTTTTGATGCGAAGCGTCACAATTTGAACGTTGCTTTATTTCGCGGATCGATTTATTAATATTCTGTTTATCAAAGTGGAGATGTTCTTTAGTCTATAAGCTTACAACTCCACAGATCGTATACTAAACATGTTAATCCTTTGGCAAACTAAATCATTGTTAAACTCTAAGGGAGATACAGTGGTTCAGAAAGCAAGGTGCTGACTCAATCAACTGGAGGTTATAGATCCCTGTGTTAGTCAAGAAAGTTCCCAGAATTTTCCAGCATGGTTTTCCCCTTTCAGTGGTGCAGGATAAGGGATCAGACAGTAGGATTGTTCATGTAAGAGTAGTCCCTAGCGCCGCAGTCTGGGCAAATTTCCCTCAACGCACACTGTATTGCACACTTCTTCTTTGTTTGCCAAGTCGGTGCAGAAAAGTAGGAAGTTAATATTTCATTTCCTGTTTAGACTTCAACATGTTTCAACCCTTTCCCGATTAAACAATCAAACTATTTTCTATTAAATCTTGGCCAGTTTTGCGATATTGTCGAAATTCTGGGAAACAACATTGGTTACTATTGTATATAGATTGTATTAACAAGTAACAAGATGTAACTATTTGACATAGATATGGTTATTCTCATCCACATTACCATTTGGTTAGTGGCCAAGTACTTGTGATTGTTATCACTGAACTAAGGGGATGAAGAACTACTGGAGTTAATAGGAAAACGACAAGGATTAGGCTTCAATACCCAATCTGTCTCCCCGTCGCCACGACAACTTGTTTTACTTGTCAACATTGTAAACAAAGAGGTCTTAAGTACAGTTTTGATTGTCTGAGATACTTATCTTAAAATGATCAATGAGTATTTAGGAAAAGATACTTAATAAATTGAGGCTTCAATAACAGACATCTTTTGACTATTATACCATTCAGTGCCACATTAACCTATGGCAGGGTCCCTATATAAGCTTCTTTTTTATATAGTTTAATACACCCTTGACGCCTATCATATCAAAAAGAATGAATTTGCCTTCTCTATAGTGTTAACATGTAATACTAAAAGAAAAAACAAGTTATAAACGACCCCTGCTTCTGCTCAAGCAGTGCTCTTGGTTGGTCCCTGCGTTTCAGAGAGAGGGAGAGAGAGGAGAAATAAGGTTTAATGTCCACTCAACACAAACTAGGTCATTTTGGGACAAACACATGGTTCAATTTATTTGAATAATTCACTTGCAAGTAGGCTTAAAAAACACTACAAAGTTCATACTGACAAATGACATAACTCAAATGGAATATCCTTGGGAGTGAAATTTGATATATGAATAATTATGATAGCATGTTATTTAGATTAATGCAAAATATACACAGTAAGGGGCATAATGGGATATTAGATACAGAGTTGACAGTTCTTACTATATAAATAGAATGTGCTAAAAATTTCAGTCAAATTGATCCACTCTGAACTGAGATATTAGATTTTGCGTTTTAGGCTAAACTCGATCATTATTGAAGTCAGTACGATTAAAAAAAGAAAGCATTCCAATCTGCTAAATATCGCAGGTTAGTGATGGCATCGAGAGTTGATTATGGCCTGGATAAGTTAATTAATGTCTAATTAATTATTTAGGTAACATATTAGACAATAGGCATAGGCATATTTGGCTCTTGCATAATGTACGTTTACAATTAACTTCTTTTACACCTATATAGATCATTTAGGGACATGTGTCCTTCAGATGGCTAGCTTATAATATGCCTATTACACTTGGAGAGGGTCTATTACACAGAATACAAGTCTAACTCATCATCTTAATTTTTTTTACTTTCAATTGTTGTAGTTCATTAACCTTTTTTTCGGCCAAAATTTTTGTGCATTTCCGACGACAAAGTTAAGCTAGCTTATTAATCCAGTTCAACCGGAGCATCTGAAAGGCATATAATGTAACTTGGATATCTCACCGACTCAGTGTTGTGTCCCTACAATGTCAAATTTCCAATGTCCACTCTTAAAAAACTCACATTCATTCAGTTTACCATATCTAAATTATTGTTACAAACACGATATCCATATATACAAGATAAGTCAATGAAAACAGTATCAGTGGTGCATAACAATTATTTTAATTAAAATACATTGTAGTTTACATCTGATTGATCAATATGTCAAGCTTCACATAGTTTTTAATATCATGTTTAATAGATCATATATATGTACAATTAATGATCAGTTGAGTCAAGATATTATTCATTCCATCTTTTCTCATTCAGCCTACCAATAATAGAGAGAGAGAGTGAGAGAGAGAGAGGGTTAAACTCCACTTGACACAAATTAGGCCATTTCAACGGTAACATATGATGGTTCAATATTATTTCAACTTGCTTGCAGGTAGTGGTCTAAAGCAGAGGGGGGAACCCAAAGAACTCGGAAAAAAACCCTCAAGGTTGGATAGCCGATTCTCATCCTTGTCACATACTACATGTATATAGAAATAAACAGGGTTTTAGTCCTCTGACCTAAATTTATGAGATTATTTCTATTTGTCACATATGATGAGGCAAGGGTATTTTGTCATACAGTTAGAAACGGATTATAATAAATTGCAAATGACATATTTCCATGATTATATCCATTTGTCACATGTCCCAAGGAAGTTATTTTGTCATCTGGCTAAGAATCAATGAGTAATTCACATGCTATCATACGTTTTCTTAAAATATAGCAAAAAATGAAAGTTTTCGATCTTGTTTTTATAATTAATGAGGATGCGACATTCTGTAGTAGTGGCAACATTTTGAATTAAATACAGTAACTAAAGTATTGTAGTACAGTGTTGATGAATCACTTTTTAAAAAAATCTTGAAAAGCAGTAAGGCAATTATGTTTGCAGTAAAAACTTTGATTCATTGCATTTACTATTTGGGAACGAGACTTTATTACTTAACAAACATGTGACACATACTGTATAACAGTCTAGTGATTCCAAAAGAAAACTCAATAAACAAAACAAAAAAATTAGTTAAATTATTTAGACAGGGATTGGCAAATGGATAAGTCAGTAGGATGGGAAATCATGTGGGAACAGATAACTATGTTCTTGTTTTAAAAGTTTCAATGATGACGTACAAGACTAAAGGGGTTATTTAAAGACTGAAAGATCAAGAGAAGTGATCCATTGTTGGCTTATGGTATACTAAATGTCTTTCTTATTGGTCTTTAACTTTAATGTTATTTAAATCCCATTTAAGTTTTTATCTATATTTAAGAAGATTTATGAGTGACGTCAAGACCAAAATTCCCTAACCGAACGGGACAGAAAATCCACAGCAGTTTCTTCCTTGTTCTAAGCCATGATCACTTGAAGACAGTAGTTTATATTGATTGCAGGAATATATGTCTTTCTGTTAAAGATTAATCACATTAATAATTGATAAATAATTAATTCCTTCAACAAGTATAAAATCTAATCAAGCAAACGGTAAACTTGTTAGATATGAATTACTATTCTAACCTTGTACCTGTTAAGTCTCAATAACTCAAACCAGATTCTAATCAAACCTTAAAAAAAAAACTCATTTAATTCGATGCAAAAGAGACGGTTGACAGTAAGAAGTTGAATTTAAGTAAATAAAATTTTAAAGTTCTTTCAAAAATTTTTTTTTTTTAAAAAAATGGCCAAATACAATAATGCAGAGTTTGATATGGATCAGAACAGTGGAATGAATGCAAGTTGTTAATAAAGACAAGATTATGAAATGGTCTCGATCCAATAGTTTATCGGTTTTGATACAGTTTGTTATATGATCATTAGATTGTGTAACTTGGGTTACAATATTAGACAATGTTACTCTATTAGGCCACATACATTTGTTAAAATGTTGCTTCTTTTTTCTTTTGAGAAAAGTACTTGGTCCAAACCCTGTTTTTTGGGGGTTCAAACTTTGAAATTTCGTAAATAAACAAAACACCTTTCATTTGATTCAAATGACTATTTGTTTTATTTAAAGCCTTGAATTATTATCAATTAAATTGATTTGGCCTTTATTATGTCACATCTCTATCATATAACATCAGCATATAAACTAATAGCAATTGTTATTCACATTTTGTTTCACACTCCCCAACTTTCATTACGTCATAGCAATAAATTAATGAACATCATGGGTAATCTATCACTGCTAAGTTAGCAGGGCAATGACCAACATCTTTCTTTGTTCATTAGCAGCTTATTAGTCGCATATTATGTAAATCACAGCTTCTTCAGCCTTCAATTGTCACATACAAGGCTACATCGATCTGATTTTCTGTTAGGAACACAAGGTCCTGAGTTCGTAAAGAATGAATGAAATATTGTTTGCCTTTTTAAACTAAAATATAGCACTTTATGAAACTGTGCAAAGTTTTTGTGTTTCTGGATCAATGGTATTTCTCAGAAACAGGTTAAGAATTAACTCAACTTTCAGTCACTAAGTCTGAGAATGCTTTGTGAACTTGGCTCCTGATAAAAATCTGCTTCTTAATTCTTTTGAGAAAAGGACAAATTGAAAAACCAAACGTAATTGGTTGCACTGTTAAAAAAAGAACACTGAAGTTCCAAATTTCAAATGTTTCTTTCATATGATTGAAGTGGCTATTAATATATTAACACCCCAAAGAAGTGGAAACTAAATTTGTTTGGTCTAGTAAAAGTTACATGAAGAAGTATTTAATTGATTTTTTATTTTCCTTTAATTTGTCCATTCCATTTCTATTTTTTTTAATGTCATTTGTCCTCTTCTTATTTATTTTTGCTGTATTGTTCCAAGTTCAATAACGATCAGTTCTACTTACTTTTAATTACAAGCTTATCTTAAACCTGATAGAATTTTACAGGAAATAAAATCGAATTAAATTTTTATTTCTGATTTAAGCAGAGGAAAATAGGTCAACAAATAGCGATATTTGATAGCAACCGGTGAAAACAAATCTTGGTTCTATTGTAAATGTGGGATTGAGAAGACCTAGTAAAGTGTCACACTTTAAGCTCTAGCTAGCTGGTCACTCTGGCTTGTGGTCTATGTTTCGATCCTGGTGTGAGCGTATGTGATTTAGAGATAGGAGTTCCTTCTCAACCTTCTGGATTTTCTTTGGATAATCCAGTTTCCTCCCCCAAGAGAGAGATCCATGCACATGCGCTGAAATAATTTGTCTGCAATAACACCTTTGGTGGAAGTGGATGTTCAACACCAAGTCTTGGTGTGAAACATAAGCACTAAATATTGCATAACTATACAGTCTATTCTTAAGTTCTAAGTATGGTATCAAATAAACTCAAGCTTTGTGCAAACACAACTAATATATTTCAAGACTATCAAATATCCCGCATAAATATGAGTCTTTACACAGCTTGGATATTAAATTGTATCATTTACAATTTGAGACGAACATATTACCCAGCAATACTGAAAACATTTGCATAAACATGATTCTAAGTGATTAGGAATTCATACGATTTTGCAGAAGTGATTATATAGGCAATATCACTTCGATTTTAGCGTCATATGTGTAAAAATCGAATAAATCAGATATCTTTTAACTTCTAAGTGATGGATAGATGAGGGAGCATTAAGAGCTTAACTTTGAAAATATGATGAAGCTCCCCCCCAACCCTTTCACACACACACACAAATAACAGTGTGAATGGCAATCAATCGAAAAAGTAGAAATCTGGACTTTGGTTACCGAACAAAATGAAAAGTTACAATATTTAATATATTCAAAATAATGACGATTTCCCAACGGGATGGCTTCATGGAGAAATATATGAACAATCTCATCTTTCTTCGGAAGATGGAAATATGAATAATTGATACAAGATACCTAATTTTGTTTTTTCTGAGAAGGCATAGAAATATGAAATTTGATAGGATTCATAAAAGACAACTATTTTTGTTTTTTTCTGAGAAGACATAGAAATATGAAATTTGATACGATTATTGTTGATAAAAGGCGACTAGATAATTCCTCATCTTTATCCTCAAAACAATCCTCTTGTATTATATCTTGGAAAAAGATTGAAATTTTTTTGCTGTATTGCAACATTTCAGATTACTACAACTACTAAGTTGGAATTGGATTTAAGATGGTGATGTTTTATTTTCTATGCTATGACCTATTTTTAATGCAGTCTGAAAACCTCAAGCTTGTAATAATGTTCATTTTACACAGGACATAAATCTATGGAATACAATTACTGTTAAATACTGAGTTAGGTTTCTAATAGGGTTCTCCAGTATTTTATCCAAGCTGATTAAAATACAGATCTATATTGTGTTTTTTTTTTTATACTTTCGATGTCTCCACTACATGAAGATCTGATTTGTCGATGGGTCATAGAAGCTGCTTCTGACTGTCTGACCTCGGACATTTGATAAACAGATCAGTGCTGCTTTTCTTAGAGGGATCCCCAAATTATGTGCACTGCATCTACCAGAATACAGGTTACATACCACCTCTTCCAGATCCTTGTGTAGTAATAAAAGATAATTTAAATGAAATTTTGAACAATAAAAAAAGAAACAAAAAATAGGATCTCTGCTTTAATCAGATTATATTTTATCTAACAATGATAACAACTACATGCAGATGATCACAGCTACTTAGCAACATTGCTGTGTAATAAATAGTATTCCATAGAACTGTCCTGTGTCTTTCCTGTTGAAGTACAAAATGCATTTCAAACATCTGTAATAGTCCTGGCCGTGGAAGGATTTGTTAGTATTTGTCACAAGTTTCAGTCTTTTGAGGATACCCTGTCTTCCATTAGCCTAGGTTTGGTGCATAACAGTAGGATGTTAAACCTCATTTCATTTCTTTGAGGATAAAAATTACAAATTGTCACATTGTGTAGTAAAATAAAATACTCTTTAAATTGACCAACTGGCAAATTTTTGAAGTGGAAACCCTGGCAAAGATGACCTAAAACAAACTAATTTCCGCCTACGATTGATTGATTAATCTATGTGTCACAAAAGATTAATTTTTCCTTTCAAATATAAACACTCATGAAGATTTCTTATAAAACACTTAATCCATTGTACTTGTGTTTTTCAAGTTGTTCTTTTTTTCTACATTAGATTCGTGCATAGAGATAAACACTGTCATGCAATATAAACATTAAGATCTGTTTGAACATTGCAATAAAAGATTGCTCATGGGCATCTAAAGTAGAAAAATAAAAATAGATATAAATTTATTTCTCATAGCACGCTAAGATAAAACTTCTATTTACAGAACAATGTACTAAGAGAAAATTTGATAATTATCATATTTAGCAGAGAGCAAGGAATATGAATTCATTTTAACTCAAGACAACCTAGATTATTCAGAATTAACACATAACATTTGTTTTTCAATAATAGCAGTGAGACTGAGAGAATTCAGGAACCCTGTAAAACCCACAGGGTTAGACAGGCTGGCATGCGACAACTCCAATATTTGTAAAGCAAATGCTTTTATATCAAATGAGAAGAATTTTGTAATTGAAACCCAGCCTTCTCACCACAGTCTCCTTCAAAAAAAAATATCCCAATGAATCCTTACGCATAATAATACTTAATCTAAAACTCAAACTTTGTAATTTTTGTTTAAAAGAACATCTTAATAGGGATTCCTAAAAAAAATAGAGATAGTAAAGTACAGTAGACCTTTGGTATGTTGGTCAAAGGAATGCTATCATTTTCCAGAATCCAGACAATAATGAAATGATTACTTGCTTCCCTCAGATCATTGACAATTTGTCCAATCACTAAAATTGATACAATATCACGATCATCTAGAGCACTATCTTGTGCTGATCACAGTCACCACTCTCTGTATTAGTAATTGTTAGTAATTCCACCCATGTGCTTCATTCTCCCATAATCAAATTTACTCGCCACTAGTAACATGGGTAATTTGACATTTTATCATCAATTGATCAAGTCTATAGGTCACATTAACCAGTAAATTTTGTAGCTCTTCAAGAATTATTTTGTAGTGACAACACATTAACTTGATCAAATTTCGCCAACCAGAACATTATCTGGCACTAAAAATACATTTAAGTGTGGTAACCCTCAAGATTTACCCAAGTTGATACTTTTTCTGTCTGCATGATGATATACTGCTATAATCGAGCATGAAACAAGCCAGACATATACAAAGAAAGATGACTTTTTTGTTGCCCAACTCTGGGACTCCCTGAGAATAGCTAGACAATCTTATTATGGCTCTTTTTTTTTTAGATAGAAACTTGGAACCAGTCATGATCTTTGTCTCCATACTTATTAACCTTGTTCATCATTTCAGGGGAACAAATTGATGGTTAAAAGGGTTCATTGTATTCAATCTGGAAGAAACTCGGAATCAAACAATTACAAGAGAGAGAAAATTAGGGTTTAAAGTCCACTTGGCACAAACTAGGGCATTTCAGGACTAACATATGGGTCTTTAGCAGTGGGAGGAAACTTAAGGACGTTTAGAAAACCCATGAGGTTGGACAGGCGACCCTACTCCTTGTCACGTACAACCGGGGATTCGAAACCACACCAGTCAACTCAATGACAGGCTTTATGCTTACCATTTGGCCATCCAACTCACTAACAGTGAACCAACACATTACAAATTAAAGATACTAAAGGGGTTCTGCTGAAAATAATGTGACATGAGACAGGAACAAATGTCTTTGGGTATTTTAAGGGTGCAGTCATGTTTGGTGAAAAGAGGAATATACAACCACCATTTCATCTATGAAATCCAGCGAGTGTCTCGCGCATATTTTGGTACACAGCCTTCGAACATAAGCCAATGAAGGTTCGAATCAAGGTATCACACATCACAGCATGCAGAAAAATATCCTGTAAGCTGTGACAACAGTAGACAAATTATTGATACCTTTCATTGGTCAGTTAATATTTCATGTTATCTCATTTAGGAAAAGATCTTTTGTCTGAAGAAAAACAATCTATTTTATAATCAAGCAGTAATGATTTAGAAGCCAAGTCTTGAAATAAGGAACCTGTCACAGACAGTGTCAAACACAGGCCCTTTTTATCAGGCACTAATTTGTGTCTTTATTTTGTGTTTGTATTGAAAATATAGACTAATGTCTGGAACAAATTTGAGTAGGTAGTGGCTGCATGCATACGAATTCACAACTAATGGAAATAAGGGGGGGGGGGGATTTTAACTTCTCTTTTTTGTACCAACTATGGCTATCGAAGACAAGACCAACTGGGCAAAGACTATCAAAGCTCTATTACCCTTTTACAAGCATACCTAACAAGTAATTGTCCTTTATCTAGATTATAACAAATTATCTCCCCTCTCTAACACCACCGTGTTAAACTATTTCTCACAATCCTAAATTAATTATTCCTCATCAATTCTCATAGTCGTCTTTCTACCCTTAAAAGAATAATTACAAATTTATGAGCATCATGAAATTACAACAAAAGCAGCATTTATTATGCGTAGCCGAGCAACTATATCAAGTCAATGTAGTCTATAGGGAAATAAGGCCAGGTTATTGGGGGAATATCTTATCTTGTTGCTATTTAATTACATCCAAAAATTGTGTAGCTAATCTACTCTTTATTGATTTAACTCTGTGTAAAACTTGTATCATTCATCCACGAAAAAAAAAAAAACAGTTTCTGATAACAGTTAAAATTATTGTTCATTATATGATGCAGCTACAGATGTAATAATTCCATGGGTTTTTATATTCTGTTAGTTTCTCTTCTTTATGATCTCTCGACACGCATTCAATTGTTGTGCCAATTATCCCTGGACAATCTTTCTACATATAATACTTAATCTATGCACAAACACAAAACTGGACATTCATGCGTAATCCAATTAAAATTATGGTCTTAAAAAATAGGGTGTATGTTGCCCCCTTTTAAAGTGGCAGTCCCATATTAGTGCTGATAGTCTTTTGTCATACAGAACTAAAGTGTTCAGACAAGGGGAAAATCGTGGGAAAATTTTTCGGGCAATTTTTTAATTAATCCCAACAAAATGGGACACAAAATGTTAGTAAGCTAGTAAGCGTTCCCAAAAAACTAACATAATTTACTCACATTTTAATACCTATTATTCTTGTGTAGAGTTGGCAAACCCCCCATATTTATGTGTCTAATTAATTCCCATATTTATATTTATGTGTCTAATTAATTTAACTGAGTCAAGTATGCAAATCAATCGTTTGTCAAACTGAGAAAACTATATGTTTCAAATCATAATATCTATTTTACTGGAAAGTATTCAAATTTGAATCAATATCTTGCGTAGCATGAAGCCATGGCCATATTATATGAGATGTGTTATTTTTTTACTTTATAATAACTTTAAGTGTTTTGCCTATAGCTTACCATTTGCTTAATAAAGTTGAGAGTTGCATGTTAATACCCCAGTAATTATTCCAAAGTTTTTGATGTTACTGTTCAATTACTAAATAGGGGTGTGGGGGGTGTGATTGCTGAATGGTTAGCGTGCGCGCGCTGTATCATAAAGCCTGTCATTGAGTCAACTGATGTGGTTTTTAATCCCCGGTTGTATGTGGCAAGGAGAAGGGTCGCCTATCCAACCTCGTGGGTTTCCTCAGGGTCCTCTGGTTTCC
This sequence comes from Patella pellucida, assembly GCA_917208275.1. NCBI lineage: Eukaryota > Metazoa > Mollusca > Gastropoda > Patellidae > Patella > Patella pellucida. Next base: position 61,509,277 of record OU795041.1, read on the forward strand.
TCCCACTGCTCCCAAAATGAACTTTTGTGTAGAGTAGATGTTAAAATGTCAATCCATACTTGTCCATAATTTATGTAACTTAATAAAACATGAGAGTCCACAGTGAAATCTCTCATAAAGTTGGATTGTAAAAGAGCATTCATTGTTTAATCAATGAAACAGAGGTGGTTTAATATCAATACTCTTGGTATTTGGTTGTAAATGATAACAAGAATACAAGAGTTATCTAACTTGCACTACTGTGGTTTTTATTATGGACTACAATTTTATCTTCTATATTATGGTCTACATGTGCAAGAGAAAAAGACACAAATACGTAATTTCAGGATTCACATAATATAGTTCAATTTTATTTCAATAATTGATTTGCACGTAGGTCTTTATCATTGGGAAGAAATCGGGAGGACTGAGAGAAAACTAAAAACGTTGGACATGCGGCCCTACTCCTCGTCTCGTACAAGCTGGGAATCAAACCTACGCCACTTGACGCAATGACAGATCTTATGATTTTAAGCTTTGAACGTCTATATATGTAATGTACATGTAATTGTAGAATGTAGATGTACATGTATCTATCTGGTATCGAACCTACGCCACTTGACGCAATGAGATACCTTATGATCTAAAGCTTTAAACATCTATATATGTAATGTACATGTAATTGTAGAATGTAGATGTACATGTATCTATCTGGTATGTGTATATAAACTGTAAACAACATTCTTCCAGTGTTATACCCCACAGCCAAAAATAATAAATCTTCAATAGTGCTCTATTGATCATATACTTTTAAAGATACACAATTTTAATGTCAATTTTCTGTCTGACTACGGTACCTACATCCATGTTGAAGATTTTAATTCAAAGTATTGAAACTTCATCTTTTATTTAGAAATTACTTGAAAAAATAAATAAAATGGGGGTCAACATCCTATTTTATTGCACATGAACATTCAGCTCTATGTCTTACACTACTCCCAAGGGTAAACCGCGCTCGCAAATCCTGTTAAAACCCCACCAGGTTGTACAGGCGACCCTTCTCCAAGTGGGAGATGGAAACCACACCATTTGACTCAATGACAGAACCCACAGCAAACACTCCTTAGTCCATTCAGTCACCCATGAAATTTATATAAAATCATTTGCAAAGACCAAAATGTAACATGGTAATTCGATATGAAATATTGTAAATGTGTCACCTATAATAATTAAATATATTATTATACTATATGATCTATGACAATGATTTATTGATACTGTCTATAAGATTGTCATTCTATATAATAGGTCATTTGTATTGAATTATTGCTTAAAATAATTATACTGCTAGTTAAAGCCAATTCATCATCATTTGCATTTGTCTGACAATTATCAAATAATAACAGCTTAATAATCAGTTAATTTTCAATAAAATCTACCTAAATTGATTATTTAAAATTTAATCAAGAACAAAAATTCAGAAAACATTTTCAAGATGATTGTAGATCGAGAGAGAGAGAAATGGGGTTTAACGTTCACTCTAAACAAACTAAGTCATTTTGTGACTAACAAATGGTTCAATTTTATTTCATTAATTTACTTGAGCGTAGGGGTCTTGGCAATGGGAGGAAACTTGATGACCGGGAGAAAACGGAAGAGGTTGGAAAGGCGACCACTCCTTGTCACATACAACCAGGGAATCGAAACAACGCCAGCTGACTCAAATATTATAATTCAAGACCATCACTTTGACCTCCATTCAAATGATGTAAAGAAAAAAAATCAGTTAATTTCCTGACGCTTGGGGCACTCAGAACATCCACTTGGCTATAGGGTGTAACAATATTTCTATCTTTGTAAAAAAGAGAATTAATTTCCATGAACCTAATTGGGTCATTTATTTAACATTTTGGCACCATTCAAGAAGACTCCTATGATGTGAGGATTTAACCAACTACGATAAACATGGACGCTTATATTTTTCTATGCACATAGAATAGTTGAGAATAACTGTAAATGCTGCTATAATTGAAGATGTACTGTGTAAAACAATACATGTGTTACATATGTAGTAATTGCATGAATACAGTTATAGTCAAGAACAGTACATTTCGCGTCTGTAGTTGAAAGGCCATTTATAAAGTAACTCCCCAAGCTGTTTCACCGAACCAGTTTGTGTCGGAAATGTTTCAATGAAAACTTTGTGTTCATATTTGTTACGGTCGAAAGCTGTTTCAGCTTCGTGTATTAATCATTAATACAACCAATAGTTTTTACTATATTCTATTCTTCGTCAACTTATTGTGTTTTCAAAGACAAATAAGTGGTCTGTTTGTATGGGTAGTACATACAGCAAACGGTGAATGATACTTTAGATACTTTACCATTATTGACAATCATCACTTAATGATTGTAAAATAATTAATAGCACATGGATATAATTTAATCATAATGACAGATCTGTTGGCAACTATTGAAACAAACGCATAACATCAGAAATAGGTCTCTATGCACCTACCGTGTGATTAGGTAACTCGGATGTATGATTTTAGTTACCATACTACAAGGATTACAAACATATTTTCTCGTTCGTTCACATGTATCTGAGAGTGGCGATGTTCAGAGTCAATGTATCTAGCAAGGTGAGCCAATATTCTTTTTATTTCTTTCAAATTGGCTAATCATATCATTTAACGGTTCTCCTTGTTAATTTTTTTTTTTCCTGAAATAAAGCTTACATCATCTACTAATAACTCAAAATAGATTTGAGGATTGATGTTTCAAATGATATAATATATCAAGTTTGTTTATTTTATTTCTCTCATTTAATTTTTTTTTTTTTTTAAATTAATATTAATAGAATACTAGAACAATTAGTATGGATACCACTTGGTTTATTTGCAGTGTATTAGTATTTTAATATTGAAATTATAAGCAAGAGAGCCAATATTCTTTTTATTTCTTTTAAATTGGCTAATCATATCATTTAACGGTTCTCCTTGTTAAATTTTTTTTTTTCTGAAATAAAGCGAACATCATCTACTAATAACTAAAAATAGATTTGAGGACTGGAGATTCAAATGATATAAGTGTGTTTATTTTATTTCTCTCATTTAATTTTTTTTTAAAATTAATATTAATAGAATACTAGAACAATTAGTATGGATACAACTTTGTTCATTTGCAGTGTATTAGTATTTTAATATTAAAATTATAAGTCAATTGCTAAATGCCTCTCAAGGATTTTAAATGTTAATAGTACTTTTGTTCATGTTGGATAAAGTGTTGAATCACTAAATGTTACTCAAGAACAGAATAAATATTACTAGCTGTTGATCTAGCATTGCACTGGTAGATGGCTCAAATGGAAGTGGTGTAGCTCTAGACGGGGTAGTGCAACATTACCAAGCTTATGTCACTTGAGCTGTCTTAATACACTGAACTTAATCCTCAGGCATGCCCCTGTAGCCGCCAGACCCGAATTCAGACAAACAATCACAAATATGGATTAGTTGAAGAGCAGATCAAGTTTACGATTTACTACAGATACTTTTACAAAAATAATTCAAACAGGAACTAACTTTAAATACAAGTGGCGTGGTTGTACGTGACAAGGAGTAGGGTTGCCTGTCCAACCTCGTGGGTTTCCTCTATGTCTTCAAGGTTTCCTCCCACTGCTAAAGACCCTTACGCACAGGCTAAATAATGAATTAGTCCTGAAATCACCTAGTTTGTGTCCGACTTGGCGTAACCCTATTTTTCTCTCTCCACAGTGTTATATAGATGTAAATCCATCTATCGGAGTTTACCATTGTAACATCAGGGTCAGTGATGCAAGAAGTTTTTTCTTTTATTCTTATCAGAGAACTCTGAAAAGATGCTGTAAATTAATTATCAGTAACTTTGTCACTGTACAGCTTCATTATCTCAAATATCAGGTATCAATATAAGTCAGGGTAAAATAATCATTTATTTAGATGTAAAGTTTGGAGTCTTAATAACTAAGTTTGGAGTCTTAATAACTATTTTCTTTAATATAAGAAACCTTTGTTTTAAAGATGAGTAGGTTAGCATAGATTGGAATTATCACAGCATGGTAGTTGTTCTGTCAAATTCAAGTCTATTCCTGAATTTAGCGCCAGAAAACCCTTGCAAACTATTGATATTGTGAAAAGTTGAATCTTTGGCATGAAAATCTGCCCAAAAATGGTTCTCCATCTTTATTTGTCATGAACCAAATTGATGGCCCCATTTTATATCGAACTAAACAGAAGCCAAGAGATTATCTGGTGATGGTATTCTGATCTGGTTTTCTTAATCGAATGTTAAAAATATTCTGAATGCATTAGGTACAGATTAAGCCATGACAAATTTGAGATAATACTTTTGAGATTATCTCAGAAATTAAAATAGTTCATTTTAGCTGTATTTGCACAATGTCAATGTGAGCCAGCGGTTCATAATAGTTTCCCTGCACAACATCAATTTGCAAATTCAATTTTATCAGATATATTTTGTTTGAAATGTTAAAAGATAGTTTACACATGTTTAAGTCTCATGACCTGGCACAAAAATATCAAAATGCAGCCAATATTTGTCTGTGACTGTATAAAAGTATATATATAACCAGGACGATGTATGCGACTGTATTTATATAATAAAAGTTTATTTAATAGCACAACAGATGGTGTATTAAACCAAACTTCACTTAATATACAAAACAAATAATTATTTCACTCTTAAACAGCTTCGTAATGATTTCAAATTAAGGCCAATTTTTCCACTTTCATAATCTTTAATATAAATTTTTGATTAAATACTTTAAGTTAATATTTCGAGTAGGTGGTCAATTATTGATTATCTTAAACCTTGTTATTCAATAATTACTTTCATAAAACTAACAACAAATCATTGAGTTAATGTACTATGCTGTTTGACAATAGTGTACTGTAAATTCTACTGCACTATGTAGCAAAAATATTAACCTATTCTACTGCACTGTGTAGAAGGAATATTGACCCATCCTACTGCATTGTGTAGAGGAAACGTTGACCTATTCTACTGCACTGTGTAGAGGAAACGTTGACCTATTCTACTGCACTGTGTAGAAGGAATATTGACCCATTCTACTGCACTGTGTAGAGGAAACGTTGACCTATTCTACTGCACTGTGTAGAGGAAACGTTGACCTATTCTACTGCACTGTGTAGAGGAAACGTTGACCTATTCTACTGCACTGTGTAGAGGAAACGTTGACCTATTCTACTGCACTTTTTCTACTGCACTGTGTAGAGGAAATGTTGACCTATTCTGCTGCACTGTGTAGAGGAAATGTTGACTTATTCTACTGCACGGTGTAGAGGAAACGCTGACCTATTCTACTGCACTGTGTAGAGGAAATGTTAACCTATTCTGCTGCACTGTGTAGAGGAAATGTTGACCTATTCTACTGCACGGTGTAGAGGAAATGTTGACCTATTATACTGCACTGTGTAGAGGAAATGTTTACTGAATGTACTGCACTGTGTAGTCCAGTGGAAATGTTGGCCAAATGTACTACACTGTGTAGTGTAAATATTTACCATGTGTACTGCACATGATGAGGGGGTTGTTAGGTGCAACTAAAATCATTATCGGTTGAGCTACGAGAGAACAATTGACTTTCCTACCGACTTTATTGCTCCTTTAAATGACTTTCAAATAAACTAATAACTAAAAGGATGACAAGTGGGCAGACATTCATTCATAATTAAAAACTAAATTTTTCAACTGCCTGTTGAAATCTTGTTAAGTGAAATATTGAAACATTAAGTGATTTTTAAACCAATAAGTAAGCGTTGTTGTTTCAGTGAAGAATACACTTCATACAAAAACAGAAAACTATAGGAACTAACTTTTACTAACAAAGTAATGGTTAATTGTTTACAACAATAGTTTAATTTCAAAGATTTACTACTCTTGGATAAAAACCCAACATTGACACCACTTTATAAATGATTTAATCGATCATGGAATAATCCACGCTCAATAGTACTCTATGTGCAATAAGACTGGTTATTTAATCATAAGCCTAAAGTTTTGGGTCAACCCACCCTTTTTCAAACAATAAATAATTTTGTGATTTCTCAAAATGGTGTAATTCTTTACAAAATGGCAACATTTCAAAGTAGGTCATTATCAATATAATAACACAGGGTTGTTAAAATTGGTGGTAATCTTATAATTATCTAAACGACAGCTGTGACATTTTACATGGTCTGTATCCGATATTATTAGACAGCTTCCATGGTAAATAATTCGGTATATATCAACATTTGTATTGTACATATTGCAGCAATCAATCTATTTGTGCACTATACCATGTATATAATATTACTGTTAGGAATATGATCGGGACAAATGGGGTTTAACATCCATTCAACACAAACCAGGGGATTTCAGCACTAACATAATAATATAGTAAAATTTTATTTACAAAATCTCCTTGTGCTTAGGGGTCTTTAGCAGTGAAAGGATGAGGTTGGCCAGGCAAGCCAACGTCTTGACACATAAATATTGGGACAAAGCATTGTCTCAAAAAATTGCTCCAAGTGTGGTCAAGAGATGAGGATAAACTTTTTATCCCAAAGGAAATCTTCGGGGGATATCCATTACAGTAGCCGACAAATGATCACAAATATTAAAGGCATACTGATTTCCCTGGTGACAAAGTTAGCGTGTGGACAAAAATTGTTTCCATCTTAAATGTACTTGACAACATTTTGATTTCTTCCTAGACACTACCTCTAGACAAAAGCTGGTTACATTTGATTTCATGAAAATGTTCAATTCTTCCTGGGCACTGACTAGACAAAGCTTGTTACATGTCTGAAACCTGTACTTCTACTTTCTAATAACAATCAATTGAAGAGCAAGATTGGGGAGGGGACAGAGATAATAAACAAACTGTTCAGCAACAAATTCAAACATTCCGTAGAATAATGGAACTTATTCATCAAAAACATTGTCAACATTCTTGTCATATTCCAGGAAGTATATTCCTGAAACTACAGGTGTAATTGCCATCATTTCTAAAGATTTTATGTTCACAAGGAGGTAGTTAAAACAAAAGATAACTAGGCTAAAAACCAAATGAGTATTATCTTTAGATCAAACAAAAATATTCACGGAAACATGCGACATGGTTTTCTAATGGAAAGGTAAATAAGACTTATCAGCAGGCAGAAAATCAACAATGTATTGCTTTAAAACCTATTTAAATATCTAGCACAACTGTGTTGCTTGTGTTAGTAAAAAATCAGCATAGAATAAATAATATATCAATCAATATGAAAGTTAGACAAATATCATCTATTGAATGGATGCAAGTGTTATTTCAAGGCCAATATGCATTGCAGGCGTTTTGCAAGCCTACATATAGAAATAAAACAAACATTTATCATTTTTGATCAATATTTACACTTTGTACATTTTAAAATTACAAAAGTTAAAATATATATTTAACAAGCCAACTGAGGGAACAGTTGACACTCATCACTTACTTTGTATATTTTTATCTTTTATTAAGCATCAGCTATCAATCAGAAAATGAATGTCATTTGACTCAAGTAAGGACATTCACCTGAGCAAACAATTCCTATTGTTTCAAACAAGAATAAATGGATCTTTTCAACGATCCAGTCATTTTTTTAAAAAAAATCATTTTTATAGCCATTTCATAAATAAGATTATTGAAGCAAATAATTTTGTACAAGTATACAAGATCAATATTCAATTTTAAAATGTCTATTTCTGTTTTTCAATTTTTCTAGAAATGGCTATGATTGCTATACACAGATATATATTTTGAAATATACATGTACAAGTAGGCATTTACATGGATTATAACATTTTAAGCCATTATTGGTTTTGTGTTTTCTTTAGTAACAGATGATGTAAAACACGAATAACTGCGAATATTAAACTAAATCTATCGAGTTAAAAACAGCGTACATATATTGAATTATTGGAAATCTACTAACATGATTTGATAGGATACGTTATTAAGTTATTAAATCATAGCCTCGAGACATACACAGTATTCAATGTTTGTTCAGTACAATAATAATTATTTATTAATTATAATCAGTAAATATTAAAACATTCACCAGGCCAAAATATAAAAAATACTTGTGTTGATGGTTATCTAACTCATATTTTTGTTTAAAACTAAAATTGCCAATAATATTCTTTTTCCCCTCTCATTTCCTTGGCCTTAACAAATGCCAACACTGAAATTCCAGTACCATTTTCAAGAACCTTACGCATGCCAGGTGCTCAATGTCGTATGTTGTATTACGACAGGATTGTCCTTATCGAGTCCCTGATCTGCTAAGTACAGATGCATTTGGATAATAATAATAATAATATTCGCGTCATGTTACAAGGGTAGCAAATTAGGCCTGAGGCCTTTTTCCAATTTGGCCCTTGGCACAGATTGTGCAAATGATTTCGATCGTTCCTGCAGGAAGAAACCGAAGAACTCCGGGGAAACCTGCCTGATACGTTTTAATACTGTCAACACTATTCCTACGACTGCCCTCAATATATGTTAAGGCCTGATAGGATCGCCCTGATTAAAACCACGATTTCAAATGTAGCACAAGTCATGATAGAAGGAACCTAGCATTATTAAATAAGCTAGTAATGCTAGTAAAGAGGACATACAAACCCCATAAGAAAATAAAAATCAAATTTTTTTTACCAATGACACTATTTTATTTTTTTGTGGTAAAGTAACTGAAATAAAGATATTTTTTGCTTGGCCTTGGCTAAAATCTATTTAACCATTCAATTACTATATAATTACTCATCAAAGTTAGAGAACCAATGACCAATCTCATCTTCACATTTAATCAATTAATCATTTTGGATTCTTGTCAAATGTCAAAAATAGAACTAATTATTTTTACGATTTCCATAATTTCTCCAGAGATATAGGCTATATTGTTACCAATAACACAAATTTAGAATTTTAGGAAATCCATCACTTTTTGCTAAATGTCAACTCTCGTTTCTGACAGCGTGAAGGTTATGATAATAATCTATTGAAGTTATTCGAATAAAGTGAATAATTTTCATGTCAAGGTTATTTATTTCAGTTTATTTTGACCTATGTATATACATGTAGACATACAGGATTAATAGAGTTTGGGGACGCATAGGTTTCAATGCCCAAATTGGTCAATCTGGATCTGTTTATAATCATATATAAACGACAATATATTTCATTAACAATAAGCTTTTGATATTGTAATAATTATATGATTGTGATCAATTCAATATAATAATTACACTTTTTAATAAAGTTAAAAATTCTTATCAAACAGACTTATTTCCCTTGACAGTAATTCTTGTTAAATGTTTGTTGTAATGTCAATAAATGGCTTGTTTGATTATGATTATCAAAGAGGATGCTATGGTGTTTGAAGTGCCAACTGTTGAATTGACTTCAATCATTCTAGTAAATTTTTATCCATTTCTATTCAAGTAAAATAAAATGGGGTTTTAAAGCCATTTAGTCTGCCTACATCGATTTAGTACTCATTAAGATCGTCCACCAGGCTGTCTTGATCGTAACAAACAGGTGCTTCACCACAAAGCACATTTAAGTAAGTCTAATACTTATTTGGTTAAAAGTTTTAAATAGAGGGCATGCTAAACTTGTCTAATTATAAAATTTGGGGCTAGTTTCATGAAATTTTAACTACGATAAAACTTCAAAATTTAGTAATATGATTGGATAATATTAGATTTATTTTAGTGCTTAGCCAATAGAAATTGACATATCTACTAAAATTGAGATTATATCTTCAGTTCAGATTACAAGAAACAGGACCCAGCAATCATTTCACTTTGAGAAACCATTACTCTGTAACCAAGTGGCATGATCCAAGATCTATCATAACTTCCTATATCATTTACCTATTTTTTATTATTATTATACACTGGGATTTGATCTGAAGCCAAATATTAAGATATAAATAGGATAGATAATCTTTGACATAAGTGAAAATAGCGACAAAATATAGCATGGTGCACAAAATTTCTTATGAACCATTCCATTTTTACATAATGCCAACTGAATTAAAATTTTGGAAGTAACTATGGATCCTTAACAGTGAGAATAAACTTGAGGATGCGGTGAAAACTCATGAGGTTAGACAGGTAACCCTTATCATGTATCAGTACCTTGCCACTTGACCCAATGACAGTTCTTATGATCTAAAGTGCAAACATTAAAACACTCAACCACCACCCCAGTGAGAATATCTGAGACCAATATCATCATGTAAGCAGACTTAATCATGAAAGGCATGTACCATACAAAATGATCATATACAGATAAATAGCAGAGTTAATGCCCTTGATGAAACCAGACATTTTAACTGAAATGGCGGTTATGTCCTACTTTTCTGCTCCTAAACTGGGCTAATGAAGACCTAAATTTGAGATTACCACAATTGTACATTTTATAAATGATGGTCAAAAGATGAAGTAACACCTTTGATTACATGGTGCTACAACTTTGTTCGTTCGCGGGGGTTGAACGAACACTTCTACCAGGGGAGATATCTTTTATTCGATATTATTATAAATCCTGTGATATCTGACGTCTTTCATGTCTCATTAAGAAATAGTTCTTTCATAGCCATCATATTTTTCTTTTTATAGAATCATACAAAGGCAATCAATGGCTAATTTGTTACGGTTTTAGTTACTGTTTTTCTTAGCTATTTCATTTTTTTTTTTTTATATTGTGTATATAAACAATAAAAAACGTATTTCTGTCTAATCATTTGGGAATATTTGTTTTTACTAACGATTACTTTTTCTTTTGCGCCACTGTTCCTAGTTTTATAAAATCGAAGTCAAAATAAAGTCTTATTCCATTGTTTTCGAGCTATATATATTCTGTTTTCTATGACAGGAAATCTAAAGGGAATATTTTCTCCAGTTATCTATCGAGCAATATCCTGGATGTTAAAAAATTCTATATTCATATTAATCTCATCACAATGTTTTTCTTTGTCTAAAAAAAATAAAGTGCAAACAAAAATTTCACTATTTCATTTAGTTCGGATTTTACAATTTTCATTTTCCTTCTTGTTGAAAAATTTGATTACAAAATTGTTTTTACTTATAAGGACCCCTTTTTAGATCTTAGTAAAATATCGAATGTCATTCAACTATTTGAAATCAAAACTATTTTGTTTGAAATTTTTTATTACAAAATATGCAGCTAAAACTACAAACAATTTTATTACTAACCATAACAAGCCAAATTAATCAATATCGCGCACAAAGTTCCTCAAAATTATGATAAGCAAATTAGATTATACCGTCTACGATCCCAGAACACACAAAGAAATGATAATTGAAACAAGTTGGCTGTAAAAATTGATGTTGTGGGAAAACTAACCCCAAATTAACAATTCAACAATCCCATGAACATCTTAATGTCTGCTGCATAATAAGAGTTGATTGAATAATGAAATGAATCTCATGGGAAGAATATATCCACTTTCAGCTCCATCTTTATCTTCCATGGTTTCCATAGTTCACTAATGAAATCATTAAACTCGCCTATCTCTGTTGTCTTAAATGTATAACCATACTGTAGTATTTAGGTCATTGCAAGACTAACATGGGTTTTATTTAAGGAATTTGGATTTTCATACTTCCATGGTCTCAATGAAATAAACAAATTCAACAGACTGTTTTGGTAAATGGGGGTTTGGTGGCCTGTCATTGAGTAAACTGGCGTGGTTTCGAATCCCCAGACCCAGTTGTCCGTGACAAGGAGTAAGGTTGCCTGTTCAACCTCGTGGGTTTACTCCAGGTCGCCCAGTTTCCTACCACTGCTAAAGACCCCTACAAGCGCAAGCGAATTATTGAAATAAAATTAAACCACATGTTTGTCCCAAAATTATCCAATTTATGTTGAGTGGACGTTAAACCCCATTTCTTTCTGTTTTGGTAATGACATGCACATGTATCAGTATTTTGAGAATAAAAATTGCATATATTGTTTTATGAAATACGAACACACTTTTCATGTTGTTCCCAGTCTAGGATTCTATCTTGATGCTATCAAATTCAGCTGGGATTTTAACAGATCAATCAGATCAACTTGAGGGACATATCAGATACACAAGTTCAATTTCAGACTAGATAAACAGTTTTTGTGAAAGATGAATATGTATCTATGTCTACCCTATCTCTGACAATCTTCCTTTCACAGTCTATACTACTGAAAACATCCACCATGTTTGTTGAATAAGTTTCAGGAATTAAATTATGGTCATTTGAATTGGGTAAATATCAGAAAATAATATACACCAAAAGAAAGAAATCCAGGCCTACTTTGCTTGTTTATTTGTATTTGCCCTGAACATGTGGAATTGTCTTGTGCATTTGAATTTGCCTTGTGCATTGTCTTGTGCATTTGAATTTGCCTTGTGCATTGTCTTGTGCATTTGAATTTGCCTTGTCCATTGTCTGTGCATTTGAATTTGCCTTGTCCATTGTCTGTGCATTTGAATTTGCCTTGTGCATTTGGCATGTATTTTCGGATTTGAGCGGTGTATTTGGATTTGCCATGTGTATTTATATAGAAATAGAGGAGTTTGTGTGTGTGTGTGTGTAAAAGACGATGATCACTGTTTATCAATCACTTAAATCATGGCAATGTTGTATTTTATAAGAGAGCTATGTCAGAGATATAATGACTATAAAGCAAATAAAACGAAGTAAGATTGTCTGCCATCATTAAATTTAGTATACCCCTTTAATATACATATCGTCTTCTATTTTGTACTTCATCAAACAAAATTCAGATAGTCGAAAAAAATATTTGTATAACTTGAAGACATTTTATGAATTGCTAGAATCTTTTATGAAGAGCTTATTAGATAATAAAATGACATAAAATGAAATGTAATGTATCAAATATGTACATGCAGTATTTCAAGTTGACATTTTGGCATAATTTCAAAATCCAAATTGTTATCACAAAAAATTAATATGTCTGGAAAAAAAAATAAGCCAACAATCGGAATGTAATGTATTATGTCTAAGAAGATAAAATTGTCTATGTGTCGTTTTATATCAACTTTATCATGAATCTGTCACGACTGTACAAGAGAATATACATGTACTCGTAGATCTAAAATAGACATTGTCAATGAACATACCAAAGTTGCTATAAATGAATTCAAGCTTTTTTCCCTTGCATTATGTAAGAGTTACATTAAAAGCTGGCAGTTCATGCTACAATAGTACAAAAATAGAGAACGAAAAATGAATATCAAAAATTTCTGTCAATTGGTTTATATCTGTTTGAAGTTAATGAATGTTTGAAGTTTTAACAAAATGTACCGTAAATGATCTATTCTATTAACTCATAAATGACAAAGATGCTCTAATCTACTTAAAATATGGGCCATCCAATGGGTTCAGAGTGTTGATTATGGGCTTGTCATGTTAATGTTTCAATAATAGTTTATATAACATTTTAAACCAGAAAAAAGACCTGCAATAGGCAGATTTAGCTTTTACTGTACATAATGCACCTTTACTTTGTTCTTATTATCAGATTATTTATTTGCTTGATAACGATATCTGTATGTGTATCGAAACGTAGCACGTTTCAGAAGTAGTATATCCATATACTGTTAGTGTTTTTAATTAGTTAAATCTACTTCTATTTGTCTTATAAGGATTATTCTTATCGTCAGTTACGTATTTGGTTATGTAAAATTTATATGAATTAAGAGACATTAGCAAATTTTCGGCTGGTCAGTAAAAAATTGTTTTGCAGAGAAATGAACAGGGAAGATGAAATTAGATTATATGCCAATTCATCACTCAGTATAAACATGGTTTTTAATATTGTGGTTCTTAAGAAGACCGGTGCTTGAGTCTTCGATTATTACAAATGAATATGATAACTATATTTAATTACATTTACTGTTTTATTAAAGTGTTCAGTCCTGATATTAAGTGTGAAACATATTTTTTTACTCTCGATGTTTATGGAGCCATTAGCCTATCAGCTACATGTACATAAATACTGTAATTAACGGCTTTCAGGATTCTCTGAATCTGTGTGCTTCTCATTAGACATATCACAATTGTAGTAAAAGGAGAAAGAATTTGCAGTTCCTTCGCACTTAAAATTGGCACTTAAAGAGCATAGAGTAAAGACATTACAATATCTTATATACATGTATTCTTAGTATATATATAAGGAAACGTCTAATATGGTGGGGGGAATGTTTGTTATGTAACACGCTTTAGAAAATATATTAAATAATAAAATTAACTTACAACTCTTGCCACAAACAATGTCTTAAATGCGTCTGTGAATCCAGCATGTTGACCTGTCGGATCCCCTGGAAAAAAGAAGTAGATAAATAGTAATTAACAATAACATACACTAAAGAAAGATCCTTGGTTTTTAAACTTTTCAGAGTTACTCCCCTTTTACTACAGTTAATGAGAAAAGACAAACAAAAATAACAATTATGGCAACCTGATCTATTAATACAATATATATATTATCCTTATTTATTTTTTGGTACTGTATGGATGCATGCAAGGCTTTTTATTACAAAGCTATGAACATGATGAAGTGATCCAAGAGCATTCATCCATGCGCTCTAAAATCTAGTTTTTTTGTTTTGTGTATAATAGATATTATAAAAATCTGTCAAAATTTGCAGGGATTTTCTTCCAGTTTGGTAGAGGTAGTTATCCAGATGTTTCGGTTTAGTTCTGGTTGTCTAGTGGAAGACCTATCAGAATAGATAGTGAACTGGGCAAGTCCGACGTCTACTTCTTGGAAGCTCTTCTAATGATGAGTTAAATAAGAACAATCTAAGTGTTAGGGATCTTAGCGTTTTGTATGTCCTCTTGTAAGAAGATATTAAGCAAAGATGGTATTTTGTTGTGGCAGTAGAGATGCATCTTAAGTCCCTCCCACCATAAAGAATTATATCTAGCGATTATACCCTATAAGTCTGTTAAGTTCGTTCGTTCGTTTCTGGGGTTTTACGTTCACTTCCACAAGAGGTGATATTGTACATGTAGACAAGTCTGTTAATGTATCTGCTTTGTTTTATAGTTGATGTTTGCAGAATTGCGTCAGTTGATTAAACCAAGATAGCCGCGAGATATATTTGATTATAGTGATGTATAAACCTAATGCATCGTTATATTTTCATCATTCATTAACCATTCATCCATTTCATGATCTGCATCAGGAATAGCACTACAACCCCAAAAAGAGAGAGAGAGAGAGAGAGAGAGAGAGAGAGAAATGGGGTTTAACATCCACTTGACACAAACTAAGCCATTTCAGGACGAAGACATGGTTCAATTTTATTTCAGTAATTAGTTTGCAACTTGCGCATAGGGGTCTTTAGCAGTGGGAGGAAACTGGAGGACCCAGAGAAAACCCACAAGATTGGACAAGCAACCCTACTCCTACTTTAACCTTGTGCTACTAAACTGTATAGGTAATAGTATCCACATTATATCCATAGACTCTACCATTTTAATATAACCATGCAAAAAGGAACAGGCTGTCACTCCAAATAAAGTTTGCTCAAGTTCTCATTACATTGTACTATTTTGGTAAATGTCAAGGACAAAAATAAAAGGGTGGGTGGGTGCACATACAAGTTTTCCTTTTTTGAAATAATAATATTGTTTGGTACTGTGCCTTGCAGCATATTCCAGCAGCTGGGGAATTTATGCAGTCTTGATATGCTATAAATTGCAATTCAAACCTTTGCATCCAATACCATAATGATCACCACTCCCCGATTTACCCTTATGTGAGCTTATTCTATGAATCTTTTACATACTGGCTATAACAACCTTCAGCCTTGATCTGAATCAATGACATAAATTAGAAGAACCTTAGGCAAGTATTAAGCAATACTGAATAAAGCTTAGAGGATAAGTAGAGTAAACAGCCAGGTATTACAGCTATAAATACTGCTACAGGATTGACTGGAATACAAGCCCTAATAATCTGTCTTATGAGTTAATCAGGCATGCCTGTGGGAGACCTCTAATTATTTTGTACGCAATAACTAAAGTTAACATGTAGAGATGAGGTGGTTCGTTTTTCTAATGTTTTAAGTCATGAACATAGGAAATATTATTATTAGCTCATAAATATCTAAACTTTAACAAAAAAACTGCACTTAACTTAAAAAAGCCATTATGTAAGAGCTAAATCTGCCTGTCTTTCTTTGAGCCTTAAATATTATTTATATCATTCTACATTTATTAACATAAGACCATAATCAACTCTCTATGCCATCAGATGGCTCTGATTTTAAGTAGATTAGAATAGTTTTGCCATTTAATACTTTAATCTAAAATTGAGAAGTGGGCTAAGACTCAAATGACCTGTACGGTGGTTGTGATCAATGTAATAAAGTAATGGTTTAACATCCACTCGACAAAAACTAGGTCATTTCAGGACCAACACATTGTTCTATTTCATTAATTTGCTTGCTCATAGGGTTCTTTAATTGAGGGAGTAAAGCCCACAAGGTCTGGAGGTGACCCTACTCATAGAATCGAAACAACGCCACTTGAGAGACCATATGAGTCAACACGCACAAGGTCTAAGAGGCGACCCGACCCTACTCCTGGAATCAAAACGCCACTTGACAGACCATATGAGTCAACACGCACAAGGTCTAAGAGGCGACCCGACCCTAGTCCTGGAATCGAAACAACGCCACTTGACTGAATGACAGACCACATGAGTTAAAGCGCATTCGTCAAACCACTGAAAGACTCGACTACCGATCAATTTCTAGATTGTTGGTGTTACTAAAGTAATGTTATATGATAGTCTAATAGTCAATAGTAATGAATCCGACATCTATTTATTTCCCCACATAATCAATGAATAATTGAAGAGTTGATTGGTTAGTATTTTGTTTAATCAAACCAGAAAACCAATAGTCAAGGACATGTTACTAAGACTATAAAAACAAATAAGAACCTGTAGTTATTTAAATATTTATCAGGATTCTATCCCAGCTTTAAATACTTATAACACTAGGTTTGTTTTTTTTACGAATTATATTAAAACCTTAGTGAAAAAAACAGTAAGGCCACAACATTTTCATTTTCTGTTCTTTGGTAACACCTGAAGCAATCCCTCTCTGCCCATTGCTGAATTAGTTTCTGATACTTGAGCTTTTGTTGAGAGAGTGTGTCTATTCTTTCCGTTCAATCAAATCTTTCCAGAGTACAGCAACACGACAGCTCTTCACTTTAGGGATAAAACGGTGAAAGTATTTTTTGTCTCCATACAGTATTGAGAGATTGACAGAAAATAAACTTGGTGTAGCCTAACAGATGGTCATAATGTTTATTTTTGATATAATTTTTATTACTGGGTTTTTAATTTTAAATATTTATTTATTCCCAGGCTTTTAGGGTTTTCAAGTTTCAATTGACTATATTATATATTAAATTTTATCAATTCATTCATATTTAAATATCACATTCATCATAAGCTAATATATATTATATAAGTTGTGATCTATATTTGAGAACAACGAGCTAGTATTAACTATCAATGTTCTTATTATTCAAACTTTAAGACTAGAAGTAATTTTAACTCTGACACCTTTTAGAATATTCATAGCCACACTAAAGGTTAAAAATTGTGGTTGAAGGTTGCATTGACAATATAATAATGACATCAATCCCTCGTTTTAACAAGCAATTTTTGTCTCGTGCAATTTTCTAGTACGAAAGCTTTCAAAGGGCATGTTGTTAGATAATACATATATGTACATTTGTAGAGTAAAAAAAAAACCTACAAAATCTCTTCCACTCCTATAATTAGATTTTTCTGCTCAAGCGCAATTTTTAGTTTCTATAACGTGGTAAACGCTTGTCAATTGTTATATTCTCGAGAAATGAATTAATTTTGTTCTGCAGAAAGTCAAACATGTCGGGAGGCAAATTCCTGCTGCAATGTTTTCATTTAGTTAATCTATATCATTACTTATAGAGGTCTTTAATTTCAATCAATCTTACTTATCCTTTTGATTTTTTAATAACTTGAATCTAAAATTTTACTTTTCAAAGATTCTCTTGTTCAGAAAATGAATAAAACTATTTTGAATATTTTTTTCTTCCTTTTTTTTTTTTATTGAAATGGGGTTTAACGTCCTAATGTTATGCACCTAACCTGGGCTAATGGAAGACATGATTTTGAATAATTTACAAGATTTAAAAAGTAATACTTGCTAAAGGATTACCTTTAAGTCACATTAAATAAAAGCAAAAATGAGAATTCACATTTAAATTTTTATTCAAGCTCATTTACATTTCTGATATCAAAAGAATATACGAAAGAAATCAGGTACAACTTCCACTCATTGCAAATTATTTCATGTTGGGACTAACGAGTGGTTCAATTTTATTTGTGCATACAGGTCTGTAGCAGTGTGAGGAAAGAAGGGGACCCAGAGAAAACCCACAAGGTTGGACAGATGACCCTATTCCTTGGCATGTACAACCTCAGAAATTAAACCATGCTATTGACTCATTGACGGTCCTTTTGATCAAAAGCACATAATATTATTCGCACATTATGAATGACACATTTTCAATTGCTATATAAATAATGATCATCTGAATTTCAAGCCACGTGTAATTTTTTTTAATATTATGTGAAATTAAAATGTACAATGAAAATTTGATTACCTTGATAAAATACATTTTTCCAAATTTGTCAGTTTATGATAAACGAAAGTTTAATAGACTCATAAAGTTAACAATAAAAAAAAAATCAATACTAGACATTATCAACAACAAAGTTACAATTAAATACTAGTTTCAAATTTATATTACTTCGAATAAATCGCTCTACAATATGTTCTTTTACGCCAAATTAAATATTCAGTGATAAATGCAAATTTTACAACCGAAAATTTCGAATTTATTAAGTCAAATGTTTAAATGTACATATATCAAATTTGCTCTGTAAGCTTTTAAGGAATTAAAATCAAATTATACATTCATGTTAGCGCCAAATTAGAAATAAATACATGGACATTATATGATATTTATTAGTCAAATGACATTTTAAAAGAAAAGCCCTTCTGAATGGTGCATGTAAAGAAATCTTTTATTTAATCTTTTCGAAATAGTTTTTTTTAAACATGCACCTCACTACAGTATCTGCAAAATTTCTTGCACATTAGACATGGCTTAACTTGTTGGCTCTATGAATAATTTATCTTTTGGCTATCGTGATAATCAATATACCTTCTGGTCTAAGATTGTTTCTTGTATTTGAGACTTAACGAGTTTCAACGAATCATGAAGACATCAATGTGAAAAACCCTCGAGACCTCCCAATACTATTCCTTACCGTTCTAACAGCTCGTCAAACTGTTAATATACACAGCTTTTCATTAATGTTGTTACTCTTTTAATTGATAAACCAGTAGATGAATTTCATCATCCACTCCACTACCGGAATTAACATAGGCAATGGCCATCTGTGTATTAGGGGACCTGTTACCAATATGCATTTTAAATACTTACATAACGCTAGATCTTGTTCTAATTTATAAGCATGTGCTTCAGCTCTCTCTTTTCTCTGAAATCAACATTATTCAATTTATTTAATTTATTACATACATGTTCAAATGAATTAAATGCTTAATCAATGAAAGTTACAGTAAACCTGTTTTAACACATCAAATACATGTACAGTACTAATATCCGAACCAAAGTCATAAATAACCAATGGAGTCTGGCACATTATTTTGTTTCCGTCGTCGATAAAAATAGCTATTTTATTTTAACAAAAGTTTAAAATAATATCGACTTAAGTGGTTGCAAAGTGAATTTTAGTACAGGTGTACTTTCAATTGCAATCGATATCGGCACAGCAAACTAGGCAATTACAGGAGTAACTCATGGTTCAATTTTATTTCAACAATTCGCTTGCACGTATGGGTAGTCAATCGGATGGGACAAAAAAACGGTCTCGTGTACACATTGGAGTGAACGTAAAAGATCCCTTGGCAGTTTGAATTTGATATAAGAGTAGACAGTAGCGCCGCTGCCCGGGCAAAATTTCCCTCATAGCGCCCTGTATGGCGTATGCCAGTCTTCCATTAGCCAAGGTTAGGTGCATAATAGTAGGACGTTAAACCCCATTTCATTCACTGCACGTATGGGTCTTTAGCAGTGGGACGACCCAGAGACACCCCCCCCACACACCCGAGGTGAAATTTGTTTGTAACCGTCTACTTAAATGGGTGAACAACCTGCATGCCTGATGACGGCCACATTATATTCACTATAAATAATAAGCAGATATAACACGATGCAAGACAGACAGATTATGCACCTCTACCCAGGAGACTTCAATCTAATTCCATGGATGAATATAATGCATTTCAATATATCATTAGTAGTGATATATCTTCATAGTAATACGAAGCCAAGACTGATTGTATTATACATGTAAAAAAAACACAACTAGACATGTAATGGGGTAATAAAATATTTTTTCAATATTCTAAATTAATGTACCCTATTTATTGCTTTCATGGCAATGTTCTGGAAAACAACTGATCCAGAACGATAACAATACAATATATTATTTGTGTATATTGCTATCGACTTTATACGATCAATATTCCTTCAATATAAACAATAATAAAACTTGTCCAAACATATCCCAACACAATAGACTTATATATACTCATCTAAATTACGTACAACACAATACTATTGTACAACAGACAATATTTTCTTTATATATTAAGCTTAAATTTATGCACTTCAAAATCAAATCATAAAACTGTGCCGCAGTAGAAAATATTTTTGATGAATCGAGGATTATGTTTTGAAATTTTGCGTCAAATAATTTTGCTAGCCACTCTTTATAAATTTGAGATCTACATATGTGTATTACTATTGCACCATTTAGCTTAAATTCATACACTTCAAAATCAAATCGTAAAACTGTGCCGCAGTAGAAAATATTTTTGATGAATTGAGGATTATGTTTTGAAATTTTGACCTATTTTTCTATCATAGACCTCGTCGAATAATTTCGCTAGCAGCGCTTTATAAATTTGAGATCTACATGTATGTTTCACTATTGCACCATGATAAGTGCAAAGAGAACAATGACTTGCTACAGCCAGTGAAATTTAGTGTAAATGAGTTTAACATACATGTAGGTTATCCCTACTCGATAATTCTTTTTCTTATATTCATCTTGATTTGCCCAGTCAGAGCAGAATTCAAACTGTTAAGGGGTCTTTTACCTGCATGCCAATGTCTACGCAAGATCTCAGTTTCCCGTTGACCCTTCATTCTACGCCGACGAACAGGAACCACGCAGAAAAACCCTGATTATCTTACTCACCCAACGCTGGGATCAAAAACAAGATCTCCAACATAATACTCACTGAGCCACAAATTTTATTTGCAGAAGAATACGGAAATGCGATTCACAGAATGAAAATAAATCCACAATTTTTTTAATTCAGTAAAATTGACGGAAAAGATATAAGATATTTTTCATGTTCCTTAAAATCAATACCAATAAATTATTGATTTTATAAATGGACCGTAGCTTATCGACATAAGATTGCATTTTATCTAATGAAACAATAATTTGTTTTGTAAAACTGGGTAATCGGTCTCACAAAATGCAATTTGATACGATTGAACAGAGCCCTAGGTTTTGGCAATAAGGATCCAACCTTTCTTCAGTATAGTAGATAACCCGAACACCATTCTAAAACAACAAAATTAAAATCAAATAAATATACTTCACCTTTCGTTCTTTCCGTTCATCCCTGGTTTCAACCCGTGTAGGTGGTGGGGTGTCTTTAGGGTCCTGTAAGAAACAAACAACTAATCAGAAACTCTCCAACCAAGACATCACAATTACCTTCACGTGAATCACGTTGAAATATGGAAATTTATTCTCTTGGCAGTAAACAGTTACCATGGAATTACTATTTTTCTGGGTATTGTTTCTGCATCTTAACCAGGTTTAATGCTCAGATATACCATGTTAAACAGATACTTGGCAAACACAAACAACAATAACATGTAGATAAACATTAAATATACAATTACAGTAACTGCAAACCATGGAACATTCATAATCAACACGAGTTATTACACTCCCAAAATAATTTTACAACATTCTAACAAATTTGAGAAGAAAATTAGTAGTTTTAATTTTTTTTTATCAAATTTTGCATCCGTTTAGTCTTAGTCTTAACTGTTAAACAACATTCTTTCTTTCTTGGCAACTATTTTTTGTTGTTGATTACAGCAACCCCCAGAGAAGAGTCAGTTCATTAACCCAGCCTGGTTTGCCCATTGTGAATTGTATGGGATTGCCCATTGTAAATTGAATGGGATGTAGAGTCTTGTGGAAACTCCACCGTCCTAATAATATATCACTCATAGCACACTATATTGTGTATGTCCATCTTCACTGGAACCGTTGATTTATAAAAAATTGGGACTCTTTTTATTTATTTCATTAATTTCCACGGAAATACCCATAGGAATTGAATGGACGTGCATAGAGTTGCCAGTGGATATTCCCACAGGATCACAAAAGACACGTCACTTGTATTCAAAAGCAGGTATATGATTAGTTTTAAGTTAGGACATTAGCAGTATCTGGAAGATTGTCAATAATAATATGATGTTGATAAGAGACAAGGAGGAACTGTTTTGGCATAATGTCATAGCAGTCCAGATGGTAATAATTACATGTACATATAAGCTCTGAATGATGATGCTAATATCCCAAAAGCCTGGAAATGACTCCTACTATATCTCACTGTCACATACTAAACATATATACCCACCGAACATTGTACTAATAACTACCATCTAAATATAGAGTCATGCCATAGACTTCATATGAGTCTTCCCATCATCTTAATCGACTTATTTTACAAGAATTTTGTCGTCATAGTTTCGTTGATGTATTGTTTGAATAATGCATTGTAGAGGGCAGGCTCTGCTGCCGGAAGTCAATGTTTTTGAGGAGGTAATATTTTTGTAATAATTCAGACTAGATAATATTCATTTGACACAAAATATGTTCTGAGATGAGACGTTGGTCTAACTGATTGTTAAAACTGTCTTCTCTTCAGTGACATATATACCACCATTATTTCCATTAATATATGCCTATTACATTACTTATGTTGGCACAGTAAATGGAGGGGTGGGGGATTACTTTTGATCCTTTTTTTAGAAGATGTGTTGGGTTTCTGATCTAGTCTGGAAGGTGGTTTTAACAGGCTCTAACTGATAGTTAAAACTGTCTTCTCTTCATTGACATATATACCAACATTATTTTCCTTAATATATGCCTATTACAAAACTTATGTTGGCACAGAAAATGGAGGGGGGGGGGAATCTTTTTGTTTTTTGGGGGGGGTTTTGCAGGACATGGCTTGGGTTTCTGATCTAGTCTGGAAGGTGATTTTAACTAGGATGATCCACCTCAGCGAAAAAAAAAAAATATTTGTCTCATATCAGCTTCCGCAAACTTAGCTCTATGATTTGTTTATTGTTCTTTATTTCAGCCTAAAGATTCCGACGCTATTACGTCCAAAAGGCATGACCGGATTCAAGCTGCTAAAAGGATACGCAGGAGCAAATCAACTCAGAGTCAACACTCCTACTCTTTGGATTCCAGAGCAGAGGAGGAGATAACAAAAACATCCTGTCTTCCAAACTGCTTACGACAGTCGATGCGATCTGATCGAGATCAACTGTATCGATCGCGAGACGTGTCTAGTTCTGATCTAGGGTCACCAGAATCGAATAACCCCTTATCAGACACTGCCGGGTATAATTCTACAGACAGAGCAAGGTCCCGTTCTTGGTCTTCGAACAACAAAAGTTTTCCAGAAGAGAATTCAGAACTGCCTGATGATCAACTTGCTCCATTACTAGGAAATCGTGACTTCCCCAACAGGTATTATTCATATTTTTAAAATTTGGCAAAGAAACAAAAATGTCAAACCATAGACATTAAAAAATCTGAACTTGTTCTTTCAATTAAAACTTTTTTTCAAACATTTAGCCATAAATATTTAAATAAATTATAACAATTATATACTGGTATACAGTATTTTTGTACAAAATATAAAATTGGGTTACCGATTATGTAATTAAATTGACATTTTAGGCAATCAGATTTCAAAATTTTAAAACAAATGTCGCTATGCTAGGAATAAATTTTTCCTGTTATTGTGTGCTTTGTCGTTGTTCACATCCATTTTTCATGTTGCCTCTTTCTTTTGCATATTAATCTCACATTCCACTGTAATGACCCCACCCCCCACTTTCCCTCTGATTAACCAATGAATGCCTACATGTAGTTATTGTTTAATATCCCTGCCTTGTTGCACGTACACGTATAGGTATGCTGAAATGTGTGTAATGGCCAGGAACCAGATTTAACAATGGCATAATTCTTACGTTATTTTGAGTCATGATGGGTTTTTTATCACATAAAATTTAAAGTTTGAATGTCTTTAAACCTACAAAACATGAAGTTTTGACAAAATTTCACCTGTCATCTAACAACCAGTCATTGAGATTAAATGGCTACACATCTGCGTCATGTCATGCACAAAAGTGCTCTACACTGCAATCGCAAGGATATTCTACAATAACAACCAGCATGCCCTAGCTTTCAATGGATGGTATTTTGTCTTTTAAACACCCTTTTTATTTTTTCAATCACAAACCACCAGGCATTATCTGAGTCTACAAAGGTAAGAATGTGTAGAATCATTTTGGTTCTGTGTAGAGAATTTTAGAGTGGTAAATTCACTTTAAAACAATAATAAATTCCTAATTAAAATCGACCTTGATCAATAAATTTGAGCTGAACATTTTGAATATTTTAGCAATTGGAATTTTGGTAATACAGTCATCAAGTTGAACCCAAACCTCTATAAATAACAATTGAGCAATGATACATATCAGAACTTGATTTTTGTAAAATAACTATAACATGACAACAGAAGTGTTTTGAAAACAATTTTCCCTCCCTTTAAACAAAAAAACTAAATCCTGCTGTAAACAAGCGTCTGTTTCTAATCAAGTGTCTAAGTCTAGCTTACATTGTATGCTAACGAGTTTACATGAATATTAGACCAGAATACTCAAAACTACAAATTCAGTGGAGAAATTATCCAGACCATGTAGACCATCCATCAGATTCAATGATTGTAGTATAGTGAATTTACCTACCTAGTATACCAAATAATCTAGGTAAATAGGCTAGACAAACAGGTTGCTGAATATAATTTATTTGTGTATATCAAAGTCAAGAAAGGCAAGTGTGCTATAACATATTTTTCTTTTGTTTTGTCTAAATTAAGAAACAAGTTATTATTTTATCAACGTTTGACGGCAAATAAACTGAAAATAAATTTGAATGGAATGATATTTTTGTAGGTTCCTATTTCTATTCCTAGAATAAAACCAGTGATTGTTTTCCCATAAAAATTGTGTTCTCTTATTGTAGGACTATAGCTTTGATGTAATGGTAGTTTAACAAAAATAACAAAAAAACACTTTGCATGCTAAAATACATTTTCAAATAAAAGAGAACAAAATAATGCAAGTTAATTAATACCTAGGTTCTTTATGCCTAGTTTCTAGCATTTCTTTACTGAACACTCAAGTATATTAAAACAGGTTCAATTCAATTCATAAACAAAAAAATTCGATCTTTTGATGTACATGTATTAATCAATTGATCTAAACCTAATTTTATCTTAGTGTATGTAGGCCTACATAATCAATAATCCTATGTTTAGATTTCAGTTGGCTTCAATTCTGACCTATAAAATATGTCGACATCGAACTGTAATATAAGCCAGTGATGATGTAAGCGGGACGCAAATTTTTTTTTATTTTCTCGCTATAATAAATCAAATTTTTTCAGAATATTTGACTGTGTAAATGTACTTCACTTGGCATAAAATCAATAAACATGAATCTATTCCCCTTTGCACAATGGAAAAATAATAAGATGATAATAGTCTAGCATAATTTGATTAATAACTTGATAGGGTTTCGACAAAATAATATCAGCTTGAAACTTCTCTTAACACTTATCAGTGAAACAATTAAACAAATACTATAGACGTTAATATTGAAATCAAATGTACTGTAATTGTGGTGCAACATTATTTAATGTTATTAATTCTGTTTGTGTATATCTATTAAGATAATCTCATTAACTGGAGATAATCCAAACAAACATTTGAACAAAATCCATTCGTAGTTAACAGGAACAAAGAAAGTATAAGTGATTTAGATAAAATACTGGGTACCTATGGAATTAATGGTACTTATCAAAGGTGTTAACTCAATATGTATTGGTGATAAACAGATTTGCAATAAACTGATTACTATCTATTATAATCTGCTAAATTTCGGATTGAACCGTTATAACTTTTATGGCTAGTTTTGTTTTTTTAAAAAAGATTAACAAGTAGTAACATGTGCAACTATGAAGATATGCAGCATTACATAACAGCTAATAATATCTTTAATAAATCAAGACTTGAATTATTTTTTTTTATCTTGGGAGTAGGAAGATCATTTTTTTAGTTCAATAGTTTTAAAGTAGGGTAGGCATAATTACTGTCTTTAATTGAGTACATTTTTCCTCTTTATATAGTCTGGTATTAGTAATTAAAAAACAGAAGAAAAAAACGAATAGAAAATGTTTCTCGCTTATTAACTGTCCACATGCAAAAAATTAGGCCTAGTACATGTTTTTTTTAAATGTGTAATTTATACATGCAGTTAGACCTATTAAAAGTCCATGACACAACAGCTGCCTGTCAACTTAGCTACTCTAGTTTTTAAAAAAATCTTTATAAATGACATTTAAATAATATAATTCAGTTAACATTATCACAATAGCTATAATAATGTACTGATAACGTTTAGAGCGAGCGCTTGACACTGTCAGCAGAAGGACGATTTTACAGTCGTAAGATCAATTATTACTTCAGTTCAGTGCCATTCTTTCACTGCTGGAATTCAATTAAATTATGTGAGGCAAACGGCGGAGAGACTGTGAATTATTCATGTTAGAATACAATATTCCAGTCTTTCCTCGGCACATGTGCTATGATCGTTGAGGCTGTGTGCCTGTGTTGTCATTCTAGCCATAACATTATCAGCAACAGGATTAAATATAGACATCAATATGAACAAGAACTGAACAGTGATTCCATGAATTTTACTAAAGACCTGCAAGTTAAATGTTAGTTTTAGCGATTTAATAGTGTGTTGAAGAACCAAACTCTTCCTTATTAGGCTAACGGGATTATTCGTGC
Source organism: Patella pellucida (assembly GCA_917208275.1). Lineage (NCBI taxonomy): Eukaryota > Metazoa > Mollusca > Gastropoda > Patellidae > Patella > Patella pellucida. The sequence continues at coordinate 61,536,726 of OU795041.1, forward strand.
AAGGTTGCCATCGATTTTTTAGCAGGCCGCCTACCCTATAGCGAGTTATTATGCTGAAGCCGTAAATCGACAAACTCCTGAACATGGCGACTCTGGTGTCCGCCATCTTGGAACAATTGTGAGTTTGTTAAGCGTTGTCAAAATGTATGTTCACGACTTTCTTTGCACTTTATCTTACTAGCACCGGCACTTTTATGCATGATACTTTACCTCAAATTCATTTATTAAACTTGATATGCCCCCGTACGGCACTCTTTTCTTCTCGAAGCCCAATTTATCAACGGGCGGCAAATACTGGATCGGGTCTCTTGCAGCAAACAATGCCAGAAGATTTGGTGGTAAATACTGTGTCATCTTGTTCTGTAACTTCTTCTGTCACTTTTAAAGACTTTTTGACAGCTTTCCACGGGCAATGGTTTCTCTAAATCTTATGTTTTTGTGTATTCTCTACGATTTTTGTCGTACCATAACCGAATCACATGGCTGCTTACCTCGTGACTGTGTTATTGCCACGCGGTGTTATCCCTCTACTTGGCAAGTACAGCAGGTGCGCGTTCGTAGTGTTGTGACTCGGGTAAATTATCTCTCCGCATATTCCATTGATAGTTCGGGCTTAAATTTATAAAATAAAATGGAATGACACAGTCTTGCCAATTAAATGTTATGAATAAAATCTCTAAATTTAGATAGGGGAATACCACTGTTCAAGATAATTATTGATTACGGAATTAAACGTAACAGATATTAGAGGTCACGCGGTGATTGGCTACTTTCCATCTATTGGGAACAACAGTGCTTTTTCACGAGGGCTTCTAATTTGACATTTCGGGCTATGTGAAAGGTAACGGTGCATGAAGATGTTTACTGTGGTGTGCTTGCAGTCTGCATTATTTAGTATGCTTATGCCTCCTCCACTATTGAGTGACCGATCTGTTTTTGTAAAGATTTGATAACTATAGCCAGTATGTTGGCTCGTGGAAAATGTTAAAACGATGTAATATAAATGTTCATGAGACTGGCATAATTCTACTACTGGTATTATGAATTCGGTTACTGAGTGCGCTGAAGGCCCGAGTTGCGCTTCATCACTCCTCGATATATTTTGTTTACATATTGGCGAAGATATTTCTGTCAAATGATTTATTTTAATATTTTAAAAGCATGATATTTCTAAGCGAGATTTGTATTAACCTGGCAAAATGACATACATGTTTGTCGATGTGACGTCAAAATAATCGATCCGATCCGGGGAACAGTGGTTATATTTCTCTCTCCGCCATATTTGTCGATATAATAATCAAAAGTGGTGAATTTTGCGGTTAGGACACTCATACAGTGGTGGTGTTGAACCCCTGTGCATGGACCCCGACATTGGACTGTTTTTATTATGGAGGCGGCCATGGTAGCACTCGAGGGCAACGGCGGCCCAGCGGGCTACTCACGGCCGCTAATCAATCGTTCTACTCCCCATTCCAGATCGTTTCCAAAACTGTCGGAGGAGGACAATGTTACAGGCGATAATGGCATGGCGGCAGAAGATTATGAGTGTGGTGAACGAGTGGTGATAAATGTGAGTGGTTTACGTTTTGAAACCCAGTTAAAAACTCTGAATCAGTTTCCTCACACATTGCTGGGAAACCCAACAAAAAGGAACAGATACTATGACTCCCTTCGGAATGAATATTTCTTTGACAGGAACAGACCCAGTTTTGATGCAATTCTTTATTTTTACCAAAGTGGGGGCCGGTTACGTCGGCCTGTCAACGTACCCTTGGATGTGTTTTCTGAAGAAATTAAATTTTATGAACTAGGCGATGCGGCATTCGAAAAATTTCGTGAAGATGAAGGTTATATTAAAGAGGAAGAAGTTCCACTTCCTCATAATGAGTTCCAGAGACGTATGTGGCTTTTATTTGAATATCCAGAAAGTTCTACGGCTGCCAGAGTTATTGCAATTTTATCAGTTGTGGTGATTTTGTTGTCAATTGTGATATTTTGCCTTGAAACATTACCAGAATTCAAGCATTACAGAGTTGTTAATACGACGCATAATGGTTCCGAGTCGATAGAAGAGGATGATATTCCAAAATTCAATGAACCGTTCTTTATAATAGAGACATGTTGTATCATTTGGTTCACCTTTGAACTGATGGTTAGATTTGCATCTTCCCCAAGTAAAATGGTGTTTTTCAAAACCATTATGAATGTTATTGACATAGTAGCTATCATTCCATATTTTATTACTCTTGGCACTGTGATTGCTGACGAAAGCAAAAGTAACAGTCAGGCTATGTCGTTGGCCATTTTAAGGGTGATCAGACTTGTACGTGTGTTTCGAATATTCAAATTATCTAGGCATTCAAAAGGACTTCAAATATTAGGTCAGACTCTTCGAGCCAGTATGCGAGAGCTGGGATTACTCATATTTTTTCTCTTCATTGGAGTTATTCTGTTCTCCAGTGCTGTGTATTTTGCGGAAGCAGACGCGGAACAGTCTCATTTTAAGAGTATTCCAGATGCGTTTTGGTGGGCTGTCGTTACTATGACTACTGTGGGGTACGGTGATATGCGGCCAATCGGAGTGTGGGGGAAATTAGTCGGATCTTTATGTGCAATAGCTGGTGTATTGACTATTGCACTTCCAGTTCCTGTCATTGTCTCAAACTTTAATTATTTCTACCACCGAGAAGCGGAAAACGAGGACAATAAAAATTACCATCATGTTCAGTCATGTCCGAACTTTGAGCGGAAGAAAAGTACAACAGACTCTGAGTGTGGTTCGGATATTATGGAAATCGAGGAAGGAAACAGTTTGCATTTATGTGATAAACCAAAAGAAAATCATGCCAACAAAATTAATAATCCTGCTAGCATCAATAACTTAAGCATTGAAACAGATGTCTGATATAGAACCATGTAAAAGTAAGAACCTTTCAATTTTACTCGAATGCTATGTGTGCATGATGTAGTATTTTAAAACATGTACCGGCATACATGTACGTACGGAAACCTTGCCACGACATAAAGCCTGTGTTTCTGAACTAGCCTGGACGATAATTATACACGGATTAGGTTTTAGATCTTGCCAATTATTCAACCAACATACCATTCATTACAAAACAAAACCTACAATAGAGATATCCAAGTAAAACATTTAGTCAAGGTGGCGATGATACTATTTATAGAATCTTAAAAACCCTTAATGCAAAAATCACAAGGTGCAAAGATCGGACGTGATGTGGTGAGCATGTCATTTGTATATGTTTTGTTACAATCCAAAGCTAACCTCATTTTAAACTGTTTAAAAAGAACAATGCGATTAAAGGGGTGGATCTGCTTTCTACGAGTAGTGTCTGAGTGTGGCAACGGTAACTTTCTTCGTTTTTTTTTTAATTTTTAAAAAAGAATGCGTAGATGACTTTGTTAATTCCTTCCTTGTGTCTGTTTACATGCATGATATTATTCAAAGAATCCACGTGGTAACATGTGTGTTCCTTATTTCATCTGAAGTGCTTTCAACCAACGACTGTGGTTTACAATTGTTATTAATTAATTAATTACTAAGGGCTGTTAATGATTACAACTCTTCATAATATTATAAGTAATTTGTGATAAGAATAAAATTCAAAATATGAAAAGGAGGACTGTGTGTACCGGTACCGTTACGGTTGGCGCCGCGGCTGATATTATTAAGTTGATGTGGGTACGGTACCGTGTGTGTGGCACTGTCGACTGATGTTGTGGACAAAGTGTGGGGTGTTGCTGCTTCATGTTAGATGAATATGCGGTGTGACGCCACGGTCTGCTAATATTAATTGGATTGTGGGTAATAACTGTTTAAACGAAGGCACTGATACCAGCTCAGTCAATACATTCTATGCATCTGTTTATTCTGAAGCGAACAAGTTTAGTGTTTAGTTAGATATGACTTGTATAATATACGTAATACTGGAATAATTCTACTGGTTCACTTGTGTTTATGTTGGGGATTGCTCTCTACCTGATGGCTATGGTACTGTCTTGTCAATCGATGGCACCAGAACGCAGAAGACGAAAAGGTCAAGGTACAAGCAGGGACTTCCATAATGACACAAGGTAAGGATAAATCTTTATTTTATTTAAACATACACAAATCGTAGTCTGATTAAAATTAGAACGTAATTTTGTTTTATGTATAGACACCTGTGTTTTAGTGTGGGCATATTATGTTGTCGCTCTGTCCGTTGGCCAATCAATCAACAACTGGCTTCTGAACACAATATAGGCTACAGTTTTCAACAGGTTCTTTTCAAATTGTTGTCTGATAGGACAAAACCTATCGTCCATGATTTATGCCCCCTTTTTGTGTAAACCAAATTATAAAAAATGATAGGATATATACATGTATATAGTGTAAGCATGAGATAATTAGACAGTTAAAAGGTTTAATGTCAGACCCATATAATGATAATTATTAATATGCTCAGAAATAGCATAAGTCTCGAACAATGGTAGAATGTGCATAATTACATGTACAAGGTATCTTATTGGTTTGCGAAAAATGCCTTGTAAAGGCTTCCAATTGGCAATTCATTAAGAAAATAAATGATGATCTTTGACTCCTAGCTCTGAAGTTAGTAAAGTTGCTGGAGGTCAGAGGGCATTCATATGTATGTACTCTAATTTCTCGCTATAATAGGCACTGAACTATGTCGAACATATGTACATCAGTACTAACAAAGTTTCAATACAATAGGTATCAGATGTTCTTGAAAGAATAAACATATAATGTCCACTCCACACCAACTAGGTTATTTGAGGACTAACAAATGGTTCAATTTTATTTCAATAATTCACTTGCAAGGAGGGCCTTTAGAAGTGGGATTGAAACCACACCAGTTCACTCAAGGACAGTCCTTATGATACTGCGCGACAACCATTGGCCATCCAACTCCCCTTTTAACATATGATTTCAATTTTAGATGGTAATATACCCCGAGAAAAATTACCCACTGAGTTATAGACTAAAATGTTGTAAACCAAAACAGCTCCAACTGGCCAAACATTTATTTATAAAAAATTCAGCAACTAGCACATACTAGCGCATTATGTCCATTTTAATATCACAAATATCAACATATCTTTCATACATTAATTTAATGTATAGATTAGTCAGATAAGCCTTCATGTATATATTAATCTTACATACATGTACATACCTGTAGATTAATTAACATTGTGTTTAATGAAGCATGAGTTAATTTGAATATTTCACTGTGAGTTAGTGGGGGGGAGGGGTAATACATATGTATATTCACTGTAAGGTATTGGGGGGGGGATACACATGTATATTCCCAGTTAGGTATTGGGGGGGGGGGGATACACATGTATATTTACTGTAAGGTATTGGGGAATACACATGTACTACACAGTGCATCTAGGAATGATATTGGTTATTATAATAGACAGTATACACATTGTATATTTATAATTTATGGTTTGTATATTTGTGTATTTACTGTTTGTTGGAATAAAATAAAACCCAAGTATGAACAATCCAAACCATTAGACAAAATTCTAAGTCCTAAAAAAAAATGCAAAATAGTGGTATCCGGCAAAATAGTGGTTTCAGGCAAAATAGTGGAATCAGGCAAAATAGTGAAATCAGCATATGGACTGTTCAGCATGCACAAAATACATGACAAACAGTGGTAACAGGTGTCCGGAAGAGTAAGCTTACATGTACCTTGTCTGGCGCGCCACACCTGCCATACATGTAGCTGCATCCAATTGCCTTTTTTAGAGGATAACACTTCTGTGTAACGAATCTAGGAAAAAAAGTCACAGGAAAAAAAGTCACAGTAAAAAAGTCACAGAAAAAAAGTCACAGGAAAAAAAGTCACAGGTAAAAAAGTCACAGGTAAAAAAGTCACAATTTATATTGTTGATAAGTGTGAAGAACTTGGCCATGAGATGTTTGTAGAAACGATCGTGACTGATTTCAAAGACATTTTTTTGCGCTCTTTGCTTGTCGTGTTTGGTAGAGACGTGGCAGCCAAAGGATGCTTCTACCACCTGACACAGTCCACCTGGCGACATGTCCAGACACTAGGACTAGTACCCCACTACAAGGCCTAACCCTCTCCATGAGAAGACCCCCCCCCCCCCCCCCGCCCCAATGTTCCCTCCTGAAGTTTGGAACGTACATGACGCAACCATGAACAGTGCCCCCTGCGGGGGATGGAACAACAAGTTCTACAATCTTGTCGGCCAACACCATCCATCCATCTGGAGAGTGGTGGAGTGGTTCCAGAAGGGATCAGCCACAGTCCAGACTGTCGTCGCCCAGGATGCCATCGGCAATCGACCCGTCAGAAAGGTCAAAAAGAAACTTGTAGACACAGCTACGAAATATGTGCAGGGATCGTGTCAGTGGTGCCGAATCCATCCCATTTTTCCTAGGTTTTTTTTTACCTAAGCAAATTTGTGACTTTTTTACTGTGACTTTTTTTCCTGTGACTTTTTTTCCTGTGACTTTTTTACCTAGGCAAATTTGTGACTTTTTTACTATGACTTTTTTTCCTGTGACTTTTTTTCCGCGCACCTGTGTAACTAGGCTATGTATATCACCTTCTGATTGTTTAGGCTATATTTCGACTTTTATAGAGCGTGTGCTCTTCAAGACTACATAATAAATCCAAATTATCCAGTGTAGTCTTGTTGATGTAAATGGGGCATTACAAGACTACAAGCTGATTTTCATCCCAGTTTTCTTGGTATCTTCTAAAATCTGATATTTGAATTCTAAACAAAAAGTTAAATGATATACTCTGTAAAAAATGATATACAATGAATCAGAGCCCAATTAACCGTTAAGCTAATAAGGCTATGTCCTTAGGCCCTTCAAAAATTGTGGCCCTTAAATCTGGCTGAGGGTCGAATAAATTTTCTTAGTCTTAGGTATCTGCAGTTTTGAGGATTATACACACCATTATTTGAAATAAATTCGCAGTTACTTTTTGTCATTTTGTTCTTCTTTAGCCCCATTTTCAATAAGCCCAGTTTAGGTGCAGAAGCGTAGGACGTTAAATCCCATTTCATTCATTCATTCTTTAGTAAACAACCTTAGGCCTTCAGTATCCTGTACACAGTTAGAAGTACCACTAAAAAGGCATATGCTAGAGCTAAATCTGCCTATTGCAAGTTATACAATGTTATACAAATTATTAATTAGACATTGATTAATTTACCAAGACCATAATCAACACTCAATGCTATCGGATTACTGCAATATATAAATAGATTTAAATACATTTTGGGATCAATGCGATTACTGTAAAAATGAATAATGGAGACTGTGTTCATTATCGTGACAACGGTAGTAATAAAAATCAAGGCTAGACTAAAATCGTTTCGTCAATATCTAGGTTCAGAGTGAAGTAATTTGACTAAAAATTTCGGCATGTTCTCTTTTAATTTTCTAAATTGTAACTATTATATTGAGAAATGTCAGCTCTTTATCTAATCACCCTAATGCCACTTTAATAAACAATGTCTGCTCTAATAATAATTCAAATCGATCAATTAATTCTACCTTACGTAATGGCTATTTTAAGTTTACATTGGTTTCTATTGATTTCACAATGTTTACTAATAATTTATGATAATTCTTCTATGTTTTTCACATGTATTTTTATACTCAGGCATGCTGAAACAATAATTATATAGTGTATTAAATAAAACAGTCGTTACATAGTTTGACTTTTGTAATTAGTTCAAAATTTTGTTTTACTTGTCTTTACTCAACTAAAATCTGGAAGAGTTGTTATAATTATCGTATTCTGGATGATGTGAGATTCTGAGATATTAGCCAATGAAGCGGTCTGTTACAGCGATTTATTGGTCTTTTGATCCACGGAAATGTGGGTAAACCACTAGAAATGTCAACGTGAATTCCTATATCATACAGCTGAGATTAGATGTAGAATACTGGAGTCTGCCAAGGTTTGCCTAATGCACTCCATACATGTATGTCTTAATTTCAAGAGTCATTTTCCTAGGTTAATTGTTAAATGCAAAACGAATTGGGTGTATAATAACATTGTCTACATGGGGGAGGGGATCACCATGGGTAAGACGCTAGCTTGCTAGCCTGAAGGTAGGTTGTTCAATCCCTACATTGACTGAGAAAGTTCATCCATTTTTTGTTCCATAGTTCCCCCTAGTCAGTGATGCAGGACGGAGGGCCTGACAACGACAACTGTCTAGTCATTTGGATGGAATGAAAAACTAAGGTCCAGTGTACACATTGGCGTGCACATAAAAGATCCCTTGACAGTTGGAATTCGATATAAAAGTAGACCGCAGTGCAGCTGTTCGTGCAAAATTTCCCTCATAGCACACTGTATGGTGTATGCCCATTTTCCTTAAGTCAGCACAAGGTACATGTACCTTTTTATGGATACACAATTACTGAGTTTGATACTAAACGACGTTTCGACAAGGATACTCTTGTCTTTATCAAGCAAATGATACAAATATTTGAGTTGTGGGCAAATAAATACAGAATATGCAACGAAGATAATTATCAAATGCAATTATGTCAGGTCATCAGATTAGAAATGGTTCCACTACTGCTGTCTTCCGTCTTACTCCAGTCGCAGTAGTGGTTTTTACTACAGAGTTCCTTTGCGCAAGTTTTTTAGTCAAATGACTGCAAAAAGTTTACTGGCCTATAGCTCGCTTAATTTACAACTAAACTGGCCCAAAACAGTACTGCATGTAGCTTAACATATAATAAATCAATTCTTATTTAAATAAAGGTGAGGCTTTACCGCACAATTATATGATTTGATGAAACCCGTCTCCTACGCGAAATTTTAACTGGCCGACCGTCATGGCCGCAAGTTGCATAATACGTCATTAGGCCTACAACCTAAACAGCGCTATGCAGAGAAAAACTGTTCGGTAACTATTTTAATGGTCTAGTCGTCACTATTTGTGATAGAATTACTTATTCTAATACAAACTGTAATGATGTGTGTTGACAGTTGTGCGTTTGAACCTATTTGAACTTGCGTAAGGGGTCTTGGACTGTACCAATTGTTACCTTAAACACAGTTTAAGGTAACAAGTATAGTTACTAGTCATCAGATCAGTTCGGAGCAGAAAAGTATGACGTTAAACCCCATTTCATTTTTTCTGCATGGAGTCATTAAACTGACAGTATACAGTATATGTATGTCCTAGTTAGACTTTTCAGTAAATTGTGTACATGTATCACATGTATAATGCATGTTTAATAGTTTCACATGCTTCACACATGTTCTCACAGTAATTCTATCAATTTATATAAAACTTTGAATAATAAAACTATATTGATTAGTAACATACAAGTGTATTAAATACCATGGTATTCACTGTTTTATTTATAGAAACTGATGGCAGGACACATATATACATATACCGACTGAAGTCACTGAGCTATGTTTTCGTCCTGTATGCCTAAACTACTTGCAGGTTTTGATGGCGGAATGGGTAGCATGTGCTCGCTGTATCATAAGGTCTGTCATTGAGTCAACTGGTGCTGTTTCGATTCCCCGGTTGTACGTGGCAACCTTGTGTGTTATTTTCGGGTCCTCCGGTATAAAAGACCCCAAGGCGCAATCGAATTATTGAAATAAAATTGAACTATATTGTTAGTCCCCAAATGACCTAGTTTGTGTCGAGTGGACGTTAAACCCCATTTCTCTCTGAATCTGATCTCCCTGAACTTAACTAACCTACTTAATTTGAAAAATGTTGTCATTAAATAGATAGTACAGATATATTATATTAGGAAGTGGAGAAGAAGGAAATAAAGATATGAATAGATTATATAGAGAGAGAAATGGGGTTTAAGGTCCAGTCGACACAAACTAGGTCAAATTTGGGACTAACATGGTTTAATTTTATTTCAATAATTCGCTTGCGCATAGGGGTCTTTAGCAGTGGGAGGAAACTGGAGGATGCGGTGAAAACCCATGAGGTCAGAGAATAGATTATAACTAACAGAAATTGAAATAGTTAACATGATTTATTCATTAAAAGAACTAATTAGACATACATGTACCTCCCAGTGGATAACTCCCAGTGGTATACATGACGTCTACATGTATATAAGTAAAGTTAATACATGTATTTACCCATGCAATATAATTACATGTACATAAAGATAAATATTCATGCTGCCTTTCAAATTCTTGGCAGTTAAACAAGTTATTCAAATAATTTAATTACAGGATACTGACTACATGTATCTGAATGTCTTGTATTAAGCGGTGGACACACTGGCAGTCAATCAATCGGTGCCGGATTACATTCAGCGGAATGAGTGGACACCAGTTGATTGCATCACATAATTAAACATGGTAGCCACCATGTCTTCAAACAATCATGTGACTTCTAGATATCAGTGCTGATGGCTAATGAATTCTACAATCGGGTGAATGCTTCGGCAAAGTGTACATACTAGGCAAATATATCAAACATGTTCGATTTGGGCAAATATATCAAACATGTTCGATTTGGGCAAATAGAAATCACCCAAATGACAATGAACACACTAGGCGAATTTTTGCAGCGGTTTATTCGTCCATGTGTCCACTACTTTAGAAAAATGAATTTGAAAAAATATTCTGGGGAATCTCCAAGTTGGCCACCATGTCATGTGACTTCTCATGGTTAATGAATTCTACAATAGGCTGAATGCTTCAGCAAGGCGGACATTAGGCAAATATATAAAACATGTTAGATTTGGTCGAATAGAAATAGACCAAATGACAATGGACACACTATACGAATTTTGGTGGCGGTTGATTCTGCCGTGTGTCCACTACTTTAGAAAAATGAATTTGAAAAAATATTCTGGGGAATCTCCAAGTTGGCCACCATGTCATGTGACTTCTCGTGGTTAATGAATTCTACAATAGGCTGAATGCTTCGGCAAAGCGGACATTAGGCAAATATATCAAACATGTTGGATTTGGTCGAAATAGAAATAGACCAAATGATCTCGACAATGGACACACTATACGAATTTTGGTGGCGGTTGATTCGTCCGTGTGTCCACTACTTTAGAAAAACAAATTTGAAAAAATATTCTGGGGAATCTCCAAGTTGGCAACACGACTACTCGTTAGGCTTTAGCAAGCTTTATAATATAGCAAGCTTTAGCTTAAACTGCCATAGTAAATAGGATAAATTAGATAATTATACAATTAATTACATGACTGTAATATTAATGTAGTATGTCTACATGCAAATACTAGGTGTGGTTTATTTATAATATAATATAAATTAATAACAATAGTGCTACTTCAACAAATCTACTGATAGATCAAGGATATGTCTTAGTGCAGATCAAGGATATGTCTTGGTGTAGATTGACATGTACATGTAAGTAAGAGTATGGTATTCATTATCTACTCATACAATTGATGATATACATGTACACTACTAACTACACCTCAATATATATACACCTTTATAGATATCTAACACAAGTAATACTCTCTAACAGTAGATACATGTAGAACAGTATGGAGAGAGACAGAGAATTTTGAGACTAACATAAAGTTTAATTTTATTTCAATAATTTTCTTGGGCGTAATGGTCTTTAGCAGTGGGAGGAAACTGAAGGTTCCGGAGAAAACCCACATGGTTAGGCAGGCGACCTCACTCATTGTCAGTTGCAACAGAGGAAATTGAGAGAGAGAGGTTTAACCTCCACTCGGCACAAACTAGGTCATTTTGGGACTAACATACATGTATGGTTTACTTTTGTCTCAATAATTCGCTAGCGCGTCGCAGTCTTTAGCAGTGTGAGGAAATCCTAGGTCCCAGAGAAAACCCACAAGATTTGACTTCCTGGGAATCAAAACCACGCCAGTTGACTCAATGACAGACCGTATGATACAGCTACTCTCACGCTAACCATTCGACCATCCAACCCCTGACAATATAGAGAGAACAAGAGAAAAAAAATTTTGTGTTCATGAGCAAAGTATGGCATTCATTATATATACTAATGAACTTGATGGTGTTAATTATCTTTACCAGTAAGTTATACCATGTACCTACAAATACATGTATAACGTACTTCTTGTGCTTTTGATCTTTCGTATTGTTATTTCGGCCTGGATTCGCTTGATGTTTTGGTAACTTTTTGTGTGGGTGCAAGTATCTGAAAAGGATTTTATTATACTGTATGGGGAGTAGATTTAATAAATACCAGTTTTGGTAAAATTTTGTGTGGGTGCCAGTACATTGGATCTGAAATGGATTTTATTATACTATATAGGGAGTAAATTTAATATGTACCAGGGCCTTCAAAAAGATTGGCCTGAAAATTGTTTCAGGGACAAACTCCCATTTTGCCCTGCTACATTGACAGCCCAATTTGATTCCACAGGTGTGAAAAGAACATGCCCAGTAAACATCGTTCTATTTTTAATGTAGGCTCGTAATAAATTGCAAATTATAATCTATTTATTGGAGGCTGTAGATTGTGTATTTTGTTGAGGTCAGCTGTCAGCACACACCTGTGGTTGGAAATAAACATTCCAGTACATCTGTTGGTAGTTCGTAGATTATAAAATCATAAAACAATCATGTCCAATCTTTTCCTGGAATGAAAACATCACTTTATTATATTATAGACATCTACGGTTGCTGGAATCAGACAAACACCAACATTTCTCAAATTCAGAATCTGAAAACTCCTTTTCTTCAATTGGTTGGGACTTAGGAACCAAAATGTATTATAATTGTAAGTGTAGGGATGAAAAACTGAGGTCCCGTCTACACATTGGCGTGCATGTAAAGATCCCTTGACAGTTGGAATTCGATATAGACTAGACCGCTGTTCAAGCAAAATTTCCTACGTAGCACACTATATAGTGTGTGCCCAAACTATGTCATTTCAGGACTAACATATGGTTTAATTTTATTTCAATAATTTGCTTGTGCGTAGGGGTCTTTAGCAGTGGGAGAAAAACTGGAGGACCCACAGAAAACCCACGAGGTTGGACAGGCGACCCCACTCCTTGTCACGTACATGTACAACTGTGGATTCGAAACCACGCCAGTTGACTCCCTGGGATAATCAAGATGAGCCACTTCAAAATATGAGTAGTCCCGAAATGACCTAGTTTGTGTTCAGTTGACGTTTAACCCCATTTCTCTCTCTCTCTCTCTCAAAATATGAGAGAAATTTTATTTAGTTTTTAGGGGGATACAACTTTTGCTGACCTTTGTTCAGAGTAGAAATTTCCATATATTGTTAGTGTAGATTGCAGAAAAGTAGAATGTCAAACCCCATTTCATTTAGTTAGTGTAGATATAAATATACATGTATCAGTTTGATGGATAATGACCGAGATAATGTATTCAGTTTTTAGGGTGATACAAATTATTTGCTCATGTTGAGTTAGCTCCACTGAATCTTTGTGTTGAGTGGAAATTTTGTTGAAAATTCCCATGCTATGTATTGTTAGTGTAAATATAGATATCTGATTACACAAAATTCCAAGAATTCTGGTCTGAAACCAGAATATACTGCAATGAGAAGGCATGGTGTACACTAGTCTTAATGAGTGTGAGTGTAAGCACATGTAAGAAGATCAAAGAATTGTGGTGATAATCCACCATGTAACAGATTTTCATTATGAATCAAGTTTAGAAAAGTAGATTATGCAATAAACATATTTTTAGTTGGTTCTTACATTTGAACCTTTAAAATGAGGTTTTAGTTACGTAACAATGTTGATTCTTACCCTAATGAGTGTAATAAGCACTTGTAAGAAGATCAAAGAATTATTTCACATGTATATGGTGGATTGGTGATAATCCGCTACACATAACAGATTTTCATTATGAATCAAGTTTAGAAAAGCACATTGTGCAATAAACTTATTTTTAGTTGGTTCTTATCTTTAAAATCAGGTTTTAGTTACGTAACAATGATGATTCTTACCAGAAAATTAGATCACTATGTAGATAATGAATGATAATCTGTATACTTACATACATATGTATAACAGATATATATATATATACTAATATACTGTACTTATTTACTTAATAATAATCTCCACTGTGTTTATTTTAGTTAAAGTAACAATGCATGATTTGTATTTTGGCTTAATCCATGCTAATATATACCGTACTCAGATTGATTATTTACGTAACATTTAAACTTAAAGATATTATAGTTAAAAGTTGAATAAAGAGTTGGTCGTTCTTGCTATAATAATTCAAAAATAGATAATAAAAAAAGAAAATATTGAAAATTTTAGCCAAATTACTTCATTCTGAGAGAAATTATCACTGTTTATTGTTTTGACAAGAATTGTGCATAGTGGTAACTAGCACACTGGTATATCTGTGATTTAGCCTTGATTTCCTATTTATAAATTAAATTTTTAAATGGCAAACCATTATAATCTGGTTAATATCATTCGCGAGTATCCCATGCCATCGAGAGTTGATTAGGGTCTTGTTTTGTTAATAAATCCCTAATTAATAGTTTTAATAACATTTCAGGCCTAAAGAAAGACCTGCATCAATAGGCAGATTTATCTCTTGTATAATGTATGTTTAATTAAGAAAGCAAAATCAAAAAACCAATGCAAGATAAATTGTCTGTTATAGATTCAGTTGGATTTAAAACAAGCCCATCAGTTTGGTTCATGGCAATAAAGATGGCAGTATGCTTGTTTCATAGGCAGCAGCATAGATAGATGGAATTTTTAATTCCTCAGATCTTTGTAAATACTAAACAATTTTGGGCTAATATTCCTATTAGACATCACGGTTCACAATATTGGGGTTTGCCAGCGTTTATACAGCGGTAAAATCACACACAGTCGGTGCAGAAATGTCAGTTGTTTCTTTTCATTTTATTGCGTTAAAAAAATTCTCGCATAATGCTATAAACAGATTATTTTTTTTACCACAGTCAAGAATTTGGTCTTTTGTGATTATGAATAAAAGGATATCCTAGTTTATTAATATCTAAAAATTCAAAAGTTTTGAAAAGATCAGTTTTTGACATAAGAGAACTTGCTATATGCTAACATCAAAAGAAAAAGAAAGCTGTGTTTGTATACAATCACATAAATAAATTGTAGACTTTTTGAAGTTTATCGAGTGTGGAGGTCTTCAGTCATTGCAAACCTGTTGATAGAACACACATGTTGACATCAAAGGGTAAAACTTCATATTGCTGGTGTAATCTTTACCTAATCAAAACTGTTTGATTTTATGCGCCATGTATGTAATTCTTTGATATTTCCCCATGAAATATGTATAGAAATCATAGACTAGTCCATATTGTATAAATTTCAAAGTGTTTGTTACAAGTTAAACTACAATGATCATTAATGCAGCACCCTGCTGTCTGGAAACCTATGGTTAGTTTAAAATATCATGCATTTTTTTCATTTTTCGTAAAATATTAAATTTCAAAGGCCTTCATCTATGCTAATATGTTCACAGACAGATAAACATTTATTTATTTATTATTACATATATTTATATAGCGCTCCTTTCATGATAAACATGTTTAGATACACTTTACAATAAAATATAATATCAACAAGGGATAATATCACACAATATAGAATAGAAAAAGGATGTTAAAAAAAATCTATTTATCGGTCATGTAAATATAGAATAAGATAAAATGAAAATAACAGCGCTTAATAACATCCTAGCTTGGACTCGATGGTATTTAAAATACGCACATCAGTTTGGTTCACTCAAATACAGATGATCTTCGTATTGTTACCTAAGGAACAGGATAGATCGATGGAATTTTCAATTTATCTTTTTTTTTTGTACATGCTGAATGGACTTGAAATATTTTTGGATTAATTTGCCTACTAGAGATTCAACTATTCACAGGGGATTCTACATGCATAAAGTCTCTAATGTTTTAATATAAATTCATCTAAGAGACGTAACTATTCAACTAGCCATATACATGTAATCAATAGCTATCATACATACATGTTGTTATCTATGGCCAATACATGTAACAGTAATCTACAATCAATACACATCTACAACCAATACACATCTACAACTAATACACATACACATAACTGTATTCTACCAATTGACATAGCTGTACTCTACAACCAAACCAATACACGTACACATAACTGCACTCTACAATCAATAAACAACTTTCAACTATTACACATAACTATAAATTAAACTACAAACGAAACACATCTACAACCAATACAAATAACTATATAACTTTTAACTACAACCAATACACATCTACAACCAATACACATACACATAACTATCAACTACACACATACTGTACTCTACAACCAATACCCATAACTATATAACTATAAACTACAACCAATACAAATCTACAACCAATACACATACACGTAACTCTGTATTCTACTACCATCAAACATAACAGTAATCTACATTCAATGCACATACATGTATCACTTCTGTGGAAGCAGACGTTAAAACAGAAAGCAAGCAATGCACATAACTGTATTCTACAACCAGCACACACATCAGTAGGGTACGTACATGTACACTGAAATAAACAACTAAATAAATAAAAAGAATGCAACAATTATTCAAAGAGCAGCTCGATGAATAGTGAACTTTTAAAATAAACAAGATGAGGTTTCTGGTCAGATAGATAGATTAATTCTCTTATACAGTCTATGACTTGTATAATACACAAGATTGTCCAGATGAGAGACTAATTGATTCTAGTTGAAAGAGAAGAGATATCTCTGTTCCTACAAATACCTCCTGCTTTTACAAACAGTAGGGGTAAAAACTTAAATATTTCAATTTGAATGCCATATTTTATTGTTAATGTGAAAGGCACTTAAAGTTAAAATGTTTCAGATTGCTTTCTGAAGAACATACATGATGTATCTATTTAAAGCATAATGTATGTATGACGTAAGAAAAACTGAAAAGTTCGTGGATATGAAGATTAATTAAAGCCCTGTAACTGTCAGACATACTTACACCCTGGCCTTGTACTATAGAGAAGAAAGTCAATGGGCATCCATGTACAAGGAATCTAGTTGAACCGAAAAAACAAAATTCCACACCCAAAATAAATCACCAAATTTTGCTGTAGTTAAATGACACACTTGTATCTGTTCATAATCAATCTGGGGGGTTGGATGGCCTAATGGTTAGGTTGTGTCCGTTGTATAATGACAAGGAGTAGGGAAGCCTATCCAACCTCGAGGACTTTCCCCGGGTCCTCCGGTTTCTTCCCCCGACTAAAGATTCCTATGCGCAAGTGAATTAATGAAATAAGATTGAACCATATATTAGTCCCAAAATGACCTAGTTTGTGTCGAGTAGACAATAAACCCCATTCTCTTTCTCTCTCTCTCTCCCTCTCCCCCCTCTCTCTCTCTCCCTCTCCCCCTCTCTCTCTCCTTCCCTCCCCCCCTCTCTCTCTCTGTGAGGATTCCTATAGCTGTAAAATCATATGAGGCAGGAGGATAATAGTTTAAAGTTTAACTATATTGATATGTACAGTGGATAGTTACGCATCAAATTTATGTTACCAAAAATATGAGTACAAGCTTACTCTTGTGGACACCTGTTACCACTGTTTGTCTTATATTTTGTACAGGGTGAACATTCCATATTAGGTTTATTACAGTAATAACACTGTTATACCTGATTACACTATTATACCTGATAACACTATTTTGCCTATACTGTTTTATTAGAACTTTGAATTTTGTCTAATGGTTTAGATTGTTAGACTTGGTTTTATTATCTCGAATTTTGCATGGTCAACCACATACGAGCTTTGAAGCAAGACCTTGCCAGATGTTGTTGCTCCATCTGTGGCCAACTGACTAACGATATTTAATTTTGTTAGCAGCTAAGGAGAATGATATAGGTCTAGTAAATGATAAAAGATAGTCAATGACTGACATCTTCTTCAAGCTGACAAATGATATAGATATAGATTGGAAGATATAAATATATCTGATTCGACACTATGTATAGAATCTAAGTTAATCACTTGTCAGCGACTACCTCGTAAATCAACATTAAGCTAATATTTTACATTTCTGGACATAAAACTGTGGTAAAATATTCAATATTTTCTGTTTAATCATACAGAGATTCGACATCTATCTTGATAAATGGTCTATATCTCTCGTTTATCTTGATTTGTTGTCAATTTGAGAAAATTAAATCTATTTATTAAGTGCAGGAGACCCCACACAAACACAAATAGAGACATTTGTTTAGTGTAAATTATTATCAGAACGGGGCCTAATTTAAGGTTTTATTGGCAAAGCACGGTTTCTAGTGTTTTGGGATTCTTTGAAATTTCCAGAATTTGACTTCAGATAACACGATATCACACTTACTATTTTATAACCAAAATATAACAGAATTATATTTATAACCTTATGTCGACAGAAACGCCCAAAGTCGATCCAAGGGCAAACGAACCTTCACTGTCACCTGCACCTGACGAGGTTCCACTATGTAATTTCCGTACTTTAGGTATTGGTGGGAGGAATCTGTCAACAATACAAAACTTTTAAAACAGAAATTGAAATATTGAAATAAAATTTAGTCCTGAAATGACCCAGTTTGTGTCAGTGAACGTTGGTGGGAATCGTCAACAATACTAAACTTTTAAAAAGGAAATTAAAATATTGAAATAAAATTTAGCCCTGAAATGACACAGTTTGTTTCAGTGGATGTTAAACCCCATTTCTCTCTCTCTCTCTCTCTCTCTTCCTCTCCAGTCAGTCAAAACTGGCAGATATGACTGAAATCAGAGCCATAAATGTAACTATGGAAAACACTGGATGTTTTGTAATGCATGTATTAGATATATAAATTTATCAATATCACTTTATATCATCTGGGCTGATATTTTTTAACCATTTGTTTCGAGTAACATGTGGTCTGTAAAGATCTTAATTCGAACAAAGATTCCATTCATTCATGATACGTTCTGTAAATGCACACGGCTTGAATACCGTTCCTTCCTATTATCGATGTGTTTTCAACCCAGCTTCAAATCAATTTCAGACATCCTTATCTTCTCCTTGGTTAAAGATTGGATTTGACATGTGGCCATTAACTATGAATATATTTATTGATGTAAAAAACATAACGTTATAATTTAGGTCTGAAAGAGTTTGACAGTTTCATGATAACTAACTTATTGACGCGATGAATATTGTTCCCTTTCCACACTAAGACTTGTGTGATATTGCAGATAATGCTCACTATATGGCTTGTTATAAATAAATCTGCGAGATTAAGATAATCTGGCAATAATCATTGAAGGAAACCAAGCACAGTATGCTATCAGTTCAGTTCTGTTCTTGGGTTGAAAATAACAGTTATGTTTATTATTGGTTGTAGTTCATTGTCAGTAACAGTTATGTTTGTTGGTTCTTAATTACAGTAGTGGTTAATTGGTTCTAGATAATGGTGTAGGTTATATTATATATTTGTATTACATATATTAGTTGTAGATTGCAGTTGTACAAAATTTGTGTATACGTTGCAGATTGCAGTTGTATGGTATAGTTATTTGTATTGATTGTAGATAAGCTATATGTTGTATTGGTTGTAGATTGCAGTTATGTGTATATTGGTTGTAGATTGCAGTTTCATGTTGTTTTTTTGTAGAGTTCAGTTATGTTTATTGATTGTATATATTTAATAAAGAATATAAGTTTATTACGCAAGCTGACCATATGAAGTTATTTCCCAGACTCACAAACACAGACATTTGAATTAATTGTATGTTTGACCCCTGCATTTGGAAAAAATTTCATCTAGATTTTCTGGCATGGTTTCCCCTTGTTGTTAGTGATGCAGGACGGAAAGGTATGAAAAGCCTGAGGACCTGTGTACTCATTGACATGCACGTAAAGTATCCCTTGGCAGTTAGAATTCAATATAAGAGTAGGTTGTAGTTCCGCTGCCCAGGCAAATTTCCCTAATAGCACAATGTGTGACGTAAAATAATTGTAGTTACTAAGTTGTAAATGTATAATTGGGATTGATATATACTTGCTACTTAAATAACTGACATGTTTATAAAGACGATTGGAAAACATCCAACATCCAATTGATTGTTCTATGAACTGATAACATTATTTACCTAATTGTCCTTGTAAAAATCAATTAGTATTTTACTCCCTGGTTATTTTTATCTTTCAAGACATCAGTCCTATATTAATAAAGCATGCAAGGATCCATTAGTTAAAACCACTTACAACGATCGCAGCTGTTTCAGCAATGTAAAATAAAATTTACTGGGTTGTTAACATGACATATATCAGTTTTATATGTCATTAAAGTAACCATGCCTCATGTGCACTTTCGCTTAAATATCAAATTTCTCACAGTTTAATCCATGCTATTTTGTATACGCATTGATTATTTAACAAAAACCATACATTATTAAACATACATTATGAAAGAGCTAAATCGGTCTATTGTAAGTCTTTCTTTTCTGTTGGCCTGAAATGTTATCGAAATTATTAATTACGTATCGGTAACTTATCCAGACCATAGTCGTCATCGCTAGCCTGCAATATTTACTGGATTAGAACCGGGTCTGTTGCTGCTGATTGAATCAAAAAATGGATAATTAACGTACTGCCTTTAGTAATGATGATCGAGGCCGGGCCAGGCCCAAAATTCTATCTCTACTCTCGGTTCAGGGTAGATCAATTTGAATTAAATTTTCAGCAAATTTCCTTTACATTATCTAGTTTTTAACAATCATAGTGAGAACTGCCATCTCTTTATCTAATCCCCCGTAATATAGCTTTAATTAAGAAAACAAAATCAAAATAAAAGTGCCATATTGACCAAAAAATGCTCCAAACCCATTTTGCGCATGAGCATTGAATCTGTGTTTCTTGGAGATTTTTTTTATGGCTAGTGCCAATGTTTCATTCATTCTGCTAGCATATTTATACTGTAGGGTGAGGCTGAGATACAAGCGAGTTGCCCACGTAAATAGAACATTATCTTATATTTGTTGATTCAGGTATTTATCAATCAGCAGTCGGTTATCTGACTTTCTACCAACCTTTCCTTTTTATTTCTGATGCGTTCTTTCTTTGTACACTTCGCATATATCGTGAAATTGTTTACTTATTACCTTCGATTCGAAACTATGAATTTGTTCGTGCTTGTTTTGAGAATACATATTTGATGTTGAGCTATGTGAATTTGTATGTTTGTTATATAGACGTTATATGGTAGTCAGAACTTTACAGATATAGAAATTATGAATTATTTAAAGATACTAAGGGAGATGAGATGAAGAGTTGGCAGTTCTCACTATAATAGATATACAATTAATTATGAATAATTTAAAGATACTATGGGAGATTAGATAAAGAGTAGGCAGCTATCACTCTAATAGTTAAAAACTAGATAATGTTATGGGAATTTGCTGAATTTCACTCAAATTGATCCACTATGAACCATGAATTAAGTGATTAAAATTTTCGCCTAGCCTCGGTCATCATTACTATCAGTACAATTAAAATCATAGTTTTGAGTATTCGTTCTTGATTAAATCATGAAGGGAAGTTTAGCAGAAAATCGGATAGTAATCCACTAAATATCACAGTGTTGATTAATGTTACGGATACGTTAATTAATGTCTTATTGATAATTAGGATAAGATTCCAGGCCTAAAGAAAGAGCTGCAATAGGCATATTGCATGTTTAATACCATGAATATTTTGTAGTATATTTTTGTCTGTATGTCCATATGTCATTACGTTGTCCACAATTGAACTTGTGGACACTCTAGATGCTAAAGTTATTATCCAATGTTTTCCAATGCAAGGGTTATGCAAGGGTTATGCCCCTTGATATCTTTGAAAAGTCTTGTGAACACACTATGGGGATGCTTGATTCACAGTCCAGAACGTCCTGAATTGACAGAATTGCAATCGAGTGGAACTCTAGTGACGCGGAACTAAGTCCTGCTCAGTTCTGTCAGTCACTCAGTCCCTATTACGGAGGTGGTGTGAGTAGAATGAGCGTAATTTAACACAACTAATAGGTTTCGGCTGCATGATTGGTTATCCAGTTGACGCATGCGTTGTTGCCCAACTACTCCTTTTCACTTGTCATTATTTTTTAAAAGAGATTTCAATTCCGTCACGTTCGATCTAGTCTGCCCTATAAGTTATGTTTATTATCCCTTGAAGTTGAAGACCTTATCCAAGAAAATTAGTCTTGAATAAAGGTGATTTGATGTGCTGATAAAATGGTTTTAATTAAATGATCTCATCTATAATATTTTTTAATACTGGTTTGTTCTCCCTACATCACAAAGTTTCACATGCTTTGTTTAGTTCTAAATTTTGCACAAATGTTTGATAGTAACCTTGCATGCCATGTGACCTAATACGAAGGGCCACTTGTGATGATATTTTGATTGAAAATGTAGCTAAATGATTGAAGATAACAATTAGTTAGTTGAAAGTCCTTAAATTTTGACGCATTTTGGGAACTTTTAGAAATATCTCTTAAACTGTTTGCGGTCTAAAGTAACCCCCAGAATCTAAAGTAGCCTCGCTCTACAGTACCACTTTCAGTTTCAGAGTTATGCTACTTCCACTTCATGGGAGAGTTGGATGGTCGAATGGTTAGCACGTGTGCGCTGTATCATAAAGCCTGTCATTGAGTCAACTGGCGTGGTTTCAAATCCCTGGTTATGCTACTTCCAGTTCATGGCTATACGTATGCTATTTCCGTTCAGCTGCTAATGTCGCATATTTGTTTAATATCCAAACATGTACTAGTTTGTTTGAAGTAGATGGTAACCCCATTTCTCTCTCATATTTTTATCTGCCTAACCTAAAGTGAAATGTGGTGGTTTATTGTTGCTATTCTGTCGGTTACATTTGATTATTACTTCATGAATTGCTGCCCTTGATTAGTTTTTAGAGTCTTTTAAATGCTTCTATTACATTCAAAAGAATAAAAATGTGACTGCTAGGATGACTTATTACATGTTTTGTTACATGGCAACCTATCTTTTCTCTATTTTCTTGCCTTCTTGAATTAAATATGTACATTACTTCCTTAATTAGATACTAGAATGAAATCTTGATCGTATGCAATGTGCTATCTAATGGTGTTCGAGCTGCATGATTTGTGGTTGTAACATGAACATCAATGATTGTTTTATCCAAGCATGATGTCAGTCTAAAGGAAATAAACTTCTGCTTAATAAAGAACTGAATGTAGTAGATATTGACTGTTGTAGTACATTTACGTCTGGCGACTATAAATTTAAGATAAGCTAGAAACAATATGTTGAATACTTCTGATCAATGGTCTGTGGTTGCCAAGAATGGCCGCTCATCATTCCAGATATTGATAACGGATATAACTATATATATATATATAGGACTGTTCACTAACTATACATGTAGCTGGTATGTTGAGTCGCAGTACTGAAAGTAGTGGAAAGTATTTAATGAAAGATAGGAGTACTATAATCTATCTAATCAAGTTGGGCCTGGAATTGGTATGATTCTGCCTGTTGTTTAGTTAGAAATGATTACACAGACTATCAGACATTTTTCTGAGATTATGACAACAGAACCATGTTACATATTTATCCACAAAACATTCCAAAATGTTCTGTGTCTTGCTTATTTTGATTAATAGATCAAAAAATATATTCTATGATTAATATTTGTGTCAAGGTTGCTTTTGTAGATGTGACAGTCAAAGAATGTTTTCCCAACTTTTTTCGGTTGTACGTGGCAAGGAGTAGGGTTGCCTGTCCAACCTCGTGTGTTTTCTCCCACTGCTGTAGACCCCTACGTGCAAGCAAATTATTGAAATAAAATAAAACCATATGTTAGTCCCGAATTGACCTACAAAGTTTGTGCCGAGTGGACATTAAATCTCATTTTTTCTCTCTCCCACCATTTTAAATTGTGACACCAAACACAGTTTCCTTTTGAAAGTCTTGGGGTGCAAAACAGCTGTTTTTGTCTGGTGATAAGCTAAATGCACGTTGAGCAGTAACTTTGATGGAATTGTGCACAATATACTCGTAAATAGTATAAGCCACCCTGTATACCATTCAGAGACCAGTCTTGATGTTGTGGACCAATATATACGGTATTACAAAAAAGATGTATATTATTAGACTTTAGTTTTGATATCGTCAGTCATGTTCTGTAACAAGTAACTGCATCGGTAAAATGTATAAAAAAAATACATGAAGTCTAAAAACTAATTTGCACATTAGATCATTGAGTGTGTAATTGAGTCAAGTGGTGTACTTTTGATTCCCCGCTTGGTGGTTTTTAGTCCCGAAATGACCTACTTTGTATCGAGTGGTTTAATTCAGTTCATACTAAAGTAGCAAGTTCATCTAGAATAGTCCTGTGGTTTCCCATAGAGCTTCATCAAGTTGCGATCATTAACACCTGATTCTGGTCATAAACAGTAGATGCCCATGACGAACGGTCCGCAAGAGAAGATAACTCAAGCTGTGTTTGACCCTGTGAGGGTAAACATTCAATGCCAGTCCCTCAAGTTACTAGATAAAGGTCAGTTAGGGTGATAAAAATGAATGAATGAAATGGGGTTTAATGTCCTACTGTTATGCACTTAACCTGTGCTAATTGAAGACTGGCATACGCCATACAGTGTGCTATGAGGGAAATTTTTGCCCGGCCAGCGGCGCTACGGCCTACTCTTATATCGAATTCCAACTGCCAAGGGATCTTTTACGTGCACTCCAATGTGTACACGGGACCTCGGTGTTTTGTCCCATCCGAACGACTAGGCAACTGTCCTTGTCAGGCCCTCCTTCTGCATCACTGACAAGGGGAAATCACGTCGGAAAGTCGAGATGAACTTTCTCGACCAATGCAGGGATCGAACACCCGACCTCCAGGCTAACCGAAGCAGGGTTACCGAAATTAATTGTCTGTCTTAGCCTAAATTTACTAGATGAGGATTATTTAGGGGAATAAGGGATCTCACCTGTGACGCAGGGTTAGCTAAATTGAATGTTAGTCTTTGCCTAAACTTACTAGATGAGGGTCGGTGGAGGTTGATAATTGGGTTGACGTTTTGGCCTGAACCTCCTGCTTCCACCTGTGAAGCAGGTTTACCTACATGTTAGTATCTTGATTAATTGTTGCTAATAGTTTTTTTGGTTTAAAATATGTGTAGAATTTTTCGAGTGGCCTATAATACTTACATTACTGGTACTGTAAGAGTCATTATCTCATGCCATTACCTTTTGATATATAGCCAAACTATAGACGTATAGAGATTAGCCATAAACATAAGAGGAAGAAGAAATAGGCAATTAGCAGAAACCTGTCGGAACACAACCTAATTTATATTCATCTCAGAATACTTCCTCTTTTACTAATATTATTTGTTTACATTTATATTTTCTCGTAATAAATAAGTAATTTTCTTTTGCGTTGGACATAAATAATATTTGATGAGAGAATAGAAATATGGCTCCTTCCTATCTACAGGATATTGTTCATCCATGTGTTCCCACCTGGTCCCTGCGTTCCACTCATCAATGTCTGCTTGAGACACACAAATTCTGATTGAAATCTTTTTCATATATCTTTGCAATGCTTTGGAATCTAGTGCCCCTAAAACTAAATTCTGCTGAAATACTAACTTCATTTAAATCAAGACCCAGCTTTTCAAACGTTAAATGTGCGTTTTGTGTTCTGATGTGTTTGGTGTGTGGTCAGTGCTTAGAGCATTTCCCTATGGTGATGTGGATGTTAGCGCATTATGAGACTCATTATTATTAATATTTAATAAATATGATATATATATATATATCCTTATTTGGAAATTAATCTTCAGATAATGGTTACTGAAGATTTCTGGTAAGAGATGACAAATCACTTGTAGTTTGTCAACTTTATGGCATGAACCTAGTAACAGCTAATAGAAAATATAATCGTCTTTTTGAGGACCCATGCAAAGGAATAGAAAATATAATTGTTTTGAGGACCCATGCAAAGGAAGCATTGGTATAGGCTGATACATATTTATTGTAAATTCATCGCAAATTAAGGATATTGTTATGTAAGATTGAGATAAAGAGCTGTCCGTTATGGCTATATTAGTTCTGAAATAGATACCGTTAATGAAAAATTAATATATACTGAAAATTTCAGTCAGATTACATTATTCTGAGCGAAGTTATGAGTGTTTGAAGTTTTGACAATATAGTCTTGATTGTTAAGTACCATTGCTGGGAATAACGGCTTTAAATGGACCTAACAAAATGTCAGGCACTAATGAAATAGTACCTGACATTTTCAACTAACTGTCAAACATGTATTAATAATATCAATAAAAGACAAATCAATGCCTGACAAAGTGCCAGGCACCAATGTTTTCTGCCTGACAAAGCTTGAATCCTTGCCTGACATTGTTATTTCCAGGCTTGGCTTATGATAATAAAGACATACTGGGTAGAGAAACACTAAAAAAAACACCTGCCGCACCCAATGTTAGACTGCATACGGCCCTGGTCTTTACTGCCGCCCGTCTTCAATTAGCCCAGGTTAGGTGCATAATAGGACGTTACACCCCATTTCAGTCATTCTTTACTGCCTTTTATGATGAGATTGGCTCTGGATCATTAATTAATATTTTTTTAAAGAGTACGCAATAAAAATGACAGTTATGAATAAATGAGGGGCTTGGCAAAAATTGTGTACATAGTATATGTTGTTGTCCAAGTTTCTGTGACCTGTAAGTAAAGGATAGAGCTCACTCAGATCATAAAATACCATATTACAAAAGATATACTTTAGTTAGATAGGTATATGATTACAGTGGTACACTTGTATAACAATACTTTATAATACTTATGATAATCTGATCACAAAATCATTGTGTCAGATACATTATGGGGCGTATACTCGATTGTTCTGAGTTTCTATATATGTTTATTTTGGTTCTGGTAGACAATTATGAAGAAGTACTATGTGATTATTAATAGATATGTTTGAGTTAAAATAAGATAGCCGATCAGGTTGAATGGAGTGGGTGGTACATATGTGACCTTTGATCGAAAAATATTCGAAAGTCGCTAGTCTTTTATGAGACTAAAATATTTTTTTAATGATATAACACCTATTTTGACAATAAAGCAAACTAATGTTTTTTTTATTTTATTTTTTAGTCTATTTGGACATTTTTTTTCTCATATATTTTTATCATAAACAATGACTTCTAACCCATTTTGCTGACACCGGTCAAATATCTTGTTAATTTCATAAGTAATCATTTGTAATTAGCTAGTCTTCTAGTCACTTTGACCAATTCAATTTGTCCACATTTGATACAAAATATTTTGCAAGAGTAGATGAGTGGCCCTTTAGGATACAGACCACCAATTATTTCAACCATCTCAGAACCCACAAATGTTTCACTTCTAGTCTTGTCTCAGTTTCTTTTGTCTTCTATCGCTTGGTCATTTTGGACGAATTTTTATACACCCACATTTTCAATCAAGGGATTAATTGAATTGACACTTTCTGCCTGCTTTGAATGAATATTCAAAAATGGTAAAAAAAACTGTTTTCAATCGTGAGATTTACAGTGTGTATTGTTTTTTATTTGTGGGCGTTTTTCATGTCATTTGTATTTAATTGAGTCAGTCATTGCTACAAGGATTAAACATCAGAAATTTATGTCTAAAGAGGCAGCAATGTTTCTTGTCAGAATAAGTTGAAACAGAACAGATATTTCATAAAAATGACATCTTAATCTTCTTAACATGTTGAAGAATTTTCTTATATAAGGAAAGATCGCAACAAGCTTAACATTTGGGTCCCTACTGATATCAACATTTCAAGATGGTATGTATTAAAGAGAAATAACCATAAGTATTAATCCGCTGATCATCATATGAGAGTTTTTGAATCCCATGCGAACTACATGAATATGGAAGTTAAATATCTAAAATGAATATCTGTCCAAAAATGGTTACATTCTGTTCGGTATTCACAAACAGATCAATTGAAAACTTGTTGGAGTTCAGCAACCTTTGCCGACGATGTAGCTGTGATATGGACAAAACAAACCAGTGCAACCTTGAAATATTTGGAAGCGATCAGCATTTTCTGCAGACATGTGTTAAGTAACTTGATAAGCCACTTTTGAATCCGATTGAGAGAGAGAGAAAGTCCACACAACACAAACCAGGTCATATTGGGACTATCATATGGTTTAATTTTATTTCAATAATTTGCTGGCGCGTAGGGGTCTTTAGCAGCGGGAGAAAACCCATGAGGTTGGACAGACGACCCTACTCTTTGTCACATACAACTGGGGATTTGAAACCACGCCAGTTGATTCAATGACAGGCTTTATGATACAGGGCGCATAAGATTAAACCTTGTGTTAGTCCTGAAATGACCTAGTTGTGTCGAGTGGACGTTAAACCCCATTTCTCTCTCTCTCTTAATTAAAAGTTAGATAATCAATTTAAGTACATTTAGGTATTGATATAGTCCCACGAAAATTAGATATGGTTGGAAAAATCCATGAATGAATCATTGACTTTTTATTTATATTAAATTCATAGTAACCACCACCTAATTAAACTGCATAATTCATTAAAAACTGCTATGGATGAGCTGTCATGTGGATGGGCTGATCTGCCTTCAATTTTTTAAAACAATGTAATCTGTACTCACAGATAATGAAAGCAAATTTACAATAGTCATATTATTGAACTGAAGTTCTGTAAGTGAATTATTTACTGATTGAAGTGGTTATGCCTCTTTTAACATCAACTTTGTTAGTGGATGATTAAAGTGGTAAAGCCTCTTTAACATCTAGATTTGTTTGTGAATTATTATCTGAATAAGTGGTAATGCCTCTTTAACATCAAGTTTTGTTAGTGGATCTTTTACTGAAGTGGTAACGCCTCTTTAACATCAAGTTTTGTAGATTATATTACGGAAGAATTGTGGTTTTTTTTAGGAAGGCTAACAAGAGGCTTATAATATTCTGAGTCCCAGCTGATGTGACTTTTAAAGATGGCTGGTATTAACAGTAACTTTATTTGTGGAATATTCCATGAGGGACTGTCATGTTTCAATTCTCGTGGTTACGGTATTGTGTTGTTATGGGTTTTTTTGGGGATTAGAATGGAACTGAGTTAAGCTTTTGCCAACAAACTAAAATATAAGGATTTTAATTTTAGTGGTTATTATGTTGGAGAATTATGTTTTCACCTATTCTTTGTCAAAATGTAAATGAAAGTAGTACATGACCAAATATGGCTAAATCTATTTGTTAAAGGGACAATCCCGAATTAAACAGAGGCTTAAAGATAAAAGTCTGAGAATGTATGAAAATAAAACGCCAAAATATAGGGGAATGGTGTATTTTCCTTGTCTCAAAATTACAACTCAAAATATTGAGTCGTTTGGACGTGAACGCCAAAACTGCTTATCCGGACACGTAATCCTTTTAAGATTTCGGGTCAATTGTTTTGTTTGATGACCTTATAACCCATGTGCCGTACTTGATAAAGAAAGGCAAAATTCAACTACACATTATTTTTATAAAAACAAATGTTTGGTTTTATCCAGATACCACAAAATACACCTTGGGGCACCGGTCTCAAATTCCAGATGAAGACTGACGGATTTAAGTCGTTTGAAAACGTATCATAAATACTGAAGTAGTTGCTCGGCCCTTGACTCGAATATTTTAAGGGATTTTAACACAAAATTAAACATTTTTATTCCCAAAACAAATATCGGGATTAGCCCTTTAAGGCCAGCTCAGTTTTTGTCAAGGACACTTAGATCTAAATAAGATTTGGGCACATGATTTTTAGTTTAGCAATATTGTAGGTTAGGGTTAGGGTAAGCATTGGGGCTAGGTCTAGGGTTGGGATTAGCGCTAGCCCGGTTTACATCATGTGACCTTTGACTAAATTTGAAGTTGGCTTTATGAAATAGATCTAACCGATCAAATATTTGTCATATTGTTACATCTAACAATCTGGTTTCCTCCCACTGCTAAAGACCCCTACGCGCAAGCGAATTATTGAAATAAAATTGAACCATATGTTAGTCCCGAAATGACCTAGTTTGTTTCGAGTGGAGGTTGAACCCCATTTCTCTCTCTCTCTCTACATCTAACAAAATGCCTGCTTGAATTAGATGTTGAGTTATTTGTGTAGAAATTTATAGATTATACCAAAGTACCTGGTACACTTTATATTCCCCAAGCTTCTTTGAACATATGGAAATATCTTTGGAAGTTCGCTGAATTGCTGTCCAAGCAGAAATAGTCTGCACCCTTAACAAATAAATAGCACATTTACAATATATAATAACCTTTCGTGTATAAAAACAAGCATCTGCAACGATGTGACCCAGGTATAGTGTTGACAAGTGTTAACCGATTCTATTCCATTCCAGGTTCCTGCTATTCTTAGATTATAAACAATTACAGACCCTGGAAGTCATCAGACAAACCAGATCTCAGAGGTTCTAACTTGTTATTGAACAATGGGTTGATGTATTTTTTCATAGGTGTATACTGTGCTGTAACAGTCAAGTTGTCCTGACTCGCATCATATTTGTCATATTTCCCCAGTTGATCTGATATGCCAGGGGTTATTCACATTATGATGGCAATATGTATATTGTACAATGCAATTGAAGAGACGAGCCAATACATAATTCAAATTTGCATTCAATGAATTTTATGACCACCACCTAGACTAGACTATTTGAGATCTATATAATCTGTGACATACCAATACCTCTGTATATGCTGATCGTTGTGCATAGTAAAGTTGTTCTTTCCATGGACAACTGATACCACTTCTACAAAGAATAGGTTGTTGGCTCGCTAGTGGAGGTCCTGTGTTTGATTCCTGCATTGACCAAGAGAGTTCATCTTGATTTTCAGGCATGATTTCCCTTTGTAGGTGTAGGACAGAGGGAATGGCAGGGACAATGTATTGTATATTTGTTCGGATGGGACGAAAAACAAAGGTTCCGTGTACACATTGGTGAGCATGTAAAAGAACCCTTGGCAGTTGAAATTTAATAAAAGAGTAGGCCTTAGTGCCACTCATCAATAGCCTAGTACTGAGCAGAACAGTAGGATGATAAACCTCATTTCATTTCCTTTGAAGAGTAATAAACAGGATTGTTGAAATGAGGAGGGCATCACCAATAACTGATCTTTGATTAAATCTTTTGATGGGCCTCTTTTAAATCCTTCCGTCAATATCCAAGCCTGAGTGGAGATTATGTACCGTTGATATTTTGATCATATTTTCTCAATTAAAGTTTAGTCAATCAATCTGTGTACACGTTAGGGTGGCTTAAACCATGAGAAATTTGATAGTTTAACAAAAAATGCAAATTATGCATTGTTTCTTGAAGCCATGAAAATGCGATATTGTCTAAAAGTGCAAAAATATGTGGAACAGCAAGCTTTTATCTGAGCTGGGTTGTTATTTCTGACCCAAAAACTTTATGTTCAGGAAGACCTGGTGGTTCTATTTTATTTCCTTAATGTGATGTAGGTATAAGTATATTTATATTATGTGTGTAGAGAGGAGTAAGTAGAAGTCTATGTTTATATTCGTAGAAAGGCCAATAATTGGTATGTTATGGTGGCTACAGTCAGCCCAATATATATATATAATCATATTGTCATGATATATATACCAATACTTACTTAATATATACTACTCTCTCTTACTGACATTTGTATTGTTGATATTTACTCTTAGACGTAAATAAAGATGTTCCTGTAGTACTCTTTCACATATGTAGGCAGGGTCGGATCAGGGAATATTTGCAGGAGGGGGTTCGCTGTACACATTGAGCTTTTTATAGAGAGAGATCCAACATCCCATTTGACTTCAATAACACATATTAAGGGGGGGTCAGGTGGTCAAATGCCCTGACGTGTGCAGAATGAAATGAAATGAAATTGGGATTAATGTCTTTAGGTTCTGCTTCAACTTTAAATCATATACGTTTGTTTCTCTACGGTGGCTCATTGAGTAAATTTACCGAGATAGTTAATCATGATTTTGTGAGCCGCTAATCATGTTTTGTGAGCCGCTAATCATGATTTTGTGAGCCGCTAATCATGATTTTGTGAGCCGCAACGTAGTTCCTCCTTGTCAATGCACGTAAAACAAACCTTGGCAGTTGGAATTCGATATATAAGAACAGGTTGTTGTCTAAGGGGTATCATTGACTCAACTGATATGTTTGATTCCAAGCTTTAACACAGTTTCATTCCACTACTAAAGACTATTGCGTGTAAGCAAATATTTAAAATAAAATTGACCTATAAGTTAGTCCCAAAATTACATACTTTGTGTCAAGTTGGTTGTTAAACCTCATTTCTCACTTAATCAGGAATATTGAATATAAAACATTCAGGAACACTATCTACGCTTGAAAAGAATTAAGTCTCGGATTAATGTGTATGCACAAATATATCCGTCTCTCGCTCGATGATTGATTATTTTACTGCACTTGAACTGCTGATTTAATTGACTCGAGCAAGCAATTGATATTTTATACTCTTCCAACAATCTCCAAAAGTTAAGTCCCTTCACAGATCTTTAGTGGCAAACGACCAAGTTTGCCTATTTGTCTGAAACATACGCATGATCAATGATTCGCTTCCAGCCATGTTTCAGTATGATTAGATGTCGTCTCTATGTCATTATATCAAAGCAACACTGATGATAAAAATACCCTATATTCTTGTACACAGATAACATTCTGATACCATTTCGCAGCCATTCCTGCATATATATTTATTGTTCTTGGCAATGCCTATATGAAGGGGGTAAAAAGTGTGGACAATATTTGGGTTTGCTGTATATAAAGAATAGTTTGTGTAGCTAGGTTGTCGATGTATTTTACCTTTCAAGTATACATGTTCATGTACATGGAATAAATTTTTTGTTGTGTGGACGAAATGTTAAATTTTTTGAACTGATTGGTCTTTCGAGATCTATTGATAGGTTATTTGTTGGATGCAAATATTGGAATTTTGCATGGGTCTCTAAAAATAAACTAGTTTAGAGTCAAATTGATCCAGATTGAATAACAATTAGAAACCACATGTCTTGACAACCAATCTCGTCAAAGTTGGACTCAAAGATGAGTATGGTATTGACCCACTATCCAAGAGTCTGATTAACCGACAAAACTCCTCTTTGACAGTCTGATGACTGAGCATGGAAAAGTTTTTTGAATGAGACAAAGAGAATACAGATCCTGTGTATTGTATTTACAGCATTTTAAAGAACCACCCCCCCTCCATTTAGAAGTCTAAATAATCGCTAGTCATAAACAATCGCCAAAATTTCAGGATTTGGCTTCTGTATCTTTGGCCTTAATATTTGTACAAGTAGGCCTACATGTAATATAACATGGTTGCCAAGTGGATAATTACCATGGCGATAATAGTCCGACCTATCTGTAGTAGTTAATTATTAAATCAATGTTGTATATAATATATGTAATATGTTATACTATTGTCACTAGTCACACTTAAACATTATTATATACATGGATATAAATCATGTCCTATGTACATGTACATAAACAAACGAAATGAAATGGGGTTTTAACGTCCGGCTGTTCTGCTCTGACTGGACTAATGAAGACAGGCATACAGTGTGCTATGAGGGAAATTTTGACCAGACAGCTGCATTATGGCCTACTCTTATATCAAATTTAAACTGTCAAGGGATCTTTTACGTGCATGACAATGTGTACAAGGGGAAACTTCTCAGCCAATGCAGGGATCGAACATGCAACCTCCAGGCTATTGAGCAGAATGAAGAGCCTCGCAAGGAACAGTATCTAGTTGTTCAGATGGTACAAAAAAGAGGGTCCCATGTACATGTTGGCGTGCACGTATTCGAGAGTAGAGTAAGCTATAGAACCGTTTCAATTAATTTCATTTTTCTAGAATGTTACTTCTAGATTTTAAGGGACATGATCCCTATTTGACCTCTTCACATATGATTGCTATGTTCCTCAGGATTTCCTGACTTGGTTTCCCCTT
The DNA here is from genome assembly GCA_917208275.1 of Patella pellucida. Taxonomy (NCBI): domain Eukaryota; kingdom Metazoa; phylum Mollusca; class Gastropoda; family Patellidae; genus Patella; species Patella pellucida. The sequence continues at coordinate 61,570,887 of OU795041.1, forward strand.
GTCAGTGTAACAGGATGGAGGGCATGGCAAGAACAGTTTCTAAACATCTTGTGTACACATTGATGTTCACGTAAAATAACCCTTGACTGTTAGAATCCAAAATAAGAGTAGGCCGTAGCATTGCTGTACGCATACTGTATAGGATATGCCCTTGTTTATTAGCCAAGTCAAAGGAGAAAAGTAGAACATTAAACCCCATTTCATTTCGAAATACTTATAAAAGACTGATGTGACATATTGTGCACAGGATATAGTACAAGTTTCATCAGCCCAGTCAGAGAAGAAAAGTAGGAAGTTAAACCCCATTTTACGCACAATGTAGTATAGCACATGGCTGTCTTCATTAGCCCAGTCAGAGCAGAAATTTAGAAGTTAAACCCCATTTCATTTCATTTTGAAATACTTTTAATAGACTGATGTGATCAGAGTAGGAAAGTAGGAAGTTAAACCCCATTTCATTTTATTTCGTGATACTCGTAATATACTGATGTGATATATTGTACACAGGATATAGTACAAGTTTCATTAGACCAGAAAAGTAGGACGTTAAACCTCATTTTATTTCAAAATACTAGTAACAGTCTGATGTGATATATTGTACACGGGATAAAGTACAAGTTTCATTAGACCAGAAAAGTAGGACGTGAAACCTCATTTTATTTCATAAAAACTTGTAATATACTGATGTGATATATTGTACACGGGATATAGTACAAGTTTCATTAGACCAGAACAGTAGGACGTTAAACCTCATTTTATTTCTATAAACTCGTAATATACTGATGTGATATATTGTACACGGGATATAGTACAAGTTTCATTAGACCAGAACAGTAGGACATTAAACCTCATTTTATTTCGTAAAAACTTGTAATAGTCTGATGTGATATATTGTACACGGGATAAAGTACAAGTTTCATTAGACCAGAAAAGTAGGACGTGAAACCTCATTTTATTTCATAAAAACTTGTAATATACTGATGTGATATATTGTACACGGGATATAGTACAAGTTTCATTAGACCAGAACAGTAGGACGTTAAACCTCATTTTATTTCGTAAAAACTTGTAATAGTCTGATGTGATATATTACACGGGATATAGTACAAGTTTCATTAGACCAGAAAAGTAGGACGTTAAACCTCATTTTATTTCGTAAAACTCGTATTTTATTATACTGATGTAATATATTGTTCACAGGATATAGTACAAGTTTAATTAGCCCAGAAAAGTAGGACGTTAAACCTCATTTTATTTCGTAAAACTCGTAATATACTGATGTGATATATTGTACACAGAATATAGTACAAGTTTCATTAGACCAGAAAAGTAGGACGTTAAACCTCATTTTATTTCGTGATACTCGTAATATATTGTACACAGGGATATAGTACAAGTTTCATTAGACCAGAAAAGTAGGACGTTAAACCTCATTTTATTTCGTAAAAACTCATAATAGACTGATATATTGTACACGGGATATAGTACAATTTTCATTAGACCAAAAAAGTAGGACGTTAAACCTCATTTTATTTCTATAAACTCGTAATATACTGATGTGATATATTGTACACAGGGATATAGTACAAGTCTCATTAGACCAGAAAAGTAGGACGTTAAACCTCATTTTATTTCGTAAAAACTCGTAATTTACTGATGTGATATATTGTACACGGGATATAGTACAAGTTTCATTAGCCCAGAAAAGTAGGACGTTAAACCTCATTTTATTTCGTAAAAACTCGTAATTTACTGATGTGATATATTGTTCACGAGATATAGTACAAGTGTAGTTTAGATTAAATAAAACGATAGAATAGTTTAATATATATAATATATCACCATACCCTAATCCTTGCTTAAAGCTTTATTTAAACCTTCTCCAGCTTGTGTACCCTAAAAATCAATATCATCTCATCAACTGATGTATTTTTACAACAGACTTGTTCGCTAAACATGGTTCTTTGCAAATTGAGCTAACTCCATTTTGTGATTGAGCTTTGTTTTGTCATGTTCTTTCTTCTCGTCTTGCGTTCTATTATACTATGCTAATTTTCATACGCCAGTAAGACTAAGCACAGACATCTTGGTGGAGGTGAGGCAAGGTTAAGAATATTGGATACCTCGCGTTTTTGATGAGAATTTTGTTTAGATAGAGAATAAAGATAATATTATATAAAGCCGTATTTTTGTGGAACTCGTATTTTTATTCTAATGAATGATTCTGATTTCTCTCAACAGGTTTATGTCTGATTTTTAGTTGACGAATAACACGGAAAACGGGTTGTGGTGACCTTTTGAGATGATCCCAAGACAATCTAAATAAACTAACGAGAGTATCAAAGTTTTATGAATATGTAAATTGGAAGTAGTCCCTAGAAAATAATCCCTTAGCAATATACTTAGAAAAACACTATGTGCTTCTCTTCTTCTATGGGGTTTAACATCCACTTCCACCTAGGGTGATATTGTAGACAAAACACTATGTGAAGGATTAAAGATTTTAATCCAGGGAGCATTTCAAGGCAAACTGTGGGAATGTGGTCAGTTGATTGGTTTAACATGTGCACTTTGGATCATAAGGTTTGTCATTGAATATGTAAATTGGATGTAGTCCCTAGAAAATAATCCCCCTTCAAACAACACTATGTGAAGGATTAAAGATTTTAATCCAGAGTGCATTTCGAGGCAGACACCCTTTATTATCTGTGGGTTGTGTGGTTGGTCTATTGGATCAATGTTAGCACTTTAGATCATTAGGTCTGTCATTGAATCAAGGGGTGTGATGTCGTTCCCACGCTGGTACGTGACAAGGAGTAGTGGTGAGCGCACAGACCCCCCCCCCCCCCCCATGCACAAGGAAAGCATTGAAATAAAATTGTACCATATTATTAGCCCCTGAATTAAGTAGTATCGAAATGCCCTGATTTTCTCAAGAGTACCCTAGCATTTAATCAAATTAAAAAGAGGTCATTCAAAAGATTTTCCAACACATTTACAGATGGCGCTGACTTGTACATGTCGTCTGCAGGGAATGCTGAATTTTGCAAAATATGAATTCATAATAATTTTGTAAATGTCATACATAATCGAACCATATTTGAACAGATGTTTCTTTTAGAGTTTCAGCTTTCACAATAAGGAAGTAAGTTTGCGTGGAATTCAAAATCTCTCAAGTAACGAGCAGCAACTGTAATATTAGGGCTCAGCAGAAATTATTATTACATTGTTATCAATGGTGTTAATTTGCAAATTTCCGGTCCTAGAATAGAATGGTGGAATGATAAATTCAATCTACTTTACTAGAATTATTTGATATATGATTAGAACTACAACATTAAAAGGTTAATCCATATCGAATGAATTTAATCGAATCATTTCAATCAATCGTAAAATTTTGATCCCACAATTTAGCTAATTATATCGTATCAATTCAATTTTATCAACTACAGATTTGAAAAAAAACTATTAAAAAAAACGAAACCAGATATTATCGGGAATATTTATTAACGAGTTATAGGATATTATATATATATATAGATGTGTGTTATTTTTAGTGTTTAAATTGTAATCTACGCAAATCATGAATATTTTAAGACACACTTATCAAATAGAATATTTAATTACCATACTATTAGATTAAAAAATGTTGGGTTATTGGATGGCTGAATGGTTAGCGTGTCCGCGTTGTATCGTAAGGTCTGTCATTCATCATTGAGTAAACTGGCGGGGTTTCGATTTCCTGGTTGTACATGGCAAGGAGTATTGTCGCCTGTCCATATCCCACTGCAAGCGAATTATTGAATTTATATTAAACCATATGTTAGTCCCAAAATGACCTAGTTTGTGTTGAGTGGATGTAAAATCTAGCTCTCTCATTAAATTTTTTTTATATTTTGAATTGTAGTAACTCAAGTTCAATACATAATATTACTTTACTTTATTTAGACATGATAGAGCTATGTATGTTGATGAACATATGTTTTGTTTTTGACAGTAATACCTCAATACTGGCTTTATCTACATGTATATGGATATGAAATACCTTGCAAATTACAGTATTGTAAGAGTTGAATCTCTAAAAGGGAATATCAATCTAAAACGACTCACAATCTATCCACAATTTCTAGAAATGACGCCAGTGTACCTAATATCACTAAATCTGTTCTATATCCAATTCTGTCGACCACGATATATTCAAATGAATCAACATGAGATATTATTTGACAGGGTAGATGTTGAACAGGATGGAACAGTCTTTCAGATGACTGACAAGAAATGACCAGACTGTTTCTGAAATGTAATGAAATCAAATAGGGTTTAACGTCCTACTGTTCTGCTCCAAACTGGGATAATTAGGATGGGCATATGCCATACAGTGTTCTATGAGGGAAATTTTGCACTACAGCCTACTCATATTTCAGATTGCAACTGTCACAGGATCTTTTACATGCACATCAATGTGTAAAGGGGACCATGGTTTTTCTGACTAGACACTTGCAAGGCTGTCCGTCCTGCATCACTGACATAGGGAAACACACCCTAAAATCGTGACAAACTTTTTCGGCTAATGCTGGGATCAAACACCCGACCTCCAGACTAGCGAGCCACTTAGCTATCGTGAACCCAGAGCATTTCTCTTGTCAAAAGTGAACGACAAGGAAAGATGTGTTATAGATATGCACAATTTAAACATCTTATCCATAATTTAAATGATTTACAAAAATAAATTACAAGTGTTTTTTTTTAAATTTTTGGTTAGTAGGGGCCAAAGCAGCGGACACTTTTTGCAATACTTAAGGTGATATCGACAAAAATATCGCTGTTTTCTGTTGTTGTCGGTGTTTAGTAGGACTTGGTTAGAACAATTGATCAACCATAAAATTTTGATATTTGTTTTATGTGATCAAACTGCAAATAGGACATTAAATTCTGAAATTAATGGTCGTAATAAATTTAGTAATGGCTTTATGACTCTTTCCTTAGTCTTCGGGGAAATCATTGCTGTATTTGGTCATGCTAAATAAAATTGAAACAGTTGTTTAAATGTTTTGAGCAAATATCCTATTTTTCCCCGCTTTGTCGTTTAGATGGGGTTTAACGTCCTACTCTTCTGCTTAAACTGGGCCAATCAAAATGGCCATAACGCTATGCCTTATGCTATAAGGACAATTTTGCCCAGACAGCGGCGCTACAGCCTACTATTTTATCAAATACCAACTGTGTACACAGTTTTTTTTTCATCACACCCGAACCACTTGTCAGCTGTCCTTGCCCTGCACCACTGACAAGGGGAAACCATACTGGAAAATCGTGATGAACATTATTTTGTACTGCTCTGCTATTTTGAAGGTGTCATGGTGAACAAGGTGTTTGCTCACTAACCAGGAGGTCTATTACTCAATCATGGTGTTGGCCAAAAAAGATCTTCAGGATTTTTCAGCATGGCTTCCCCTTTTCATTGGTGCAGATCTGAGGGCCCTTTAAAAAATATCCTCTTGTCCGAAAGGTTCTGACTAAATGAAATTCTGTGGTTATTTGTGCACGAACCCATAGCAGTTGTAACACGAAATATGGTGTTATGTGGTGTAACGCCGCCATAAGGACTAATTCCCCTAGTTGTTGGGAAAAAATACACGTAAGTTTCAAACTCCATTTGATTTTGTAACCTCCCCACCTTTTAGAATTTCAGGATATATCTTGAAATTTGAGGACTGATTTTATAGTAATGATCGAAATCATTCGCACGATCTGTGCCAAGGGCCAAATTGGAAACAGGCCTCAGGCCTAATTTGCTACCCTTGTAAAATGACGAGATTATTATTATTATTATATTTTTATACCAATAGAACTAGACATTGACCAATGATTGTTCTAAAACAAACCCATTTCTGCTTGACCTAGTTATTATTGACTAAACTTGCAACAGATGTACATTAATGTGGAGCGGTCAATAATTTATACCAATGTCCATTTTTATATCCTCCTTTCATATAGAAATTGTAATCTTATAACCTTTCTATATATCATAGTTCAAAAATAGATACTGAAAATCTATATATATATTGAAAATTTAATGCAAATAACATTTTATTTCGGGTCAAGTTATGAGTGTTTGAAGACGTAGCGTAGATGGTTATTAAGTCTGGATTATCAATTTTATCGTGAGATTTTTAAATCTCGTGAGGGCTCAAATCCATTTAAATCTCAGCCATCTGATGTTCTAGAGAGATGTCAGATTTTAGGCTTGTCATGTGAATAAATGTCTATAGCATTTGAGACTGAGAGAAAGAGCTGCAATGGGCAGATTTCACTCTAAGGATATACTGTATACTGTATGTTGCCTGTCCGCCAGTAACAACCAAACACTTTCATTACACATTGGTTTTATTAGTCCCGAAATGACCTAGTAGTGTTGAGTCGATGTTAAATCCCATTTCTCTCTCTCTCACATTGGTTTCAATTCCAGACATTTTATTTTAGTAGATTGTTGATAATGTTAAAGATACATTCCTGTGTACGAACCAGGTGATTTGGTGATATAATTGGACTAAGAACATACTCAAACTAATTAATCAATCACAATTTTACTCTAAATCGCTCTCAAAACACTGCTGTCCATAGCGAAAACTGTCAGCTCTTTTATCTTAAACATACATTATGCAAGAGCTAAATCTGAATATTGCAGGACTTTCTTTAGGCATGAAATTTTATCTAAATTATTAATTAGACATTAATGTACTTATCCAGAGCTTAATCAACTCTTGATGACATCGCTACCCTGCAATTGGAATACAATTTGTGAACGATGATTAAAAATGGATAATCAAGACTTTATTATTTATCGTACCGCCTTTAGTAATGATGATCGAGGCTAGACTAAAAGTTAATATCTCGGTTCAGAGTGGAGCAATTTGACTGAAATTTTCAGCATATTCTTTTCACGTTATGTTTTTATTAAAACTATTATAATGAGAACTGTCAACTGTTTACTTAATCTCCCATAATGTCCCTTTCGTCTAACATAATGCATATTTAACATTTTCAAAGACATCATCAAAGAGAGAGGTCATTACGGGAATAGCTTATGGTGCGTGTAGGGGTCTTTAGCAGTGGGAGGAAACCGGAGGAACCGGAGAAAACCCACGAGGTTGGACAGGCAACCCTACTCCTTGCCACGTACAACTGGGGATTCAGTTGACTCAATAACAGGTTTTATGATACAGCGCACGCACGCTCACCATTCAGCCATCCAACCCCCCATGACATCATCAAAGACTAGAATTTTTTTTTTATATCTACTGGTATACGAAGTGATTTGTAATGGATAAACAGTAATATTTTAAACATCTTTAAATGATTCTATTTTAGTTTTAGCTCCGGAGTCTGGCAAGCAATAGTTTTAAATTAATAGAATTTCACTGACTTATATGAGACAGTATACGACTTGAAATCAATACTAACCAACTTAGGATGGCAATCAAATATATTTAGGGAATATTTGTACGCCAAAATGTAGTTAAATGCCTAACATTTTGCGATGCTTGATAAGAAAAACAGAGATTGATATTATATTGTTTATCGCCTTGTTCCGACTATATATTCTCCAGTCTGGACATTATTTCTCGAACACTTGTTGAACTTTATTAATTCATCATAGATCTTTGATAAAGTCATTTAAAATGAATAATGTTTGGCTTTGTTATCAAAGAGTTCCTAAGGTTATGTGGTACAATTTGATTTACAATTTGATTTTTCTGCATCTCTGTGTCATATGGGAGTGTACAATTGCTAACCCCGTTTATCGATCAGTCAGTTTGTCTGCAATTAAGATAAATACCGCTACAGGTCAGAATATACGATTTCAAACCTTTTTGATTTGCTACACAAATTGAGACGACATGAATTCAATATCTGCAGGGGGTTTTGTTGCCCCATCGCTGAAAAGTTATTAATGCTATAAATTTCAGACCCTTCTTGGCATGCATAGAGCATATTTTTTTCTCCTATATTCATTGAAAAAAATAATAATGTCGAACAAAGAAATGTGTGAAGATTTGCCAACATCCACTCTTATCCTAAATGAGCCGTAATTTTGATAAAACTCTTGAGTAATCCCCCAGACCTCACACTAAACTGGACAATGTCTCAAAACTAGACCCCTCTGTGCTCCAATTTCTGGACACGCCCATGAAATGCAGTAAATCTTTGTGGTGTGAATGTCCAACCTCTCACTGTCTCTCTCTCTCTCCTTTCCTCACTCCCTTTCTCCCCTCACTCTCTCACACTTTCTTGTTGTCATTTTTTGTCAATAATTTCATAATAAAAATTGGTACTAAAGTGTATTGAAATAACCAATGACAGTGTTAAAAACCTCATTTCTCTTATACAAGATGATATTATCGGACTGGAAAGCCAGAGTTTAATCGGTTGAATATTGTGGAATTCTGATCTTATAGTAAGTGCCTTAATAACAAAGGACCCCCTAGAGAGCATGAGGGAAGGAATATGGTGTAAATTTCTACAGAATGTCTGATATATTAGTAGTTTGACGGGCTGACGTGTTCATCGGCCATATTATTTGATGTATCGAGCTAATGAATGAATGGATTAATATGTAATACAGATGGTAATAGCTTAATCAATAATAGCGAACCAAAACAAGGAATAAATATTTAATTACGGACTATACTTGGATTACAGTGTAATCTATACGGCATGTATTTAGTTGATATTAAATGATGGAATAACACTTCGATATTTATTATACATTCTATAATGTAACAGTATTTTATTCTATAAACAAATTTCTCTTTTATTGGAGTCCGTCTGCAGAACAATAATAGTTATTTTTTTATTGGCTGAGGCTTTTAAACGTAGATAATGTAGTATTTGTATTTATAGCAATTACAAGATATTCCAATATAGAGATCGATTTTAATATTGTTAAATTTAGTAATATCTAAATATAGGAAAGTACAAATGTTCTCGGCTACATGTATAGAAACATGAAGCCACGCTGCCACGCTGCCACATTGGCTAAGTGAATAAGATCGCTAGTCTGGAGGTCGCGGGTTTGCTTCCAGGATTGGCCCAGAAAGTTCATTGGGATTTTCCGGTGTATTTGTCCACTCGTCGGTGGCGAAAGAGGGAGGATCTGACAAGGATATCTGTCGAATTTGACAAAAAAACTGAGGTCCTGTATATACATTGGCATGCACATAAAAGATCCCTTGGATGTTAAGCCCCATTTCATGAACACGAATCCATATACAGATGTATGAGGAAAATTTTGCCCGAACAGTGGCATAAGAGCCTAATCTTATAACAAATTCCAACTGCCAGGGGATCTTTTACGTGCACGCCAATGAGTACACGATACTTTGGTTTTTCGTACCATCGGAATGACTAGAACTACTAATGTAATAAGTTGACAACAATTGTTGACTGGGAACAACAGAGACATAAAAAGTATCATTTGGTTATCCCCCCTCCTCAACACCTTCCATACACATACCACTTTGCTGACACTCAACATCCCTCCCTTCTCACTTGGTCTAAGCATGAAATTTATTTTATACACAATTTAGGCTTCAGCCCACTAAACAACCCTCTTAATTTGCCACACGGTGAACATTCCAATTAAATGATAACTTTTATACGCCTACATAGTCATTTGAAGTAAATTTCCCTGGAGAATTGGAATGAGTAGAGAGTCAGAAGCATCGAAAATATTGCACTGGAAAACTAGATGGAATAGTTTGACCCAGGAATTTCAACCAACCTTTGCGAGAATACCATTGTTGAAATGCTGCGAGAAGCTAACTCAGCAATTATTATTCCATAAATTTATAGTTTTTAGTGTGAATAGACGGGGGTTTGATGGCCAATTAGTTAGTGTGCGCACGCTGTATCATTATGTATGTCATTGAGTCAACTGGCGTGGTTTCTATTTGTCGATTGTACATGGCAATGTCTAGGGTCACTTGTCAAACCTCGTGGGTTTTCTCTGTATCCTCCGGTTTACTTCCTCTGCAAAAGACAACTATGTTAAATGAACTATTGAAATAGAATTGAACCATATGTTGGACCCAAAATGATCTAGTTTGTGTCGAGTGGATGTTAAACCCCATTTCTCTCTCTCTTTAGTGTGAATTTGTATGCCAACAATAGTTATAATGTTGTTATAATGTTATTCATGTCTAAGCATATCATTTTATATAATTATGGAAATCATATTTGAACTATTCGGGGGTGTTTGTTTTGTTTTTTGCTTATCTTGTTTTAAAGGACAGCCTATTTTGCATGATTATATGTTTAATATACATTATGTAAGAGATAAATCTGCCTGTTGCAGGTCTTTGTTAGGGCCTTTACCTAAATGTTATATTAGACATTTATTAACCCAAGACCATAATCAACACTCTATGCCATCGCTTGGATGGCTCTGATTTTAAGTAGATTATAATTTTTCAGCCCTTTTGATTAATGATTTAATTTTAAAGATGGAGAAGCGAGGCTTAGACTTGAATAACCAGTACGGTGATTACGATCAATACACACATATTGCCAAAATGACAATTATTGATAACTTTGCTCAAAATAAAGTAATTTGAATGAAATTTTCATTATATTCATTTTGCATTATCTATTTAGAAATATTATAGCGAGAACATAATAATTGATATCCTTTTAAATACATTGTTATTTATTAGGCCAAAGCCATTTAATATTTGGCTATTGGAGCTCTTGATCAATAAATATCAAGGAGTAGTGTTGCCTGTCCAACCTGGTGTGTTTGCTCTGGGTCCTCCGGCTTCCTCCCACTGCTTAAAGACCCCCACCCTCAAGTGAATTATTGAAATTAAAACATATGTCAGTCCCGGACATTAAACCAATTTCTGTCTCTCTATATCTCTATTTCTCTCTCTCTCTCTCTCTCTCTCTTTCTCTTGGTGGTCTTGATCAATAAATATCCACTGTAAGTCTCAAAAAGAATGTTTTATTTATAATTTATAATCCAGATGTCCGAGTTAGCCTTGTCTGACTTAATATTATAAGTGAATAATTATGCTACTAGTTATTATATGTCGACAAGTATTTGTATGGATAATTTATTGATCATTATTACCCAGTATTATTACCGATTCTAGTTCTAGGGCTTTATGGCTAGAATCATCCTGAACTTCCACTAGTATAGAGTGTATTTCACAGGCTATATAATATTTCTTCCTCGCACTTCTCCCCCCCTTTGGGGGGGGGGGGGGTGGATGGCTGAAGGTTAGCGTACGTGCGCTGTATCATAAAGCCTGTCATTGAGTCGACTGGCTGGGTTTTCTTCGGGTCCTCTGGTTTAATCCCACTTCTAAAGACCCCTACGCGCAACCGAATTATTGAAATTAAAATTAAACCATGTGTTATTCCGGAAATTACCTAGTTTGTGTCGAGTGGACGTTAAACCCTATTCACCCCCCCCCCCCCCCCACCTTACAACTTAAACTCAAGATTTTCAAGATTTGACTTAGACTTGAAGTATCCTATACTTCAAACTATGTAATCTATGTGAGTCGGATGAGTACTAGAAAGAACTTGACATGATATTTCGTATTGATGCATCTAGTAATACGACAAGCTGGTGGCATTCTATAGAAAAGGGTTCAATGTCAGATTTATCTATAGGCTTGGTAGGCTGAAGCATATAGCATCAAAGTCTAGAAGGACTAAAAGGACTACACTGAAATAGACTGATGATGTAATATTATTTAGTAGGCTGTAAAAGTCTGTTTTAAAATTTAACCAGATTTCTCGTAGACTGCATTTTTTTAAGTGTAAATATTACATCAGAATTCTGTGAAGTAAATCTATAGTTTTATAAATAGAGCTATGGTTAAAGATGGGTTCCCAGATAAATATTTATCGTGTGGTTATTTCAAATAACAGTATGGCAAGTTTGGTATATATGGAAAGTAGAAACATCCAATCTTACGAAAAAAATACTGGATCCCCTGAAAAACACCTATGGAGCAAGCACTTGGCAAAAATGTCAGAGTATCTCAAACTGACAACCCGACGATTAGTGAAACACCCATGTGTGACGTCAAGGGATGCATGCACAGGTTGTATGAGGTCATTGTAAGAGGGAGCGCTCAATGTAACAATATACATCGTCTTTTATATATTCAACGAATTCTCCCTCGACTTACTTCCCTTCCGTGACATTCAATCACGTCACAAACATAGAATCTTAAAATAGATTTTTTACAGCTTGTGATATTTCCTGTGGACAGCAATGTTTTGAGAGCGATTTAGAGAAAAATTGTGATTGATTAATTAGTTTGAGTATGTTTTTAGTCCAATTATATCACCAAATCACCTGGTTGGTACACGGGAATGTATCTTTAACACTTGTTAAGTGTACATATTACATCATTTATAAAAAGTTGATTTTGCTGATAACACAGAACTATGTGTAACAACTGGAAATTATTTTACACATGTTACTTATCTTAAAATAACATCATCATCATTTATCTATCTATAGTTCACCTCCTTGTACCAAATCTCATGTATCATAGTGTAGAATTAGATGATGGCATTCCTTCTTCTTTCACTCTCTTTTATTTTTCCATATGGTTTAGGGTGTTAGGATGGTACATATTTGATGTCGTTTTAAGGTCCCATGTTCTTTATGAAGAACATCACTTGCAATCTTTGACCATAGTTTTAGGAGGGTTAGTTTCGATTCCACGCTGGTACATGACAAGGAGTATGGTCGCCTGTAAAACCTCATGGGTTTTGTCTGAGTCCTCTACTGGGGGGTTGGGTGCGCGTTAAAATGTAAGGTCTTTCATTGGTATGGATTTCCCACTTGAAGGGTCCAACCTCGTGGGTTTCATCCATATCCTCTGCTTTACTCCCACTGCTAAAGACCCCTAGACGCAAACAAATTATGGAAATAAAATTGAACCCTATGTTAGTCCCGAAATGTGTCGAGTAGACGTTAAACCCCATTCGTCTCTCTCGCACCAGCTAAAGATAGAACCCTGGCTGTTATCCTCTTCTCTCCTTTCCGAAATCCACACCAGTAAACTGCGTATATTGGGACCATGGATGATAACCGGGCAATCTGATTAAAACACAGATCCTATTTCGTTTTTATAATTCAAAATTTCATTTTATTTGTCTTCACAGCACTAAGATCTGGAAGAGTTGTTATGTAACAGCCTTTCTAGCTGATGTGAGGAATTAGCCAATGAAACGGTTTGTTACAGCGACTTCTCCACGTGCTCTATATGGAACTGTCGGTAAACCCCTAGAAACCTCAACGCTGATTGATAAATAGGGTCAAAGGCTGCTTGTATGACCCCTGACACAACCTCCAGTACAACTGGTCTCATCTTCATGTAATGTAGGCCATTGAAAGTAGAAAAAAAAAATTTTTTTTTTAAACGGATTGGTAACTGGACAAAATCTTCTTTTAAAAAAACCCAGTGACATGTTTTGTCTTAAAATTTACATAAAATAGCCTGGTAGTTATATTTGAATATAAGATGTATACGGATGGAAAGCTTGGATGCTGATAGAGTGTTAATTGGTAACTCGACAAAATCTTCTTTTTAAAAAAAACACAGTCACATGTATGTCTTAGAATTTAAATAAAATAGCTTGGTAGTTATTTGATGTATATTTGTATTATAAGATATATATACGGATGGAAACCATGGATGCTGATAGAGTATTGATTCCCCCCCGTCATTATTTCTACATGTTATATTTATATAGTTGATATATTATTGATATATTCTATGTGTATCTGGCTTTCAACAATCATTATACAAATGTTAAGTCTCTCAAAGGAAGATATCAGAGACAATTGACCCAGGATTGACTCAAATCAAATGGGTTTTATCGTCCTACTGATCTGCACTGACTGTGCTAATGAAGACACGGGCATAATCCATACTCAGTAGCGGATTTTCAGTGAGGCTGATGAGGCTGCAACCTCAGGCCAAAACATTTTGTAAAAAAAATTTGTTTAGACTTGTCTGATATGATTAAAAATGCATAGACATTGAATGTTAGGGGGTGGGGTTTAGGCCCAATGGGAATCAACATAGGCCCTGACCCAAAATTAATTAGGCCCACACCATTTTAAATAGGCCCCCCAGCAACTTTTGCCTCAGGCCTTGGTGGAGCATAATCCGCCACTGTCCATACTTTTATTAGAATTCCAAGTCAAGTGTTTTTGTATGTGTTCACCTATGAGTCCAAATGACTAGACATGGTTCTTTGTCAGGCCCTTCGTCCCGGACATTTGATAAGGAGAAACCATGTAAGAAAATCTAAAGGAACTTTCTCACTTGGTTACAAAATAAATGCTGAAAATTGCTCAAATCTAACCCGAGATATAATCTCTTGAATTTTAGGCTAGACTTAATTGTCATTACTAAAGTCGGTATGATAAAAAACAATTCTTGACTATCCATTTTTACGTTTAAATATTTTAAAAAATATGTATTCCAATCTGCTAAATATCGCTGGCTAGCGATGGCAACAAGAGTTTATTATTGTCAGGATAAGTTAATTAATGTATAAATAAGCACATAATGATTTTGTGGACTGCTTGGACGACTTGGCTGCTGTAGGCGAATGTTTTGTTGTTTGGCAACCTATCTTTTTCATATTTCATTATTCTAATCTTTTTATTGTTTAATATATTTCAGACTGAACGAACCTCTTTCTCATCTTCTCAATAAATCATCTACAACAACAAGAAACAAGAGAATTAACAAATCTGACTTCTCTCCCAATGGTGGCGGCCATCTTACTACACCAGCTACACCATCTTTAATCTGATGACATAGATCCGGATTTTATTGACTTCCCTCCATTTGATAAATGATCCTCGGACTTGTTAAATTCAGAAAAAACGGTCCACAGACTCTGAAAGTTTTAGATATGCCGATGATTAGCGGCTTTCACTCCAGATACAAGGATCATTAAAATACCATCGACTAGATTATTAGCCTTGATCAAAAGGCATCTACACGTTTTATTAGTCAGAGTGTGATAAGCTGCGTGTGGAAATAAAATTCATTACATCTCTTGTGGAGAGAGGTGCAGGATGTAGAACATGTATTCCAGTGGAAAGAAAATGTTCTTAAACAGAAAAAAACATGTGTAGTAGACAAACATGCAAAAACCAAACAAAAATCCTTGATTGGAATTAAAACTTAAGCCTTAGGAAAGATATTCTGAAAGTATTAATCAAAATATATTGTTATTAATTCTTCTCTGCATGGACGTGCGTAATCATGTGAAATAGTCAGAAAGTTGAATTATTTTAAGTCAAGTTTGTTTCCACTACCCTAGATATACAACCAATGGTTGTTGATCCTGTCGTCGTGTTCGTCGCCATCGTCGTAGTCGTCGTCACGGTGATACATCAACCAACCAGATATAGTGTTGTTTGTTTTTTATGCAATTTTAATCTCGCTGTAATTAATGACTCAGGGGTTTATATAGTGATGTTTCTCTCTGTGTACAAAAAAAAGTATTTTGGTTGATAACGGCAACTTGATTCCTCCTGTGTTCAATTTGCTAATACAAAAAAGTGAATAAGGGGCAGTCTATCTGTTCCCGACAAATAGTGAATGAAATGTAAATTTAGGGTCACCGGAAAATCAACCGTTACGTGCCCTCTGTTGCCGGTGTTCATGCTATTCTGGGAATAATTCTACTGTCGGTGTAAAAATGAAACGTAAGAATGATTTTTCTCAAGATGCAGATCTTCTCCTCTTCAATTTCAATCTGTCTTTTTATCACGTTTTAGTGCAATAGTTCAAAAATTACGAAACAAGTGAATGTTTTTAATTCATGTTTTATTATTATTATTAATATTATTCTTATTATTATCCATTTTTATTGAATTTAAAAGTTTATAAATGTTAGTTGAGGATGGAAAAAAGATGGCAATGGGAAGTATGGGTTTTGTTCGTAGGCCAGGTAATAATTGAAAAGAAACAGTTAATTGGAGCCAGAGAAATGTTACATGGAGTGAAAATAAGCAGACGTGGATATCTGTGATGAAAAGATGAATCATAGAGACAAGTTCGTTGCCAGTATAATGGATTAAGTGAATTTCAATACCAGTACCAACATACATAACAAACGTCACTGTTTTACAAACACTGATATTTATTTCCCACAATGCAATGGTGGTACAAGCATCCTGTAATAAGGAGTAAATATACTAAATAGAAAGTAGAGAAGTTTTAATTAATTCATACATAAACTGCATACCTTATTATCTCTTAATATTTAGGAGATGTTTGTTAGATTATATGTGCGTTGAAATGATTGTGTGGTCGCGTGTTTGTTTTTATTGTTATGTTTTCACTCTTCTTTTTCTCTTCATCTAAATATTTAGTTTATTTATTATAAGAAATGATCTGTTCTAGATTTCTAAAATATCTAGAAACTAATAGATCTAGATTTCTAAAATATATAGAAACCAATAGATCTAGATTTATAAAATATCTAGACATCTCAGATCTAGATTTATAAGATCTGGATTTCTAAAGATTATCAGTTGTATTATTTACAACCCTTATGGCATTTTAACTTGTTTAAGATTAAATAGACAGAATGGCCTTTCTGAAAAGCAATTTGTGATCTTTTAAGGAGCTTTAACGAGCCCTTCATTATTTTCTGTCACATTTCTTAATATACAAACAAAATAAACAAATAAATCCAAAATTAATATTTTACCTAAAAGTCAATGGTGTACGTTGTCGTACAGGAGTATATTGTGATATAGATATTGCCAAGCTAATTTTCTTATGGTTTAATATGCTGTTCAGACTTCTCAAATTAATCTATTTAAAAAAAAAAAGCTAGCCGTCATTAAACTAATTTAGCTTAAAAACGCCAATGTTTTTAAACTACTGTAGTTTAACTATGAGCAATGTAAGCATCTGAACAGCTTATGACTATTTATATCACTAAGTATATTGCTTCCAGACTCGGATCCTAAGAATTTTTATTGTGAAAGCTCCCGAGGGTGTAGAACTTATTGCTTTCTTTTATAATGAATGCAAAGAAAGGTGTAAATAAATAATTGGTCGAGGGATAGGTTTTATAACCCTGGTTGTATCTACCTATAGACAGTAAGATACAAGATAGATAAAACTATAAGTAAAATTAACTTGACAATAAGTAATGGTAAGAAAATCCTGATTAAGTTATACGAAGTCTCTCTTGACGCTCGCTATCCGAAGGTACACTGCCAAGGTCAATGTTATTATTACCGAGTAAGTAAGAGAAGAAGAACTTAGTATTATTCGATGATGGATGTTGGTGTATGGTTATTATCAAACATACATTAAGCAAGCTTCGTTAATTACATAATAGAAGATGTTCTCTCCAATAACACTCCCACACTGTTTTCACTATAGACAACAAACCGTGAGAAGCACTCAGTAAATTAATTAAACTTGACATTTTCTCTGTTTAAGGTTTATTTTTGGCATCGGCATAAAAATTAATTGAAAAGGGGGGAAAGGTCTACAATTGGATATCTGCCCTCTCATGCTTCCATACTTTGTTATAATCACTAGCCTTATAGGGTGGCTGATTTATCACTTGGGTTCAACAGCAGACCACAGGTCTGTTCTCAATACAAACATTGAGTTAGATCCAGCCATTAAATTTCACCTGAAAATAATGTTAGGGTCATGAAAAATTTGAAGTACATGTATAATGTTGCATGCCCAATATTATTTTTCTTTGGGCTTTTTTACGGAACCGTTTCGTTCCCTTATCTCTGTAATCAATAACTTTCTCCAGGGAGTGTATCTTTGGTTATTGGTACCGGTAGTTAGAATCGTGTATTGGTTAGAATCTCTTATCTTGATCCAATGTTTATTTATATTTATATATTTATTATGAAGTTAATTAGAGAATTTTCCCACATATTATTAAATTAAAGTATCTAACTCACTGGTATGTTATTATCTAATAGATAGCTGTATCAGTTGTAAAATTGGCTAAATTATAAATGAAATTGTATGTGTAGTGAAGTTGCCTCATAAATTGTTAGT
The DNA here is from genome assembly GCA_917208275.1 of Patella pellucida. Classification (NCBI taxonomy): domain Eukaryota; kingdom Metazoa; phylum Mollusca; class Gastropoda; family Patellidae; genus Patella; species Patella pellucida. Next base: position 61,588,988 of record OU795041.1, read on the forward strand.
TTCAGCTTAACCCTTTGGTACTTGGTACATACACAATCTGATTAAACCACAGATCCTATTTCGTTTTTATAGTTCAAAATTTAGTTTTACTTGTCTTTACTACATTAGGATCGGTTATATAACCTGCGCGCCCGGAACCGTGGGTATTCCACTAGAAACATCAACGCTGATTAGTTAATTAAATGTCTGATGTCATAGGGTCAAAAGCCTGACACAGCCTCCCACTATAACTTGTCAGATTTTCATGTAGTGAAGTCGATCTAAAGTATAAAAAAACCCAAGCAAATACAGATCTGTGTTTTAATCAGATTAGTACAAACTGTATGTTTCAGTTTCACAGAATTAGTTCAGTCTTTAAATAGTTCACAACTATTTCTTTGCCACTAGAGAAAGCAGTAGCTTCAGGCAGTCCAACTGCCAAAGGGTTAATTAAATTTTTGATCAACATTTCTGAGCAAAACATTCAAGACTTGCTGTTACGAAGTAAATGTCATGACATGCATTATATTTCTCACCCTTGGAAACCTGTCTCTCTGTTTGAAATCAATTCTGGGTGCCCCCCATTGACAGAACATTACGTTCTGTATTCGAAGACTTCTGCATTCTCAGCCAAGTTAAATTATGTGCCCTTTTCAGTAGACTACTGCAGTCCCTATCAGGAATTTATCATAATTACTAATACTGCAATTACTTTGTTTGGCAGAAGTCTACAGAATACTAGGCACCCAGGGTTGGTGTTTCAAACAGAGATGCTGGGATTCTAAGAAATTAGATTTTTTGATCTGCAATAATTATAGAGAACTAAGTAAACAAGACAAGGGACGAGTTACTTATAACTATAAGAGTAGATAGCCATTTACTATTTGGGAATCCAGTACCATACTTAAGACTCTTAAGACTATATATTATAACTCTGTTCCTGCAGCAATCTGATTAAAACACAGATCCTATTTTATTTCGTGTTTTATAGTTGAAAACTCTATTTTACTTGTCTTCGCTACACCAAGATCTGCAAGAGTTGTTAAATAACCAGCGTTCTGGTTGCAATGAGGGATAAGCCAATCAAATGATCCGTTGTGCTGAGTTCTCATCGTTTAGCACAAGGAACTGTGGCTAGACATTTGTTGCAATAGGAAACATATCTTAGAGAAATTACGTTTTTGAATACCCACATGAAACACCGATCCAATGCCTTACGTCATAGAGTGGAAAGCTGCTGGGTATGACCCCTTACGTGACCTACCACTAGGACTGGTCAGATCTTCATAAAGTGGGGGCTATCGGAAGTATAAAAATAAAATGAAATATAGGCCTGTATTTTAATCAGATGATGCATGTACCCACAGGATTCTAATCTTGTGTAGGAGATACGTTACTCAGCTTGCCGTATGGTTAAAATTATAAACATCGTTTTCATCTTAAACAATACCTGCGTATGACGCCATCAACATTTATTATTTATTGCCAGACATTTCATATCACACAGTCTCTCTGTACAGTATTGTCCTATAGGCTTTGTGATTATAAACATTATTATTAGTAACCTTGACAACTGATTTATTATCAAAACCAATATTTGAATTATTTAGAATCTGAGTTGGGTGTTTAGTTAAGCAAATTACACATATGGTTGAACGTGGGTATGATATTGACACTCTCGGGACCGTCACAAAATTTTAACACTTGCGTCAAACCAAACAAAAAAACTCTGCAAAATTGGATGGGTGGCTTGAACGACACTGCGTATAGAAAATGATAAATTAAATGTCGGTTATCGGTTATGATTGAATCGTAAACGGAAATCTGTCTAAATTTCCTTACTCCATCGACACGGTTAGGCGAGTTGGTGGGTGGAGATCTGTGGTGTGTTATATTTGTTTAGATGTAAGTGTTGAATTTTGTAAGGCTACCCTTTTTTTGATTATTTATTTATTTAGTTTATCATTTTGTCTGATGCCATTCTAAGGCTGAATTCAACCATAACCTCTAATTCTCTTTACATTTAGGCGACACCAATTTTAATTTGTTTTCTTTGGTTGGAATTCCTTTTAAATTTTGCTTTTTTCTGGAGGTGGGATCAAATAATTTGGAAGCAAAAACAACTTAGTTACTTAGTAGTGCCTTTAGTTCAAATTTTAAAGTATGGAAGTTTTAAACAAAACATGGTTCACTGACTCAAGTGGTTGTTTATTTAAACAATCCCTGAAAAACTAAAAATTAAATTACTTTGGACCTAAACACATCCTAGAATCAAATGACGATTTTTTTTTTCAACATTAGATTTTTGAAATGAACACATGTACCTTGAGAAGTTTGAATAATCGATTTTATATATGATACAGGTATCTTTAAAAACAAAAAAACTACATAAATGATGCAGTTATTTAGACTTGGCAACATTTAATATGCTAAGTGTCTAGCCATAATTCATAAATTAAAAGATAGATTAGATTACCTAGTGCAGTTATCATAGAACATAGTATTTGACCAAATTGCACTCTGAATGAAATTTGGCACCGTATTGTTACATTTAGAATTGCTGAGTTAGGAAGGCTTAAATTATTGCTTTTTTAGGAGTTTGACAGTAAGTTTATTTCTAAAGGAATTACAGGCACAACGCACAGAATAAACTTTGGCACGCTATTGTTACATTTAAAATAACAGAATTAGGAAGTACTTCAATAGGCGAAAATTATTGCCTTTAGGAAGTTTACAATAGCAGATTATCTATATGTTTCAGTTCTCATAAAAGAAGAGGTTATTTGGTTCATGTTTTTCGGTGCAAGAATAGTAAAAGGCAACTTGACAAATTAAATTGTAGTTGAGACCATTGAAAAAGATAAAAATAATGTCTTAACTTAATGCTACATCAATCGGTTGAAATCTTTTGAAGATAGGCTATACATATGTATATTTGAAAGAATAAAACAAGTAACTATTATATAATACATTTTAAAGATTTCAACTGATTGATGTAGCATTAAGTTGTAGCATTAAGTTAATACATCAATCGGTTGAAATCTTTTGAAGGTATACATATGTAATTTTTATGTATGTATATTAGAAAGAATAAAACAAATAACTATTAGAAGTATTTTAATCATTAAAATCTAAAAGAACAGATGTTGCATTAATTTCATAATGCATTTTAACATGATAGGCTTTTTCCTTTTTTTGTGGCATACATAGAAAGTAAGCAGTTTAAGGCAGTGATGGGATTTCAAAATATTCATGATGCACGAACATATGAATTTTCATGATGCATGAACATATGAATATTCATGATACATGAACATATGAATATTCATTATACATGAACATATGAATATTCATGATGCACGAACATATGAATATACATGATACATGAACATATGAATATTCATGATGCAAGAACATATGAATATTCATGATGCATCATGAACATATGAATATACATGATGCATGAACATATACTCAACCAATACTCAAATATTACCACTAAGTATTATCTCTTTTGTTGTTTTATTATGTTTTATTTTATTATTTACTCTTTATTAATTATGTTTATGCTTTATTTTATTGGGTTGGGATGAAAGTGGTTTATTTTTATAATTACAAAAAGTACTTATATTTGAATAGCTGCAAGGTACAACATGCAATTGACAATCGTACATAAAACACTTTTTTTTTCTATTCAAGGCAGTAATTATTAATAAGAAGTTTACATACTCCAGCGATGCTGTTTCAAAATTTTGCTGATCAGACCTTTTTAATTTGGGTTAATAGAGGCCAAAGATAGGTCCCAGGTCGGATAACAAATCTTATAATTAGAAAATTTTCTGCAATAATTGAAATTTTAAATAAAAAATATTAAACAAACTGTGACCCTGCCTCAAGTCCCTATTTTTCAAAATCCTAACCAAAGATAAAATCCAAATTTTAGTAGATACTTCAATTTTGATTGGCTAAGCACTAAAATCAATCTAATATTATCTAATCAAATTACTAAAATTTGGATTTTATCTAAGTTAAAGTTTTGTGAAACACGCCCCAGGTTTAGCCAACAGACTCATTTCTCGAGTTGTACCTTTTTATCATCCCAACCCCAATATTTTTAATTGATTGTAGGTAAAATGAAGTATTATTTAGAATTTGCCAAATCTGTCTCATTTGAAAACAAAAACATAAGCAATTTCATTGCCAACCATGATATACTTTTATTACTGAAATACTGGTTTAATTTTATTTATTTATTCTTTCCAAATTTTTATTATTTTGATTTATTTACTTAGTTGTTTTTTGACAAGTGTAAACTATGAAAGTTGGTATAAATATGAAAAAAAAATACCAATAATGTTCAATGATGTAAATAATTCAGATTTTATCAATACAAATACACAATAATAATAGAAATCCACAGATATGAGAATTATCATGTTAATGTATCCAGCTTGTGTATATATATACATAATAATACAAAAGTAAGGCCTTCCATTTACAATTTTATCAATACGAATAATAAAAATCCACAGATATAATTATAATCATGTTATGGTCTTCAGCTTGTGTATATATAAATAATATAAGAGTTAGGCCTTCCATTAATACGAATTCACATAATAATAAAATCCACAGATATAACAATTATCATAATTATGTTCTCCAGCTTGTGTGTATATAAATATAAATATATAATATAAGAGTAAGGCCTTCCATTAACAATTAGTTGAACATATACAACCTCATTACCTAGTACTTGGCAAGCATTTACCGTATATACAGAGGAACCCCAAGAATGTAGGATTACTGTAGATTGATGTATTAAGTTTCAATATTATTAGAACTCTTATTACAGGCTTAAGTAGATTATAAATAGAGGCAATCTTATTCATTAACACAGGGATATCTTAAGAGAAAAAAATCATCACTTAGCTGAGGTTTAAAGTCTGAATACAGGGATATCAATTAGTTGTGGTTTAAAGTCTGGTCATTGAATATTATATGAGTAAACTCATATCAAAGATGCATTATGTAAGATTTAAAAAAAAAAGAGTTGGCCGTTCGCACTATAATAGTTCAAAAATAGATAATGAAAAATGAATATATTGAAAATTACAGTCAGATTTCTTGTTTGTGCGAAGTTAAAAATTTTAACAAAATTTAACATACATTGTAATTATTGCAAATCGAGATTAAATCTCTATTAGATATTTTATTGTCAAACTCTCGGCTGCAGTGTTTTAATCTTCTTAAATTCACAGCCATCTTATTTCCCAAAGAGTTGATTATGGGATTGTCATGTTAATAAAAATGTTTAAATAATAATTTATATAATATTTGAAGCCAGAAAAAAAAAATCCTGCAATAGTCAGATTTAGCTCATCTTTAATATTAGAATTAGTAAACTGATATTAAAACATTTAGCTCTTACATAATGCATCTTTAATATTAGAATTAGTAAACTGATATTAAAACATTTAGCTCTTACATAATGCATCTTTAATATTAAGCTCTTACATAATGCAACTTTAATATTAGAATTCGTAAACTGATATTAAAACATTTAGCTCTTACATAATGCATCTTTAATATTAGAATTCGTAAACTGATATTAAAACATTTAGCTCTTACATAATGCAACTTTAACATTAGAATTAGTAAACTGATATTAAAACGTATTTTGAAAGATTATCCAAGGCATTAGTTAGTTAAATGATATGAAAATGGCTTTAAGAGATTTTGTTTATTAACCACAGATTATTTCACTGTTAGTTAGTTTATTTATTTATTTATTAAGCAGCTTTAAAAGTCTATTTACTATTAATTATATATATATCTATATAACTATAACTGCTATTATTAGTTTTAGTTCAGTTGTGGTGTGAATGCATTGGATGAATGAAGATCTGGAGTTGTCTCCCATTAATTGTGTGTTGAAAAAAAATTGAAGCCATTATTATTATTATTATTATTATAATAATTAATGATAATAAATATAATCTAACTACCACTATGTTATAATTATTATTATTACTATTCTCTAGGACATATTTTAACATTAATGAGTTCATTTTTATATCCACGATTGTTTTTTTTTCCTATGATAATGGAAGAGAAACGGTCAACCTTTTTTTTTTTGTCACTGATAGCCCTTAATATTGTGGATGACGATTTTTTCAAACTTGTATTATAATCATATTCCTTACGGTTTTAAACCTTGTTGATTTTTTTATGTAAATTTTGTTTTATTTTCAAGAAAAGTTCCTTACATTTTTGTGTGGGTGTATGTTAAGCCTGATGACTTGTACATTTGGTTAGGTTACATTACTATGTCGATATCTTTGGTGGACATCACAATAGCTTTATTTATTTATTTATTTTTCTAACAAAAATAAGCAGTTATTCAAATTTTACAGCAATGATCTAAAATGGCTTAGAAATGATATCAGTTGACGTTCTAGTGTAAAGTGTAAGCATAACACCTGTTCTATGCATTTAGGGGGGGGGGGTTGATGGCCGAATGGTTAGCGTGCGCACGCTGTATCATAAAGCCTGTCATTGAGTCAACTGGCGTGGTTTCCGATATATCCGGTTGTACGTGACAAAGAGTAGGGTGGCCTGTCCTTCTAAGGGTCCTCCGGTTTCCTCCCCTACGCTCAAGCGAATTATAAGAATAAAATTAAACCATATGGTAGTCCCGAAATGACCTAGTTTGTGTCGAGTGGATGTTGAAACCCTATTTCTATGCATTGCGTTCCTGAATTAATAGTACAGGTATCAGGATATTTATCTTGTTTTGAAACAGTAATCCGTGTTTAGATCAAATGAGATTTATCTTGTTCAAAATGACAAAAGCTCTTTGATTTTGCCCCCCGCCCCCACCAACCCCGATCCTTAACATTGTAGATTTCCTAATATTTCTTGTGTTGATTAGTTTTGTGGGATGGCAGTGGGCTTTTTATTTTTCGAACATTTTGCGTCTAAAGGTAAAGCCAGTAGGGTCATCCGTCAAACTTCTCGGGTTTTCTCAGGGGTCCTCCGTTTTCCTCCTACTACTAAAGACCCCTATGCGCAAGCAAATTATTGAAATAAAATTAAACCATATGTTAGTCCCATAATGACCAAGTTTGTGTCAAGAAGACGTTAAACCCCATTTCTCTCTCTCTCTCTCTCTCTGTGTAAATACTGAACAAAATTAACCATTTTTAGACTGATATTTCTATTAGAGAATGACCTATCACACAATACTGTGGTTTGCAAGGGATTCCTATTGCTTTAAATAGCGTAATGGAACTTAAAGGTACTTTTATATTTATGTTGATGTCCACCAAAGATTATGATGTAGTTAATATAAATCTTCGTACAATCATATTTCACTGTAAGATAGAATTCACCAGTGTTTTTTTTTTCCTACCATAATACCTCATTCATCTCCATAATTATTATTACCATTAGCAAATGGAGGTGACATGTTATTTTAATTACTTTTCTCTTGTTAGTCTCTTGCAAAAACCAGACTCGGATCATACCATTATTAGGAACCACTGGTAAATAACAAAAATACTTTGGTGACAAATTTTGTGAAACCCTGATTTATAGTGGAACGTTCAGTATAAAAATAATTCTTACATTAAAGCTACTTATCTGAAGGGGGGTGGGGTGAATTTTAAAAAAAAAGACATTAGGTTTCCCTTCTCGGGAGCTTTTAGTTTGCAAAATTTCAACACATGCGCTCAAACAAATAACCTGCAGAACTTGAATGGGCAGGTTTTCGAGATCTGTCCTGGGGTTTGTTATTGGTTAGGACTCAAGTGTTGAGATTTTGCGACTGTCCCCTTTCAAGACCCTGAATAACTAAAGATCAAATATGTTTTATTCATATATTGATATAAAAAATGACTTCTCCACAAATCAAAAAATACTCACATTTCTGAAATGATCACTAAGATATATTTGTAATTTACCAGGTTCTTTGATGTATTATCCAGCGTCTGGTTAATCGAGACTACTGTTTTCTTGTATATTATGTCTTTCACATCAGAAAGTCTTTTCTTAATCATATTTCATCATGTTTTAGAAGTAAATGGCAATGAATGATGTCAATGTAAATGTTGGAGAGAAGTCCTTGTGTATTAAATGAATTAGAAAAATGTGTAGAACTTTAACATTACATTAAAAACTAGCCGATGATGGTAATGTCTAAAAGATAAGGTCAACTGCAGATTTCGTTATAAGTCACGAGATGTAGATAGGGTTAGAGCAGTTGATTGTTGACAAGATTGTGTGTTAGGGCTAGCCCTATTTCCGTCTCGCGAACTATCACTGAAACGACAGTGGGCCTTGACTTTCAGACCTTACCAGCAAATTATGTTCCCTGCCATTTATTTCTAGACAAATTTAATACCCTTAGCGGACTGTTAATTAAAATCTTAGGAGTGAGTTTTCTACTTCCTAGAAAAACTTTATGAGGCTTTAAACAAAGTAAACAAACTAGTGTGAATCACCTTTTTATCTATGTTTTTAATTTCTTTGAATACAAACACATAGGAATGATTCCAATCCTGTATACCATAGAATTAGGGATTGTTTTAAAAGTCAGATGTTATTTAATATTCTAATTGTAATCGAGTTGTTTTACTCTATTCTAGTAAATCTGACTTGTTTGTTAAGGCTGTCAGAGAGGCCATTTTTAGCATACACTATTATTCAATAAACCGTTTTATATTTTTCATTGTTTCTGTTATTAATTAATGAAAGGTGGAACTTAAAGAAAAGACAAAAGGTTTTCTGTTTTTGAAAATCAAGTTTTTATTTTACCATACTCTTTTCCTTGGGTTCATGCCTTTAAGTTGTGATTACTGGGGATTGGGTGGTCTATTGGATTAATGCATGCGCATGAAATCACAAGGTCTGTCATTGAGTCAACGCTTGAACGTGACAAGAAGTAGGGTCGCCTGTCCGCCAAAGATACGTTTTGAGGACCCAATATCCCACCCCAGAGAAAAGAGATATTGACCCAACATCCCACCCAGACGAGAGGATTACACAATATCACCCCAGACAAGGGATATTGACCCAATATCTCATCCCAGACAATAGATATTGACCCAATATCCCAGCCCAGACAAGCGATATTGACCCAACATCTCAGCCCAGACGACAGGATGACCCAATATCACCCAAGACAAGAGATGAGGACCCAAGATAACACGCTAGGCATTAGATATTGACCCAATATCCCACCCACGACAAGAGATATAGACCCAATATCCCACCCACGACAAGAGATGGGGAACCAATATCCCACTCGAGACAAGAGAGAATGACCCAACATCCCACTCCAGACAAGAGATGAGGACCCAAGAAAACACCTCAGGCATGAGATATTGACCCAGTATCCCACCCACAACAAGAGATATGGACCAAATATCCCACCCCAGACCAGAGATGGGGACCCAATATCCCACTCTAGAGAAGATAATGACCAAAGACGAAAGGATGACCCAATTTCACTCCAGAAAGGGGAGGATAACCCAACATCCCACCCCAGACAAGAGAGGATGACCCAACATCCCACCCCAGACAAACAGACATGAACCCAATATCACGACCCAGACATAAGACGAGGATCCAATATCCCAATATCACACCCTAGACAAGAGATGATTGACCCAGTAGTCCAGGAACAAGAATTTGACCAGGTAATTATGTACACATATTTGTCAACAGTAATATTGGAAGATCTACTAGAGAAGAAACATACATGGAAGTGGTGATGGGGATAACTTCACAACAACAAATTCGTTGTAAGAGCAAAAAATGAATTAATGCAAAAAAACACTACACTATTAAAGTAGCTAAGTCTCTAACTCAATATCATCCAGAGTCTTCCACACTGAAAATACAAATTATGTTTGTCTTACCGCTAAAGGATGGACTTCTGATATTCAATTGTTAAGACAAAATAAACATTTATCATTGGTACTCGAACCATGTACTTTAATGCAGTTTAGTGCCATTTGTAACAAGGGACTTGAAAAACAAGGCTAGACATATTCCACAAGTCATGTCAAACAATGATGCCATATTCTTATCTTGAGAGCAAGCTCAAAAAATACTATTGGTGTAGACTGGAATAACCAGACTCAAGAGATTGCCATTCGAAACGGAAACGATTGAATGTAAATCATTTTATATACATTCATATTAGATTATTACATGTGTTGCGACCCATTTGTGTCAATTTCTAGTCCCAAATATTACTGATTTAGCTCCTTTAATTAAGTCCTAATTCTATGGGATATTACTTGAACACCCAGCTTTAATACAGTCCCAAATATTACTAATTTAGCTCCTTTGAGTCCTAATTCTATGGGATATTCCTTGGACACCTAGCTTTAATACAGTCCCAAATTTTACTAATATAGCTCCTTTAAGTCCTAATTCTATGGGATATTACTCGAACACCCAGCTTTAATACAGTAGATGTTCATTCCATATTCTATGTAATAACATCTATAGTCATTGGCATCTACGTTAGGGAGCCACTGTGGCTCAGTGTGTAGGACTTGTGCTTGATAACCTGTAGGCTCCGTGTTCGATCCCTGTCTTGGCTGTGAAAGTTCATCTAGATTTTCGAGCTTGGTTCCCCCTAATCAGTGGTGCATGAAAGAGGGCCTGGCAAGGGACATCACATAGCCATTCGGATGGGACCAAAAACCGAGGTCCTGTTTTAACATTGGTGGGCATGTAAAAATTCCCTTGGCATTTGATATAAGAGTAGGCCATAGTACCTGTATAGCCTAGTTGCAGAATAACAGTAGGATGTCATTTCATCTACTGCAGACCAGAAATATTAAGTCATGTGGACTATATTCACTTCTGGGGTCAAACTTAAGCTCCCTTAGATTGATAGATCCATCCTGGTTGTATGCGCAATACATAAAACGCGATAGATGACAGCTGACATTGTTATAAAACCACTACCATGGTAAAAAGACCATCCATCTTCGGGGGGTTGGATTGCTGAATGGTTATCACGTGCGTGCTGTAGAATAAAGCCTGTCATTGAATCAACTGGTGTGGTTTTGAGCCCCGGTAGTGCGTGACAAGGAGTAGGGTCGCCTGTCCAACCTCATGGGTTTTCTCCGGGTCCTCTCACTGGTAAAGACCCCTATGCACAAGCGAATTATTGAAATAAAACTAAACCATGTCCCGAAATGACATAGTTTTGGGTCAAGTGGACCTTAAACCCCATTTCTCTAACTCCATCCATCATTGTAGACAATGCACATTCTGTATTAAACAATCACCTAGCTGCTTTGATCCGTCTGAAGAAAAGGGGAAATAACTCTTGTAAAGCACCTCAACCTTTCTTAGTGTGTTCCATAGAGTTATAAGAGTTATAGAGAGAGAGAAATGGGGTTTAACCTCCACTCAACACAACTAGGTCATTTCTGGACTAACATATGGTTTTATTTCAGTAATTCCAACTAGGTCGTTTTGGGACTAACATATGGTTTGATTTTATTTCAGTAATTCCCTTGCGCGTATCGGTCTTTAGTAGTGGGAGGAAACCGGAGTGTCCGGAGGAAACCCACGAGGTTGAGACGGTGCCCCTATCTCCATGCCACATACACTCACACCAGGGCTCGAAACCACAGCCGCAAGCCAGAGGTGACCAGACAGCTAGAGGTCGAAGCGCGACACTCTAGACCACCCCAACCCCCTAAAAGAGTTATAGTATAAATCTATAGTGTGTCCAAACTTTTACATACCTTCATTAGCCATTATAACAAAAATCTAGATAAATCTTGTAAGCAAATTTATTCACAGCTAACAAAGTGATATAATAACAAAAAAACTAACAAAATACCTCTTAAGGTAGAAAAGGTATTGTGAACAAAATATACATACAAATTATAAAATTTAGCTGCAAGAATAATAATTCTCATTAAGCGATAAGTCATAGAAAGATATATTTGTTGCTAAATTTGCAATAATAGATAAAACAATCTGATTTAAAAAGAGATCAATATTTCATTTCCATTTTTTTTATACTTTCGATGGCCTACACTACATGAAGATCTAACCGGTTGTAGCGATAGGTCGCATTGGAGATTATAAGAGTGGCTTTTGATCCTAAGACGTCAGACATTTGATTAACCAATCAGCATTGACGTTTTTAGTGGAGTACCCACATTCCTGTGCAAAGCTCGCTGCATCAGACTGTTTTATTGGCTAATTCCTCATATCTCAAGTAGAACGCCTGTGATATAACAATTCTTTCAGATGCTAGTGTTGTAAAGACAAGTAAAACAAAATTTGGAACTATAAAAACCGTTACGAAATAGGATCTATGTTTTAATCAGATTGAATTTGTAATAATAGATATAACCAAGGCCAAACAAATATAATATTCTGGGCCTAGTTTCTTGAAATCTTAACTTTAGATAAAATCCAAATTTTAGGGGATATTTCAATTTTGATTGGCTAAACACTAAATTCATTCTAATATTATCCAATCAAATTACAAACATTTGGATTTCATCTTAGTTAAAATTTCGCGAAGTAGTCCCCTGGTTCTCAGACAATCCTTAGCAACAATCTGATGCCGGAGGGAGCTTTTTATTTTGGTATTTCATTATGTGAAAGGATCCCTATATTGTCCTAATGATTTCTCATAAACATCACATTTCAAGGCACTACATTTATCTCATTATGTTGTGTATAGGAATGTATGAGTATTATGTTTAATTGAAAGGGTTGGATGGCTTAATGTTTAACGTGCGCGCACTGTATCATAAAGCCTGTCATTGAGTCAACTGACGTGGTTTGAATCCCCGGTTGTACGTGGCAAGGAGTAGGGTCGCCTGTCAAACCTCTTGGGTTTACTCCTGATCCTCCAGTTTCCTCCCGCAGCCGCATTATTGAAATAAATTTAAACCATATGTTAGTCCCGAAATGACCTAGTTTGTGTCGAGTGGACGTTAAACCCCATTTCTCTCCCCCTTTCTCGTCAGGGTTTCATACTTGATTACTGAGTCTAAGCCACATTTCTAGATTCCTTTAATTTCTATAATTCTGTTGTGCATAGGGGTCTTTAGCAGTGGGAGGAATCTGGAGTAAAACCCATGAGGTTGAATAGGTGACCCTACTCCTTAATTGTCACGTACAACCGGGAAATAGAAACCCCGCCAATGACAGGCCGTATGATACAGCAACAAACAAAACATAGGGGTTTTTAGCAGTGGGAGGAAACCAGAGGACCTGGAGAAAGCCCATAAGGTTAGAGTCCAACACTGGGATGAACAGGCCACCATACTCCTTACCATGTTCAACCAGTAAATCGAAACCACGCCAGTTGACTCAATGACAGACAGTATGATACAACGAGCACTGCAAACGAGGTAAAACATTTACATGAGACTGTTTTAAAATCTGGCCCATTTTAAGTGATGCAGGATTATCTGAGAACTAGAATATATGACCAAGGCACAAAAGGAAAAAGATTTATATTGTTAGTCTATGACCATTATACAGTGGTGGTTCCAGGTGCCCCACCCCCCTCAATAGAACCCAGTATATGACCAAGGCACAAAAGGAAAAAGATTTATATTGTTAGTCTATGACCATTATACAGTGGTGGTTCCAGGTGCCCCACCCCCCTCAATAGAACCCAGTATAGAATATTATTTTATTGTTTCTATGAAACATGTAAATTTGAGCTTATCGTTGATTGTGGTGATGTGGGTGATGAAATCTAACGTTATATTCTGTGTCATCATCAATCACAACCCAATCTGATTAAAACACAGATCCAATTTCGTTTCGTTTTTTATAGTTCAAAATTTTGTTTTACTTGTCTTTACTACACTTTAGGATCTGGGAGCTTTGTTATTTAACTCGTGTTCAGCTTTAAATGAGGGGTCAGCCAATCAAATTGTCTGTCGAATAGGGGACTTGACCTCTCTTGCACGGAACTGTGGGTAGACATGAACTCCGACAGATATCAAAACAAAGCAAAAATAGATCAAAAACATAGCCACTTGCAAAAACGATTCTGATTGGTTAATCGAATGACTGAGCTTATGGGGTCAAATGTCATTTTCTACGTCATAGAACGTGATCTCCCACTATAAGTTGTTAGATCTACATGTAGTGTAGGCCATCGAAAGTATAAAAAACGAAACGAAATATAGATCTGTATTTTAATTAGATTGATCACAACCGACACTTGCAATTTTCATGGAGAAGCCTCCCCCCACCCACACCCTCACTTATTAAATATTCTGAGACCACCACTGCTGTTATATATAATATAATTAACTTTTCATACTAATATAATATATATTTATCACAGTATAATAAAGCATTAAGCTCTACATACATTCATATCAAAAATATAAAATTAAGTTGCTAAATGTTATTGGCATATTTTGGATAATATCTCGTTTTTCCAGGCTAAATCTACATGAAAACTCAACTCAAATTGATTATACAATATATATTATACACGGTAGATAATCACTCGGCTTGTATTCAGTCAGATTAAAAATAAACACATCAAAAATTTGTACCATTCCCTTCATAGGTGGCCACATAATCATATCTTTGTAAATATTGATAGGAACTGAACCACTTTAGACCGAAATTCCTTTAAACGAAACAAAATGAACTGTGGTTTAACGTCCTAATGTTCTGTTTCAACTGGGCTAATGAACACGGGCATGCACCATATAGTGTGCTATGAAGGAAATTTTGCAGCAGCACTATGGCCTACTCTTATATCCAACTCCAGCAGCAACCTCAAGTTAGCGGACAGGTGTCCTACTCACTGAGCCACTGTGGCTTCCTTCCTTAAAGAGATTTAACTTTCACAATATTAGACAAATATTTTAATTTTTTTTCAACAGAAATCTGTCCTTGCTCATTAATATGGGCAGGATATACATTAGACAAAGATGGTTCCAGTGTTTTTGTGTTTTGAACACTTTAGATCAATTCAAAACTTAAATTAGATGGTTTTTATATGATATATTGGAGGGACCAAAACAAATTTTAATATATTTAAAAAAAATGTTTTTGTCCATGGTAGTGAGTAAACATGAAACAATGTATGTCAATAAAATAATAATAATACAGACAACAAATTTGATAACAAAAATTAATTATTGTAGTAAACAAAACAATGACGTCACATACATACTAAATAACTTTTTTTTTCTTCTAAAGATACATGAAAAGCTGCCTTGGTCCATCTTTGTAAAACAATTACTGGCACACATAAAAAACATTCGGCAAACCTTGACAGATTTTACACATTCTAATCTCGGCTGTATGACCATTCCGCCATATTCGAACTATTTTAAGAGTTCCGAATGGAAAATGGCTGCCCCCATGGATATTTCTGTGGAGAGTGTATTATATCAACAAACGGCACGTTACCAGGGAATTTTATCAAACCAGCAGCCTTTAGACAATATCTCTGCTCATTTAGGTATACATATACACACTCTATAAAAGACGCAATTTGGGACTTTTTTTTGTAAAATCGACACACTTTCCTGTTTAAAGTAAACCAGTAGCAGCATCGCAAATGTATGGGCATAGGTACTTATCACTTACTGTCATACAGCCAAGATCTGATGTCGAAATTTGCCGAGTGACATAAAAAATTCATTTTAACAGGATACCTCATTTTATGGGTTTTAAATTCTATCAAAACTAAGAACAATAACAATGGCACCGATATATAACAATTCTATTGAATAACAGAATAACAATTATACTATAACAAAAAGTTTATAATAAATTGAAATAACTATTATATTAATAACTATAAATATTCTATAAAACTAGATAATATTCATATTAGAATTAGAAAAAAAAAATCTGTATGAAAATATATTAGAATTTGTTGTCTAAAAAAATTTCAAAGACTAAATAAGTATATACATTAAAGAATCACAGTTTGAAACATATATCAAAAACACTTTGTGGTGTTGGTTAAAATACACATCCATATTTTGTTTAGTTTTTGCATACCTTCGATGGCCTTGATTACATGAAGATCTGATCAGTTGTAGTGAGAGGTCATGTGAGAGGCTTTTGACACCATGTCAGACATTTGATTAACAAATCAGCATTGATGTTTCTTGTGGGATCGTTTCATTGGCTAATCTTTTACATCAACCAGAACACAGGTTATATAACAACTCTTCTAGATCCTAGTGTAGTAAAGACATTTAAAACAAAATTTTGAACTCTAAAAAACGAAACGAAATAGGATCTGTGTTTTAATCAGATTGCATAATTTAGATACAAAGCTGGCTGTTCTTGCTATAATAGTTCAAAAATAGATTGACAATATTGACAAGATCCGATGTGTGTATTTTTTGTTTATTATCGTAACAACAGTACTTGATATTCAAACTTAGCTTCGCTTATTAATTTTTAAATAGGCTTATCGTGATAATAATTGCTTAAATAATAGTTTTTATTTCATCTGAAGCCAAAATAAAAACCTGCAATAAACAGATTTAGCTCTTACATCATGCGTCTTTAAGAAAATATAATTTCAGAATTATAACCTAATGCCTATATAGTTATGGTAAATACATTAAATGGTGGTGAGTTAGAAAGGTTAGAATAATTTCTATTAATAATTGCATAATGATTTTAATTATATCGACCAGCTAAAACCATTTTTGAAAAATTTCTTAAAAATATTAGTGATTTAGAAACTGAACATCAATTTGATCATATCGACCAGAGAAAACAATTTATTATAAAATCTCACATTTGATGCGTAAAGGACTTGAAAGTGTCAAAAATAAAATTTAGGGTGAAACAGTTGAATAACAAAATTTGGCACACAGTATTTTTGGTTAAGCTTTTATATATTAAGTTTGTCATAAACACTGGTATTAACACAAGTTAAATGATCTCTTTTAATTATAATTGATGAACATATTTTAATATCAGACCTAAAATATCTTTTATTGATGAAAAATATGATATATGCTTACTTATAATTGTATAAGATAAAATACTTAAAGACTCAAATCTTTCACAGACTGAAATCTTTCACAGACTCAAAAAGTCAAAGGTTTCACAGACTCAAATCTTTCACAGATTCAAACTTGACAGCTCCAGAAAATAAATAATAGCCTTATTCTAAGTACTAGATGTATAAATGTCCTACCCGTTGTGTAAATTATCCATTACATCATATTTTGCTTGTCCAGAGGGTTCAAATTTTTTTTTAATCCATGTCACATTTGAAAAGGTTTACGTTAGGCTTTTCAAGCCTATCATCGATTTATTGGAATATTGTAAAAAAATTGTTGACCAGAATAAAGATTGGGACATATTATTCAGTTACAACAAGAGTGGTATTGGACTTTTGAAGAATCAAATCTTTCACAGACTTAAAGAATTAAATCTTTCACAGACATAAAGAATCAAATCTTTCACAGACTTAAAGAATCAAATCTTTCACAGACTTAAGGAATCAAATCTTTCACAGACTTAAAGCATCAAATCTTTCACAGACTTAAAGAATCAAATCTTTCACAGACTCAAATAGTTAAATCTTCCACAGACTTAAAGAATCAAATCTTTCACAGACTTAAGGAATCAAATCTTTCACAGACTTAAAGAATCAAATCTTTCACAGACTCAAATAGTCAAATCTTTCACAGACTTAAAGAATCAAATCTTTCACAGACTCAAATAGTCAAATCTTCCACAGACTTAAAGAATCAAATCTTTCACAGACTCAAATAGTCAAATCTTTCACAGACTTAAAGAATCAAATCTTTCACAGACTCAAATAGTCAAATCTTTCACAGACTTAAAGAATTAAATTTTTCACAGAATCAAATCTTTCACAGACTTAAAGAATTAAATTTTTCACAGACTCAAATCTTTCACAGACTTAAAGAATCAAATCTTTCACAGACTCAAAAAGTCAAATCTTCCACAGACTTAAAGAATCAAATCTTTCACAGACTTAAATAGTCAAATCTTCCACAGACTTAAAGAATCATTCCAGCTGAAATTGTCTCTGCTTAAATCTTAGTCTATGCATTTTAAACGTTTCTTTGAGAAAAAATGTAAAATGAGACAACAGGTTACAGGATGATAAGAGTTACATGGATTGATGGGACTAACAAATTGTTTGACTTATCTGGGACTAACAAATTCTGGAATATCTTTTGGGTCCTTTTCTCAACACAAATGAGACAATGAAAAAAAAATCAGGAATTTCAATGAATACATATAAGTATATACTTCAAATGAAGAAGTAAAAATGGATGATTTTTTTAACTGGATATATTTTACATTTCAATTTTATATTTGTACTTTATATATATAAATAATTAAACCAGATGATGATATTCAGATTTCATGGAGAGAGAGAGAGAGAGAGAGAGAGAAATGGGGTTTAACGTCCACTCAACACATCTAGGTCATTTCGGGACTAATATATGGTTTAATGTTATTTCAATAATTTGCTTGCGCGTAGGGGTCTTTAGCAGTGGGAGGAAACCGGAGTGCCCGGATGAAACTCACAAGGTTAAGAAGGCGCCCCTATCTCCATGCCACATACGCTCACACCAGGGCTCGAAACCACAGCCACAAGCCAGAGGTGGCCGGCCAGCTAGAGGTCGAAGCGCGGCACTATGAAGTGAAGGGGGGGGGGGAATGCGTGGTT
The DNA here is from genome assembly GCA_917208275.1 of Patella pellucida. NCBI lineage: Eukaryota > Metazoa > Mollusca > Gastropoda > Patellidae > Patella > Patella pellucida. The sequence continues at coordinate 61,607,688 of OU795041.1, forward strand.
TAACATAATAGAGTCAAGTGCTGTGGTTTCGATTCCATGCTAGAATGTGATAATGACAAGGAGTAGTTTATCCAGTTTAACCCTCAATGTACAAATATTTACACTTTACATCATAAGGTCTGTAATTAAGTTAAAGACCTAAGTCCGTAATCCCAAATCCTCCAAAATCTTTGACGTCGAAAACACGAATTGTTGGTCAATTTAAATCAACATTGATGATGTGAGCTTCTGATATCTGATATTTAAGATAAAATAATTTTTTTAACATTGGTACATGAATCGTGTACCATAGTGCATATTAGCATCAATTGTAATAAGGAACTGAGAGAACGAGGGTAACATATACCACGAGGGTTCAATCCCAGCTCAGGGCAAGAACTTTATCGTTGTAAGTGAGAGGGATATTCGGTCTCCCGTCCGATCAGGCAGGTTTCCCCCAAGTTCTTCGGTTTCTTCCTGCAGTAATGATCGAAATCATTTGCACGATCTGTGCCAAGGGCCAAATTGGAAAAAGGCCTCAGGCCTAATTTGCTACCCTTGTAAAATTATTATTATTATTATTATTATTAAGTCAATGGGGTTGTTCATATCTGGGACACGGATTCTACATAGTTTTGTAGTAAACTGGCTGACAACAAACGAAGAAAAGACAAAGAAGATCAATGAGCACCCCGGCGAAAAAGAAGAAAATAGGAATATGACACATACGGGTCTACAAGTGAAATAATAATGCAAGATTGCCAAACCATGGTCCATGGCCGAACATGACACCATTATCTAAACTGAGAAGCATGCGCAAAAAATACTCCTTTTAGTAGACTGGAATAACCAGATGGTATAATCGCCCATTGATTGGGATACCTCGCGTATTTCTCCGAACATAACATTTTTGAAATTAAGAGTAAAAACGGAAACAATTGAATGCAAATCAGGTATACACATTCATATAACATTATTATATGGGTTGCTACCCATTTGTGTCCATTTCTAGCTTTTTTAAGTCCTGTGGTTTTGATTCCCTGCTAGATAATGACCCTAAATGTACAAATATTTACACTTTACATCCTAAGGTCTGTAATTAAGTCATGCGCTGTGGTTTCGATTCCCTGCTAGAATGTGATCGACAACAACAAGAAGTAGTTTCTCCTGTCCAACCCACAAGGTATAAATATTTACTAATTATTGGAGGGTTTTCAACATCCCTCCATGTATATGGGGTTTAACATCAACTCGACACAAACTAGGTCATTTCGGGACTAACATATGTTTTAATTTTATCTCAATAATTCGCTTGCGCGTAAGAGTATTAAGCAGTGGAAGGAAACCGAGGACCCGGAGTGTTGTACATTCCTCCATGTATATTAGTTTTACTTCTTAGCAATAGAGAGGTGGGGTTTAACGTCCACTCATTCAACTAAGTGATTCTGGGACTAACATATGGTTTAATTTTATCTCAATAATTCGCTTCCGCGTAGGTGTCTTTAGCAGTGGGAGGTAACTGGAGGACCCGGAGAAAACATACGAGGTTGGACAGGCGACCCTACTCCTTGCCACGAACAACAGGGGATTCGAAACCACGCAAGTTGACTCATTGACAGGCTTTATGATACAGCACGCACATGCTAACCATTCGGCCATCCAACTCCCCTCCCCCTCCTTCTTAGCAAGAGCACAAACATAAATAAATTCATAATCACTAATACATGTTGTGCATATTTACGGTTTATTCCAAGGCGCTTCCGTTTGGAAATGAAAACATTCTGCATACACACCACTTAATCCTAATAGGATATAAATTCCAATAATAACGGATTTTGCTGGATAATTGGAATTAAAAGTAGATTTTTCATAACTTCACTATTTTCTTCTGATATTGACCGGATTTCCGTTAGTCTGTCCATTATTTTTCCAAAAATATTAGGCCGATCAGGATGATTTTTTTTTACCAGATAAATTAAGCACTGAACCAATGGCCACTGTAGTTCTTCAACTTTATCAGGATTTTCTAATTCACAGCGATCTGAAATACATGTACATTGTCAATAAAATTTGAAGATTTTATGAAAAGTAAACTTTTATGGGGGGGGGGGGAGAAAGAGAGAGAGAAATAGGGTTTAACGTCAACTCAACACAAACTAACGTATGGTTTAACTTTATTTCAGTAATTCCCTTGCGCGTAGGGGTCTTTGGCAGTGGGAGGAAACCGGAGTACCCGGAGAAAATCCACGAGGTTGAACAGGCGACCCTACTCCTTGCTGCGTTGAACCAGGGATTTGAAACCATGCCAGTTGACTCAATGACAGGCTTTATAAAACAGCACGCACATGCTAACCACTCGCGCATCCAACTCCCCGCCTGGCTCTATTCTTTGTATACTTAAAATAGATGAAAATGGTTCGATGGACATAAGTTTTTTATGATCATTATATTTGGTGATATATGTGTACAGTCCAATTTAAATGACCGTCATTTATGCCTGGCTAGAGCAATCTACACACTTCTATTGTGCTGAGAAAGTTCATCAGGATCTTCCGACATCTTCCCTTCTTGTCAGTGGGGCAAAACTAGTATGGTGGTTGAAATTATTGCACACACCTTTTCAAACCTTCAAAGGCTAATATCTTCACTTGTAATTGGGTAATTTGAATGAATATTTCAAATTATGCATTTAACATAATCTATTTTTAAAACTAGTATAGCAAGAATGGCTGGCTCTTTATCTAAATCTTACATAATGTATCTTTAATCATCAGACAAGATATTAATTTTAAGATTGTTTGCTGTGTCATAGTTGCTTCTGTTTTGTGCCCTTTGGAGATAGGGTGGTTAGGTTCCTGAACTGGCGGTTAGGTGGCTAAATGTTTTAAATTGTGCGCTTTAGATCACTGAACATGTGCTGTGGTTCAAGTGGGGGACAGATGAGTGTATTTTTTTCTCCCGATTGCGGCGATTTTTAAAATCGCTTGAAAAATTACGCCTGTGTGACTTTTCAGGGCGACTACGATTCTGCTCGGTGAACCATTCGCCCAATCAATCCCTCGTATCTAGCATGTTAGATATTTTCGGCGATTAAATTCGCTTGTGTGCCCATGTCCAGCATATATATTGTCGGGCGCTTCATTTTTATAAGCCAATCATGGCCATCGTTGATATCAAGATAGCTGTCATTTTGTACAAGTCATGTGGTCGACAAGTCGCATGATCGACATATTTACTAACAGAGTGGCGTACGTTCTCGAGATGATCGATTAGTGTGATTGCTCGTTATCGGCCCAAAAAATTGTCTGACGAATTTCAATCAGGCATAAAAATACGCTTGTCTGTCCATAGCATTAGATCCCACGCTTATACATGACAAGGAGAAGTCTCACTTGCCTAACCTCACAGATTTGATCTGGTTCTTCTGGTTTCCTCCCACTGCTACAGACAGACACCTATACACAAGCAACCCCATTTCTGTCTATCTCTTTTATTGCACAATTAAAATGAAATTAGAAATCTTGCAAGACCCTAGCTTCAATAAATTAAGCCAATACGTTTTTGTACCCTAATGTTCATTTGTATTTATCTGGGCTTGTTTTGAAAGTGCATATTTTCCCTTTTAGTCGGGCCTATTTTGCCGTTATTGTATTTTAATTACCTCTAAACAGTAGAACGATAGCTCTTAAAATGACTGTCTCATCATACTGAAGGTCTAGTTTCTTCAGGCTGTCCGCAAACTGAAAACACTTCATTTTAAAATCTCCTTTCATGACATTTCGGGACTCATCTATATACATACAATTTCCTGCTGGTGAAATGCATGTTTTAATTTTGTTATTATACCCTCTATAGCTACCCAAGAAGGAAAATTCAAATCTAGAGGCTGGAAAATAGAAATATAATTATATAAATATATTATTCACCAACACAGCAGAAATGTCTTAAAGGAGCTAAATCGCTAACATTTCGGACCTAGAAATTGACCTTAATGGGTCGCAACGCATATAATAATATAATCTGATTGTATATAAATTGATTTACATTAAATTGTTTCCGTTTTTACTCTAATTTCAAATCAATTATGTCCAGCGAAATACGGCAGGAGTCTTAACCAAAGAGGAAAATAAAGTGTCTGGTTATTCCAGTCTACTGCACATGCCTACCAGATAAGATATGGCCTCATAGTTTAACAGGAGTTGTTGAATATGTCTAGCCTCGTTCTTTCTTGTCACTTGTTACAAATGACGTTGAAACGCTCTGTGGTACACGATTCGTGTACCAATGGTAAACTGTTTATCTTGTTTTAAATATTGGATATAAGAGGCCTACCGTTTCCAGGTAAGATCACAACATCAATGTTGATTCAAATTGACCAATAATCCGTGTTTTCCATGTCGAAGATTTTCGAGGATTTTGAATTACGGACTTAGGTCCTTTAAAGTGAGAATTTCATATTTTCTAAGAAAGTCAAAACATAATTATTTCTATGTCTTTGGCTCAATAGGTTGTAAACTCACTATTAAACGACCATGAGCATTATTTCCCACCCTCAAAAATCAGTGGCACAGGAAATAACACAATTACCTGCCTAGTTTTCCTATAGAAAACATGGTCAGCCATTTTTCAATGTTGGAATTTGAAGTTGAAAATGCTATGTTTGCCACCTAACTGGCAATAGTGAATTATAGGATTAATAGGATTATTCTTTAACAAGGTAGAAATATTTATAGATAAGAAACCATCAATTTTAGGGCTTTATTTTAATACATTTTAAAAATATACCATAACAATTTGAAATTGTAGCTTTAACAGCAGCTTAAACGAAAACTTGGATGTTGTCCAAATTTTATATTTCAGCAAATGAGGGATAACTCTGTAACTGAGAGTAGCAGAATGCTAAACCTCAATAGTGTTTGTCCTCTAATGGCTACAATGCTTCACACCAAATTTGAAAGGATTAAGAACCTGTTGAAACCTGTATCGATCTATTGGGTTCATAAGGTCGTTGGCAAAAGGGGATAACTTCAGAACATCAAAAAACATTGAATATTGATAGGGTTCATGCAAAGGGGGGATAACTCTGGAATTGATATCGATAGGGTCAGTCCTATGACTCAAATACTTCCCATTTAATTTGAACCAGCGTTTGCCATGGATATTGATAGGGTTCATGCAAAGGGGGGTAAATCTGGAATGAATATCAATAGGGTTATTTTAATGAAACAAATGCTTTTGCACCAAATTTGAATCCGCACTTGCCATGCAAAAAATGCCCACATTTCGCAAGGGAAGGGAGCACAAACTATAAAAAGACAGGTTTCCAGGTAACAAAACATACGCCCACAGCAGCTAAGTCATCCAAGCAGTCGACAAGGGTTGTCACATATATTAACACACACTAAACTCTGATAAGTAATTATTAGAAATCATTAGAATTTGTTTTCAATTGTTTATCTATGCAAAAACTATATGTAAACTCTAACCTCTAGCGTTTCCAGAAGATTTCTCAAGTTATCAAGAGCCATAACTCTGGCAATTATTATCAGAAATCAATAAGCTTCTTTGACTCGGATATTTAAATTTAGCCTCCAGAGCGTCCACAAGATTTTTTAAATTGATCAACTATGTATAAATTCAAAGTCAATTGGATATTAACTTTAGCCTCTAGAGCATTTACAAGATTTCAATGTGGGCGTATAATTATTGCCATTTTTTGAGAAGTGACAAATTTGTCTTAAAGTTTTGGTCCGATTTTCACAAAATTCGAAATCAACCCTCGTTATTGTGATATATTTAAACCGAAATCTTTGGGTTTTAAACATACATATTGAGTTTCTAGAGTGTCCACAAGCTGAAAACGTGTTTTTTGTACAATCAGGGTCATAATCCATAAAGTTGCGGTCCGACACATGCCAATTTCTAAAGGAACTGAGATCTTTCGGAGATAAACCTCCTATCTTTCATAATTCGTCAATATCAGATAAAAATTGTGACCTTTAAAATGTCCACAGCCTCTTTCACGTTCATCAGGATTTCGAAACAAGGGAGAGAGAGAGAAATGAGGTTAAACAGCAACTCGACACAAACTAGGTCATTTCGAGACTAACATATGGTTTAATTTTATCTCAATAAGTCACTTGCGCATAGGGGTTTTTAGCAGTGGGAGAAAACCGGACAGACGAACAGGGGCGACAGCAATATACATCCATATGAAAATGTTAGCACATAAAAAGGCAATTTTTCGGACAATTAGGGGCCATAATTCAGGAAGTGACGTTCCAATGAGTGCAAATATCGAAAAGAACCAAGATCTTTAGTATATAAACATGCATTTCAAGTTTCATCAAATTGGTTCCTAATTGTGACCTCTACAGTGTTCACAAGCTTAAAACATTATTTTTCGTACAATCAAGGGCCATAATCCATTAAGTTACAGTCGGATATATGCCAATATAGAAAGGAACCAAGATCTTATGGTGATAAACCTATATTTCAAGTTTCATTGAAATTGGATAAAAATTGTGGACAGACGGACGGAGGGGGATGACGACAATATACATCCACATAAAGTTTTAATAATCAGTTCAAATTAGTTTGTTTGTATGACACTGAGAAATGAGCTCTAGTTTTGAGTGCTTACCTTTTAATAAATTAGATTGATCTTCTATACTGAGGTCTGTGAAGCCTGGGATGGACTTGGCAAAATAAATTAAGCGACGAATACAAGAATCCATAGTAAAAGCTATCTCTTTACATATAGGTTGACGATTGTCAATGTCTATACCAGTCAATTCATAGAAATCTTTATACTGCTCCATAGATAATAAAGAAAGTCTTCCGAATACTTCAGTTTTTAATTTATACTTTTCCTAAAAAAAAAGAAAGCTTCCAAGTGAACAGGTTTTAAGTTTATTTTTAAAGTCACCAATGCAGACACATGCTTTTCAATTCAACAATCCCAAACATTTTTCATGCTGAAATTTGAAATTTACTAAAATTGATTTTCTAACATTTAATTAAAGATGCACTATGTAAGATTTAGATACAGAGCTCACCATTATCACAATAATAGTTCAAAAATAGAAAATCAAAATTAAATATATTGAAAATACAGTCTATCTGTCTTGCTGTTGCTCGGGGATCTTTTAAATTATATTGAAAATTTCATTAAAATTACATAAATTCTTGTGGAAGTTATCACTGTTTGAAGATGTAGTGAAGATTGTTTAATATGGTAATATACTTGACAACCAAGACTTAAGTCTCGTATATCCATATTGTTAAATTTATAAATCTTGCAGGTGTTCGTTCATATTCATTTAAATGTCCACCTGATTAAGATCTGATTAAGAGAGAGAGAGGGGAATGGGGTTTAACGTCCACTCAACACAAACTATGTTATTTCGGGACTAACACATTGTTTAATTTTATTTCAATAATTCGCTTGCGCGTTTCGGTTTTTATACTTTCGATGGCCTTCACTACATGAAGATCTGATCGTTGTTCTGATAGGTAATGTCACAGGTCATATGAATGGCTTTTGACCCTATGATGTCAGATATTTGATTAACCAATCAGCATTGTTGTTACTAGTGGAATACCCATAGTTTCGTGCAAAACACGCCTAAAGCTGGTAGTAACAGACCGTTTCATTGGCTAATACCTCACACCATTCAGAACACATCAATAACAATTTTTCCGGATCCTAGTGTAGTAAAGACAAGTAAAACAAAACTTTGAACTAAAACAACGAGTGAGTTTATATACTTACATAGTAATCTGTTGTTTTTTCTTCAATTTCTTCCATGTCCTCGGCAGTGTAACTTGGGACATGTTTCAAATGAATGGCAGTGAGTCTTTGTATAATCTCCTCTAATTTATCAGGTTCCAATAAATGTTCTTTTTTGCATGGACTGGATTTTGGGCTGAATTCTAAAGAAGAGCTTGAACTACCTCCACTGGTATTATAGTCCCTCGCAAACAGATCTGCATCTATCGCCATCTCAGACAATAACTTTAAATTATCGTTTTCCGACAGAAGAATATGCTCAGACTCGGATCCCAAACATATATCTTTAATAGCACTGGGTGAATCCACAGATTCCGAAGGATCACATATTCTGTCTAAAATACATTTTTGAGAAAACTCTTGGAGTTTCTTTATTTCCAGTATATTTTGTGTACGTTTTTGGTGAGTATATCGACCAGTTCTAATTGCTGCAAAAACATAAAACATGTGAGAATAAAATAATGTGGAGGGAAAATGAATTAAGGGTTAAACTTCGTACTAGTTTGCTTCAATTGAGCTAATGAAGAAGGGCATATGCCATGCAGTGTGATGTGAGGTATCTTTTACTTACTAATTTAAAAGTACGGTAAGTTATCAAAATGAGAAAGCATTTTAAACATTTTTAAGGGATGTTATGCTTGGTCTCTTATTCAATTCCAACTGCAAAGGGTTCTTTTATGTGCACACCAATTTGTACACAGGACCTTGGTTTTCTTCCCATCCAAACGACTATATACCTTACCAGAACCTCTGTCCTGAACTGCTGACAAGGGAAAACTGTGCCGGCTAATCCTGATGAAATTTTTGGGCCAAAAAAGGGACCAATAACAAGGATCTCCAGGTTAGCGAACCATTGTCTCACTGAGCCACCAGCCACGGATGTTACAGTGGCTAAGTGAGTAAGATGCTGGCTCATAGCCTGGAGGTCGGGTGTTTGATTCCTGCATTGGTTCAGAAAGTTCATCCAGATTTTCCGGCGTGGTTTCCCCTTGTGTCAGTGATGCAGGACGGATGGTCAGACAAGGACACTCCTCTAGTATTTCGGATGGGTCGAAAAAACGAGGTCTGTGTATACATTGGAAAGCACGTAAAAGATCCCTTGACAGTTGGAATTCAATAAAAGAGGAGGCCTTAGCACCGCTGTCTGGGCAAAATCTCCCTCATAGTACACTGTATGGCGTATGACCGTCTTCATTAGCCCAGTTTGGAGCAGAACAGTTGGACGCTTAACCCCATTTCATTTTTTTCATTTCTACCAGTCTTCGTGGTACATGTAACTACTTCAAAATACATGTAATAATCATAAAATCACCCATCACCCATCACCCAATTTAAATGGGTGATAATGCGAGTTAGTTTTACAAGACCACCTTTATGGTTTTATGGGATTAGTAAGATTACTGTTAATGGTGCTAATTACATGCATCATTAACCATGTGACCAATTCTCACTGAGGTGTGACTGTTACGGTTTGATTGACTTCTTAGCCAACAGGTAATAATTAACCCATTGTAATATAGCCAAAAGTATATTGATTTATAATACAAAAAGTGATCAGTTAAATTGATCTACTCTGAACCGAGCATTTAGCGATTGAATTTTGGGCCTTGTTTCAATTAGTAAAGTCAGTATGATTAAAAACATAGTCTCGATTCTCTATTACATGATTTAATTATGAATGGAAGTTGAGCAGCCAATCTGATCCTAATCCAGTAAATATCGCAGGCTAGTGATGACATCAAGAGTTGATTATGGTCAGAATAAGTTAATTAATGTCTAATTAATAATTAAAAAGACATTTCAGGCCTAAAGAAAGACCTACAATAGTATAGACAGATTTAGCTCTTGCTTAATGTATGTTTAATTAATAAAACTAACCTTGTTTCGACATGCCAACAGCTATACATTTCTCTAAACGACAATGTGGACAGCCATTTCTGTTACCTGGTCCTATATTACAACTTTGATTTTCTACACATTTATATTTGGTTTTCTTTTTTAAACTTCGACGGAAAAAGCCCTAAAAAACAATTACAAATACATATGTAGACAATTTATTGGGGTGGACATAAATAGCCTACGCTGTACCAGTATATTTATTTCTAAAATTTCAAACACTTTATCCAAAAATGTTGTTTAGAAACCTAAGTATTATACCTATATCAGAAAATAGTATTTCTTGGAATTATATGTATAATATCTTAGAAGATGTTGCGATGTGTTCTCGCGAGCAGATGGGTTGCCAGACAATTGTTAGCAATTGCAGGACACAAAAATCTGATATGGGCTAATACTCATGAAGTAATTACTACACGTAGATAATAACTTAAAGGGACTGTCCAGAATAGAACAGAGACTCAAAAATAAAAGTCTGAGTCTGTATGAAATTTAAACGCCAAAATATAGAACAATGGTGTATATACCCTGACTCAAAATTTCAGCTCAAAATATTGAGTCGTTTGGACGTGAGCGTTAAAACAGCTTATCAGGACACATAACCCTTTTAAGATTTCGGGTCAATTCTTTCGTTAGGTGACCCGATAATCGATTCCCGGTCCTTTAGTGGTCTACACGGTGAATGGTTCATGTGTTGTACTTGATAAAAAAGGTTTATTTCACCGACACATTATTTTTATAAAATAAAAGTCTGGTTTTATCAAATCACTGCATAATACAATTTGGGACACCAGACTCCATTTCAAGATGAAGACTGTGGGTTTAAGTTGTTTGAAAATAAAAGTCTGGTTTTATCAAATTACTGCATAATACAATTTGGGACACCAGACTCCATTTCAAGATGAAGACTGTGGGTTTAAGTTGTTTGAAAACGTATCACATATATGGGATCTTAATGGATTTTAACACAAAATTAAAGAGTTTTATTCTCAAAAACATTATTGGGATTGACCCTTTAAATAGGAAATCAATGAATTTGATTCTCTACATATCCAGTGAACAAACGATAAAGGGGTCCCCGCACAGTTGGTATGTCCCTGGCCCCTCACAGACCAGATGTAACCCTGGTTTTAATACAAAATCTATAAAATTACCTTACAGGCCTCACATGTATTGGCACCATAGTGAAAACCTGAAGCTTTTTTTCCACATATCCGACATGGTGGTAAACACGTATTAGAAGTTGAACTTTTAGCTGTGGGTTTTGGTGACTCTTCAGTTTCTATTTTAAACAGTTCATCTGTCTCTATCAATTCCATTTTTATTCGTCACGCTACCTGTAAACCATATAAAAGATTAACGTGGTTTTGTCAGTGTCTGGCCTGATTATTACATTACATATAAACATACATTTAGTAGTTCCTGTGTAGCCTACACATTGCCGTACATGTAAAAGAACCATTGTCAATTGGAAATCTACAGTAGGCTTGTCCATATAATTCTGCGTATGCCCTTCATTGTGTTGACTGAGTTCAATGATTAACATTTCGAACTAAAGCTAAGCAGAGCTTATCAATTTAATTGGTCAATGCTATGCGACAAGATAATCTTGATTCTATCTGATACAGAGGGATGAAACTTAGTGTGTAGTTTGATTGCTTGATACTTTTTAAAAAAAATGTGCGACTAATTGGACGGTGTTATGCCTAAATCTGAAATTTTGTGAAGACACCAAAACTAGAAAATAGAAGTCATTCAAATAAAGAAAAACCTCTAAAATTTTTTGTATTATTTTAACATCATGAAATGTAATATAGGACTAAAATGTACTAAAATAATAGTTGAAATATGGAATAGTAACAATAGTAACCATAGTAAGGCATGAAATGTGGTAACGTCTTACCAAAATAAACTCAATTTGCGTAATTTTGCCCGAAATTATACAACTGATTAAAGCAATTATTCATCATTAACTCGAATTCAAAGTCTTATATAATTGTCACCATCAAAGTCTGTATCGTGTGATCAAAGCAGGAAGTTTTGATGAACTGGAGATGACATGACTTCGTTTTATGACGATTGAAGCCGGTGACGCCATTTTGGTTAACTTTAAACATTTTAAGAATAATTGGTTGTGTGGAAATTTGTTTTACCAAGTGAAAGGCAACACATATTATATAAATCATAAATTATTAAGTTATACTAAATCTATAATGTTAATATCATCTTATTAGTTATATACAGCAGATTGTATAGATTTAATGAAAATTAAATTTGATTACACAATGAAAGGCAACAGTAATACAGTTAAATAAAGAAGGTTTTGGCATTAAAAATGTCAGCTCAAAATGAGTAGCCTATCATATACAACAGATTGTATAGATTTATGAAATTTTCAATACGCATAATATATTTCATATCTAATAAAATGAAATGAATGATTGATATATTAAAATACTGTGTTATTAGAATATTGTGTAAGAGAACTTACATCTGCGACTTTATTAGAGGCCTACTGGGTGGGTAGGCAGGGTAGGTGGTGCTTGCAAAAACAAAAGCAACTGGAAATTGTTGATAAAAATCGAATCCCTTGAGATTCCCAGCTAGGGTATTGGAATTAGTGTGACTATGTGCCCTCTGTTCTGAAAAAGCGCCCTCTCAATGTACGTACATGCACCATTGATCAAATACTCCTTTTTCGTTGGATTTAGTCCTCAGTTGGACAGGAAACCTAATTTCCTCTGATTTCGATTTTAAAAGACTTGCAGTTTGCAACCATTATGATCATAATTCCACATTTACCCCCTGATTAAAATTGTCAGGGGCGGACTGGGAAACTCTATGGCCTCCGACCAACTGGTTTCGTCTCTCCGCCCCCAATCTCGATGAAGAATAAGTGACCTGACGAGAGAACAAAACTAATTTGATTGACAATGTCTGCACCTCACTCATATCTAGATCGTTTTTCTCCTCAGATTGAGGTCATGATTTTTTTTCAGTGAATGCAATGATGAATTTTAGTTATTTTGAGAAAAAATATGTCAAATTAGGTTCATTTTTGGGTTAACCAATACGGTGTCGATGACTTAACTGTTCGCGCAGCTTGTTTAATGATATTATTAATACATGTCCGGCACGAAGTTGAAAAAAAAAGCTTATCAATTTAGAAGAAACATTGGCCAATTTTATTTATTCCCAAAATAAGAATTAATAAAAAAAAAAGTATATAGAGTTCTTTTGTAAGACCCCCCCTTTAAATCCACGCCGATGCCCATTCCTACAGAATTGCCAAACTACAGAATACTAGCCTACAAGATCAATTCCTACACATACATGTAACTGTAGAATTTCTATAGGATACTAGGCCCTATAGTATTTTCCTATATACCGGTAAATGTTGACAAAAATCAGTAGGGAAAACTATAGGATATGCGGGATCACGGTGGCTAAGTGGATAAGGCGCTGGTTCGCTAGCCTGGAGGTCGAGTGTTCGATCCCTGCATTGGCCGAGAAAGTTCATCTCGATTTTCCGACGTCATTTCCCCTTGTCAGTGATACAGAAGGAGGGCCTGACAAGGACAGCTGCCTAGGCGTTCGGATGGGACGAAAAACCGAGGTCTCATGTACACATTGGAGTGCACGTAAAAGATCCCTTGGCAGTTGGAATTCGATATAAGAGTAGGCCGTAGCGCCGCTGCCCGGGCAAAATTTCCCTCATAGCACACTGTATGGCGTATGCCTGTCTTGAATTAGCTCAGGTTAAGTGCATAACAGTAGGACGACGTTAAACCCCATTTCATCATCATAGGATATATGCGCTACAGAAACTGTAGAATATTTGGGACAAATTCTATAGAATAGGCCTACTATATAATTTTATCCTATATAGAAAATGGGACACATCCAAGGGTGTGGATTTGTCATTTCTTTTGGGGGGGGGGGGCGGGGCGGGGCGGGGCGAAGGAACCTTGTAACCTTTCATTACCAAACCAAAATGATAATTACGAACAGTCTACCAGTGTTAGGGCATAGGCGTACGGGATCAATGACAGAGGGACAGAACCTAAATGCCCAAAGAAATTTTGGGTTTATAGAGAGCGGCGCATGTCTTCCTCGAGAGACGAAAAAGCAGAGCTTACCTTGTATGGACCTGCGCTCCACACAAGAACATTTTGAAATATTTGACGGCTGCAAACGTGTTTTCCTGCTATTTCAGCCTGTGAACAAAGCAACTTCAAAGTGGTGTACAATATACCCTAATTAAGGTGGCTGACTCAAATTCCAATCAATCGTTTACAGTCCACGAAGACAGGACCGTTGGGAGAAAATTTTGAATATTTAACTGCAGCAAACACGTTTTCCTGCTATCCAGCCCGTCAATACAGCAACTTCAATTTGGTCCAATTGTCAGGCACAAATTATTTCACAACCTTTAATTATATTATAAACTATACTCTTTGTAACATGTATCTGACAAAGCCAATGACATGAGAATTATGTCCAGGCTTGATTTAAAGTTACTGTTACGTTAGGTGCAAGAAAGTAACTGATCTAAGTCAGTTCCTGTCGTCAGGCCTCAGCACAATTTCACATAATAATGACAATATTATTTACTTACAATTACAATTCGTAAACCATCCCCTGACCTCGTTTATACACAGCTAGTCGGTTTCCCATGAACATAAAAAACGATTCGATCCATACACCGTCACGATCAATTCATTATAATATATAGTCATAGCTATTTTTACTCAATGTCAACAAACTATAGTGTAATAACTTCTAACACCGGAAATAGTTCAACCGGTTATAAATCTATTTATAGGCGCACGATCTAATTCTAATAGGCAACAATTACACAATACGGTACTATTGTTCACACACGCATAAAACATACCCACAAGAACGTAGACCATACATCTGAAGTGTTTGTTTTTATTCGAGTGTTGGGCGGTGAGGTAGCCTACCTACGTTACTTAATTCCCGCTACACGAACCATGAAATTCCGAATGCAGTGGGTTATACAACAATATTATATAACAATTAAACAAAGTTATAATAGAGAATAAAAACAATTAGCCTACCATATAGGCCTACTAGGCTATAAGGCCAAATCAAACGAATAATTACCACCAGTCAATAAAGAAAGAACAAAATTAGTCTACACACGTGTCCTCTAACTAGTCTAAAAGTGCTATATGATAACACGAGGTTTATGTTTAGGTGTCCTTGAAAAGGCCATGATAAAAAAAAAAAAAAAAAAACAACAAAAAAAAAACCCTATAAAAGATCACATGATGATGACGATTTGATAATAAATCACTATATAATAAGTCTGATGCAACGAGGACGAAATTGACGTACGAGCCAGGGTGTGGGGAGGGGGCAGCTGCCCCCTTACTTTCGAGAAAGCTGACTTTTTTGGCAGAAGGGCAAAATAAAGGGCCCTATGAAGTCTAATAAAACACTAATTTTACGGGCTGGAATAGCAGTAAATATGCATTTGCCGCCGTCAAATAATCCAAAATGTTCTTGGGTGTCCATAGTCTACAAGGTCGGCTTCGCTTCTTCGCCTCTCAAAGAAAACCGGCGACGCTGTCTATAAACCCGAAATTTTTCGGGCATTTCATTTTTGTTTTGTTACTGTATCATACAGCCTTTCATTGAGTCAATTGGCTTGGTTTCGAATCCCCGGTTGTACGTGACAAGGAAGAGGGTGACCTGTCCAACCTCGTGGGTTTTCTCTGGGTCCTCCGGTTTCCTCCCACAGCTAAAGACCCCTACGCGCGAGCGAATTATTAAAATGACCTATAGTTTGTGTCGAGTGGACGTTAAACCCCATTCCCCCCCCCCCTCTCTCTCTCTTGTAATTGAATATCACGAATTCATACTGAGTTGACTAGTATAGATTAAAACATTTTGTCTGGAGCCACTCTACTTTGTGCGACATTTTTCGGTCATCGATTATTACTTGTGAATGCAGATGGAACAGTCTGATTGGTTGGTTGGGATTCAGAGTGGGATTTCGGTTACAAAACCATTTGATTCTTTCAAAATGTTCTCCGGGAGGGGGAGGCCCCATACCGCGAGACGATTGATTGGTTGTTTGGAATTCGGGTCAGCCAGGTAGGCTATATTGGACCAAATTGAAGTTGCTATATTCACAGGCCGGAAAAGCAAGAACACGCGTTTGCGGCAGTTAATTTTTCAAAATTTTCTCCCAACGGTCCCGTCTTCGTGGAATGTAAACGATTGATTGGAATTCGACTCAGCCCCTTTTCTAGCTTATTAGTTGTTTTGAAGTTGTTTTGTTCACCGGCTGAAATAGCAGAAAAACGCGTCTGCGGCAGTTAAATTTTCAAAATTTTCTCCTAACGGTCCCGTCTTGGATTGATTGGAATTTGAGTCACCCACCATAATTAATTAGGCTATATTAGACCACTTTGAAGTTGCTTTGTTCATCGGTTGAAATAGCAGGAAAACGTGTTTGCAGCCGTCAAATATTCCAAAATTTCTCTTACATCGAGCCCGTTCGCCTATGAGCCGACCCTAAGACAATACCATCCTTTTTTCAAGATAAACACTGCAAGATCAGCATGAATAATATGAACGTATATAAAGCACTTTAATTCACCACGTATACCGTATTAAATAAATGTTACTCGCTTTGACCCAGTTTGTAGGCCTATATTATTATGTCCATTATATATACCGTAGCCTTGCCTATTATATATTTGGTGTTTACACAATTCGTGTTCTATGGATGGAGACACGAATGCATAGACCTATAGAGGGCGGACACAAGATTGTTTTTCTATATTCAAAGGGAGGTTGCAAACCAGTTTCTTGCGGAGAAACGAACGAGCGGGCCGAACCAAAACATCTGTTCTTGGTCTTTGAAATGCTTATTAATTTTTATATGTAATGTCGATAGATTTCAGATCGAACATATCGTCGTTCACTTCTTGTGCAAAGGCAGTCAATCATACTTATTTAGACACATTTAGGAGTACATTTAAAACAGCCCCGTAACTACATGTATAGTTCATAGCAACGAAGGGGTGGGGGCGGGGCGGGGCGGGACGTGTCCTCAGGGATGCTGTAAGATTGACGGACAATGAACATATCTATTGTTTTTATGGTCGACAATTTTTTCACAGGGGGCGAGTGAAACTTCTTGCAGGTATTAAAATTTTGCTTCAAACCCTTCTCAAACCAATGTATTCGGCATAGAATACCCCCGCTATAGAACAAACAATTAAAAGAAGTCCTGTTTCTGTCACGTGACCTGGCTTACACACGTTACCTAGCAACTGGTGAAAGCCGGGGGGGGGGGGGGAGAACTCATAGCATATACAAGGCGATGTTGCCTTTAATCGATGTTCATTTATCATAAATATCGAAGACTAATTAAATTATCGGATTATCCACTGCCCAAGTCTTTTTTATCTCAGAAACTGTTGTAGAAGTTTATGAACATATACAGCAAGCGCTCATCAACGCTGAGAGATAAGACAATCATCGTGTGCAACCCTTGACATCCCTAATCGTCGAGTTGTCTGTCGATTAGGGAAATCCGTACTTTTTTGTCCTGTTTTGGTGTTTTTCAGGGAATTCAGTATTTTTCTAAGATCAGATGTTTCGACGTTCAATAAATTATTATATCAAAAGTGCCATACTTTTATTGGAAATAACCACCGATAATTTTTGTTGTGGGAAAGTAACTTGAAGCACATCTACGCACGATGGTAAATCAGGAACTGGCTCGTTGACGTGCACCTACAAGAACCCTCTACAGTATTGGAATCCGATGACGAGAAAGTGGAAAAGCCACTGTCCGCTTTCCTCACAGTACACTGTATGGTGTTTGTTAGTCTTCATTAAATCCGATGATGCAGGAAAGCCATTGCCCGCGCTCCTCATATCACACTGCATGGTATATGCCCCTCCAGATGCAGAAAAGCCACTATCCTCTTTTTTGGTTTAAACAGTATTTATTTCGAGAATATTATACAATATAAAATAGCATAGATAATAGGATACAAAAACAAGCCAAGTAGGCTTATATTAATATCCTCTTTTTTCACAGCACGCTGCATGGTGTATGTTAGTCTTTAATGATTGTTGGTGCAGAAAAGCCATTATCCTCTTTCCTCAAAACACAATGTATGGTGTATGCCAATCTTTTAAAATATAACGTGTATAAAAGCCCTTGTCCGCTTTCCACACAGTTACACTGGATTAGCCACGGAGCACCATTGGGCCCAGCCCACGCCCCCCCCCACACACACATTAGAGGGCCCACCACAAAAATCTCAGTTGCGCGTCTCGAGCATGGTCGGACCGAGGACTCCAACGGCCGGTGACCTAGTGACGAGGCACCTCCGATGCTCGGAAAGCGATATCCAGCGCACCATCATGAAGAAACCATTGCAAAATTCGCCAGGGGCAAAAAAGAAGAGTGTTCATCCATTGATCGTTATCATTCAGCTATATCTCCGCGTAACTTATCCCATATAACGCGAATTATCGCTAACTTGGACAAAATTCGTTGAACGAATATTTTCTTTCGTTTTCCTTTTATAAGACATCGAATAACTCGAGAAACTGTAACTCGAATTATTGCATAGCTCGCACCAAATTTCCGGTACAATCCTTATCGAAGTCTTATTATTTACATCGCCTAACTCGAACTGTAAATAATGGATCTTGCGGGCGAGTGTGCCTTGGCAACTTTCCCGGAAACTTGAAGATTTGAAAAAAGTAAACGCTTTTTGTGATTTTGTGACTTTATCTAAGGGTGTAACACGTGATCTTCTACCGGACCGAACGTCGTCGAACTCGAATTATCGTATAACACGAACATATTGCCCGTCCCCATCATTTCGAGTAGCGCGAATTTTGCCTACGATTGACGTACAATTGTATATAAGCTGTAGTTGTTGCGGTTATAAGGTGAATTTGATGAGATGCACATCATAATCACACGAAATATTCAGATTACTTGATTAAATCCCGTATTACCATTTGGTACTTAGGGCTTACAGTGTTAGACGTTCGTCAAATATCGAGTCCGGCTTGGTTGTAAAGTCACGGCCTCCATTCATCAAATCATTGTGGGGGATATTAATACCATTCCGAATCAAGTGACTCGGTTAATTATCACTGAGCGACTTCACAATTAGGTTTGATGTAGCTCTGCTCACTTACAGTGGCGGATTTTAACCGGCTCACCGCTCAATGGGCTCCAGTCCCCCTCCCTAGAAATGCCATCATTTCGTAGCACTCGCATTGATTGGTCCACTGAATGCGCTAATATCCGAAAGGAACTATAGGGGTGTACCGGCAAAGAAGTTATGTTGCCACATCTTCACGAGTTATGCTCGTATGACGTATGCGCTGTGTGGAACACTATTCGTGCTCAGAACCCAACTATTTTCGTTTCTCTCTTCTTGATCCTGTTATTTAGATTGTAATTCTTGTTCATCTCTTTAATAAACTAGAGACAAGATAAGACTAGGAGAATAGCAAACCTGATCCAGGAACTAGCACCAATGGCTACTGAGAGAATGGGCTACTCACAGATGGCTTTTAGAAGGAAATCAAACCATTACAAGCAAGTATGTAACCCCCGTCTAGAGACGATGAATAATAATTAATATTCCCCGATTTAATATTTCTAAAGAAAATATGAATCGGACTCTTTGGCCTTTGCATTTAAAATAATAAAATTTTCAAATTAAAATCTAGGTAAACCATTGACTTGATAGCAAATTAAGGTCTGAAGAAAAAGGGGAACTAACTCTTGTGAAACACTTCAAACATTCCATGGTTTTGCCACACTTCTGCAGACCTCCATCAGTCATTAAAAAACCACAACACCTTATGATGCAATCTTGTAAGCAAATTTATTCACAGCTAACAAAGTAAGATAATAACAAATATATCTAACAAAATACCCCTTGATGTTGTCATGGCGTAATGAATAAAATATGCATACAAATTATAAAATTTAGACTTGTGTATGTATTTTATTAATCATTTGCAAGTAACAAATCTTTCTCAAGTAAATAATCAATTCTGATCAGTTCCCAATCTGATAAAAATACAGTGTCTAGTCATTCGGATGGAATAAAACAGGTCCCTGGCAAAATTTTCCTCATAGCACACTGTATAGCACAATCATGATCATTTTTCATACGCATACCAGTCTATTTCAACAATTACACTAACAATTCAAAAACAATACAATTGAAGTCCAACAAAATAGACAGAATATTTCGGATATAAAATTTCAATATGTAAAGATTGATTCTGAAACTTCTAAAAAAAAACCCAACACATTTCTCTTCAAGATGCAGTTTGATGGATTTAGATAAAGAGCTGGCTGTTCTCGCTATAATAGTTTAAAAATAGATAATGAAAACTGAATATATTGAAAAGTTATGAATGTTTAAAGTTTTGACAAGAATAAGGTAGTGTCGATTCGCATCGATGGCCCATGGCTAAAACAAATGTAATTTAAGGCCCTTACATCGAACAGTGAAAAGGGGGCATATGCTGGTAACAGCTCAAATGCAATTTGTTGGTCAGTATTGTGGATAGATAATTTATTTGGCAGAAACATATACAACGTAATAAATGTTGTGTTTATTTATGGTACCCAATTTTTTTCTTAATGAGGACCTGTACCCAGTCATATATAGATTGTATTTTTAAATTAATATTACTGAGTATGATAAGATATATATATTGTACATAATGTCAATGATGTGTTTTTTTAAAAAATACATGTAAATATAACACATTAGTCATATAATATGAAGATTGTAAATCATGTCATCTCAAAGGATCAAATAACATAATAAAGACGACTTCACGCTGTGCTAATTAATATATTATTCAGTAACAACATATAAACATATGATACAAGATGAGTGTCGAACAATACGGTTTGTAATTACTGCTATATTGTGACAAGAACTAGGTTTTTAGAGTAGTGTCCCATCACAATCTCCATGCAGCCCAATTACAGCAACAGCAATGGGCGTCCTCGATAGAGATAAAGGGAAATAACTTCATAGAGGAGCCGGTCCCACGTGACCTCACATTGTATAATACCGCACAGCATTGTTTTTCTGTACATTAAATACGAAACTGATGTGTTGATAAAGTCGACCATATAAGGTGACGTGGAACCACCTTTTTACTGGCGAGGTCACGTGGGAATTCCTTCAGCTTTGATGCAGAGTTCACTTTTCACAGTTTCCCTGGATGGAATCATTCTCTGTTGTGATACAGACCGTCTGTTTATATAAAAACTGAATCCATGTGTTGATAATTACAGACACCGAGCTTATACTCAAATCAAATCTGTAAGCTAAGTCTTGATTAGGGAAGGCCTGTCTAAGTTTCATCAGGGTTAAGAGCAGTTGATTTTTTGGAGTAATCTTTCGGATGATTGGTTTTCTATTTTTTGTATTAATTGAACGTGTTTCTTTTCCTTTCCAGTATATAGGATTTTTAACAGTATCGCCGAAACAATTAAATAGATGATTAAATTGGGCAACTGTTAGCCCTGAGTAAAACTTAAATAGTTTTCCACTTTTTGACAATTCTTTATAACCAAATTTTTGCACAGGTTTACAACTAAATGTTTTACTTTTAATAGATAAATTATTTTTGTTAATTATTTGATGTATTTTTCCAGCAACTACATCATTGCAGACATACGTTGTTTGTGTTCCTTTAGATTCTCTGTTGCTACATGTACTGTTTGTTGTAGTGTCTGCTGTGTTGTCTTCTATCACAGTGCTAGCACCACATATAAATGATGACACATTGGCTACCGAAGGGCCAATATCCTGTAGAGACACTAGAGCTTCCGACACCTCGAATAGCTGCTTCTTAGAAACTGGAGCAGATCTTGGTGTTGGTGCTTTCCTCTTCCTAGAAAATTTTTCGCTCTGGAACGAGACAAACAATAATATGTTAATAATTGAGTAGTAGAAGTAGAAGAGTAGGCCTACAAGTATGTGCCCTGTGCAGGCCTATTATTGGGAGGATGGGGGGGGGAATAAATAAAAAGTTATTTTTTAAACCATAATTCAGTTGTTTTTTAGTAGGCTTATGGTACTTACTCCTTGCTTACTACACAGCATACTGATTTACTGTTGTAGACTAAGTGCAACCACAAACTAGGGGTTGGCTAGAAATGGTTCCACTACTGATGACTGATGTCATGACATTTTAACGTTACAAGGTAGTAACTAGGGGTGGGGTAACTTACTGTTTAATTGTCAACAACCTATCATTATTGTGAGTTAACTAGTAGTTCAATTTATCTATTCAATTTCATCCTGGTTGGTTCTTTAAACTGGTTTACTGTCTCTACACACTCGTAATACTTTACTAGTCCGTAGATGACTACTCATGTAGTAGTACGGACTAAACTTAAAGGAGCTAAATCGCTAACTAATGGGATCTAGAAATTGACAAAAGTGGGTCGCAACGCATATATAATACTGTAATATGATTGTATATCACAACTGATTTACATTCAATGGTTTCCGTTTTTACACCAATTTCAAATCAGTTATGTTCGGCAAAATAAGCCATGCAGTCTCAATCAAGCGCAAATCTCTAGCGCCTGGTTATTCCAGTCTACATTATGCCGTTTGATACAGTGCAATGTGTCTAGCCTCGTCCTTCAAGTCTCTTATGGTACACAATTTGTGTACCAATGTTAGATTATTTTATCTTAAATATCGGTTATCAGAAGCTCATCTTTTCCCGGTAAGTTTACATCATTTTCCGGGTATGGTGATTTAAATTGACCAATAATTCGTGATTCCGATGTCAAAGATTTTTGAGGATTTTGAGTTACAGACTTAGGCCCCGTATATAAAGGTAAGACAAGTCATCCCCGAATAAATTCTTCGTCGAATTTATATACTAGAAATGGATACCAAAAGTCATGTTTTAACGTGTCCTTGTCTTATGCATTTCAAACAATATAAATGTAGTGTAAAATATGGGGGTTTGTGTGCGTAAATGAATATATTGAGTACTCGCTGGAGGAAACGTACAATAAGGACGAAACAAATAATCTGTTTTAATAAAAGCCGCGATATTAAATCTAACGATTCAGATCACTGTGGCAGGTGACTCTAATTATCCCACCAAAGCTCCTAACATTTAAAGGACCTAAGTCCGTAACTCAAAATCCTCCAAAATCTTCGACATCGAAAACACGAATTATTGGTCAATTTAAATCAACATTGATGATGTAAACTTACCAGGAAAAGATGAGCTTCTGATATCCGATATTTAAGATAAAATAATTTTTCTAACATTGGTACACGAATCGTGTACCTTATTGCGCTCCGGTCCTAGTTTTATTGAGAGACTCGAGGGACGAGGCTAGACACATTGCACTGTATCACACTGCATATGTGGACTGGAATAACCAGGCGCTAAAAAAAATGCACTGGGTTGAGACTGAATGGCTTGTTTCGCCGAACATAACTGATTTGAAATTGGAGTAAAACGGAAAGCATTTAATGTAAATCAGTTTATATACATTCATATTACAGTATTATATGAGTTTCGACCCACTTTTGTCAATTTCTGGATCCCAAATGTTAGCGATTTAGCTCCTTTAAATTAATTATTAGGATAGGAAGTGTATATTTTACGGTATGGCGGTAATTTACTTTATTTACTATTTCGCTGACAACATCCATTCTTCAGCTGTAGTTTCGTTCGACATGCGCAGTGGATATATTCCACCATTATGGACAACTCTTTTTCAAATTCTTCGCAGAAGTATGATTTTACGGGGAAAACATAAACCACTGCACAGTCTTAGTACTTTAAGTAAAGGAAGCTGTTATTGACACGACGGTCGTGCCCCGAATGGTTATTGTTAGCACTGCGGACCCGACCGTCGTTTCTGCAATGCAGACTCCCTTCATTGCAGAAACGACGACGTCATGTCAACAAGAACGAAATTTGGTGTTGCGTACCCGACCCCGCGTGAATATAAAACATGGACCGGAACAACCTGAATACTGTTTACCCACCGTCGTGCAACCTAACCCTAACCCTTCTCAACTGTCCTCGAGTCTGCTATAACAAATTTTGCAAATGTACATTCCGGCTAAACAGTGACCGCTTGTTGGGAGACACGCGCTTGGCAAACCGGTGACGTCACGGTAGGGTAATGCTCTTACAGATTATGGCGCTGCAGACACGACGGTCGGGTAATGCTCTTACAGATTATGGCGCTGCAGACACGACAGTCGTGTCAATAGTCACTTCGTAAAGTAAAACCAAGATCTGCAGAAATGCGCCCTCGACCAAAATATAAAATTATAAATGCTTTTCAACAATTTACATTTATCATCCTATTTTCTTTTAAAAATAATCCTCTATGTTTCTACCGTCAGAATTCAAGTATGGCTATTTCCTTCCTTATATAAAATTAAAAAGGAGAGAGAAGAAATTTTAATGTTAGACAAAGGACGAATGGTGGCTTGGTTTAGGGTTAGATTTTGGGCTAGGGTGGTCAATGGTCAGCGGAAAGGCATCATTGCCAAAGCGAAAACTACTGAAAAATGAAAAATCCAGGAATCAGAGAACTGGGCATGGCGAACAGAGGTGGCGGCGAAATAGTAAATAAAGTAAGAAACCGCCAAACGGTAAAATATAGTCTACACTGCGTAATTCTTACTATAACTATAGTATGTTTACCGGTAGGCTACATTCATTCAATCATTGTTTGTGATTTAATTGGCCTAAGTAACAAAATAAATACCTGTTGCGGTGAAAATAAAGCTGGTATTGGATCAGGATGATCGTCTGTGGGACCATTTTCACCAACAAAATGCTTACTGCAAATGTAAGTCCATTTCTTTACTTTCTCGGTTGTGAAATTTTCACGTCCACAAGCACGTGCCCACCGCTGACATTTTTCAAAGTTTGTTTTAGGTTTCGGAAAAGTTAACCAAGTCACATTATTCATATAATCCCTATCAGAATATCTACTATCACTTCTGCATGTTCCATAGCAGCAATGTCGAGTTGCACCCGGTTTAACGGCTATTTTCTGTTCAGCATTACGATTTTCTTTCTGCTCCGCCATTGTTTATCAATGCTAGAGTTCAAGGGTGAATCTATTGTACGACCCTCCTGGCGGTCTAATTTTAGCGCGGTCTATTTTTAGAGTATTTCACTACTAACAATGGCATTCGGCAAACCTCGACAGATTCCGGTGCCCTATATCTAGACTCGGTTGTATAATGAAGTCCGCCATTTTGGAACTATTTTAAAGACCCGGATAAACAAGGTTGCCCCCAGGAGATGGGTGCCAGTCAAGTCGTCCACAAGCGAAGTCGTCCACAACCGTTGGTGGAGTCGTCCACAAGGCATTGGTGATGTCGTCAACAACTATAAGTGATGTCGTCCACAACTAAATATGTTTATGAATTTGTTAATGAATTTGTTATTTATGGAATAAAACGATTTACTTTGTTGTTTATTTGCCGGGAGAAAGGGTGACCACACAGAAAAAACTATACTAATTAAAAATACATCGTGTGGACGACTCCAAAAAACGTATTACAATATCCAGAAATTATTTACGTTGTTGTTTATTAACCAATAGAAAGGGTGACCACGCAGAAAAACTATACTATTTACAAATACATTATGTGTCCAGAAATTATACAAAGTCGTGTGGACGACTCCACCAACAGGTGTGGACAGCTTAACCAGATATTGGGGCTTTTTTGTAAAAGCGGAACGTTTTCCTGTTAGAGTAAATCGGTAGTCGATAAGCCGCATCGCAAATGTATGGTCGTAGGTACATATCAATGACTATCATACATCCGAGTCTAGATGAAGGTTACGGAGAGTACCGGAATCTGTCGAGGTTTGCCGAATGCTAACAATGGTTCTATTTGGTATTACCGTATTTCCTCTAATAAGCGCCGGGTCTCCAATAAGCGCCGGTGTCACAGTTTCTGTTGGTCGCTGGTGTGTGTTGGTTCCTGGCGCATGCGCAGTTGTAGGAGTCATCTCACACTGTTACCGACACAGTGTGTGTTGACTCCCCGTGATAGGATGACCCCTACGATTTTCTTACGGTCAGATTGGTTTCTACTATTATCTACCAATATATAGTATTACTACTGACAGTAGCCGAGGATGCTGAGTTTCTATTGTTTGTTTATTTCATTTGAAAGGAAAAATACAAATTAACGATCTTATAAAAATTGAAAAATTCCCGTCCACATGCAGAAACAGAAAAAATAATTGCCCCTTGGTATAAACGCAGAATTTGGGTGTTTCATGTTCAAGAAATAGTGGTATTTTCAGATTTAGTTTCAGATGTAGATCCCTAGTTTCTATAAAAACGGATGTTACCGGTTTTCGGATAGAGGCCAAAGCCGATAAATATCCGATACTTATAGTAACTAGTATAGTAGATCCCATGGTTTGCATGATAAAGTATTTGTATTTGACAAATAAAACACATCATAGGCAACTTGTAAAAATTTTATTATGTACAAAATTAAAATAATGATTCAGAGAAATCCCAATCATATACAGGCCAATATTACACTAAAAACAACGGCAACAAATCACGAACGATAGAACAATTAATCTCAAGCCAATTAACTTAAATCCGTTGATCGTGTAACTACTGACCACTAAAAAAAACAGCTAATCACGATAACAAGTATGTTTATTAATGACAAAACTCTAACTAAGTACATAACACTTTTTCCTGAAATGATCAGTTATTTGAGTTATGAGGAACCATCTCACAATGGCGGAAGTGGATGAAGCTGTGTTGTCCGTGTTGCTAACGCAAACATCCGTCTCAGACATGCGCAAGTGCCCAGGAACCAACACACACCAGGGACCAACAGAAACTGTGACACCGGGCCTCTAATAAGCGCCGGGGGGTCAAGGGGTGCTGAAAAAATAAGCGCCGGGCCTCCAATAAGCGCCGGGTCTCTAATAAGCGCCGGGTCTCTAATAAGACATTAGATTGCTTTTGATCAAATGCCGTAATTCAAAAGATTCTCCGGCCCAATGTCCATGGCAAATGACGGCTTTACCCTAAATTCAATTTGCTATTAAAGAAATAAGCGCCGGGCCTCCAAAGAGCGCCGGGTCTCTAATAAGCGCCGGGGGGTCAAGGGGTGCTGAAAAAATAAGCGCCCGGGCGCTTATTAGAGGAAATACGCTAATTCGATCTACACACATAGGGCCTACACACCACATTCACCGGTAAAGTTCTTATCAATTGACAGTAATTATAGTTTAAATGCTCCGATGGCTGAGAGTTCATGTTCCACCGATTTTCTACACTAATAGTAAATGCAGGAGGACTGCACTACACGCAAAACAAAAACTAAAAATCTACAAGATCCTGCGGACAAGACAGAAAATAGACATTGCAAGAACTAAACAATTATCAAATCAAGTGAATGGATCCGGGGGCCAGCCGTAAGCGTCCACTGCGCTGTACAGTCCCGGGCCTGTCTTGGCACAGGCTTCACTAATATGATTCACATAAAAGACGTAACACAAAAAAAATGCGACCGATCTTGTAAGTGGTCGTCTCTTCAATGGCGATAGTCAGCCAATTCAATTGACGTCAGGTGTTAGAACGTCAAATAATTTTAACAATAAGGGCGATAATCCGGACAGAAACTCGGAAAACGCTAAAAAATAAATGTAGTGAGCTAACAGGAGCAAAGCCCGACAACGAGAACATTCTGTAGTACGAAGGGCTAAAACTCTACTCTAATAGTAAATGCAGGAGGACTGCACTACACGCAAAACAAAAACTAAAAATCTACAAGATCCTGCGGACAAGACAGAAAATAGACATTGCAAAAAGTAAACAATTATCAAATCAAGTGAATGGATCCGGGGGCCAGCCGTAAGCGTCCACTGCGCTGTACAGTCCCGGGCCTGTCTTGGTACAGGCTTCACTAAAATGATTCACATAAAAGACGTAACAAAAAAAAAATTAGTACAATTTACCATTATTCTTAGGCTGGGGCTATTTACCACATGGCACAGACAATCCGGAGACATATTTGCCACATGTGACATGTCTCCGTAGCGCAATAAAAACCGATTTCAACGAAACTTACAGATTATAATAACATTAATAATATCTCAAACTAGCCAAAATGTGGGTCACTTTTGGTAAGCAGTTTCGGAAATATCAGGTTGCCACACATTTCATTGAATTCGTCCAATAATTAAACACGAGGACATTGTTGACATAGACTCGGTCGAAATTACTAGTAAATTTTTCAAGAGAGAAATTATGTTCATAGTTGTGAACTTGTGATAATTAGTTGTGCAATGGATTTTATTTAACGAGAGTTAATTTCAAACACACAAGGTTATAATAACCAAAGTTAACTAGTTTGTTAATACTCGAAGAAATCCGTTTATTATTTACCATCGCTTAGACAGTAGGCTACTGTTAGGTGCAAAAAAGTAACTGGTTAATCGCATCAAGTCAAATCTATCGGGCTTCAACGTGACAATTTCATTTTTTTTATATTGACATTGTTATTTACTTACAATTACAGCTCCCAAACCATCCCCTGACCTCGTTTATACACAGTTAGTCGGTTTCCCATGAACATAAAATACGATTCGATCCAAAATACGATCAATTCATTATAGAAATATTTTCTCTTGTTCAATTGTGTCAACTATCTTCTGTTCTAATCTATAATGTCGTAATAACTTCTAACACCGGATATAGTTCAACCAGTAATACAATAATAAATCTATGTATAGGCACATGCTCTAATAGTTACACATTAAACCTACAGTCATAGGCGTAGGAGCTCGGTGACAGTTAGGGGGGCAGAGCCCTAAATGCCCGAAAAATTTTCGGGTTTAAAGACAGCAACGACCTTGTATCAAAGCAAATTTTGGAATATTTGACGACTGCGAACACGTTTCCCTGCTAACAAAGCAACCCCAAAGTGGTCTAATATAGCCTAATTAAGGTGGCTGACTCGAATTCCAATCAATCGTTTACAGTCCTCGAATACGGGACCGTTAGCAGAAAATTTTGAAAATTTAACTGTAGCAAACGCGCTTTCCTGCTATTTCAGCCGGTGAACATAGCAACTCCAAAGTGGTCGAATATAACCTTATTAAGGTGGCTTGCTCTAATCAATCGTTTACAGTCTACGAAGACTGGACCTTTAGGAGAAAATTTTGAAAATGTAACTGCCGCAAACGCGTTTTTCTTCTATTTCAGTCTGTGAATACAGCAACTTCAATTTGGTCCAGTATATCCCACATGACTGACCTGAATTCCAAACAACAAATCAATCGTCGCGCGGTATTGAAAATTTAATCACCGAAATGCGTTTACTGCTATTCTAGGTTTTGTGACCGAAATTCTACTCTGAATTCCAACTATCCAATCAGACTGTTGCATCTGTATTCACAAATATTAATCGATGCCCGAAAAATGTCGCACAAAGTCGAGTTGCTCCAGACAAAATGTTTTAATCCATAGTCAACTCAGTACAAATTCGTTATATTCAATTACAAGAAAAGTAAAATTAGTGTTTTTTTTAGGGCTCGATGACAGTTAGGGAAGCAAAACTAGAAATGCCCCAAAATTTCGGGTTTATAGACAGCGGCGCCGGTTTTCTTTGAGGGGCGATAACCCACAAGAAAATTTTGGATTTTTGGCGGTCGCCAACGCGTTTTACTGCTAGTTTTCTCTGCCGTTTTCTGGCTCGATGCCCGTTTTTCGGGCAATACTTATTTTCGGGCAATACCGTTTTTTTGGAATACCTATTAAAGAGAGCTTCGGACATATTTTCGGGCATACAGTGGACAAAAAAAAGACGAGAAAATAATGTTCGGGCAGTTTGGATCTCATAGAAATAAGTTAGTTATATTTTTTCTCTAAACGTCAATAGAAAAAAAAAGGTCGTCGAATTTTTCATTGCCCGAAAATAAATTTTTAGGGGGCATATGCCCCTGCCCCCCCCCCCCCGGGCATATGCCCCCCCCCCTGCCCCCCGTCTCCTACGCCTATGCCTACAGTATCCACAAGAACGTTGCTACCCAGCAGGCCCGTATCTCGACACCGTTAAGCGGGGGGGGGGCATTGCGTTTCGGTAGGGGGTGAACATTTTGAGGATGCATTTATTTTCGGAAAGCTTTGGCCCTACTATGGTCCACACCTGGCTGGGGATGTGCTCATAATCAGCCAGATGTTGCCACATGTCATGTCGGCCATAGTTAGGTTACACTTGGCAACTATTGGCTCACTATCGGCTACTGATGAATTAAACTTATTTTTGAAACTGGTATCTAAGAATTTCTTGTTAGTTTGTCTATTTTTTTGTTTTATATTTAAAACATTTGAAAAAAAAATATGCAAGAAGTTTGCCACATAGGCATATGGGGAGACCGGGGTTGATCGGGATACTTTTCACACTTTCTAATATTCGAAAACCGAGGTAAAGTTTATTGTTCAAGCTAATATTGCTCTAAAAGTTGGTATACGGGGCCGGCGGAAGAAATTCTTGATTAGGGGGGGGGGGGCTTTCATTATAGGCGAAGGTCCAGGGGCCGAAATATACTGGAGAAAAGAAATATCCTGGAGAAAAGAGTACTTGTGGCTAAATTATTGGGGGGGGGGGGGGTCTTTCGTCAATTTAGTACATTCCTTGAAACCGTCCTAACCTAACTCTTGTCGGAGCCGGTCGGGACAGCAAACGGGGCATGTTGGGACAAGGTGTCCTAACTTACCCCAATTTGAAAGTTTCTTAATTTAAGCAGGATAATCTTTAATAACACCAGACTCATACAATCTAAATATTGGGAGGTTGGGGGTGGGGGGCAGATGCTTGCGGTAACTACATGGGAGAGGAATTTATATTTCTAAATTTAATCTGAAAGAAATAATTTACCCTTTCGAAATAAAGTGATTATTATTATTATAAACACATATATTTCAGATAATATTTGTTACATTTTTCTTTTCATTGTCTTTCAGTATTGACTTGTCAATTTCAAGACGCATGGTTTCTGTATCATCATCCGAATCACAGTTTTAACAGGTGAAAGCCAGTGTGTCCTGGGGAGTGCACAGAACATGGACCCACATCTTGCAGACAACACAACTGGCAAGGGTCAAACTATTGATGGTGGACTGTTGAATGGCAGTGTGTCCACTGACCTTGTCTTGTGAGGTGTATGTTTCTTTTGGACACTGACGTAGTGAACACCAAAACCATGTCCAAATAAGGCTAATTCAATGCTCAGACGTGCTTGCTCTATATTCCATGGTGGATGTTGTCTATATGAACTCCAAGGGCATTGCATAATATGCAGAATGTAAATAGATCAATATCAGACGGAATAACGTCGAAATCACCCCGTCTGTTATTGGTTTATTTACATTCTGCATTATATTCTAGTTCATTACTATACGTTTTAGATAGGTTTTTATATGTTCAGGGGGGGGGGGGGGCACATCCTATTAATATAAAGTCACGGAACGGCAGCTGTATATAGGTATAACTGTTTAGTTTATATTTAAATCTTAAATAATTTTATATTTTGTATGTTCTTGTTGTATATATGTTGTGTATCTACAAAAATGAATTTATTTTTGTTAATTCTGGAGAGGAGTCAACATAGGCCCAGTCTGTTCTCCAATCCTATTTCAAATGAAATAAAATATTGTTTACAAATTTAAAAAAAAAAAATATGCCACCAAGTAGCATATCAACAGTATTTGTGGTGTGATCCTTGCAGAAAAGGTACTGTTTTAGCTGTATAAGAGCATCGTCGTAATCAATGCTGAACTGTTGGTAAAAGCCAATGTTAGTTTCAACCTCCTCCATCAGCTTTTTCACTTATTTGCTGCGTAGTCATACACATATTTTACTCTAGCAAACTTTGATTAACAGCCTGTTACAAACAGTGACCATCACCTTGAACATCAACAAGGACCTTCCCTCGTTCTAAAAAAGGTGATTCGATTATATTTCTCTCTTGGGTAGGATTACTTGAATTTAAAACTTATGATGGAGATGGATTATTGTAAGGTTTATCCGTCACAGTTGATGGCGCAAAGTCTTTGTCTGAGAATATCCCTGGTTTAACAGACCAAATACCAGCTACACGAAATCCATTCACTCTATTCTATTACGAAAATGACTTATGCCGCACCTCTTTCAATAAACCAGGAATTTCATAATAGTCTTGCCTGGGTGTACACGTAACCAGGTGTCCATTACTCCAGCTATGTGATGCTTAAATGGGTCGAATACTGAGCAGTCTAAGGGTTGAAGTTTATGACTGCAATGAGGAGGGAAGCTGTGCATCACAACTCCGTTGGTTTTAGCGTATTCAATGATCTGGGGCGCGAATCGCGGTTGTCTACAAGCAATAGAACTGGTCTATCGGAGGTGGGTTTTACAATATTCCAAAATGCTGCATTGTTGTTTGCTGAAAAATATCTCTATTCATCCACCCTGACGCATTTCCAGCACCAACGCAGCCAACTGGACCATCACTTATAAAATGATTGTGATATCGGGCTCTTGGAAATATAATCATCGGTGGTAGAAATATAATTATCAGTGGTAGAACAGAACCAATAGCTTTGATCCCTGTACAAACGATTACTAGTTCACCACGTTCGCGAGACACCAATCCACCAACTTGTTTTGAACCTTGCGATGCGACTTTTCGCATTGATTCCTGGACGGCTGTAATACCTGTCTCGTCTATGTTCCATGTACCAACAGCTCCAAGATCGTGTTTCTCAATCTCGGAGATGAGTTTATCGAAGAACTTGTGTACATTTACAGGGTTGAAACCAGCCGCCCTTGCAAGGCTTGTTGCTTCAGGTGTCCCGAGGCTCAATGGATGGCGCTTGGTGAAACCTGCAGTATGATTTTATTTCCATGATTCAGGGATCCTGACATCGTTTTCTAATGCCATTCCACTTTAAAGCGAGAATTTTATATTTTCTAAGAAAGTCAAAACATAATGATTTCTATGTTTTTTTGCTCAATAGGTTATCACTATTATACGACCATGGGCATTATTTCCCACCCTTAAAGTACCTCCCTTGTTTTCCAATTCACTCCATGCATAAGTTATATTCACAGTGGGCATAGGTTATATTTTCAGCTGGCAATATTGAATTATAGTATTAATAGAATTATTCTTTAACAAGGTAGGACTGTGTATGGATACCATCTATTTTAAGGCTTTATTTTAATAAATTTTAAAAATATGACTTAAAAATATGAAATTGTAGCTTTAACACAAAATATTTTAGTGATAAACTTGGTAGAGCCCAAAAATCATGGGAGTCGCTATAAATGAAATGAAACGTCCTACTGATCTGCTCATGACTGGGCCAATGAAGATGGGCACCATACTATGAGGGAAATTTAGCGCGGAAAGCGACACTGTGGCCTACTCTTATATCCAATTCCAACTACTAAGGAATCTTTTACCTGCACGCCAATGTGTATGCCTACTCGGGACCTGAGTTTTTCATCCACTGACAATCCCTGATGAACTTTCTCGACCAATGCAGGGAACGAACAGGATAAGCGAGCCAGAGTCTCACCCACTTAGCCACTGTGGCTCCCCGCTAACAAGAAAATCCCGGGTTCGAACCCAGTGTTTACCGAGATCTCTTATCGGATTTTCCCTGGTGTAAGAAGTGATGTCCGGGCATGGAACAGTTTCTAGTCGTTCGGATGGGACAAAAAACTTGAGGCCCCGTGCCCGCAATTATATCCATGACAGTTGGATATGAACAAAAGTTTAAACCGTAGCGCCGCTGTTAGGGCAAAATGTTCCTTATTTATAGGCCTCCAGCAGCCTGTGCATAGTCACAGTATTTATTACACCCGACTTCATTACCCTGTCGGTGCGGAAAAGTAGGAAGTTAACTTACATTCCATTTCAAACTGTCATGTTGAATTATCAGATGGTCAGAGCTGAATGGATCCGAGTATAGGCCTATGTATTACAAAGTTGTTTCTTTATTATTATTGTCTAGTCTTTCGGATGGGACACAAAAAACAAAAACAAGCCCCTGTGCACGCGTTTGCGTTTATATAGGCTACGTATTAAAGAACTCTTTGAGTCTTTCTTCTTTTATTGTCATTTTAGTAATTGAACATATTACAGGGTGCAATTTTATGGATACACATGCACAATTACTGAGTTTAATATAAGGCAAAAGCGTAGGCCTGTACAGTAGGCGATACATAATAAGTTATAACTGTTACATAGTTACTCTTGCAAATCTCGTGTGGCTCGCCACAACTTATTTTACTTGTCTACGAACTAGGTCACAAGGCGAAGATAGTATTGTATTGACTAGGTCGTTGATAGAAAATGGATGTCGGTGAGAGATTGTTTATCGTGAAGTATTGAGATGTAAGTCTACATTCTTTTTGTTGTTATGCTGGCCTAGCCGATAAACAAATAATCAAGCATAAGGATGCTGTCATTGTTGCCACAGGTTTACAAACGGTCAAACGTCATAAAATCTATTTCCGAGTGTCATGTTTTAGCTTGGCTCGACTTGTCGTCCGACCTAGGAGCTGGCCAGCGTGACATGACATATAATATAGTATAGTTTATGGACAGGCGTATTTTGTAATCATGTAATATTATTTATTAACTTACGGTAGCCTGTACGGTCCAATAGTAGATAATTTATTTATGTATGATCGTAGATAAATTGTCTTGCTTATTTATATCAGTGTTAGTGTTGAAACAGGGCCCCACTTGCTGCAACGTGAATAAGCAGATTTTATAATCGTTGTTATAATAATAATAATAATCACTTTATTTCGAAAGGGTTGATTATTGAGTGTCAATTTCGACATGATGTGTTGCGTTACATATTTTGGGTGACTGTTATCGTTTCTGAATGAGGTGATTTTCTCGCTGTTATTTTAGTGATTACTGATTATTTATGTTTGGTCTAATCTAAATCACAGATTAAGATTGTGAATGGACACCCAACATTACATAGTAAACAAAGTGGTAATTGTTCTTTGTAGTAGAAATGAAATAGGGTTTATAAAGAGCTGATGCTGATTCATGTTGTCAAACTCGAAGTTGTTGCTTCAGGAACATGATGACAACGGGACTTAATACAATGTGCAATGTGGGAAATTGAGCCAGGGCAGCATCACTATACAGCCTAGTTCAGCTCTAAATCTAAATGTCGGTCTCATTACACTCACCCTGAACGTTCAGGGATTGTCCCATTCAATCCATTCAATCAATGGACAACTTTTTACTGCTAACCGACGGGGTGTCAATCCGTGTGAAAGCCTGTACAATGTAACGCCTGAACATTGCGTTTCGTCTTGTATGACCGACATTCCTGAATATGGACGTTGACCTGCAGTTAGAGTGCCATGCCGGGGAAACGTAACTTGATGGGAGGGGACGTATTTTTAACAGCGTGTTGTGTCGCTCATACTGTCTCTAGCGAAGTAAGCAAGGTCTTATTTTCTCACTAAGATGTTCGTTTACATTGTACAGGCGCCCACACAGATTGACACCCCATCGTTTGGCAGTGAAAAGTTGCCCAGTAAAATTGACTGGGGTTTCAATTGTTTTCGACATTGATTGAATGGGAGGGTACCTGAACGCTCAGCGTGAGTGTAATGAGACCGACGTTCAGAGCTGAACTATATACAGCCTACATTTGTATCGAATTCCAACCAATGGATATCTACGTGCAGGCAATGTGTAGGGCCCAACACCACAGACCCTTGGTTTTCCATCCCATCCAAACAGCTATATGCTGTCCCTTGCCAGGTGCTCTGTCCTGCACCACTGACCAAGGGGACGATGAACTTGCTCAGCCAGTCCAGTGATCCAACACAGGACCTATAGCAATAACCCATGTGCTGTTATATTTTTCTGTACATAAAAGTTGGAATACAATAAGTGTGGTCCTAGGCAAGAGTACAGCTGTCCAGGAAAAATTTCCCTTGTTGCACAGTTGGTGGTGAAAATTCACTTCAAAATTTTGAGAAAGTAACACAATTGTGTGAGAATAATATAGGATAGATAACAAAACCTTATCTCTCCACCCTCCGTGTTTCGAGATAAGGTTTTGTGCCCTTCTCTCCAATGTAGCACATCCCGTCGTAGATCACTCCCGCTAAGATCACACAAAATTGACGGTATTGATTATTGTTATTCTTAATATTTCCGCCACACCCAACTACAATTAAGGACTTTATCCTACCTGAAACAGGTATAAATCGTTGTATTTAAAATCGAGGCTTTAAGATGTTACTAAAACCGCCAACTTTTTAAACGGCATATTTTGATGGCTATCATCATGAAGGCGGTCTAAATATGAGGCTTTTATAACAGCCAATCAAAAAGGCAATTTTGGACATGTTATTTGACAGGGGCGTGTATTACTGGCACATTTGCAAAGCAGTGTAACTATGAAATAATTTTGATGGCGGTGAATGTCAAACAGAAACTACGCTTCATTACTTTAAACGCGAATATTTAGAGTTAGGCGATAGTTGTGCTACTTCATTTGCCTCTGCAAGTTTAATTAGTCATAATAGCATAAACTTATCTTGTTTTAAAGATGTTACATTTATTAAAGATTATTAAAAAAATTGAGTTTGCAACGTTAAACTGAAGGGTTCGGATCGCAGCTAATAACAAACGCATCAGTATATCTCAACGTTTTTAACTACGTTCTCGTAGCCAAATATAGGGTAGCTTTGATACAGGTTAAAGATTTTCAGTTTTAAACATCAACTGAAGATTTATTGCCACAAGAGTAAATATATCTTCGACCAAGTCTTATTGACTCAAACTAGGGAATTATCTTAACTTAAAGTAGCTGTAATTCAACATGCTATTGTAGCAATGTACCCAGAGTAACCATTAATTGTTGACTGTATTGATTGATTATCATTAATCTTCATTCAAGAAATTGTTATTTTAGTGGAATCATAAAATATGTATGTGTCATTCAGGTTGGATTTTATTGCAATACAGGACCATTACACAACCACACTGCCAACAATTTACCAGGGACGGCTGAATTCTTGATTGGAGGGGGGCTTCAATACTAAGTCCCTATAGGCGAGGGTCCAGTGGCCGCACCAACCTCAAGGAAAGAGTAACTTGTGGCCAAATTATTTGGGATGTTAAAGCCCCCCTAGCCGGTAACCCCCCTACTCTGCCGGGCCTGTTTACAATTTCATAATCTTTGCTAGTTTTGATACCCACATTTTAATAGATCCTTCCATAGTATAGTAGCCTACTCTGCTGTTTCATGCCAGGCAATCGTACACCATTGACAAGGGCGAGTCATGCCGGATACCCTTGATGATGAACTTTGTTGACCAGCGCTGGGATCAAACCAAGGGACCTCCAGGGTAGCAAGCCAGCACCTTCCCAGATAACATCATAACGCTAATTTTACGCACATTTTACGATAAGTTTGCCCAGCTACGTTAAATTAACGTCAGAAAATGTGAATTTTAGATTATCGTCATTTTCTAATATAATTCCAATTTAAATTCTCTATGTCATTTTTTGATGGAAATCTGATATAAATTTTACTTACTGAACCACTTAGCAAAAGTTTCGACTTCAATATGCGGAGTAGACAGGATTGATTGTTACTTATTTATTAAGATTCCAGAGTTGTACGTTACAAGGAGTAGGGTCACCTGTCCAACCTCGTGGGTTTTCTTAAGTCCTCTGGTTTCCTCCAACTGTTAAAGACCCCTAAGCACAATTTAACCATATTATTATGTAAGTCCCAAAATGACCTAGTTTGTGTGGAGTGGACATTAAAACCGATTTCTCTCTCTGTACTTGTTTATTGAGATATTGATCAAATTTTCAGATTATCTTATACAGTTGTAACTTTTTGTGGGGCCACTTGCTCATAAGCACCACTTACATCTTTCACAGATATTGTGACAGACAAAAATGGAAAAAATGGAGACAGACGAACCAGTAAAAGAAGAGGCAGTAGAAACACCAAAACCATCAGCTAACATGGCTACATCAAGTTCCAACAATAATGTGTGCTTACCACCATGTCGGATATGTGGAGAAAAGGCTTCAGGTTTTCATTATGGTGTCAATACATGTGAAGCCTGTAAGGTAATTTCATAGATTTTGTATTATAACTACGGTTGCATTTTTTAGACTACGGTACATAAAAATCCAAACAGTTTCGAAAATATAGGTTGAAGTCCATCTTAGACAGCAAACTCTTCAATTAAGTTATATATACATAATTCAACAAAATTCAACAAATTCTGGCCAAAAACCAACACAACAAGAAAATTCGGAAGTTAAAAGAAGCCATACATATAAAAAGATTTGCACCAGAATTAAATAGAGATTTGGGACTGTTTATTCCTAGGGCCTATGATGCAGTTATCTAAAATTAATTATATTCAATTATAGACGCTTAATAATGTTGTATTTATTCTCTTCCCAACCCTAAGTTTCTTTGTCAACCGTCACACCTCGGGAACTATATCACTATGTTTTCTTAGTTAATTATGCTTATTATGGTAGGACACACTATGGTTTCGTGTATATTCAGATCCTAGTCATCCAGTGGTGTCTTCTTAGTTACAAGCCTAAAACAACTGTTAATTCATAACACTGCTATCTATTTCCTAAATGGTTTCATTTATATCTATATTCTTTATTTTTATGTAATTGTAGTGTATCAAAGTTCTTTGTCGGTTAACTGATTAACTATAATCACGGTGACCCTTGTAATCCATAACATTAATTAAGTATGGCTTCATATTGTACATTTTTATATATATATACCATCTAGTTTACTAAATATCATTGTGCTTGATAACGATAAGAGGATACTTATCGAAACGTCGTGTTTGTGTATAATAAACCAGTGATTGTTTTCCCATATAATTGTGTTAGTTCTGAAAATTCAACAAATGCCCAATACAGTTAAAACATTTCCATTTATTGTCTGCAAATGCATTTGGAGCAAAACTTTGTTATTCAGTTGAAAGTCATTTGAAATTATTAAAACTGCAGAAGAAATATAGCATATTTATGTCTAACCTTGAAATTGTTAATGTATTTACATGGCAAGACAAAATGCTGCTACTGCAAGCAGCCATCAAGGCAAAGGTGAATTGAGCAGTCTCGTAAAAAAACAATAAAATCCGGGTCCACACAATCATGATTAGAATGACTAGTACTAGGACCAGTTTGAGTTTAAAATCTGCCATTAGCAGTGTGATCGTCGATCGAACAAGACAATTGTTCATTGGCTTCATCGCACTTTTCACCTGACGGCATGTCATAGAGATCAACTACATTGTCACAACTTTGTTCTGCATAAAATTCTGTGAAGCGTGCTGGGGTTGATTTCTTTCTTGATGGTCTAGAGCTGGAATTTTGAGCCTTAAAAGGACAAAATGCTGCTACTGCAAACAGCGATCAAGGCAAAGAGACGCGGCAAGTGCAAGGCAACGTGGGTGTCGTGTGCAATAACACCTAGAGGGATAGTGCAATTGCCAATGCCAAATATGGACATAACTTCCCATCATGCAAAGTATATTAATTAAAACAAATTAAATGGGATTTAATGTAACAGAAAGTCTTTTGAAATTATTACAACTGCCGAAGAAATATAGCATATTTATGTCTAACCGTGAAATTGTTGATGAATTTTTTTATTGTGCGCCTGACAGGCAGCACAGTGTGTATGTGAGCTCTGATAATGTTACCTAATTCATCAACTAAGTCTTTGGTGTAACTTTCTAATTTTTGGCATGTGGATTTACAATGTTTTCAAGAATGTGTTTGGATATATTTTGAACTGTTTTAGGGACAACTATGCATATTCTGTGCATATTTATATTTCCCTATTATGTGACTTGTGAGTTGTTATCAACTGCTAGTATTGTGACCAGTACAACTTTAGATTTAAACATGAATACAGTTAAACCTTTTGTTCAGTATGACTCTCATGAGTTAATTGAACTATCAAGTTTAAACTCCTCTCACTCTAGATTAGATGATCAGGTTTTCAGTCTTCTCAAAGAACTGGGGTTAAGTATAGCCAAACCAACCAAGCGTGGAAAGAGAGGTGGAAAGAGGAAACGGTCTCAGTCTGTTCATCACCGTGAACTCGACTCACATAACACTAACAATTCCTCAGTTAAGCAAGGTTCTCTTCTAAAATTCGGATTATGGAATGCACAGTCTGCCAAAAATAAAACTACACAAATCAATGAATTTATTTCTGAGTCAGAATTTGATGTCCTTTTCCTGACTGAAACTTGGCTGAGACCAGATGGTGACGATTCTAAAATTGCAGAAATTACCCCACCGGGTTATGCTTTACAGCACATTCCCAGATCAAGTGGATTAGGAGGGGGGATAGCTATGATTTTTAAAGACAGTCTGACATTACAATCCTTTAAGCCTCCTTTAATTTTTAGTTCATTCGAGTTGCTTGGAACAGTAATAAGTGCTGGTGGAAAGTCCCTTAGGGTTCTTTGTATTTACAAACCACCCCCGTCAAAGAAAAATAATTCAACAGATAATTTATTCGCTGACGAATTTTCAGCTCTGGTAGATTTCTTAGACGAGAAGCGTGAATCCATAATAATCATTGGAGATTTTAATGTACATTTTGATGTTCATGATAACAGTCTCACCAAGAAAATATGCCTTATTTTAAATAACCACGATCTAAAACAGCATGTTTCACAGCCTACACACAAATCTGGCCACATTATTGACTGGGTTGTCACCAGGGAAGATTCTCTCATTCAACAAATTGAAGTTGAGGATAAGCAAATGTCTGATCATTCAACGATATCCTTTTTTCTCAACTGTTCTAAACCTGCACCACGAAAAAGGTTGATTCAGATACGGAATATAAAGGGGATCAACATTGCTGAATTCAAAGCAGATATCATTAAGTCAAATCTCATTGAGAAGCCTCCAGATGACTTAAATGAACTTGTTGACTTATTCAATGCTACCCTGTCTGAGTTATTAGACAAGCATGCGCCACTCACAACAAAATGTGTGCGAACCAAAAAGTCAGTCCCTTGGATTACAGCATCTGTACTTGACGCTCGTAAATGTAGACGTCGCGCAGAGAGGAAGTGGAGAAAGACAAAGCTTGAAATTGACCGACAGCTGTTTAATGCAGCCCGGAATGACACCAACAAACTTGTTAATAGATCAAAAGCTGACTATTACAACAAACTTATTGAAGATAATGTTGATAATCCTAAAGCACTTTTTGGCACTTTAGATGCTTTACTTGGCAAGACACATGATGTGCTTTATCCTAAAGATGATGATTTGAGCAACGCAAACAACTTTAATACATTTTTCATCGATAAGATCAGCAAAATCCGTGCAGAATTTAATCCAGTATTTGATGGCATTGTTGCTGTTGATTACAAGGGTGAAAACTTTGAATCTTTTGACCCAGTCAGTGAACACGATCTTAAGTGTATTATTGAAAAGTCTAAACCCACGTCATGTGGTTTGGATCCCATTCCAACCAATCTTCTGCTTCAAGTGTTGGATGTTCTTCTTCCTGTAGTAACTATAATTGTTAATACTAGCCTAAAGAATGGTACTGTACCTGAGGCTTTTAAACATGCTCTCATTAAACCACTTTTAAAGAAATCAACATTGGATACTGAAGTTCTAAAAAACTACCGACCAGTTTCAAATTTACCCTTTTTCTCCAAGATCCTTGAAAAGGTGGTAAAAGTGCAACTTGTGAATTTCCTAGAACGAGGCAATCTATGGGATAAATTCCAGTCTGCATACCGAGTAGCACACAGCACAGAAACTGCTCTCAACTGTGTATTGGAATCAGCTAAGCGGTCTGTTGACAATGGTGACGTGTCAATATTGGTGCTACTTGATTTATCAGCAGCCTTTGACACAATTGATCACAGGAAGCTTCTACATCGTCTTGAGGGTGATTATGGAATCAGTTCAGTTGCCTTAAATTGGTTCTCGTCATATTTGTCTGGAAGGTCACAAGCTGTAGCAATCGAAAAAGCTGTCTCAAACTCAGTGACTTTAACATGTGGTGTGCCTCAGGGGTCCGTCCTTGGGCCAATACTGTTTTGTCTCTACACTAAACCCCTTGTCGAGCTATTGCATCGGCATCTGGTTTCTCATCACTGCTATGCTGACGACACCCAGCTCATCGACAGCTTCTCCCCATCTTATAGATGTCAACTTTCGGCGTGTCATAAAATGGAAGAG
The DNA here is from genome assembly GCA_917208275.1 of Patella pellucida. Taxonomy (NCBI): domain Eukaryota; kingdom Metazoa; phylum Mollusca; class Gastropoda; family Patellidae; genus Patella; species Patella pellucida. Next base: position 61,649,722 of record OU795041.1, read on the forward strand.
TGTATCCAAGATATACAGCTATGGATGGATCAAAATATGCTGAAATTAAACGCCGAAAAGACAGAGGCTATCCTGTTTGCACCTCCTGCAAGACTCCAGAAATGTGCAATTACTTCCCTTAATGTTAACGATACAACTATACCTTTCTCTTCATCTGTAAAAAACCTTGGTATTCATCTGGACTCGTCTCTTACAATGGAAACCCACATCAGCTATTTATGCAAGGTTTCACACTATCACCTGCGAAACATAGGATCGATAAGGCACCTCATAACTAGGGATGCAGCCGCCACCCTTGTACGCTGTATGATCATGTCAAGGCTCGACTATGGAAATAGTTTGTTAGCAGGCATTTCGAAAGAACAGCTATATCGGCTTCAACAAATCCAGAATCGCTGTGCCAGAATCGTCACGCGGACTAAGCTGCGGTCTCATATATCTCCAGCTTTAAATGCCCTACACTGGCTTAGAATTCAGGAACGGATAGAATTTAAAGTGCTCTCCTTAACATTTCAAACAGTGTCAAAAATGGCTCCACCATACCTACAGGATATTGTTCATCCATATGTTCCATCCAGGTCACTTCGCTCGAACGATCAATGTCTACTTGAGACGCCTAAATTTAAATTGAAAACATTTGGTGCCAGATCTTTTTCATATATCTCTGCAACACTTTGGAATTCATTGCCCCTAAAACTAAAGTCTGCTGAAACATTAACTTCATTTAAATCAAACTTAAAGACACATCTTTTCAAACGTTATATTTAAAATAGGACATTATCATGTGAGCTTTGTGTTGTAGTGTGCTTGGTGTGTGGTCAGCGCTTAGAGCATTTCCCTATTGTGATGTGGATTTTAGCGCTTTATAAGACTCCTTATTATTATTATTATTATTATTTACTTTTAATTGTTTTTTTTGTTTTTTTTCCAGGGCTTTTTCCGTCGAAGTTTAAAAAAGAAAGGAAAGTATAAATGTTTTGATAATCAAGATTGTAAGATAGGACCAGGAAAAAGAAATGGTTGTCCACATTGTCGTTATGAGAAATGTTTATCTGTTGGCATGTCTAAACTAGGTTAGTATTATTCATTTATGAAGGTAGTATAGTCTGTGGTGTGTACAGGGTCTTTGTGATTGGTGGGCTCCTGATCAGCCTACCAATCTACAGCTATGATCTTAAAAAAATGCTGCATAATGTTGAGTACAGAGTTGTTATTGTGCTGTCCTCACAGACCCAGAATATAGTTTATCTTAAAATACAGGCTGTAATTCTTCAGATTTCGTTAGCATAGACCTCTTTGTAAAACTTGTTAGTTTTCATTGAAGTTATAATTTATTTTGTTTTTCTTAATTTAATTATAAGGTGAACAGTTATGATTTTTTTTCGAAGAAGTTGCCACCTATTTATTTGTTTTTTCAGCAATTAAAACTGGTCGATATACTCATCAAAAACGTACACAAGATATACTTGAAATAAAGAAACTGCAAGAAATCCAAGGATTTACTGATAAATGTATTTTAGATAATTTACGTGATGGAACAACATCTGTGGATTCACCTGGTTCTATTAAGGATATATGTTTAGAATCAGAGGATCCTCTTCTGTCGGAAAACGATAATTTAAAGTTATTGTCTGAGATTGCGATAGATGCAGATCTTTTTGCGAGGGACTGTAATACTAGTCCAGCGAGTTCAACTTCTCCTTCAGAACTGTGTTCGAAATTCAGCCCAGGCAAAAAAGAAATCTTTTTGGAACTAGCAAAATTAGAAGAGATTGTACAAAGACTTGCTGCTATTCATAGTGAACATGTCCAGTGTTTTTCTGCATTGGATTATAAAGAAGTTGAAGAAAAAACAACAGAGTACTATGTAAGTATATTTTAGTGAATTTCAATACTGGTAGTTTGAAATAATGGTTTTGATTAAAGATCTTAAACACTGAAACACTGGTTTTCAAAACCTATTTCTGTGTTGAGTAGCCTTTTTATACAACCACATTGAAATGTTTATAATGTCGTGAGACGAACAAGCCGATTGATTTTCACTGATTTCCACTATTTACTTCCACTAATTACTTCCACCAGAGGTATGGTCCTTGATCAATTTGAAACATCTTGTTGACACTTTTGAGGCTAAAGTTAATATCCAATTGACTTTAAATTTATGCCAGTGTTTAAGGTCATAAGACAAAAAGCTGATTGATTTTCAACTATTTCCAATAATTACTGCCAGAGTTATGGCTCAAGCGAATCATGGGCGAATTATTGAAATAAAATAGAACTATGTGTTTGTCCCAAAATGACCTAGTTTGTATTAAGTGGAGGTTAAACCCTCCATTTGAGTACATTTATTTTATTAAGATTTGGGCTAATTAACACCTTATTGAAAGTACAGTAGATTTGTAGCACAATCGTTTGTACAGTGATACAGTTTTAAATTAGCTAATATTATCCCAGCAACAAACTTTGCTTGACTGTATTGAAAGTTTTTATCCAGGATAAATGCAGAATCCTTAACATTAAAAGCACTGAATACTGAATTTAAGGGGGGTGACTCCAATTCAATGAGAAAATATTAAATAAATTTGACATTTACTTTAATTACTTGTTTCTACTACAGCTTATGACATTCAAATATAGATAATTATGTTCCTTGGTGTTTTAGCTTTTGTAGGATATAACAATCTATATTTTATCAAGCAGTTTTTTTTACGCTTTTCCTCAACGGCATGGGGTGGCCATCCTGGATTATGGGGAATGGGCGTGGTCCAGGTTCCGAAATGCAAATTATTCAAAAACTTGTGTGATAACGATATTAAAAAAAAAAATATTTTCTCATTGAATTGGAGCCACCCCCCTTAATCGTTCAAATTCATTGGTACAATCTAGATTCATCTATAACAGTTGTAAAGTCACTTAGAAGATTTTATTTGGGCTCTTTTTTTCAGGAAAAATATAAATTAAAAACTGAAGTATTTGGTAATCTTTCTTTATTATCTATGGAGCAGTATAAAGACTTCTACGATATAACGGGAATAGACATTGACGATCGTCAACCTAAATGTCTTGAAATGGCTTCTACTATGGAGGGCTGTATTCGTCGCTTAATTGCTTTTGCCAAGTCCATCCCAGGTTTCACAGACCTCAGTATAGAAGATCAATCTAATTTATTAAAAGGTAAGCACTCAAATCTAGAGCTCATTTCTCAATGATATAACCAACGAACACAAAACTAGAGCTCATTCCTCAATGATATAACCAACGAACACAACCAAATTCCTCTCAGAAAACTAGGACAGTAAACACCATTTCATTTCATTTAAATCACCGCAACAAATGAAATGAACTGAAATGGGGTTTAACGTCCTACTATTCTGCTTCTAAACTGCGCTAATAAAGAGGGAAATTTTGCCCGGGCAGCAGCGCTACATCCTACTTTTATATAAAACTCCAACTGCCAAGGATCTTTTACATGCATGCCAATGTGTTCATAGGACCTCGGTTTTCCGACCAATCCGAACAACAAAACCTATCTCATGTTTTCTCAAACATAGATCAGTTGTTGGTATTTTATACTATCTTACTCTTCGGGACACCTGTTGCCACTGCTTGTCGTGTATTTTGTACACAGTGAAAACTCCATATGCTGAATACACTATTTTGCCTAATTACACTATTTTTCCTATACCGTTTTTTTAGGACTTTTAATTTTGTCTAATGGTTTGGATTGTTCGTACTTGGTTTTATTTTATTGTCCCCCACCTTTCGAAGAAAGCAGGGGACTATTAATATGGGTTGTGACAGAATAACTTTCTTCCTAATTGAGCTAAAATGTTCAAACTTTGTGTAAGTGGTTATTAGGACAATAACTTGATGGAGTTCGAAGATGAGCATTTTTAGGTTAGGGTAAGCAGAGATAAGCAGTTTGATTGGCTGAGGCTTTTGAACACGACATCTTTAGTTCTAATTAAGGGAGAATGGTGAAACTTGGAATATAGTTTTATTACATCGATACATTGACTAAGTTCGATAATGGGCATGTTCCGCTTTGGGTATCGAAACTTGGAATATAGTTTTATTACATCGATACATTGACTAAGTTCGATAATGAGCATGTTCTGCTTTGGGTAAGCAGAGCGATAAGCAATTTAATTGGTCGAGACTTTTGAACACAATAACTGTAGAATGATGTAGAATGTTCAAACAGTGTAGAATATTCATTAGGTGAATGTCTTGACTGAGTTCAATGACATTTCGAGCTAAAGCTAAGCCGAGGTAATCAATTTCTTTGGTCGGTGCTTTTTTGGGACAAAGATTTTCTTGATTCTATCTGATAGAGAGTGATGAAACTTAGTGTATAGTTTGATTGCTTAATACTTGTAAAAAAAAATTAATGTGCGATTAATTAATATGTGTCATCTATTTATTTGGGGATTTCGGCGGGGGACAACAGCCTCACTGTTGACTGGTTTATACTATAATATTTTTATTTTCCAGCCTCAAGATTTGAATTTTTCTTCTTAGGCTTCTATAGAGGTTATAATAACAGAATTAAAACAGTCATGTCACCAGCTGGTAATTGTATGTATTATGAAGAAGTTCAAAATGTCATCAAAGGAGATTTTATAGTAAAGTGTTTTCAGTTTGCTGACAGCCTGAAGAAACTAGACCTTAAGTATGATGAGACAGTCATTTTAAAAGCGATTGTTCTACTGTTTAGAGGTAATATACATTTCCTACTAGATTATATGACATTACAGGTGATCGATCTTGTTGTGTTGTGTGTGCGCTTTTAGAACCTAAGGTTTGTCATTAAGTCAAGTTGCATGGTTTCGAGCGAAGGAATGTTGAAATAAAATTGTACCATATATGTTGGTCCCAATATGACCGGTGTAAAACCCCATTGATGTGCATGTCAATGTATACACACGACCTCAGTTTTTTCCCATCCGGATGACTATACAGCTGTCCTTGTTAGACCCTCTGCCCTGTACCACTGACAAGGGGAAAAAACCATTGGAAAATCCTGATAAACTTTCTCGACCAATGCAGGGATTGAACATGTGACTTCAGGGCTAGCGAGCCGGCGTCTTAAAATGGCATCTGTATTTGTTCTTTAGGCCTGAAATGTTACCTAATTATTAATTTGACATTAATTAACTTATCCAGACCGATAATCAACTCTCAATGTCATCACTAGCCTGCGATATTTACTGGATTAGGATCCGATTTGCTGCTCAACTTTCATTTATGATTTAATAATGAAATGGATAATTGCGACTATTTTTTTGTATCGTACAGACTTTAGTAATGATGATCGAGGCTTGGCCGAAAAAATTCAATCGCCAAATTCTTGGTTCAGAGTGGATCAATTTAACTATTATAGTGAGAACTTCCAGCTATTCATCTTATCCCCCATAATGTATATTTAAGACCATCTCCGAGAAGCAGAAAGTAAGACACCACATTTCATTACATTTGTTTGGTCAGGTTTACATTTCACATAATCTTTTAATATTGACTACCGGTACTTATTTCAGATCGCTGTGAATTAGAAAATCCTGATAAAGTTGAAGAACTGCAGTGGCCATTGGTTCAGTGCCTAATATATCTGGTAAAAAAAAATCATCCTGATCAGCCTAATATTTTTGGAAAAATAATGGACAGACTAACGCAAATCCGGACAATAACGGAAGAAAATAGTGTGTGTATGAAAAGCCTATTATTAATTCCGGCTATCCAGAAAAATCCGTTATTATTGGAATTTATATCATTTTAGTAAAAAAAAGATGTGTGTAGTCCAACCAAACCATAAATATGCACAAAGAAAACATTTTGACTTTTAACAGCCTGTGAATAAACGGTAAATATGTACAACATGTATTAGTGAATTTGGATATTATTAAATGATTGTGTTCTTACTACGATGCAAAACTTTAATATTGTGATATATCAAACAAAAAGACAGACATTAATATGCAGTCCCAGATGAAAACAAGAAATATGTCAGTGGTTTTATTTCTGCTTACATACATTGTATACGTGTTGATTATTTGTCTTATATTTCGCTTGTTGATTATGATATTTTAAAACCAATTGCTGGTAATTGTGTAAGAAACAAACAAGGTCATTGGGAGGAAACTGAAGAACCTTATGATCTAAATGACAGACCTTATGATCTAAATGACAGACCTTATGATCTAAATGACAGACCTTATGATCTAAATCCTATCTATTAGACCATTCAATCATCAAACACCCCACTTCCCCCAGTGCTTAGAATATAATTTTTGTCCAGGCTAGTTTTATTGGCCCATTTAGTGTCAATATTTTGAGTTTTCTAACAGATTTTGTCATAAAGATTTAAATTTAAAACCTCATCAATTTCTACAACATATTAGTTGGAAATATATATATTTTGTTTTTGTGTGTCTATATACATATATACCGGTATTAATATGTAATTATTTACAAAGTTCTCTTTTCTTAAACACAATATACACCCTTCCTTATTTAAGGGAAATTCCCAAATTCTTCTTGGGACGTCACCTTAAATTTAAGTAAGTATCATCAACATTCTTGTTTTTTGATAATTTCACATTCGACAGACTGATTTTTTTTATTTCACACGCTTGACTGCAATGACATCATGGTCAATTCCAGGTTCTTATGGTACGCTCGTTTATATAATTATTAATTGCAGAACCAACAGTTTCATTAGGCCTATTTGTGTCAATTTGATTAAAATACAAATCTATATATCGTTTTGTTAAGATTGTTTATATAATTCTAGTGCCGACAGTATCAGCCAATCACTAACTAGGATCATTATTTCTAGTCTAGGCCTATTTGTGGTAAAAGGCATTAAGAACATGAAATGATAGAACCGACAAGGGACAATATCTCCCAATATAGAATCATTATTCCTAGGCCTATTTGTGTAATAGGTGTTAAGAACATAAAAACAGGAATTAATTGGATTGAATGGTGTTTATTAATTGTGTATTGGAATAGAGCCCTAAATGTATTCCATAGTATATATGCATTTGTTAGTCCCAGTCTCCCAGATTAGTCAAACTAATAGGATCCCGGTTAAGCACAGACATAGGTATATTGTAAAAATATAACGTGTACTGCTAGCAACCAGTATTGTTGCTAGAATATTTATTTGAGGAGAAAACTATATGGTCATTGTTTCTATAGCCTACTTGTAAATTGTGCTATGTTCATTAACCCTTGTAAAGTCAACAAAATATATCTGTGACTTGATTCGATGCCACCATATTTCTTTTACCACCAATCAAATGCCTTATTTGTATATATTTATAATCCTTATCATCCAGTCATTAATTTTTTAGACCTGATTACGGAAACTGGATAAATATTCTTACCTTATAACAAAAAAAATTGCAATTAATTTACAAAATTACAAGATGTAAAATAATTTGTAAATATCTTTATGATTTGCATTCCATTCTGATTAAAAAAAATCATTTAACATGTGTTAATATACCGGTGGTTTTGACAAACTGAAAAGTGTATAAAAGCTCAACTGAAGAACCGAGTGCCAAATTTTATTATTCAACTGTTTCAAGTTTCAAGAGTCCTATCTTTTGTTTAATAATATGATAAGATAAAGCTAATCTTAGATTTATCATAAATCATGAGTGTTTCTCAATCCTCATTTCTCTTTCTGTTCAAAATTTGAATTTACTTTCATGTTTTTGAGTATTTTTTCTGAATTTATGTCACTTTCAAGATGCATAGCTAGCTTCAAATGTTATATAAATTATTATTTAGACATTTATTATCATAAGAAGCCCAAAATCAACTCGCTAGGTCATCAGATTAGAACACCATACTATTAAAAAATTTAATGTTAAAATGGATAATTGTCGCAACCTAATGATCAAGACTTTTATTGTCAATATATTAATTTTTCATTATCGCAAGAACGGTCATCTATTTATCTAAATCTTATCTAATTGTAACGTATCTTTAAGCAATACCAATTGTTTTATATATCTGTAATTTCTTATGTTCTTTAGAAATCTGTTTGTAAGATCGTATATTCTAATATATTTTCATACCGGTTATTTTTCTTTTATTCTTATGTATTATTTAGATAGGTTTTTTTTTGAAATATTTATTATTATTAGCATATGATTATTATTTAAAAATTTTATAAACTTTTTGTTATATAGTTTAATTGTTATATGATATGAATGATATGATTGTTATATATTGGTGCCAGTGTTAGTGACTTCTTAGTATTTTATAGAATGAAACCTATCATACATCTGCTTAGGCCGTACAAAAATAAATATTGGGTTCTTGGACAATCCCTACCAAAAATTTGTTGTGGGAGGGAGGTTTTTTTTTTGTCCAGGGATAACGATTAAATGACTTCTCATAAACATGACAGGTTCTGCATTTATCTCATCATTTTGTTTATAGGAATGTATGATTATCCAGTAACATTTATCAGGGTTGCATACTCGATAAATAAGCATATGCTACATTTTTAGATTTCTTTCAAGTTTACTCCTGCTTCCCTGGGTAAAACATTTTATGTGCAGTAATTTATGAGACTTTTTGTTTTTAAAAAATTTTACTCATGCGTCCTTTTTTGAATGATGTAGGATTATCTAAGAAACAGAATATTTTTTTTATATGGCCTGGTAGGGATTTTTATACGTTGAGATGGCCAAGGGATTGTACATTGTTTCTACCTGCAGTAGAGTAAAATGATAAATTACTGCATGATACAAGATCCCGAGTTCACAATTATTCCCAGACTAAAGTTAAGAATTTACTCAACTTTAAATTACTGTTAATAATAAATATCTTTGATCCAGAAACACAAAACTTTGCACATAGTTTCTTACTGATGTATTTGATACATTAAAACAACAAAAGTTTTATAAAGGGCTTTTATAGTTAGAATAAGGAGAACAATTTTGAGTAAATTCTCAACATAAGTCTGATAATGCTTTGTGAACTTGGGGCAAGATTGTTTATTGGTTTTTAGAGTGTTTTCAGTTTATTGAAATGTCAATTTGATTATACTGTTAATATTTTTTTTGTAAATTATCTTAGTAATTCTTTCATTAAAAGTATTACTCTGTCCTGGATTATATATATATATCTAGCAATATATGCACGTCCAGATGAAACAATCTACTTTTATAAATCTATGCAATCTTTCTTGTGAATCGACCACATAAAATAGCTACGGTCAGATAATTATCTTAAACACACTGTGACCCACAAACAACTAAATGACTGCAGAACTTATCAGGATAAAGTCAGACTTTATAAAAATGTTAGTATCAAGTTAATTATAAGTGGAATATAGATGATTATAATTTTAAATATAAACATTTAGAAATAATCAGAAGATGTTTAAAGATAAATTAAGAATACAAATTGTTCTACCTACACACATGTTTTCCTTATATAAAATCTAGTGGTGCCTGGAGGTCAGGAGTATCTGGGGGGTTGGGATGGCTTGTTGCTGTGGTTTCGAGCCCTAGTGTGAGCGTATGTGGCATGGAGATAGGGCCGCCTTCTCAACCTTGTGGGTTTCCTCTGGACACTCCGGTTTCCTCCCACTGCTAAAGCCCCTTACGAGCAAGCGAATTATTGAAATAAAATTTAAAAAATATGTTAGTCCCGAAATGACCTAGTTGTGTTGAGTGGATGTTAAACCCCATTTCTCCCTCTTTCTCTCAGGAGAATCTGAGGAACCCAATTTTTTTTTCATGACTTAAAGTACAACTTTCACTAAAGTAATATCTGCATACATACAGATACACTCTGTGGCAGTCTGTGGTCTTTAGTTATTAAGGATATCTGCATTGAATTTCAGGAACATGTTTAGTCTCTTCTATACTTGCTTAACATCTGGTCCTTAATAAATTTATACTATAAATAAAATGATTTTTGAACAGAATCAAATAGTATACAAAACATTTTAATGGAATTAAAAAGGCAGCTTTTCATGTATTTTGTAGGCCTGGTAGAAAAAAAAGACGTTATTTTGTATGTTTGTGATGTCATTGTTTTGGTTAAACCAGTTATTAAATTTGTTAACAAATTTTGTTATTTTATAGAGTTTCAATTAATATGTATTTATTTTCGGGCATTCATCGACTAAAAATAATGTTTTGAATATTTGTGTTTAATTTGTTTTGATCCCTGTCATGTATCATATAAAAACCATCTTGTTTAAGTTTCAGAATAATTATATAGTGTGTTCAAAACACATTAAATATCACTGATTTTAATTATCTGTAAATACTATTAAATATTACCGATAGTGTGGAATCATTGGAACATGAACTCTCACCATCGAGCATTAATCTGTAATTGTTGTTAATTGATCTTGAACTATACCGGTGATTGTGGTGTGTGTGTAGAATGAATTAATTTTATCTGTTAACTAATACCAGCAAATATGATGCCAATACTGTGAAATCGTTAGAAAGTGAACTCTCCGCATCGAAGCATTGAACTGCAATTGTTGTTACTATAATTGGGCTGCATGGAGATTGTGATAGGACACTACTCTAAAACCTAATTCTTGTTACAATGAAGCAGTAATTACAAACTGTATTGTTGGACACTCTTCTTGTATCATATTATTATGTTTATAATATGAAGTTACTGTATAATATATTAATCAGCACAGTGTGAAGTTGTCTTTATTATGTTATTTGATCCTTTGAGATGACATGATTTACAATTTTCATATCTTATACTTATGTGTTATATTTATTAAAAAAAACAACAAAACATTATGTACCATTTATATATTACTTATCTTACCCAGTATATTAATTAAAAAAAGGTATCATTTTCATGACTGGCTGCAGAGCCATGAATAAACATGTCATTTATTAAGTTGTATATGTTTGTGCCAAATAAATTTATCTATCCACCATACTGACCTAAAATTTGTGTCTAATAGTTTGGATGCAGCTATGGCTGGTGTGGCGCCAGGCAGGGTAAGCTTACTCTTCCGGACACCTGTTACCACTGCTTGTCGTGTATTTTGTACACAAGGAGCAGTCCATTTGCTGTTTACACTATTTTGTATGAATACACTATTTTGCCTATAACATTTTAAGGACTTTGAATTCTGTCGTATGGTTTGGATTGTTCGTACTTGGTTTTTTATTTTATTTGAGCTGTGAAGGATAACCAGAAAATGACCCCTCTTCACTGATCGATGCAAGGGTGTCAAGTGACATTTTCAGCCATGGGCTCCTCATGCAAGTTCCTTACTGTATGCAAATTTAGTTTTTAACTTGAGGGTCACACACACACCATACCCTTCACTGTGTACAGCTTTATATATACATATAGTAATTTAAGTCATGTCGTTCAATGACCCTTTTTCTAAGTTTACATCTTCAGGTTAATGCAGTTAAAAGTTTAAGTCAGTTTTGTTTGATTTTATTGTATTATTGGTCTTTTAATACATTTATTAAAGATGTTTTATTATGTAAGGGCTAAATCTCTCCTTTTTCACTTCATATTTCTGGCTTCTAATGTTATATAAATTATTATTTAGAAATTTATTCTCATGACAAGCCTATTATCAACTGTCTATACTATTGGATGGCTTGGATATTAAGTGAATTACACCATCTGCGTAATTTAAGCACTTAACATTAAAATGAAAAATCAAGACTTTGTATATTATCGTATAGCAATCGATGCGAATCCACACTACCTTATTCTTGTCAAAAATTTAAACATTCATAACTTTTCAATATATTCAATTTTCATTATCTATTTTTAAACTATTATAGCAAGAACAGCTAGCTCTTTATCTATATCCATCATAATGCATCTTTTTATTGTTTTGTTGTTTTTAGGAGATTCAGAATCGATCTTTTCATATTGAAATTTTATATCCGAAATATTCTGTCTATTTTGTTGGACTTTAATTGTATTGGTTTTGAATTTCACAGATATTTTCTTGTTAGTGTAATTATGTAAATAAACTGATATAGTGATATAAGTATTAACCATGATCATGATTGCCCTATACAGTGTGCTATGAGGAAAATTTTGTGTGGGATCTGTTTTTATTCCATCCGAATGACTAGACACTGTATTTTAATCAGATTGGGAACTGATCAGAATTTATTATTTACTTGAGAAAGATTTGTTACTTGCAAAGGATTAATAAAATACATACACAAGTCTACATTTTATAATTTGTATGTACATGTATATGATTGTTACCACACCTTGACAACATTAAGAGGTATTTTGTTAGATATATTTGTTATTATATTACTTTGTTAGCTGTGAATAAATTTGCTTACAAGATTGCATAAGGTGTTTGTTTTTTTTTTAATGACTGATGGAGGTCTGTAGAAGTGTGGCCATTGGGCGGATTGGGGCCTGGAACCGGCCCGGGCTCCCATGTCGGAGCGGCCCCTTTTACTGGCCGCGGAGCCCGGATGGGGGTCCGGTAGCTCTCTCTCTGGTAAATTTTGAAAAATAAACCCCAAATATGCGATTTGTGGCATATCTGATTTATGGGGACGGGACTGAGATAACGTTCTTTCGCTAGGTCAAGGCCGTATAACAGGTGGCCTTGACGGATTGGGAGAGGACATGCAGAGGCGTACTGGACACGTTTACTTTTTGAATTTTTGGAAATGGGAGGCCATTTCCCGCAATTTGATACCATTCCCGACATATCCAGCCAGCAGACCGGTTAATATGATCAAACTTGCTGAGGCCTTAAAATTGAATTTATTTGGGAGTTACGAACCATCGGCAGACGTTTCTAGCGTATCCCCACAAACCGGGCGAAGGTGACTTACTTGGCGGCCCATTAAAGCCACCGGCAACATACAACATGATCATCATCGCCCCATGGCCGGTCCAATACCCCCACCCCCATATTATGTTCAGTAGAAAAAGGTGTTTTTTTTTAAGACGATTTGGATAATAATAAAATTTTCATTTTTTGTCCTACCGGCCCCTCGGGCGATAGCCCGATCGCCCTATGGGCCAATCCACCTCTGAGTGTGGCCAAACCATAGAATGTTTGAAGAAGTGTTCCACAAGAGTTAGCTCCCTTTTTTCTTCAGACATTTGCTATGGAGGGTTATAATTATATAAAGTCCATGGTTTTTAATTTTAATTTTTTAATGTACAAACCATCTACAGACCAAAGGAAGTTTAAATGTGCTAGAGTTAGTTCACTTTTGACTTTAAAAATATTAAATCGGTTTTATAAAACTTGCTTTTAATTGGTTAAATTTCCTTCTGGAGACATACCCGGCCAGTTGCCCATTATCTCAGTAGTCACTGGTGCTCGTTTCTAGATCTCGATTGCTGTTTACTGCTAGTCCGACCTTGTTTATAACAGAAGGGTGTTATTGAATAGGCTGGTTTTAATTGGATGGTTCCGGCTCGAGATCAAGAAGAATTACAATCCTTAAAACAGGATCAAGAAGAGAGAAACTAAAATACATGTAGCTGGGTTCTGCACATGGATAGTGTTTCAGACAGCACATTCGTCATACGAGCATAACTCGTGAAGATGTGGCAACATAACGCCTTTGCCGGTACACCCCTAAAGTTCCTTTCGGAAGAGGCTCTGGTGAGATTTAAGGAAGACACATTCTCTAAAAGCCAATCTATTATCTATATATAAATGAAATCACATCAATATATCTAACATGTAATGTATTTTATGGAATCAATGTTTCGTGACTGTTCTCGTTCATAATTCCGCTTTAGTAAGTTTTTGGCAAAAATTTTAAAATTGTACGTAGGGCTCTTCAACCATTTTAGTTTCCAATACGTGTACTTCGGATAAACTAAAAATTTATTTTAACTGGGTCGTTTCTGAAGTATCAATTTCAAAAATGAAGAATTTAGAAACTTTTAGGTTTAGACTTACGTTTTGTCCATCGAGGAGACAATAAAAACTAACGATAATGGCATGCAGCGCCACACTTTGATCCGTTACCGGCAATTGCATGTTAAACTCTATGATGAAGGGGGGTTATTTTCATTTTACAATCAACAGCTGAATAAACCCGCTTATAAATTTATCAGAGACTTCAATAATACGGAACAGTAAATAACCATTTGCCGATAACTAGTACGGTATCATATTCAAGTGGTACTTTAATTGATTAGTCATTCCGGCGTCCCCCCCCCCGTCAGTGATGCAGGGCGGTTGGCCTGACAAGGACAGCTGCCTAGTCGTTCGGATGGGACAGAAAACACATTGACGTTAACGTAAAATATCCCTTGACAGTTGGAAATTGGATACAAGAGTAGGCCGTAGTGCCGCAGTCAGGGCAAAATTTATCTCATAGCACACTGTATGGCGTATGTCCGTCTCCATTAGCCCAGTTCGGAGCAGAACAATAGGACGTTATAAACCCCATTTCATTTCTTTGTTGAAACACTTCATATGGAAAGAAATTTGAATGAAATTGGTTTTCCATACTAACATCCATACGTAATAACCATACAGTTGTTTCGTTTCACTGAATTGTTTACATACAACACACATTACAAACTAATATTCTGCTTCAACGAAGCGAGTAGGCCTATTAGCCTATAATATATCCATAATAATTTGGTTTCGTTCGCAAATGTTAACGAGTACGTTCACTGAACTATACAAAATGCGGTCAAACATATCTAAACCACTACAATTGCCCTTTCAGTGCAATATATTTCAACAATGTGAATGGAGGATGATGTGAGAAGAAGAGCAATTTGCCCTCTATTAGGCCCTGTATCCATAGGCTGTCCCCCTGTGGCGTGTTCCCTTGTGGCGTGTTCCCTTGTTCCCTTGTGACGCGCCACAAGGACAATAAACCTTTTTTAACGTGCCCGTTCCCATAGGATGTTCCCAGGGAACATGTGGCCTCGTGCACGGAACATATGGCTTGTGACCGGGAACACAGACAATGAACATGTCAATTCTTTTGCAGCTTCACTAGAGGGAACACGTCGTTACGAGTGCGATATTGTATGGAAACTTGTTTGAAATTCACCCAGTCCATTGCGAGTTCCAAAAAATGGCCGGACCCAGTACCATGGGCCTTGTCTGAAGACATGTTATTATTTGAGATGAGCACCAGAGAGGAAAATAAATACAATCAGTACCTGATCAGGGAGGGGAGGGGGCATAGTGGGGGAAAATGTCCCGGGCTCCCCACATAATATAAGGCCCCCCACAGTTCTGAGTCATACTAATATTTATCCCTGATTTCAATAACACAGTAAATGAAATCATCATAAGAGGAAGAGTCTGTTTAAAATACTCAATTTGTCAACGAATTCAAAACGTCAATGAAATCGCTGCCAAAAATTATTGTCTCAGATACACTGAAATTAATCCTTATTCGAAAGAAATACACCCCGAAGGAAAATACCCCAGACACTCAAAGGGGGGGGGGGGGACATACTAGTACGACCCGCGGTCAGTACGAATAATTTGAACAAACAATAATGGGGCCCCCGTACAGTTGGTATGCCCCCGTGCCCCACAAGGTTAATCCGACACTGAATGCAATAGCGGCATCCTCCTCATCCTTCCGACTTTAAGTAGTTCAGTTCATTATTGAGCTATCAATAAAAAACCGGTTCGCATTGAGTTAATTTGCTTTCTCATCAACGTTCGTATGTAGACTTTTCTTTTACCTATCTTTACATCGTACATTGTACACGCCACAAGGGAACAGCCTATGGATACGCGCGGGTACAGGGTCTGGGAACAAGGTCACAACGCCACAAGGGAACACGCCACAAGGGAACAGCCTATGGATACAGGGCCTAACACCAGTCGCGCGGATTTGTTTAATGAGTATTTTTATACCCAGGTTGCATGAGCAGGATGATACCCAATTTGGGTTGCTCCTTGCTTTTTAAAATTATACATGTACAAGAAATCCGTGTATCGTCTTTTAATTTTGAGATTGGGTCGGGGGGACACGTTGGTTTGTTAAACCAAGTTATTGGCTTTCAAAAACTACCCCCCCCCCCAAACTAAAAACCTACTTAAAAATTATCAATGGGCGAGCAACCGTGACACTTGTATACCGTTTGATGTAATGCTAAAACAAGTTTGTCAACGCTTATATCAGTTTATTTACTGTTAAAGGATGATATTGGTGTCAGTCATTTTCACATTGCCTTGATTTTATTCATTCTATATTAATAAAAACATGGTAATGCACGGACTTTTCCTATTTTTCTCGTTTTCTCATCAAGTGACAGTCAATTATTTTTTTGAATTGTCAGATATATCCCCCAACAGTCATAATTTCAAAGGAATTATTAGTAAGTAGATATTCGCCCATATATGTATCTGTTATCACTCGTCACTTCCGTTTCTTGAAATCTTTATAACGCATCTATCGTAGCAATGATTTGCGTGTTAAAATCATATTTAACCAGCTTTATCATAAAATGAAATGAAACGGGGTTCAACGTCCCACTGTCCTGCTCCTAATGAAGACGTGTTGCGTGATACAGAGTGAAGGGCAAGGATTGTCAATCTCGGACACAAGAGCCAAATGTGGTGCATGCATAGAGGTGTATATATACACCTCTATGGGTGCATGGGATATATATATATATATGCATTGGATAATTAGAGGTGGCGCATCGCATCCCCGTAAAAATTATAATAATGTAAGGCAGTAACCTTCCTGATTTTTTTAAAATCGATATTTTATTATTCCGTGCAAAATCTTCTTAGCGTGTGTAATAATCTTTCGCGTTTCTTTTTTTCAATTCAAATGCTTAATGAATCAAACTAGGAAATATGAACTTTTATTCATTGAAGTAGGTAGAAGGGGGTTACAACTTTTGCTAGTTTGCCTTAGAGTGACTGGTAGTATATGTCTACCGGAAGTCACCGAGTCACTCCAATGTTGACTTCAGCAGGTAAAATTATATCTCAAATCTGCAATGTATTTAGCTGATGGTTGTTGTATGGGTACAGTTTAGAGTACAGCATAAAATGGAAATTTGGTTAGCAAGATAATTCACTCAGAGTCTAATTTATTAGAACTATGCGTGTGCGGTGAAGGCACTCCAACGATTTCGGCACTTAGTAGACGTGTGTATCTAGACACTTTAATGTACTGGTTTATGTGTCATATGAAATTAGTATAAGAAAAATAATATCGACACATATTTTCTTGCCTTGTTCTGGTCGTATGGTTAAATATATTTATTCAAAGCGATTTAAAAAGGGGGGTTCTGACGTCTGCGCTTTAGCTCATAAGAACCGCCATGAAGCCAAAAGTGGAAAGGTTTCGATTCCAGTTTCGGTTCCCAGTTAATAATCGCTAAATTATTGTTAAAGTTTAGCTTACAAATATTACCGTGTGAAATATTTGTGGTCATCAGTTAGTTTTATTTAATACTTGCTTCCCTCATTTCTCTTTAGCATGAATAATTGCAAATGGTGAGAAATAGGTCAACTTCCCTTCGTCATCAGAAAACTATCCAAGCGAAATTTATTTTGGTAATGGTAAATCTATCGTAAATCTATCGTAATACTTGCTTCCCTCATTTCTCTTTAGCATGAATAATTGCAAATGGTGAGAAATAGGTCAACTTCCCTTCGTCATCAGAAAACTATCCAAGCGAAATTTATTTTGGTAATGGTAAATCTATCGTAATAAAGATGTCCAGCAAATTGAATAAAATGGAATCATTCATTAAGTGTAATGATTGCGGTAAAGTATTTAAACAACAGTGGAATTTAGTAAGACACGCCAGAATACATGCAAAAGAGAAGCCGTATTCGTGTGACTTCTGCGCAAAGGGATTTTCAGATAGGAGCAACCTTAAACAACATTTAGTCATACATACAAGAGATACGCCATTTAAATGTGAGAAATGCGAAAGGGTATTCAGTAGCAGAGTTCACTTCAATCGACATCAAGGCGTTCACGACACACAAGCTTTAGAGTGTGTCATTTGTGAAAAGGTCTTCGATTCAAAGAAACATTTGACGTCCCATGCCAAGTTCCATACTGGAGAAAACAGATATATGTGCGAAATATGTGGTCGGAGTTATGAAAAGAGACATACGTTAAAGGCGCATATGATGTTTCATTCGGAGGATAAACCTCATAAATGTAATGACTGCTCAAAATCATTCACGTCTGCTAACGATCTAAGGCGCCATAATGTCAGCCATAGTGACACGAAGCCGTTCAAATGTTCAGAATGTGACAGGAGATTTTCTAGAAACGCGCTTCTACGAGCTCACAAGGTTACACACACGAACGGAAAACAGTTTCAGTGCCCAATATGTTCTAAAGAGTTCACGTATAAATATAACCTAAAACGTCACGAATTATGTCACAGCGGCCACCAGAAAACGTCATACACCGACGAAAGCTCCAGCACGGTAGACAAATTAGTAACGAATACAAATGACAGGAAATCAACCAATGCTAAATGGTCACGAAAATCAAATACAAAACTGGACAGACTCATTGTGAAAATAAAAGAGAAAGTTTCACAAAATACTCCTAGCCAATCCGAAAATCAACGACCATCCATGCAACCATTCTCCAACTCCTTTTGTAAAATTAACAGGCATACAGAAAGGACATGTTTGAAAAAGGAATCATCTGGATTGAAGATTAGTATGGCTAATGATACTTGTGTACGAAGATGTCTAGAAACAGAAGTTATAGATTCCTCGCCTGGAAGGAAATCAAGCGATAAACGGAAGCCAGAAACGCAATCTAACGATGTACTATCGGTTTGTGCGATCCAGCATGTAGGCCTAGTTATGGACCCAGCAGTGGTAAATTCTAAAAATTGTACAGACTATAATAGGCCTTCTTGTGATAGAAGTTTGGTAGAAGAAGTTGTTCTGATTTATTCTGATGTTCTTCCAGTCGAAGAATCAATTGAAATTTCTACATCGATATAGACAATTTATTAAAAGATTTGTTTTTGTTTTACGGTATTGTGAAATTTGTGGTTGTTCCTGATTCCTGTACATTTATTTAGACGTAGGCCTATGAAACTGTCTAGCTAGACCGAATAGTTTTATCTCGTAAGGCCTCTTTATAACGCAGTCAAACAAAACATTGGCACCCACCCCAGCGCCCTTTCTGTCGACAGAATTCTAACTGTAAAATATCCATTCAGCAAAGCCAAATGTGTTGTTCTGCATTCCAAATTTGTTAGATGCTCACTCTTCACGACGAAACACTACCGCTTGTTACTGGGCTCTTCTCATTTTTCCGGTGTCCGTGTTAGATATTAGAAGGGAGATAACTCCAGTAAAGTGTTACTGGTCTAAGACTAGTAATTATTTTCCTATTTTTCATGAATGTAGTGCGAGTTATTAATAGACAATTTTTCCCTTAATTTTTCCTCCCCTCTTCCTGCATTTTAGGGTTGACTTTTTGGTCTAGAATAGGAGAAAAGGGATCAAATTTGCAATTTCATAGCAGTTTTTGGTAATACTGGTGATATTACAGCGAAGAGATAGGGGTGTAAAATGTCTTTCTGCGGAGAAATGAAATGTATCGGAAGTGAGATTTTCAACCCAGTCAACTTCAAATCCCTGTAGCAAAAAATCTAAACCATAAAAACCCTACAAGTTTATGATGATGAGATTGTCAAATGTTGTCCCCATTGTGCCTAAAAATATTGGAACCAACAGAATGTTGAGCAACAAGCTACAGCCAGTGATGTCAATTGGCAAATAATTACTAGTCTGAGCCCTACTTCTGCTCTCTTTGCCCGGCTTTAACTTTCCCCAAAATGTTTGAAGGGCAGAAAGGTTTTTACCGCGGAGAGAATTTAGGTTTAACGTCTACTCGACACAAACTAGTATTCAAATATTCGCTTGCGCGTATGGGTCTTTAGCACTGGGAGGAAACCGGAGGTTGGACAGGCGACCCTATTCCTTGCCCTACAAGTGGAGAATCGAAACAACGCCACTTGACTTAATGGCACCTAATCCCCTTGTGCTACAGATAAAGCAACAATGTTCATGTCTTTGCTCCAGATTGTGTCAAGTGCGTGTCATTGAGTCAACCGTTGTGGTTTCGATTCCCGGCTGTACGTGGCAAGGAATAGGGTCGCTTGCCCAGCCTCGTACAGTTTTCCCGGGTCCCCCAGGTTCCATTATTAAAATAAAGAACCATGTGTTAGTCACTCCCAAAATGGCATATTTTTGTCGTGTGAGTGTTAAACCCCATCTCCCTCTCTCTCCAAATTACGAGATCCCTAGAAAAGTTCGTAGCCTATAATCATGGAACAATACAGGGGCGGGATTGCAAAGCATGTAGCAACGTCTAGATGTTGTAAAATTTGCAATATTCTGCTATGCACTGGTTAATTGGGCATAATAAAATCGTGAGTCATGACGTAGGCCTAACGCTATGTAAACATATTTGGTCCAATGTAGAGCTCTGTTACGCAGTTAGCGATTGGTTGTTAATCGGACTAATTGGCCAATTATAATTCAGAACATTAATTTGCTTTCTTTACAGCATTGAGTAGTGGGATTAGCTCTAATCACACGAAACACTGCGAGGAGTATGGAATAAGACACAAGGTGTCAGAATTTATAGTTATTTTTTCATGAAGTGGCTCAGTGAGTAGGATGAACTTTCTCGGTCATGGTATGGTTCAACGACCACAGCGTATTGCTGAAAAAGGGGATCACGGTGGCTAAGTGGATAAGGCGCTGGTTCGCTAGCCTGGAGGTCGGGTGTTCGATCCCTGCATTGGCCGAGAAAGTTCATCTCGATTTTCCGACGTGATTTCCCCTTGTCAGTGATGCAGAAGGAGGGCCTGACAAGGACAGCTGCCTAGTCGTTCGGATATGACGAAAAACCGAGGTCCCGTGTACACATTGGCGTGCACGTAAAAGATCCATTGGCAGTTGGAATTCGATATAAGAGTAGGCCGTAGCGCCGCTGCCCGGGCAAAATTTCCCTCATAGCACACTGTATGGCGTATGCCCGTCTTCAATTAGCTCAGGTTAAGTGCATAACAGTAGGACGTTAAACCCCATTTCATTCATTCATTCAGTATTGCTGAAAAATTTGTACGCGAGAAAACATAAACTAAAACAACACGGTGTTTTATCTGGTAATAATTATTTCAATTTATTTAACCAACAAGTAATTTTTGCCACCTCGGTCTTCTGTAAGACTGATTCGTTTTTCAGTTTGATCTTCGTGTATTTATCAAAAACACATCGATTCCAGCGAAGTCCCGAAGTAAATAATATCAAAACAATTTTACTAGGTGTCTTATTAGACATATTAACTAGATATTTTATCATTGGCAACTCTAAATTATTTCTTCTCAAATCTTTAACAAAATGAACAGTAGCCAGGACTATAAATGCTTTACTTTCGCAAATAGCCTTTTCAGTTTCTATTAAGTCTGATCGACCTGGTAAAATGTCCCGTTCTCTGAAAAATACTTTCATCTTCTTTCCTTCCAGAAATGGTAAAATGGTGTCTCTAACAAAAATCATATCATCGTCTGTATACGATAAATAAATATCATAGGATTGTTTCAGTTTAAACATAGGCGGAATTCCACAAAATGAAGGAGTCTCAGTAGACGATTTATTGGAATGATTTGTTGGAATTAGAACAGTGAAAATAATAATCACATCGAATGTGTATACGGTAAATATCAACATTACCATGTGTTTTATCAAGTCTAGGTAGTACCCTAGGCTATGATCCGGAAGTACTGTTTCAAACAAAAAGATAACTAATAAAATAAAGGTGCGGAGATACCCATATAATGAACTTTGATTTTCATTTATATAAACCGGGTTATTATTTTTGGGCCACAGTATTTTAGTAAACATTCTAACGCTTTGCACAGGTAATTCGAAATGCGTCAAAACCCAAACGAAATAGAAGAGAAAACAAAAAAACAAAATGGTGTCTACAAAGAAAAATGCGTTGGCTTCTGAAATTACACTGGACGTTAAGGGACCTGAAGTAATTGTAGAAATGCTAAATAGTGGATTGTCATATCTAATAGATTTACCAGCCATAACATGATAAACTAAAGGTAGTTGAACTACTGTCGATTCCTGTCTATTCAATTTAGGATTAAACATTTGACTTTGAATATAAAATCTATAATTTCCATATTTATCTGGGCTTGGGCATATTATGTATTTCACTGGGAAAGAATTATAAAAAATCTTTTTCATCAGATTGGCAAATCTATAATATCCGTTGAGACAGGCGAGAGCGAACCATGAGCATCTAAAACGTGTCGCAGTGATTAACTCTGGCCCACCATCTACTGTATAAAATAAATGGTCATTTCCCTGCAAGTTTTTAATTAAAACATAAACAATCAAAGATTCTCCGATAGGGACAACAACTTGTTTATGTGTTTCGTAGATTCTTTGAACAATGAATGGATTGATGAGCCTCCTGCCATTTTCATATTGTATTTCGCACGAGTATACACCAAAATCGTTTTCATTGAGGTGCAATATCCACAACATCTGGTGGGAAAGATAAGGTGTATAAAAGCGATGTCGGGAATCTGATTTAACTTCCGATCCGTTGAACAACCATGTGTATGTAACATTATCCGGATTATAACCTTGTTCACAAAGTAAACTGATGTTCTCGCCAATAAATCTGTGTAATTTATAGTCGTAAACCGTGGATGGTCGACTTTCCATTATTAAACCACGGACATCATATCCGAAGATAACATAAAAGAGACAACAGAGAACAAAACAAGTTATGAAATGGGACACAGTCAAAATAAGAACGTTGTACAAATTACGAAATTTACAGTAAACATTAAAACGTAAATAACACTTTCCGTTGAGCGTGACGAGCTTTGGTAGGTCCATGGCCTCTGGGCTTACTACTGTCATTTCCATTATCAATTTTAATCATAGGTGGGCAGTGCTATCTTCTTTTCTTATGAACGTGGCCCTAAAATAATACGAACAAAATATATTGGTAATATTTTCATGGACTACATGTATGTCTATACTGAAAGTATAAAGGGTCACATTATAAACTTCAGTCCATTGTTAAACCACTGAAGAAAGAATGTTAGGAATCTATCGCCAGCGGTCAATATCACCATTAGTTCAGAAATACCGCCTTGGACTGATTCGACGGCCTGACAGAAAGCTCTAAGCCTGAAAAGGATAGATCAATTGGGTTGAAACACACTTATGCCACCAACAGTACAATCATTGAATGAATCATAGAACTGCAACTGTAGTGTTATTTTGTCTTCGTTCCAGACCATCTTATGAACCTACCCCAAAAAATCCCCTACCCATTGAAATCACCTGAAGTAGACAAATGATGCATGTCGACATGGTCTCTACTTTAGGGGATGATGCCCCTGCCCTATCTACAGTAAACGAATGGGTAGCGGAATATAAGCGTGAGAGAGAGTGAGAGAGAGAGAGAGAGACTTGACGATGACACGACTGTAACCATTCAAGAAAACATAAAGCAGGTGCATGACATAGTGATGGCTGATCGACGGTTAACCCCAACTTATTGCCAGTGCTGCGGGTTATCTCGTAATGAGAGGGTTGAACGCATTATCGCCAACGAGTTAGGAAAGACAAACGTTTCTGCAAGATGGGTGCCAAAGCTTCTGTGGATCAGAGACGTTCCAGATTCCTGATGTCCGTGACAATCTGTGCCGTTTTGTTGCAATAATTCTGATAATGATGACGCCATGTCCGGTGTAAACGACATTTTAGGGTGGCCGAGGAAAATCTCTTCCTGACCGGCATGCAGGCCTTGCAACATCGTGGCAAAAAAGCCCGTACACTTCGAAATAATACAGCTGTTAAAGGACCTAAGTCCGTAACTCAAAATTCTTCAAAATTTTCGACATCGAAAACACGAATTATTGACCAATTTAAATCAACATTGATGATGTAAACTTACTGGGAAAAGATGAGCTTCTGATATCCGATATTTAAGATAAAATATTTCTTTAAACATTGGTACACGAATCGTGTACCATAATAATAATAATAATAATGTATATTTATAAAGCGCATATATCCATCCAGAAATGCATGCTCAAGGTGCTACACAATTATTAACCCGGTCTCTAGGATACAGGTAAAGCCTGATTACCTCCCTTTACCCCGAACTCTTAGAA
The DNA here is from genome assembly GCA_917208275.1 of Patella pellucida. NCBI lineage: Eukaryota > Metazoa > Mollusca > Gastropoda > Patellidae > Patella > Patella pellucida. Next base: position 61,673,905 of record OU795041.1, read on the forward strand.
AGAGCCCCAACACATGCAGCATCAACTTGAAATTCAAGGAGCGCATTAGTTTTTTGTGTAACACATACACCATCCTACCGGTACTCATTTACATCTGGGTAGACTGGAATACAGGGATAAAGTGTCTTATTCAAGGACACAAGAACTCGGCGCACAATTCGGGTCTCGAACCTGCAACCATTCGGTCACAAATTCTACTCTCTAGCCGTTGCGCCAAATCCCTCCCTGCTCTTCAGTCCCAGTTGTATTGAGAGATTCGGGGGACGAGGCTAGACACATTGCATTGTATCAAGCGGCAGAGTGTAGACTAGAATAATCAGGCGCTAGAAATGTGCACTAAATTAAGACTGCACGGCTTATTTCGCTGGACATAACTGATTTGAAATTGGAGGAAAAACGGACACCATTGAATGTAAATCAGTTCATATACATTCATATTACAGTATTATATGCGTTGCAACCAAATTTTGTCAATTTCTAGGTCCCAAATGTTAGCGATTTAGCCCCTTTAAATGTTAGGAGCTTTGGTGGGATAATTAGAGTCACCTGCCACAGTGATCTGAATCGTTAGATTTAATATCGCGGCTTTTATTAAAACAGACTATTTGTTTCGTCCTTATTGTACGTTTCCTCCAGCGAGTACTCAATATATTCATTTACGCACACAAACCCCCATATTTTACACTACATTTATATTGTTTGAAATGCATAAGACAAGGACACGTTAAAACATGACTTTTGGTATCCATTTCTAGTATATAAATTCGACGAAGAATTTATTTGGGGATGACTTGTCTTACCTTTATATACGGGGTGCTTCGGATGACTGAATAACTGATATATTTAAAGGACCTAAGTCCGTAACTCAAAATCCTCGAAAATCTGCGACATGGAAAACACGAATTATTGGTCAATTTAAATCAACATCGATGTTGTGATCTTACCTGGAAACGGTAGGCCTCTGATATCCAAAATTTAAAACAAGATAAACAGTTTCCCATTGGTACACGAATCGTGTACCACAGAGCGTTTCAGCGTCACTTGTAACAAGTGACAAGAAAGAACGAGGCTAGACATATTCAACAACTCCTGTTAAACTATGAGGCCATATCTTATCTGGTGGGCATGCGCAGTAGACTGGAATAACCAGACACTATAATTTCCTCTTTGGTTAAGACTCCTGCCGTATTTCGCTGGACATAACTGATTTGAAATTAGAGTAAAAACGGAAACAATTTAATGTAAATCAATTTATATACAATCAGCTTATATTATTATATGCGTTGCGACCCATTAAGGTCAATTTCTAGGTCTGAAATGTTAGCGATTTAGCTCCTTTAAACAAAACAAAATCCGTCAATGTTGAATTCAAAAAGTTAGTTTGTAAACTTACTTGTGTACTATGCTGACGAGGGTTTAAGCACAGATGAATGGCTCAGGTTGAATTACGCTAGTCGGGTGTGCCGTGCAGCCGTTGAATCATCTAACGCCAAAGACTGGAAATATAAGCTGATGTGAAAGTGCCAAACATCATAGCATTACCGCACGTGTCAGCCATTTTACTATAATACGCGTTGACTGGAACCAGTTTCTGCCAACCAGTTATTTCGCGTGACGTCACATCCGATTCTGGCGAACATCCCTATTATGACTTGCCCAGCCATGATGCCATATGCTAACAATTGTACAACTGCATGGTATGTACACGAGTATGGTAAAGCATACAATACAAAACAATAATAAACAATTTACATAGAAGTAGGTTTACGAAGGTTTCTAAAACTGTATAAAATTATATTAATACTACTTGTAAGGTATATATTTGGCCTTACAATTACATAGCATATAGTATTTATTTGTAAACAATGTTCATTTCACACATGCACGTTGCATTCGGCAAACCTCGACAGATTCCGGTACTCTCCGTAACCTACATCTAGGGCCAATTCGATTATGCAGTCCGGGCTCTCCACGTTCTCCAATCCGGATTGTCCGCGTTTACGGTGTAATCGAGTACAGGTGGAGAACTAATATGGCGCCTGTAGCTCTAGTTTTGATTCTAGAGAATCTCCGGGATCCATCAAATTGCCAGCGAGAGCACGTCAAAAGAAGACGACGTATTGCTTTATTGTCAACATTGTAAGTCGGTTAAATTAATCATTTGGGGGTATAATAAATATCTGGATCTCCGGTTATGGGCTGTATTTTGAAGATAGGTAAAAAAATAAATTCAAAATCAAATTTAGTTTATGCCTGATTTTGAGACAGACAACTGTTTTTAGAAAACTAGGTTCTATCCCTCTATCGTTACGTATGCAGCGATTTGACGTGAGGCGAGGCAAAATTCTATCGACAAATAAGATTACAAAGCGATTGAGGCGACTGTAGGGTGGATTACAACGAAACTGATTCATATTTGTAAAATTTGGAAGGAAATTTCTTACTTTGCCGCCATCTTGTTACGTCACTCTCCGCAATCGCACCGGTCGAAAAATTGGAGAGGTTGGACGATCCGAACTCTCCAAAAATGGTCACGTGACCAATAAACGAATGGACATTGAGAGTCCGGACTGTCCGGACTGCATAATCGAATTGGCCCGGATCATTCGGCAAACCTCGATAGATTCCGGTGCCCTACACCTAGACTCGCCTGTATGATGAAGTCCGCCATTTTGGAACTATTTTAAAGGACCCGGATAAACAATGGCTGCCCCCATGGCCATGTGATTATATCAACAAACTAAAAAAATGGCTGCCCCCATAGAGATTATATCTAGAAAAGACGCCATTTTGGGACTATTTTGTGAAAGCGGCACGTTTTCCTGTTGAAGTAAATCGGTAGTTGACTAGCCGAATCGCAAATGTATGGTCGTAGGTACATATCAATTACTATCATACATCCGAGTCTAGATGTAGGTTACGGAGAGTACCGGAATCTGTCGATTTTGCCGAATGATGAACGTTGCAACAGGTAACACAAGCCCATTTGACTACAGATTACCAATGATTTCCCACTGACTCTAATGTTAATTCTTGTCTCTTAGATCGGCTCTAACATCCTTAAATAGCTTTCTTCCACAGATGGAACAACATGTCGCAGCCGCTTGCTCAAAAAAACGTATGAGGTTTATCAGGGACAACTTGAGATACACAAACTGAAAGTAGAGGTAATTAAACATGCAGCTTTCCACCCTACATTCCAACCTGACAAACACCCGCCCCCCCCCCCGATGAAAGCCGTCCCACAAAATGTAGTTATGTCTTTCGAAAACAATGAATGAAATGAAATGGAGTTTAACGTCCTACGCTTCTGCCCCTAGCCTGAGCTAATTGAAGACGGGCATACGCCATACAGTGTGCTATGAGGGAAATTTTGCCCGGGCAGCAACTGAATTCCAACTGCCAAGGGATTTTTTACGTGCACGCGGCACGCCCATGTCTACACGGGACTCAGTATTTCTGTGAATAAAATATTGTTTATAAAAAAAAATCAGACATTTTGCAATCTTCAATAATCTGGTATAGTTGCGAAAAAAATAGAACTATCAGCGAAACTGGAAGTGAGATCGGTTAACTTTTCTAGGTCATAAGCCTTCATGTCCGCCATATTTATTTCACAAATTAGAAACAAGTATGGTGGCTTGGGGGCGTTAACTCTTTTAAATTTAATTATTAGGTATTTTTGTAACCCGGAGTTCAGCTTTAAAAGAGCATGTCATTCACAGTGATTTTTTCGTTCTCTCGCATTATTCGTTGTCTATCTTTTATGGAGCAGTGCTAGATGCGAAAAGGGGGATAACCCTATTAATAACACGACCTTGATACTGGGACAGACTACCAAACATTCCCTTCAATTTATAAATGTACTTTCAACTTTCTCCCCCTTTTCTCCTTTGCAGGACGAATTTTGTTGATTCTGTGGTGCACAATCAGTCAAGGAAAGGTGTTAGCATTTTAGTCCGGGGGCCGAGGAGGTCCTGTGAGCAATCCTATGTCCCCTAATTTTGACTCTTGATCCATGTTGGGTACCCATAGGAGATTGAAAAAAACTTGGGTAGACATTCCAGATATGGGGCAGAAAGGTGTAATGCAAGATGGCGTCCAAGATGGCCGCCATACCCTTATATCCGATATATCTCCATCTGGATTTGTCCTAAAGTGATGAATTTGGTATCTTTACCTAGGTTTTGAGGTGAATAAATCCATTGATATCATTTTTAGGGTGAAAAAAGTAGCGGGTAATGGTGAATTCCAAGCTGGCAACCAAAATGGCCGCCACGCCCTTTCGGAACATAATTGAACAAGGACAATAAACTTGGTGTCTTTGCTAGGGTAATGTCACAGCTGGTAATGTCACAACATGTGTCGCAAGGAGGAACTCACACATTGGTTTTCCAACTTTCACAGCTATTACATGAACAGGGATCAATCTTGTCTTGTCGCGAATTCCCCACCTGAGCTAAAGATTAGCAAACCCATTCGCTGCCAACATATGGTAGAAATACATGGTTACAACGAACACATCAATGTCACCGGAGAGGATGACAATCCGTGTCATGTAACTCTGTCTGACAGCATGAACAGCGTCGGGAATCATTCGGACGCCTGCCTCTTCGTGGTGGGTGTCAAGGTCTGGGTGTTTGAATACGTCTCCATTCCGTATCGACTGTGTGGGTGTTCATGTTTCATCACCAAATATCAGTTCTAGGACGATGAGAAGATCATGAGGATGTACTGTGCTCAGCTGACCAGATACTGTCACCAGCTTATCCAAAAAAAAAGAGGTAGGTGTCACATCCCTACTCAGTTAGAGAGTGATTTCTTACAAGCCCATCCTGCTGTAAACCTACTATAATTTATTTTAAAACTATTTTCTTAAATTATTGGGGGGAGAGGGCAAACAGAGGGCAGACAAGATTGCATTCTATGCAACCTACACCCAAGTCAATTGCCTTGGAGACTGAACCCACAAGACTATGGGTTTACCGTGGAAAACAAATGTTTCGACCCAAAGAAATACCATGGTAATTTGTCAGATGAAGTGTCTTTGAAATGAAACTGTGTGAAATGCGACACTCGCTCCTGTCATGTTGAGAAAGTAACGTGCGCTGCTGCATATTATATAAATGCCAGGCAATCAGCCAGTGCAACAAATGCAAAAACCCTAATGGAGGTATTTTGAGAGAAAATAAATAATTGTCAGAAGAGTGATCCTAACTGTACAATTTATTTACGGTGAACATTTGTAGATTTGTGAATATTGTGTAAAGTATTGTTCGAGATAAAAACAATTGTCAAAATACAATAGTTAATATCTCTAGATGTTAAAAAAGTATCCAATCTCTGTCACATAGTCAGACAAATCCTTCTGACAGCTTGGTTGAGACAAACCAGTATCCTGATCAACTGGCTGCCCTATACTAAAATTAACAATGCTAGGTTGTTCTACTGGCAAATTGACTGGTCTCTGTGAAATCTCTAACCCCTAAAAACCTAGAAAAGACACCAAGTTTATTCTCCTCGCTCAATTATGCACCTTTACGGGCTAGCCGAAATGGCGTGGCGGCCATTTTGGAATTTACCATTACCCGCTACTTTTTTCACCCTGAAAATGATTTCAATAGATTCCTTGACCCCAATAACCTATGTAAAGACACCAAATTCATCACTTTATTACATATCTAGATGGAGTTATATCAGGTATAAGGGTACAGTGGCCACCTTGGACACCATCTTGAATTACACCTTTCTGCCCCATATTTGGAATGTCTACCCAAGTTTTTTTCAATCTCCTACGGGTACCCTACATGGATCAAGAGTCAAAATTAGGGGACATATGATTGCACACGGGACTCCCCTCAGCCCCAGGACTAACAGTGAAAAGCATTCAGCCCAACGAAAATTTTGGGAAAAGTTGGAGGTGGGCATTTTATTAGAGTGGCTGGTTACCACTCGAATAAGGCATTTGTTTTACTTTTAATAAATCCATATTTTAATAAATGATGAATACTTCTTACAAGTACATGCCATTGCGTTTGTATGTATGCATATATGTAAACCAGGGATAGAAGAACATGGTTATTAGCCATATTCCATCAACAGTATTACTTATGTGGACAGCAACGTATTTAGGGATTGGGTTTACAGGTTTCATTATAGTTTTTTTTTACAGTTACCTTCAATGCAACTAATTTGCAGCTTGTCTTCTTGTATACTGGCCAAGGTTTCTAGAAATAAATGCCTTTTGTCTCAGACTTTCCAAGAAATAGGAAAATATTGGCATTTTGAGACGTATACAAAGTGTAAAAAAATGGGCCATTTTGTAGAAAAAGGTAAAAAAGGTCATTTTTTGATAAATATTCCAATATTTTGAATATTTTTGATGAGACTTGTTTGAAACTCTTAACTTGACAACTTCTTTGATAGTTACACGGTACTCATGAAATTGAGTATCTAAGTAGATCTTACCCATGCTACTTGAAAATTTTCTAAATTACTCCCCTTGATGGAAATAAGGATCAAAGTTTTTAACAAAACCGACGAAATATAGGTCAGAAAGTGCTAGCTAAGAAAGTACTGATGTGTACACAAACTATTAAGTCTGCCAATTGAACCGGAAATACCAACATCTTGAAACGTGAAAAATCCATAAGGCTTTTGCAACATTTTACTTGCAGACATGGGTAGTTACATTTTCTGAATCCTTGAAGGAATGCCTTTGAAACAATTCATAAATAATACATGGCCAGTCACCTAGAATAGAGAGAGACAGAGAGCGAGAGAAATGGAGTTTAACGTCTACTCGACACAAACTAGGTCATTTTGGGACTAACGTATGGTTTTCAATTTTATTTCAATAATTCGCTTGTAAGGGTCTTTAGCAGTGGGAGGAAACTGGAGTGCCCTGAGAAAACCAACGAGTTTGAGAAGGCGCCCCTATCTCCATGTCACATATTCGAAACCACAGCCGCAAGCCAGAGGTGACCGGCCAGCTAGAGGTCGAAGGGCGGCACTCTAGACCACTAGGTCATCCCAACGCACCCACCTAGAATAAACAATTAATGAACAGTAACACCGGGTAAACCGCGCAAGTTTAAGGCTATTATTTGTTAACCCTTTTCATTCAATGATTCAATAGATCAAACAAACGACATCCTAAAAAATTCATACGTTGGTTATTCTGGATGTTGTATTAAGCGTATCATTTCCATCCCCACTAACAGATATATATTATCATGTGGGTTTTTCAGTTGGGATTCACTAGACCACGGGTTCACTAGTCCCCAGGTTCATTAGTCAACCGATATTTAGTATTAGGGTTGGGATAGGGTTAGCATTATTGATACCCATATTTACAGTTTTTCTTAAAGCGGCGGACTCATGAACCAATGAACCCCTCTCTTCTGTTGAATTGTGTACAATGAAATGAAATAGGGGGTTTAACATCCCACTTTTCTGCACCCATTGAGATAATTTGTACATAACTTAAAGGGATATAGGAAAGGCATAGCCTATCATGGCCTCTCCCCTAACGAAATCTAATGGTACAATGAGGACGGGCAAACGCAATATAGTGTACTATAAGGGAAATTTTGTCCGGACAGCCGCATACTCTCATATAGAATTCCAACTGTCAATGTGTACAGAAGACCTCGGTTTTATGGTCCAACTATGCATTGTCTCTTGTCACGCCCCCCGTCATGCATAACTAATGAATAATGCCTATATTTATTAAACTTGTGTGTGTTGTTGAGGGTTCTAGGTCAAGATGCTTCGGTTATTCGGTCTTACTCCAACACCAAAATTGTCATGAATTGTGTCCTGACTGCCATCCTTGAGCACAATTTAAACATTCATCATGCAAGCCCTAAATCTGCCTGTTGCAGGTCCTTATTTAGGGCCCGAAATGTTATAATAACCTAAACTGTTAAGTATACCTTAATTAACTTATTCAGACCATAACCAACTCTCGGTGCCGTCTTATGAGTCGGGTTTCACTGGATTTGAATCCGAAATGCTGCCCAACACTCATAGATGATTTAATCCAAAGTTTGATAATCGAGACTGTGTTGTTTTTATTTATCGCCCCGACTTGAGTAATGATGATCGCGGTTAGGCCTAAAATTCAAACGCAAATATCTCGATTCAGATTTGAGCAATTTGACTGAAATTTTCAGCGTATTCTCTTTTATAGTAAGAACTGTCATTGTTTATCTGTTATCCATAATGTCCCCTTAATAAAGGTTTGTCGTTTAGCTTTGCTCTCCATAATGTTTGTGTTTAGTAGTCGTTTACATAAACCCAACCCACTCTCTTCCCTCATTGGTCCTAAGAAAAATACCTTTCACTGGAGATCGATTATCGGCGTCCCACTCTTAGTATATTTCCATAAGAAAAGTTCTATTGGTAGACCTGGTATACTAGATTATTGAATTATAATAATAAAGGGGAGGTAAAATCGTCGTGCTCACTGGAAGTTATCATAAGTTAGCAAATCAGTGAAATTTTCAGGTCGAAATCTGTACAGTGAGTTGCAGTTCAAATATATTCGTGTTCAGTGTGTGGACGTTTGCGAGATTGCGATACACGTTTCAAATTTCCCTTTTTTGTTAATTCCACATTATCAAATCAGATGTAAACTGTAATTGGCGATTTATTGTAATTTTTTAAGGAATGTTTTATGTTAATCCAGATTGTGATCCTATATTTCAATGCTTGTCTGAATTTAATTCTTAATCATTTGAAGTAAGTTCGTCCATTAGGTTGTAGCTCTTTTTTTGTGTCTTACCAATTCAGAACAATTGAATTAACTTACTTGGGATACTATATTATTAATAACATAGAAATGTCTCTGACATATATTCTAACATTACTTTGTTTCTGTGGTCTCCTATCATTCCGTTGGTCATCACATAACACCAACACAATTAGCTGGATTTACAGAAACTGGAGCTTACCACAGCACCTCGGCAGCACTACCTATTATAGATAAGTTAATGTTTTGTCTTGGCGAATGTATTTACTACGATGATTGTGATATGGCAGTGATGTGTTATATGTTGGATGGTACGAAGTTGAGTTTTCTGGTCATCGGTAATGTGCTGAACCTTACTCTATCAACTTACAATCACACTGACTGTAAGGTTATTACCACGGTAAGACAAAACATTCCATATATATTTATGTATCTAATTTAAATTTTCCTATTGTCACCATTTCTCATTTTAAGGGAAGAGGGTTGGGATGGCGTAGTTGTCTAGAGTGCCTCGCTTCGACCATCTCAGGCTTGCGGCTGTGGTTTCGAGCCCTGGTGTGAGCGTATGTGGCATGGAGATAGGGGCGCCTTCTCAACCTCGTGGGTTTCCTCCGGGAACTCCGGTTTCCTCCCACTGCTAAAGACCCCTACGCGCAAGCGAATTATTGAAATAAAATTAAACCATATGTTTGTCCCGAAATGACCCAGTTGTGTTGAGTGGAAGTTAAGGCCATTTCTCTCTCTCTCTCTCTATCTCTCTCTCTCTCTCTCTCTCTCTCATTTTAAGGTATATATCCACTGGATTTAAGGGGGATTGAGCTTTGTGTCGCTATATAGCACAGGTCATACTAGTGTAAAAGATAATATGTCGGTGCTCACATTCTGGTTAGCACATTTTGATTACTTTTGAATCATCTCAAAACATTCAATCAAATTATTGCCGTTGTCAGTTATCACATCGTTTATTTGCTCAACCGGAGCTATACAAATCGTTATTAAACTTTAAATGAGACAACTTTGTATTATGAATTTTAATTGTATATATTTAACCTATAATGATTTGAACTGTTTATATACATAATATAAGGAATTAACTTTATTTGTGTACGTCCTCAGTATGCAGACGCTCCCTGTTTGTGTTGAAATGTGTGTGTCTGTGTGACACCTACAGGCCATAATTTTTAATGGGTCGTCTTCAAACTTTTAATACTTATTCTAAGAATGATGCCTATTATTTTGGTGCTTGCCCGACCTCCAGAGACAGAGCCACGCCTAATTTTTGTATGTGTATTTTTGTTGCGCATAGACTGCAATTCTAAACGTATCATCTTAACACTTTGCATGTGTTTTCCTTATACTCCAAGGATGATCCCTATGTTTTTTGGTAAATGTCAACTTCCCAGGGTAGAGCGACGCCCATTTTTCTTTGTGTCGCCTACAGGGTGAAATTTTCAACACTTATTTCTTATACTCTACTAAGGATGACCGCTGGTTTTTTTTTGAAACGGTCGGACCCCCAGAGGCCGTACCACGTCCAATTTTTGTAAGTATCTGTGTATTCCCCAAAGGCCGCAATTCTTATTAGATGGTCTTGAAACCTATCAGTCTGATCCCTTATATTCAAAGGATGGTTCCTTTGTTCGTATTGCATGCCCATCCCGCAGGGACAGAGTCACGCCCAGTGGGTGGCCTACAGACCGCGATTCTTAACGGATCGTCTCGTCTTATTTCTTATGCCACTATTATCTATTATATTAACTATTGTCTTATTGGGTCGTTGATGGAACTATTTACGAAAACATTCATAACAAGCTGCTCACAACAGTACTCTTTTTTCAACTTCTCAACATTGGTAGTTCTTCGTCTTCTTGGAAGTACATGCTAGACTAAAGTGACCTGAACTAGCTCAATTAAAATATTTATGTATCTTTTTTTCTTCCTGGAAGTACATTTTATTATTGCGCAGACGAAATCCACCCTTCCAGTAAATTAGGTACAATTACAAATTCGTGGATATTAATTCAATTTGTTTCATTGAAGCTCAAGTGTTTAGAAGATTAATTCAACTGGCTTTATTTGGTCTACTGCTATTTACGTATACTCATTTATTCTAGGCGTCTTGTGAAAATGGTGGAACATTTTTTGGAGGGATGTGTCACTGTTTAAGTGGGTTTACAGGATCAAACTGTCAACTTCAAACACCGGGTATGTTTATCACTAAGTAATGCAACGTTATTTTAAATATGTATTTTACATATTCTATCAAATAAGAATCGGTTCTTTATATTCGACAGATTCTAAAGTGTGTCTGTATATAATATGTGCAAGTTTTTTTCCTCCCCAGTATGTACGTACCAAGGTGTTGGTAGGACTGTAGTAACCCGTGGCGTTTTGTTGCAAAGTGGTAAAATCTACATTTAAGATAGCATAGCACTGGAATGACCTAGTTAGTGTCGAGTGGACATTGCATCGTTTTTGGAACTCTTTCTTAAAATCAAACAACTATTGTCTAGCAGCCTATTTCGGGTTGAGTCCGGATGGGGGGTCCAACACGGGATCTTCAGATCACAAGGTCTGCAATTGTTTGATGTCGCTTGCCTTTAGACCCTACACGTGTACGTGACAATGTTATGGGTCGTCTGCCTAACCTTGAGGGCTTTCGCCGGGTTCCCCGCGTGTTGGTCACGGCTAAAGAACCATGCACGAAAGCGAATTATTGAAAGTTTGTGTTGAGTGGGCCCTAAACCAATTTACTTAGCTAGATGTCGATTTTGTGATTATGTTGTGCATTATATATCACGGTCTCATTCTTTTAACGTGTCTGAATAAATTCGGGGGGGGGGTCTAGCTGGCCGGCCACTTCTGGCTTGCGGCTGTGGTTTCGAGCCCTAGTGTGAGCGTATGTAGCATGGAGATAGGGGCGCCTTCTCGGGGCACTCCGGTTTCCTCCCACTGCTAAAGACCCCTACGTGCAAGCGAATTATTGAAATACAATTAAACCATATGTTAGTCCCGAAATGGCCTAGTTGTGTTGAGTGGACGTTAAACCTTATTTCTCTCTCTCTCTCTCTCTCTCTCTCTCTCTCTCTTTCTGAATAAATTCTTTTTCCTGGTGAAAAAATAAACAATACACACTGTGAGTTAATATGATGTTGTTACATCCAATTAGTGCTCTATCTTGCTCTTCTCAAACCCAGATAAAAAAAGGTACTAGCGCTTTAGAACAAAGAGTCTTTCACTGTGATAACTAAATTTCGGCGAGGTACCCTGGTTTCCTTTAACTGGTAAATATCCGGGGTTTGGGTGGCACAATGATCTAACGTGTGGGTCGATTCCGTTTTTCAGATTGTAAGTTGCAAGGAGTAGGCTCGCATCTCTTAACTCGTGGGGTTTCTCCGGGTCTTCCGGTTTCCTCTCACTGCCGAAGACCCCTAAGCGCAAGCACATCTCTTATAATAAAAATAAACACATGTTTTATTTCTGAAACGGACGTTAGAACCTTGTTCTCATCCCCACTAAATATTAAACGCACAAGCCATTTTTTGGTTGTTTTTTTTTTTAAAGAAAATAGCCATATTATTATGTTAGTAATGAAATTTTCACCTCTCCCTCAATTTTCAGACTATTGCCACAACCGTACATGGAATAGAGTTCTATCAAGACAATCTGGAGGTCAAATTATATCTGGAAGTTCAACTAGTCTAACGAATTCTGTACAAAATGGTGAAACCATAAAGGTGTTTGTTGATAAAGATAAAAGTTCTTCAGCCATGTATTCACTTCATAGAAGTCAGAAAAACACTGGCGTCTGGGCGATGACATACGAAGATTTAGGAATCGATCTCATTGACAGAGCAAACAACTCAGCGTTCAGAATAATCCTTGACATCCAGGCCAACGCCCAAATCTCCTCTTGGAATTACCAGTTAGACCTTCGTACAGACGCTGTCTCCAACTCCGCTCATGACATGGAGTGGTATGCAGTCTCTTTTACCAATGTGGACCCGTGTTAGGTTACAGATATCAATGGTACTGTGACGTCCGGTTCAATTACTTCTTGTTTCGATATCTTAAGTAATGGCGGGGAATTACAACTAGTGGGACATGGAACTGCTGAGACCGGAACTGTTACTTGTAACGGATCAACGATGTCTGTCAGTTTGACTCCTTCAATTGCCCACGGTGGTTCCACAACTAAAACCATCAAAAGACCCGCTTATTGGTTTCATTTTAATGCTCGTACTAAAGTCGCGAATGAAGTTTTTAGGTGGTACATTCATGAACATACATTTGGAGGAAATGGCACAATTGCATTACCATTTACACTGTTAGTGGATGCATGTTGGCACAAGGCCTTTTCACATACATCTTCTGGGAGTGTCATATCTGGATCCAAGGAATATTTAGAAGCAGCAGTACGAAATGGAAAGCAACTAAGAGTAAATGCAGGTAAGTATATAGACCTGAAACAATTATCTACCAGAGTAGACCATGTGTCTAAAATAGGTAGTCTGATGTAGGGGCGGTTAAGGGAGTAATACGCTGGCCTGCTATCCTGGAGGTCGTGGGTTCGCGCTCGGTGTTGGCCGAGAAAGTTAATCTGGATGTTCAAGCGTGGTTTCTACTTCTCATACAGTGGTGCAAGATCCATTGAAAGTTTGGATTCTTTATAAAAGTAGGTCATAACTGTCCGGGTAAAATATCGCCCAAGCACACTATATGACGTATGCAGAACAGTAGGACGTTAAAACCACATTTCATTTCATTTTCTAACTGATTTCAAGCAAACCCTAAACTAGTAAAGAAAATAAATGATAAGTGTCCGGTGACTTGACATAGACTGTCACGCATCCCCCACAGTCCCATTAGATAATCGTTTAAACTCCACCCTTGATAGCTTTAAGATCGTTTTCTGAAATCAAGGCGCCTGTTTGTATTGTTAACGTATATTTCAGGTGATTTGTTTTCGTTGCTGCATGATGTCAAAATTACAAATGGCGATGTTACAGGCGTCATGCATGAAATTTTCAATAGAACGGAGAAGATAGCCGGTAAAGGTCAGCGAATCAGACATATGGTGTCAACTTCCGGTGTGATAACTTCCTGCACGTTTCTATGGGAATCAGAATTAAACAAGGGCTGGTGACAAACAAGTGGAACAATTCATTGGTTTGTCGACAGCAGGTCCTGGATTAGAACTTTATCATTTAATGCATTTGGTCAGATAATTTTGGGATACAAAGGCACAGGGCCTATTTTAAGGATTATTTGACGAAGCACGGTCTCCGTGTCAATGTTGAGGGGGGGGGGGGTGGCTCCCCCCGGCTCCGAGAAAATTTTCAAAATTCGAACGCCAGAGAACGCCGGAACCTCCATTTCCGAGTAGAAAGTGATCAGTTCAATGTAGCTCCTTCGCTTTCAGAAATTGTGACCAAACGGATCATGAACAATGAACAAAACAATCGGATAAAACTCACCAGAAGTAAACTTTTTAATTCCAGAATTATTATCACAGTACTTATTACAATTTTAATACCAAAGAATTGACTGACAGATGTTTGAATATCCGACCACTTGTCAGGGCATCGGATGTTCAAAGAAAAGTCCGAAGTCTATTCAAAGAATCAGCCTAGGGCCCGTATTTTCGATGCTATTTTGGAGAAATGAAGGGTCTGTTACCTCTCTTGTGATATGGATAAAACATACTGTTATATATCGCATAATGAAAATGGGCGGTAACCGCCCATTCCATAGGCGGTAACAGTACAATATGTCTTACTCACTATCAGAAGAGGCGTTAAGACGACTTGAGTTTTTGAAATCGCTTCAAAAATCTCTTTGTTACTGTCCGTCTTAGGGTATTCAAAGAATCAGCCTTGGATCCTTATTTTCGAAGCGATTTTCAAAAACGCAAGTCAATGCGAAGGACCGCCGCGAAAGAAACAACCAGTGAACCATGCTTCTGTAACAGAAAGCGAAAGTGAAGAAAAATAATGAGACTGGATAACAAGTCAAATGACGTGAATCACAATGACTGCTGATGTCGCACTTGCGTATTGCATGATTGCACGTTTTACAAGTACACACTCAGATTCACAAAGATATACACACCTTTTTTTCAGAGCACGGATTTTAGATTTTCAAAGCACGGATTTTTCACCCCGAAGCACGTCCGTGCCTGTAGGCGCGTTAAAATAGGCCCTGCAAAGGCAAGTTAATGGAAGGCGTTTTAGATGGGAAATCGGTAAGAATCGTCATTACAAACACAGACAACTCGACCCTGGCCACCACAATACGTCATATTAATTTTATAAACTCCACATATATAGTACTGAAAACTGGCGTACAACAAACAGTGCTTTACAAAGAAAACGCCTGGATATGTCAACAATGGGCTGGATTTCTTTATATCGATGGTGTATATGAAACTGTAAAATGGACGACCGGGACAAAGGTTGTCGAAACAAGAACAATCCAGTCGTACAAAAATATAGATGTGTTTATACAGTCCTAAATGTTACATCCTTGGTTGTTAATGTTACATATGTTTGTTATGTTAGACGAAGTACACATATTGTTGCTGGTATAAAATATTATATAGCTATTACTTTAAAATATTGCATGTACATGTACAACTGTTGGGATATGTGGGCTCAGACCAGTAATTTTCCCCTTAATTTGTTGTCCCCTCTTCCTGATGTCGAATTGGAAAAAACCCTCAAAAGCGTTAAAGTCACGATCAACGTGGCCTATACAAATAGCCATGCTCTTTATTTGAAATATCGGTACTTTCATCAGTCAGTAACGACAACAATACATCATATTTAATGCTTTCTAAAATGTTGCAAAAAACCTGAGTGCCATAATATTAATATGCTCATTTTAAATATCATGAGATGTGTATTTATTAGAAATTTACTTAAATTATGGATGTATTTTACCATGATTTCGGGTTGGGGGTGGGGTGCAATGAAAAAATATGAAATCCCAGGTATCATGTGTGTGGGTGGGGTGGGGGTATTCCTACAAATCCCTTTTCACTTTAACATTTGATGTTTTACATTTAACTCTTGCCTTAGTTTTTTGACTTCATCATTACCGGTATCAGCACGAGTACTAATTAACCTGTGTGTCTGTGTTCCCTTGAAAATGGTAATGACAGTATTGTATAGGGGACTGAAATGAAATTGGGTTTAACGCCCTACTGTTCATTTGAAAAGAAGGTTACAACAGTGTCTAGTTATTGTTGCCATTGGGTATAATTCTCTTTAAATGATGGTTTTAAAGGGGATGTTGTCTATTGTTACAAGAGAATTGGACAAAAGCTATTACAATTTCTAAACGCCTTTTAATGCTGCCATTGTAAGTAATTCTCTCTGAATGATGTCTTTTATTTATCTGCCAAGCCTTTTCATGCTTTTATTATGTACACACCTATTTTTAATAATGGTTTATCTATATTCTTTGAAAAACATCTAAAAAAACATTTTTTTAATCAGGTTTTTCACTGTAAACAACTGTTAACTTGTCGGTCATCTTTAGTTTAAACAATATTTTATTCGTTTGAAAAGGGTTGAACAACAGGCAAAACCTATATAAGTTCTTTCCCATGAATACAGAAAATAATAAACGATAAATATAAACACATACATAAGATTAAATATAATAAATTGTAGAACATATATAAAGTTTCATATGGAAATGGTATACACAAAATATAGTTGATGCAATTATTTGTTATTATACAACAATATGTAAAAGAAAGTAAAAACCTTTTGATACCTTTAATAAAATTATGGACTGCTTCAAAAATCAAAATATTAGAGGTGTTCGAAAGATCTTACGAGCCATTCAAAATTAGATCTAGATAAATAATTTTTGTGAATACCTTCAATGAATTTAATAATTTGATTCTGATAGCTGAATAAGATAGGTAAGAGAAGTGAAGAAGTGTTTACATTTTGGACATGTTTTTGATTCAGATAGGTAATGATGAAAAAGGTGATTATTGAGATTATTAGATTTATTTCTTAGTTGGAAGTGAATGATATTTTCCTTATGGTTTCCATGATGAAAGTAACTAGGTTTTGTGTGTATAGGATACTGACTTAGGAGACATGCTGCAGACTTCGAAGTATTGAGAGACGACGATAACTGCACATGCGCATTCCATAGTATTATTGTGTTTGGGGAAAAACTTTTTATATAAGAAGACGTTTTACATTGTGGTATTTTCAGTTTGAGGTTTCTAAGATTGTAATAATTTGTTTCGGGTTGTATTTTCGAATATCGGACACATACTGGGGGCTATAGCAATTAAGGATTTTGTAAAAATAGTCAAGTTTATTATATGCTTTCGATGGCGTTTGAACAGTGCTTCCCACCCTAATTCATCATAAACATATTTTTTTGTGGGAATTTCGGCGCAGACCAGTAGATGGATATTCTCAAGTAATTCCGAATCTTTAGAACTACTTTTGCCCCAGATCCTATCCCTATACTCCATAATAGGGCGTATAAGTGACGTAAATATCGTACATTATGTAATTCTATTTAATTTGACGTACATTATGTAGTTCTATTTGATTTGGCGAAGTGTGTTGAGTCTATTGCAATCTTTTTTTTGTGAATTTTAGAAATATGCTCTGCCCATGTTCCGTTTATATGAAATGTTAGTAACAGGTGACAAAGTGGGGAAACTTTATCAATAATTTTATTTTCAAACATAAGATTTAAGTTTTTAGTTTCATTTGGGTTAATTTTATTTTTTGTCTTTTTTTTGCCCACGTTGATATTAGCTTCAGATCACTATTGATTGAATTATCAGTTTCTAATGGGTTAGCAGCAAATTGTATTTGCAAATAAGCACATATCGTCAGCAAATAATCTTACATTTATGTATATTAAGAATAGAAAAGGACCGATTATTGATCCCTGGGGAACCCCGGATTCAACTGACAAATAAGGTGATTGAAAACCTTCAAGGACAACACTTTGTTTACGATTTGTTAGATAATTTTGTATCCAATCGCATAAATTTAGACGTAGGCTTTAGGGTACGAGGTCGGGCGTAGCATATCCAGATGATTGCGAGCCCTTAACCCCCGTAAAACGCCAGAAGGGAGATGTTTTTCTAAAGCCTGTGTCAATTGTTGATTGAAGAGAGCTTCACCAATCTGTGATGTCTTGACGGTTGACGTCGATGTCCAAGACATTATCATATTCGGCAAACAGAACGAGACTGAGGTGATTTGCCGGGGCCTTACTGAACTTGAGTTCAAAAAACAGGTTACCCGCCGCTGTCGGATGAAAGTAGTTACCATCGGCCCCATGGTCATTGGTCAAATCGAAACAATACATGGTGTACCCATTGATATAGTCGTGAAAAGGCAAGTCCAAGTCTTCTTTGGTATTTAAGACGGCCACCCTTTGCAACAAATCCAGGTAGGGTGCGATGGCTTGTCGCTGGGGAAAGTTGACGTCGTATTCGTCTACAATTTCCCCGTTCTTGATCAGTTTGATATTTTCCAATTGGTTGTGTTCGAATTGGAAGGGATTTCTGTTTTTTCTTTCTTCGTAGGCCGTGTTACGTTTACGTACTATACCCACGATCAATCTCTTCGGTAGGCTTTCGTTGACAAACAGATTGTCTGGTGCTGGTGCGTTTGTCGGGAATGACCATGTCCCGGACAACCACACGCTTCAGAGGATATTTGGCGTTGGACAATTGAAGTTGCGCAGCCACCCGTGTGTAGGTACTGGGAGCCAGAGTGATGAACGGGATATCCAAGTAGGCTTTGGTGAACACGATTTTGTAGTCTGCTGCATCGTTGTCTTCACCGTACATCAGAAAAAATTCGGGGAGTGTTTTTCCAATTTCAATCGCAGATCCACACCGTCAAGCAGATACCGATCTTGAAGACACATGTCCAAGTGAAGACGCGACTGCAGCTCAAAGGTGCCACTGGTAGCGACGATTTTCTGGCGTTGTTCCAATCCTTTGTTTTTCTGAACCAGACGTCCACCATCCCCATCGGTGGCGACGGATTTCGTGGAGCCGAATTGACTGGCGGTGTCTTTTTCCCACAGGACTTGTTTCGACAGGTGATCGATCTTGGCCCCCTTACCGAAACTCAGCAAATTCTCCAAGTAAGCCCGGTACGGGTAGTTCGACAGAAAGGTGGTGACAAAGGTTTCGGCATCTTTTCCCTGACGTTATTTGACATCTTTGAACAAAGAATAAATCAGGTTGTTGATAGGTGCGACTTGACTGTCCTCATCCAGGTCACTCCCGTCGTTGGTCACCTTGAGGGCCGGACAGACCAGATAAATGGGGAAAAATGCCTCCCTTGTCCCCTCCCCTTTCCAAATTTGTTCAAAAGTTATATTTGGGCAATAAATGGACAAAGACGACACTTGTCATGAACTCAACGGAAAATTGCTTTGGTGGTCTGCATCCTACTGAATAAACCATTAAAAAGAGTTACTTCCCTTTTCATGTTCGTAATTTCACAAGGTAGAACCGGGCAGAATTGATATCGGACAATTATTACTTGAACAGGGATATTTAAAATATATATGGACATTGGACAAACAAATGACATCCAAAGTAGTTTGGCAAATCCTAGATTAACATATATCGACATTTATTGGGGGGTGGGGGGAAACATTAAAAATTGACGATGTCCGGGATAATCCTGTTCTTAATTATTATTTGTTGAATAAAATTGTAAATTTTATGTTGTACTGTATCCCATTATTTTCACAGGGGGTTGGGGTGGCCTAGTGGTCTAGTGTGCCGCGCTATTGCCTCTAGCTGGCCGGCTACCTCTGGCTTGCGGCTGTGGTTTCGACCCTGGTGTGAGCGTATATGGCATCTCAACCGCGTGGGTTTCCTCCGGGCTCTCCGGTTTCCCTCCCACTACTAAAGACCCCTATTGAAATAATAAAAATTAACCATATGTTAGTCCCGAAATGACGTAGTTGTGTTCAGTGGCAGTTAAACCCCATTCCTACCCCACTCTCTCTCTCCCCCTCTCTCTCTCTCTCTCTTTCTCTCTCTCTCTCATTATTTTCACAAAACTTTGTGTTTTTTTTTCAATTTGTATAATTACTGATAGAAATGAGTTGCGTAGTTTTAAAATTATAAAAAATAAGTATACAGATTCCATTACATAATATTTTAGTTGTGGTAATAAAATAAATTCCAACATATGTCCTTCATAGATTTCATATATTAAAAAAGTTATCGAATGTTAATATACTTTGTAGAGTATTACTTCTATTACACCCCATGTGTAAGTTCTATCGCCTCACTGTGATTTGAAAAGTGATACGACTTCCAGCTAGTATGTTTGAGGCGTGGTGTACAGTTATTCTAAGAACCCGTTGTCATGGTAACGGTGTTGGTTGAGAAGATTATCTGCTAATGTTGGTTCTCAAGGATTCTTAGACCGAGGCCTTGGCAAAACTCGTTTACTCGTCAATTTATTCCACAAAACGCGAGTAGAACTTTTGAATAACTTGTACCTCAGTTCCAGGAATATATTTTTACTACTACAATTAGGATGATGTTTAACGTCCAGTTATGAATAGAGATGTACCGCATGTAAAGGATGTATTGCTGTATTTTTAGTTATTAGTATACCAAATTACAGTACTAAAAATCTTGGTATTTCTAAAAAAATACCCGGAGAAAACACACAAGGTTGGACAGGCGACCCTACTCCCTGTCACATACAACCGGGGAATCGACGCCACGCAAGTTGACTCAATGACAGACCGTAGGATACAGCACACACGTGCTCACCATTCGGCCACCCCACCCGCCATTTCTAAAAAGAGTGATAAAAGTTATCAGATATTCTGGTTTATAATAAGTATATCCTGCCTTGTATTCGATACCCGTCACTAATTATCGCCTAATTATATCCGTCTACTTGGGCGTTAAACCGCATTTCATTTTCTTTTAAATTCATCTAGTTTGTTCAAGTAAATCAGCATTGTAGATAGTGTCCCTACAAAGACAGGGTGAAATGAAATGAAATGGGGTTTAACGTCCTACTGTTCTATTCAAATTGTGCTAATGAAGACGTACATACGCCATAATTTCGCCCCGACAGCGGCGCTACGGTCTACTCTTATATCAAATTCCAACTGCCAAGGTATTGTTTACGTCTACACCTCGGTTTTCGGCCGATCCGAACGATTAGACAGCTGTCCTTGTCAGACGTCAGGGCACGGTAGTGGAGTGATAGGACGCTGACCTTTCGCCTGGAAATTGTTTTGACTCCCAGGGGTCGATGGGGACTGATCCATTCTGTACGCATTTGTGTGCATGTAAAGAACCCCTAGCAGTTAGAATTGGAGAATGTAAATGGAACCGCCGTTGTCCGGGCAAAATTCCCCTCAAATGATATACATAACTATAGAAGACAAATTAATACTTAATAGGTTATTCGCGTATAATTATCATGAATAAAAGAATTATATAGAAATAAACAAAGATACACACATAATACTAATACAAAATAATAATAATACTCATGACATAATTATATTTAAATACATGGTCACAATAATAACATGATTGCTAAACAAAACCTCCTACATTTCTATATTAAGGAAATCAGCCGGAGTATGGTGTTGACGAGATTATAAATCCCATTCCGCCTACTTTATCCTAATATTACGTTATCGTCGTCGGAACGCTATTGATATGAGTTGACTCCTTGGCCTGTCCTCGAGACCAACAGTAAGCTAATTATAAAAGGCCTTTCCAGCCCCTGACCCAGTCTGTTATTATTCATGGTGATAGTAGAGGTCACATTAAATATTGAAATACCTGTAATGATAGATTGGTAATGATGATGAAGTTTATAATTATAGATTCTGACAGCGTTCATGATTATAGATTATGGATTCGGACCACGTTCGTGATTATAGATTCTGACAACGAACTGAGCAATTCCGAAAATCCCAAAACCATCGGGCGGACCAAAACTGGTTCATGGTTAAGGCAAAACCTCCATTCTAAACCTTTTTTTGTTATACGAGATACCACGATCAGTGTCTGGCTATTTAAATCTGATACACATGTTCTTCAGACTGTATCGAAAACGTTGTCCCAAGTTGAAACCAAACATGGAATATATAACCACATTCCCGTGTTCGTATTTTACATCTCCAAGGACAAATCAATGCCCAGACAATCGTTTGAAGTCCGCCATCTCCGGAAGAGCCTATAATGGGACGCCGTGTAA
Organism: Patella pellucida; assembly: GCA_917208275.1. Taxonomy (NCBI): domain Eukaryota; kingdom Metazoa; phylum Mollusca; class Gastropoda; family Patellidae; genus Patella; species Patella pellucida. Next base: position 61,695,922 of record OU795041.1, read on the forward strand.
AAAAGGGAATAGGTCTAAAGGTAACTGCTGTGTGCCTGTTTAAATATATATTATTTCTCATTTGGGATCAGAAGTTCAGAGTTCATGCGTGATGGTTTTTATTTGTATAAAATTCTTATATTGTCAAAGACAGTCTCCATGGAGCCGTGGCATGAAGTAAAGTGATCGTCTGTCAAGTCAAGAATCGGTTGCAACATTCTGTAGACCCGCATTAAAAGCATTTATCGCTCAATCACTCAGCATGTTTCTTTGTATCCATTGGCGTACGGTACATTTCGCAATATCATGCCCGAATATTACCAAACACCGAATAAACCGAACGTCAAAATCTGGCCTTTCGGTGAGATCTTTAAATAAGCCTCTTTTGAAATATTGAGTCATGTGTAATCAGACATTGTCTTCAATAATTAACGTTAGTTCTCTGAAATTAATCATGGAATTTCTTGGCGGTGCATGGCTTAATGCTTGCAAAATATCTCCATCTGTAATCATCTGATTACTGACCAGCCTATATACATGTATATCAATCTGATTAAAACACAGACCCCATTTCGTTTTTTTTTATTGTTCAAAACTTCGTTTTACTTAACTTTACTACACTAGGACCGGGAAGAGTTGTTATGTAACTCGTGTTTTGGTTGATTCGAGGAATTAGCCAATGAAACAGTATGTTGTGGAAAGTTCTTGGTGTGCGATGCACAAAACTGTGGGTATCCTACAATGAACATCATCGCTGATTGGGTAATCAAATTCTGATGTCATATGGTCAAAAGCCTCTCCCATGATCACTGACGCGGCCTCACATTACAACGTGTTATATATTCGTGTAGTAGTAGAGGCCATCGAAAGTATAAAGTAAAACGGCACGAAATATAGATCTGTATCTTAATCAGATTGTATATGTTTTAGATCAACCAATTAAGCACTGTTCTCCCCCATAAATTGACTTATTCGTATAATCTTGTATTGGATGTGACGGAAAACCGAGGTCCCGTGTATACATTGGCGTGAACGTAAAATATACCTTGGCAGTTGAAATTCAATATAAGGGTAGGCCGTAGCACCGCTGCCCGGGATAAATATCCCCCATAGCACACTGTATAGCGTATGTCGTCTTCCTTAGCCCAGGTAAGGAGCGTAAGAGTAGGACGTTAAACCCTATTTCATTTCGTTTAGCAATCTTTTATATTTTACCTCGACCAATTCAGTGGCCACGGTACATCGTTTTTTTAAGTTCCATCCGAACGACTAGACAACAGCCCTTATCATGCCCTCCTCCCTTATTCGCATAATATACATCCAAGTTATAAACTTATAAAGAAACATGGCAGATTTTATCATCTGATACACGTACCGATCAATATATCAGAATGAGTGGCATAATTGATGGTTATTTTGTCTGTAAACAAGTAGTGTAAATTATATCATTTTTACAACTTGTACACACTCTACTAAACATTTATGTCAAGAAACAACCAGATCAACACTGTTAAATATCAAGTGTTTATATTTATACAGTTCATGACACGAGTTCACAAAGCATTCCCAGACTTAAGTTAAGAATTTGGTCAAAATTGTTCGCCATATTATTTTTACTAAAATATAGTCCTTTATAACACTTTATAACGATGTGCAAAGTTTTGTGTTACTGGGTCAAAAATGTTTCTCATAAACAGTGATTGAAAGTTGAGTAAATTCTTAACTTAAGTCTGAGAAGGCTTTGTGAACTCGGGACCCGGATAACATGCTTACCTTTAATAGGCAGCCTCATGCCACTTTAATACAGGTAATTGGTCGCAAAAGCAGAATTAAACGTATCAAGTAGACGATGTTTCTACAGTAGTATTAGATGTTCCAGAAAGGATAAGCATACTTGGTCTCATACACAACACATGTCAATACTAGATACTTTAAATATTACAGGGAAACTTAGGATTGAATGAATAAATCTCAAATGATGGTCACGATGGACATATGCCCATCAACGATGTCCTGGTGACGAATTTAAAACAGTAATATGGATGTCAACGAGATGTGGTTTAACGTTTTACTATTCAAATCCAAACGGGCTTGAGAAGACGGTAATATGAATGTCAAAATGAAATGAAATGGGGTTTAACGTCTGACTGTTCTACCCCAACTGGGCTAATGAAGACGAGTATAAGCCATACAGTGTGCCTCAAGGAAAATTGTCCTCGAGCAGTGGCACTATAGCCTACTCTTATATCGAAATCCAGGGATATTTTACTTGCATGCCAATGTATACACGGGACCTCGGTCTTCTGTAATATCCGAACGATTAGACACGCCCTCCGTCCTGCACCACTTACAAGGGAAAACTACTTTGGAAAACCCCGATAAACTTTCTGGCCAATGCATGGATAGGCCAGGCGACCGCCTGCATAGCTAGCAAGCCGGCGTCTTATCCCCTTAGCCACAGTGGCTTTCAAATATGGATGTCAACAGAGTCCGCTTCCTTGACAGGTTCAAATAGAATGTACATGCTTTAGTAAACTAAAACAAAATACAATATAGGCATCCTATGCACGAATGAACAGTTTACGATAGGAAATGCCTTTAATTGGGAAATCCAATTGAAACGCTAGTATCGATGTTTTTTTTAATCTCTGGCTCAATTAAAATTGGCCAACTGCTCTAATAGTAAGTGCAGGGGGACTGCGCCACATATGATTTACATAAAAGACAAATATAACGACAAGACATACTTCGGAACAACAAACAAACAAATAAACAATTCAAAAACGAGTGAATGGATCCGGGGCTAGCCGTAAGCGTCCACTGCGCGGTACAGTCCCGGGTCTGAAGCAACACAGACTTCACTCAGAATTGAAAATGTTAAGGAAAACATTATGATGAGATGTCAGTATGAGTCATGGTATGCCATATGCTACTAGAAATACGAATGCAAGCACACTGTAGTAAAAATTTCAACTATACAAGTAACCACAGCGGTGAAATGTATAAAAAAGGTAGTCTAAAAATATTAAATATTCAAATAAATAGATGTATAGTAAATGTGTTGAGGGAACATATTCCACCGGTCACAAGAAAAACGCACAAACGAAAACGCACAAACAAACCCGAATACAAAGAAGCAAAGGAAAAGCAGACTGCCTCAGACGGTAGTCGTCCGCTAGATTATCTTGTTTACAAGCTGTTGATTTTTAGAGTGTAGCAAGCAGACGTAACAAATATTAAGATCGATGGAAATAACTAGCCATTAAGTCTAACTAATCATGACATCAGTATGGCTACCTCATTCATACCATAAAAAAATTCTGGAAATCAAATAAATATTCATCTGTGTTTTCAATCAGGTTAGTGTTTCCTGATAGTAATAGTGCTTGAATGATTCTATTTGTATCTAATTATAGAATTGATCTGAGAGAGAGAGAGAGAGAGAGAGAGAGAGAGAGAGGGAGAGCGAGGGAGAGTTTAACAACTACTCGACTCAAACTTGGTCATTTCGGGACTAACATTTGGTTAAATTTTATTTCAATAATTTGCTTCCGCGTAGTGGTTTTTAGCAGTAGATTTAATAGTCACAATGCATAAATTAAATGAAATGAAGTGTGGTTTAACGTCCTACTGTTCTGCCCCAACTAGGCTAATGTAGACAGGCAGATGCCATACAGTGTGCTATGAGGGGCATTTTGCCAGCGACTTCATGGCCTACACTTACTCTTATATCGAATTTCAACTGCCAAGGGTTCGCTTTCTAGAACGCCAATGCGCACACGGGACCTCGGTTATTCGTCGCACCCGAGCGACTTTACGTTTTCCTTGTCAGACCCTCTGTCCTGCACCACTTACTCAGGGGAACCATGCAAAAAATCCCGACGAACTTTCTTGGCCAACACGTTGAGAATCGCATTACACTATTCAAAGCGATTTAGATTAATCAACTCAGGGACCATCGCTGCACTAAATAGATGTTAATCTGGAAAATAAATTAGAGTTTAGAGTTTAATTCAATCTGTGACCCTGAATGTCAATAAAATTACTGGACGCAAAGCGATAATCATACCTACAACTGCTGCCACGCGTCACTGACGTTGCTTATTTTTCTTACAAATCAAGTTAGAGTCTGGAATACATGGTGGTACGGTAGAAGTAACAAGAGTTTCCTGTTAGAACGAACTTATTTTACACGTTCTGTTTAGTTGGAACCATGGATATCCCCTGTATTTCAACACATAACGTGTCTTGTATGATTTTAAGGATACGCTTTAGATTCCGTTGAAACGACACCGTACCTACACTGTTAAAAATAAAGTGTTGTTAATTAAATATTTACAATAATAAAAAGTGTGTTGATACATGTAATACTATCTGTTTGTATAATTCTATTATTTTTTTAGTATTGGACCCATGTGTGTCTCAGTCAGTAAGTAAAGGGTCCTGGGTTCGACCCCGGTGTCTGGATTTTTCAACCTGTTTCCAAACCAGGGAATGGCATGTAACAGAGTGAAGTTGTTCAGGGCGAAAACCGAGGCCCCATATACACAATAATAGTCGGAATTTGACGAGAGGGCACGCCATTGTCCGTAGAAATTGTCTCTCAATCCACATGGCCGTCTTTATTGGGCTGTGCGTTACATTTTATTTTGGTGAGTTTAGTGACAGAGTACCTGATACAACGTCGATAACTAATACATCACCAACACACACACACACACACTCTCTCTCTCCCCCTCTCTCTCTCTCCCCCTGAGAGACACACGCGGTTGGACAGGCGACCCTTCTCCTTGATACGTTTAGCCGGGGAATCGAAACCACGCCTGTTGACCCAATGACAGACCTTATGATACAGCGCCTATGCGCTAACTATTCAGCCATTTAACCCCCTAAATTCCCGTAGTAATTAGATTGTTCAAAATCATACATTCATTTCGCTATCAATTCTTATATGAAATTAAGGGTGTTGCAGAAAACCCTGCACAGAGGAAGTCCTTAAAACGTGATGACCCATGATTTTACATAATTAACAAGATTCTCCCTCCCCCTCTCTACAAAAACAGAATTTTTTTTTATATGTGGGGTTTTTTGTATGTGGGGGCTGAGTGATATTGGACTGTGTGGAACATGGTAGAGTCGATTTGTAGCATACTTAATCCACGGTATATATTTGACACTGGTGAAGCGTTACGATTATATTATAATGTTGAAATCCGCATTAAAACCGCGTAATTGTTTGCCATTTTCGAAGGGGGGGGGGGGCAAAAACTCAAAGAGGAGCTTTCACTTAGCCCCTTCTGTGGCTGGAGTCAAAGACAAAATTTATCAGTAGAGGAACCATTTCTAATTTATAGTGTGTAGTGACTTTAAAGATGGATTCCCCGGAACGTCAAATATTCCACTCTTCATTTTAACAACAGTTACAATAATAAACAACCCATGATCCCTAGAGGTTTTAATTTCATGTTAAATCACGTGTCCAACACACACACCACGTGCTCTGGTCATTATTGGGCTATCAGTATTCCGGGGTCACCACAGCAACCCAAGATGGCGGGGTATCATGGAGGCTGTAACTTGATCTGTTGGGCTAACTTCTTGTCATTTTAAGTCCATTACACACCCGCTGAGATCATCACACATATGTGATAGTTTTATAAGTCGCGAGGAATTTAGTCAATTTTAAGTCGGTTTCATTATAAATGGAGCCGAGCCCAATGAATTAGCATTTTATTAACAAATGTCCAATACAATAACCATGAATAGTGAATCACTAAATGGGCGTTTGTTATCCACACGTCAGATTAGATAGTTTTAATATTAAACCTTTCTAATTTTTAGTTGAAAACTTTGTAAAAACAGGGCTCTTTTTCAAGAAATCTTAACTAAAGATAAAATCCAAAATTTAGTAGATTGGCTAAGCACTAAAATCAATCCAATAATATCCAATCAAATTACAGAAATTTGGATTTTATTTTAGTTAAAATTTTGTGAAACAAACCCCTGGTCTTAAATCGTCAATTTATAGTCGCCTGTCATGAAGTTTCACTCTATAATAATTATAAAATTATCAAAAAAACTTCTTATTTCAAGTTTATAAAAAACAATGAAAAGTGACTCACTTTATGGGTGTATTTTCAGTCGCTCATCAAATCAGAAAGTTTTAGACTTATAGTTATGAGATTATATTTTTAAAAATCTTATTTTGAATGAATTAATTTCCGAAATAGTTCTAAGTTGCCCATTTTCAGTCGCCCCTTAGATAAGGTTTGGCTCTAATGATTTTGCCATTTCTTCCTATATAATATATACTGGTATCATCTTTTTTTAATAAGAAGCATGATCATCCTTTCCAAGGAGACGTTAAACCCCCTTTCCTTTTATTCATTTCTACTCTTTCAAGACCATCTTCATTATCCCGTGCAGAATAGAAGGAGGTTAATTTTCATTTTTTTTATTACATTACATATAAGTAGAAATTACGAATCTATTCCAATTCTTACGTTTTATTAATATTCGGGGAGTTGGATGGCCAAATAGTTTAACGCTTGCGCTTCAGGTCATATGGTCTGTTATCAGTCACTCAAGTGGCATGAAGTAGGGTCGCCTGTCCAACATCATATGTTTTCTCAACCCCCTTCCCCCACTTCTAATTTATTGTGATAAAATTGAAGAATTATGTTAGTCATGTAATTACCTGGTTTGTGTTGATTAGACGTTACCCCCTCCTCCCTCTCTCTCTTTCCTCTCTCATTTAATAAATAGTAACCATGGATTATCGTGACCCGTTCTCAATATCATCTGTAATTAAAACTGTCAACCCCTTCAAATATGGTGTCTCATTAAAACGATGCACGTGCAATACATCATAGTGAATCCAGATAATGACAGAATAATTGGAAGACTATATTTATTGTTATAATTACATCTGCTATAAATCTAAGAATTTTGTTGATGCTTGTTGTCTGCACGTAACGCCTACAACAAAGAAGAATGATGGCAGTTAACGTCTATCAAACATGCCCCGGTTGTACTTGGCATGTAGGGTCGCCTGTCCAACATTTTGGGTTTCTCTAGGTCCTCCGGTTCCCTCCCATTTTTAAAGACCCCTACGCGCAAATTATTGAAATAAAATTAAACCATATGTTCGTCGAGTTTGTGTCGAGTGGATGTTAAACCCCATCTCTCTCTCTCTCTCTCTCTCTCTCTCTTTCTCTCTCTCCCTCTATCTCTCTCTTGGATTTTATCTTTAGTTAAGAGATCGAGAAACAGGACCCTGAAACGTTATCTAAATTATTAATTAGACATTAATTAACTCATCAAGATCATAATCAACTGTCGGTGCCATCGTTGGACTGTGATATTTAGTGGATTTGAATACGATTTTGGATGGATGAATTTACGTTAAAACGGATAATCGAGACATTGTTTATTATTGTACGGTAGTTATGACGATCGAGGCTAGCCTAATATTGAATCGCTAATATCTCGGTTCAAAGTGAAGCAATCTAACTGAAATTTTCAGCATGTCCTGTTTTCATTATCGATGGTTTTAACTATTATAGCGAGAACTGTCATCTCTTTATCTAATCTTACCTAATGTTCTTATATGCGATGTACTGAGCTCATAACTGTACAGGAGCCGCGGTGGTTAAGTTAGTACGATGCTGATTTGCTGACTAGCAGATATTGGGTTCCATGGATTCTTCTGGCGCTGTTACTATCTGGTATGTAATGTGGGAAGGAGGGCCGACAAGGAAAGTGTTTAGTCTTTCGCTTTAACACTAAAGTAATATCGCCACTGGGTCTTAAGGGGATTCGGGATGTTATCTAAGTGGGGCATTTTTTCAAAAGTGTCACACTACGACTTATAATACCGAAAATATCCTGAATCCAAGTCCTGTAAAAATTGAACGCACGGTGAAATGAAATGGGGTTTAAAGTCGTACTGTTTTGCTCCCACAGGGATAATGAAGACGGTCATACTCCATACAGTGTGCTATAAGGTAAATGGAGCCTGGGCATCGACACAGCGGTCTACTCTTATATCGAATTCCAACTATCCAGTGTTCTTTTACGTGCACGCAGTGTGTACACGGAATATCGGTGTTTCGTACCAACCGAACGACTAAACGCCGTCTCGCCTACTGACAAGTGGAAGCCATATCACAACGGACGGTAAACTGTATAATGTAAACTGATTGTACGCACGACAAAGTTGAGACTATGGAAATCTAAAACTAATTATTACCAGCAGACGGCTATTCTCTCCTGACAGGTCACGGTTGATTGAATCAACAAACACGGTAATTACAACCATATGGGGTCGTTATAGGGTCAACTATATACCAAACCCTTCAACCGTTCGACACATGACTGCTCCACAGAACCATTCAACCATACGTCAATATACGATAGGTTTACAAAACATTAACATCTTAACGAATGAATGAAATGGGGTTTAACGTCCTAACCTGGACTAATAGAAGACGGATATACGCCATACAGTGTGCTATGAGGGATCGAACACCCGACCTCCAGGCTAGCGAACCAGCGCCTTATCCACTTAGTCACGGCGATCCCCTAACATCTTAACAGTTTGTAATATATGTTCATCTATCATATTCCGGGGGAATTGGATGGCCGAATGGTTAGCACGTGCGTGCTGTATCATAAAACCTGTCATCGAGTCAACTGACGTGGTTTTGAATCCCCGGTTGTACGTGACAATGAGTAGGATCGCATATCCAACCTCGTGGGTTTTCTCCAGGTGCTCCGGTTTCCTCCCACTGCTAAAGAACCCTACGCACAAGCGAATTATTGAAATAAAAACCCCATTTCTCTCTTGCGCTCTTTCTCCCCCTTTCTCTCCCTCTCTCTACCATAATTAATAAAATATATAGCCATTGTTCATTCAATGGGGTTTAACATCCTACTGTTCTGCACCAACTGGGATAATGGAAGACGGCCATGCGCCATACAGTGTGCTATGAGGGAAATTTTGCCCGGACAGCGGCTCTACGGCCTACTCCTACGTCGAATTCCAACTGCCAATAGTAAACGGGAATTCGTTTTTACGTCCCACCCGAACTACTAGACAAATTTCCTTGTCAGGCCCTCCGTCCCGCACCACTGACATGGAAAACGACATCCAGTGTGCTATAAGGGAATTTTTTTCCGGGCAGCGGCACTACCTACTCTTATATAGAATTCAAACTGCCATTGAATCTTTAACGTTCACGCCAATGTATACACGGGCCCTCGATTTTTCGTCCCATCCGAACGACTAGACGACTTGTCAGGCCTTCCGTCCCACACCGCTGACATGGAAAACCACATCGAAAAATCCCGATGAACTTTCTTGATCAATGCAGGGATCGAACACGCGACCTCTCGGCTAGAGAGCCAGTGTCTCACACATGACCCGAGCCACCATGACCCAACAAATGTATAGAACTTTTATATTAAATATATTCTTTTCAAACTCAATGGGGATAATAAATATGCTCATGTGCATTATTAAATTATTACTGTACACAGAGAGACAAATAATTCTATCATATAATATTCTATCTGGAATTGAATAAAATATTGCATTACTCCTAATATATTAGTCTTGGGAGTTGTATGTAACTATTATTCAAATTTCCCTGCACTCTGTTTGTATTTTCAATATCAGACACGACCCCTTGGTAGTTTGTTAGCATATCGTTTCATATTTTTATAGGAGCCAAGTTGACCCAGTGAGTAAGCGTCTAATCGTTCGGATGGGATGAGAAACCGAAGTCCCATGTTTGTCATTTTATTGTTAAAGATCTCCTCGGTCGAAAATTTACTTCATGGCACACTGCATGACGTATGGTCGTCTTTGGTTATTGAGTGAAATTTTCTCTCAGATGTTTCTCCCGGTTTTGGCCAAGAGAGTTCATCCAGATTGTCCAGGGTGGTCCCACCCCTCTTGTCAGTGACGCAGGAGGGATGGCCTGACAAAGACAACTGTCTAGTTGCTCGGATGGGACGAAACACTGTACATAAAATATCCCTTGGCAGTTGGAATTCGATATAAGAGTAGGCCATAGTTCCCGGGAAAAATTTTCCTCATAGCACACGGTATGGTGTATGCCCATTTCATTATCCCAATCGGAGCAGAACAATAGGATATTAAACCTGATTTCTTTTCATATATAGGGGTTCACAGTGGCTAAGTGGATAATGCGCCGGTTCGTTAGCCTGGAGGTCGGGTGTTCAATCCCTGCATTGTCCGAGAAAGTTGATCTCGATTTTCCGGCGTGATTCCCCCTGTCAGTGATGCAGAAGGAGGGCCAGACAAGGACAGCTGCCTAGTCGTTCTGATGGGACGAAAAACCGAGGTGCCGTGTACACATTGGAGTGCACGTAAAAGATCCCTAGGCAGTTAGAATTCAATATAAGAGGAGCCCGTAGCGCCGCTGCCCGGGCAAAATTTCCCTCATAGCACACTGTATGGCGTATTACCGTCTTCCATAAGCCCAGGTTAGGTGCATAATAGTAGGACGTTAAACCCCATTTCATTCATTCATTCATTTTCATGTATTGTTACATGATTTAGATCAGACTGGACTATGAGTAATATAAATATATAAAGACAAGTATAATGGGTGCAGTGATGTAGTATAAAATCAATATTAGATGTGGAGATTGTTATTATTGTTGATGTACAGTAAAAACATGATGAATTATATGGCCAATAATAATCACACACATCATACTCATAACATCAACCATCATCGTCGTAAATCAGCATCTGTAATACATAAAACAAGATGTTTTAACGTCCTAGTTTTCAGCACCGATTGGGCTAATAAAGACGGACATCGCCATACAGTGTGATATGCGGTAAATATTGCCCAGACAGCGGCGCTACGACCAACTGTCTAGGGTTATTTTAGTGCATGCCAATGTGTACACAGAATCTCCGTGTTTCGCCCCCCCCCCCCGAATGACTAGACACCGGCCTCGTCAGGTTTTCCGTCCTGTACCACTGAAAAATCAAAGGGTTCTTTATCGGACAACATCAGGATCGAACCTAACCCCTCGTGGTAAGTGACTCGGTGTCGGCGTCTTAGCAACCACGACCCCCCTCTCCGGCACTGTATAATAACAACGGAACTGTCAATCTAATAATTTGATATGGAGATCGAGTCTAGTCTAAAATCGAATCACTAATATCTAGGTTCAGATTGAAGCAATTTGACTGAAATTTTCATCATATTCTATTTTCATTATCGTCTTTTTAACTATCATAGCTCTTTTTCTAATCTTACTGAATGCCCCTTTAAGAGGGATTGCGTAGAGTCCAATGGCGTCTTCCCTAATTATGTTTGCGGTTTTATTTTTACAAATACCAAATGCCAGTAGACTTCGATTTTAATCTCATAGTTCTTCTAGTGCACTATCATTTGTCATACCCAATTTCATCTGCTTGAACCAGACCATGAAGCATTAAACTCATGGACTGTGAAGATGTTATTTGGTCATTTAAACGTGAATTGACAGAAATATCAATAGCGGTTGACCTTTCGCGCCCTCTTTATGGGATCTTCCATCCATTCCTAACGGTTCCTATATAATATCCCGTAAGGAAGTCTTAACAATCGAGACTGGCAGTCCTCCACTCACAATGGCTGCAGAATCCGTGACTAATGGAAAAAGTTTTGTAAAATTGCAATACATTGAAATATAGGTTGTGTCACGGTATTTTGTTGAGAAAATCGAATTTATTTAGTGAATCGAATTCGTATGCATAATCAACGAGGTGTACAACCACGTGCAAAATTTCAAAACGAATAGCAAATTTTTAAAGGGGAACTGTCACTTTGCCTAAGGAAACAAAAATGTAAATAGCTTTGAATATATTCATCTTTAAAGCAAACTCTCTTAATTATCATTTTCTTACGTTTCGTGTGCAACCTTTCGTTAAAATCATGAAAACTTATATTTGGTCGAGTCGTAAATTAATAGTTATATCTCTGCGAAGGCGGAGAGAGAACGAGAGAGAGACAGAGAGAGATAGAGAGAGAGAGATGGGGTTTCACGTCCACTCGACACAAACAGCGATGGCGGGGCATACGTTTCACAAAGTATAATCAAACCGCATCAAACCGAGAATTTCATTTTCAAGGACAGTGTATAGTCGTTTGGATGGAAAGGAAAAACCGAGGTCATGTTTACACATTGACATGACCGTAAAATAACCCCAACAGTAGGAATTCGATATAAGAATCCCTTATAGCGCATTGCAAAGCCCTGGCGCATTGCAGGGTGTACGCCCGCCATGATTAACCCATTCGGTGTAGAACAGTAGGACGTTAAACCCCATTGCATTTCGTTTCCATTGGCTATCCCCTATTATCGTACTGGGGGTGTTTGGCTTAATGGTTAGCGATGTATCATAAGGTCTGCTATTAAGTCAACTGGCGGGGTTTCGAATCCCCGATTGTACGTGTCAAGGAGTAGGGGGCGCCTGTCCAACTCCGCGGGGTTTCTCCGGGTCCTCCAGTTTCCCCCCACTGTCAAAGACCCCTACGCGCAAGCATATGTCAGTACCGAAATGACATAGTTTGTGTCGAATTGACGTTAACCCCCCTCCCCCACACACTATTATCCGTAATTATTGGATGCGCTATATTATATTTTGCTATTATTATACAAACAATGGTTCAACAATAATTATCTTGTAACGGTTAAAGTCGGTTGGTTTCAACTTAAACAGTACTATAACAAAAATCAATATATTATTAGCCAATTATTCATCCATTCCTCTGACTCTCATTAGATGATAAATGACGGTTTTTAAAGTAATAATCTTATTGATTATCATGTCAATATTACATAAACAAACTGTAAAATGGTCTGAGACCACTTTTCATCGTTATTTCAATATAAAACATTTTTGACTATGGTGTAACGTATATGGTTCAATTAGCAGTGGGAGGAAACCGGAGGACCCGGAGAAACCCACGATAATATACAGGCGACCCTACTCATTGTCTCGTACAACCTGGGAATCGAAACCACACCAGTTGACTTAATAACAGACCTTATGATACAACGCACACACGCTAACCATCCGACTATTTACCCCGCCTATTTTGATACCATAATACTATTTGAATGTCTGATAACATATTTGAATACGTTATCACTAATAACATATTTAATATGTGGTTACATGTCATATTTCACTGTGTAGTTACATATTTGACTGTCTGGTAACATATTTTATATGGGATAACATATTAATATCTGATAATAACATATTTGAAAATGTGATAATAATATATTTGAAAGCGTGATAATAACATATAATATTTGAAAGTGAGATTATAACATATATTTGAAAGTGTGATAATAATTTATATATTTGAAAGTTTGATAATAAAATATTTAAAAGTGTGATAATAATTTATATATTTGAAAGTTTGATAATAAAATATTTGAAAGTGTGATAATAACATGTTTGAAAGTGTGATAATAACATATATTTGAAAGTGTGATAATAACATATATTTGAAAGTGTGATCCTAACATATTTGACTGTGCAACAATAACATATTTGAAAGTGTAATAATAACATATTTGAAAGTGTGATAATAACATATTTGAAAGTGTGATAAAAGCATATATTTGAAAGTGAAATAATAGCTTATTTGAATGTACAATAACACAATTTGTTGATTTAATATTACAATAGTTAATATTATATTGAAATATTAATTATACCCCCCCCCCCCCGCCGCCACGAAATTCGCAAACAGGTTACACCAGTATTATACCACAATTCAATATCCATCCAAACATTTGCCTTTCATCAATATGTCACAATTTTCTAAATTAAATAAGCCGAGGCTGTAAATCTGTTATACACGTTAAAAACGTGAGTTGTCCACTTTAAAAAAAACAACAGAAGCATAATATTCACATCTTTAATTTGTAATCCAAGACTCACATTCGTTAACCCCAGAAACTCTCTTAAGTCTTCTAATGTAAACGAAAAAAAGGACGCAGAGGATGTCATGTCGATGTTTGATAAGAATGTCGTTAAAAAGATAAGCTTCCTTTTTAAAAACACATTTTAAATAAGTTGTCTTGCTCTAGAAATATATATTATATTTGGTAACTTTAGAAGCCTTAATGTGGATTATATAACACCGACACCGCGGTAGAACTGACCGCATGGTGTTATAAACCTCTAAATAAATACAAAGTCTTTAAATATGACGTCATTGATTATCGGTGTCCCGACTTGACACCAGTCTCAAAGAAACGCTTCGCGAACCGCGATTGGCCGAAATCGAGAGGAAGCCCTCTTTCCCGCAGTGAACCATTGCCAAATACAGCAATTTACCATCAGGGGTATTCCAACCTATTTTTAGACTTGCTATGTCGGCTTTACAGTGGAGCAAAGTTGGATAATGGCCGCTTAGATATCTCGCGCAGAAACAGTGAGTACTAGTTTCATTTATTAATTTACCAAAATGAATCTTTAACTTCAGTGATTGTAGATTTTTCTTCTTTAAATCACGATTCTTGCCAGATCAACAGCGGCACAGAATTGACTGTAGACGTAGTTGTCGAACATTGGTTTTGTAACCTCGAACAAGTTATTGGGGAGAAGTCAGAATCAACACGCCGGTCTTATCAAATTTCTCTCATCGTCTCTCTTGTACATACCGGCTTCTGGTAGCTTCTGGGCGTGAGTTGTTCTAGTTTTCTAGCAACTTACACCATGTTCTCACTCTGGATTAATACCCCAAAAAACTCTTTTTGTCATGCAATGTTATGAACTATTTAAACATTTTGGATTATTATTTTTTAACCAATTTCATCTACATGAAAATATTTGTATCAAACACTCCTAAATATTTGCTCAGAATAACGCATCTTTTAATGGCCTAAATCAGAATTTCTGGGACATATCTGAATAATGTACGAACGTTTAAATTATATATTGTTTGATAAACACATAATATAATATAACAATTGACAATGCACACCTAAAAGAATAAAGCTATGTAGACAATTCTCAAAGACAACACGGTCTTCAATATCTCTTAAAACGCGTCTGACAAATTACTTATGATTCTTAAGACGCCATTATATTTTTCGTAGGCTCCAGTAAAGTATTTTTTTTAAGAACGTGTGAATCATAGAATAGATGGTTATATAAGTAATGAGTATAGTTATTGTAAATATAAACCTCAACAACGGATGCTACGTTTATATAACCTGCATCTTGCTAAAGAACCTTTCATAATTTAGTATAAAGCTGGTTTTTGTCTTAGACAAATTAAAAAATGGATATTACATATGGATTTGAATGAGGTTAAGAGGCATGTGGTTATTGCATGGTTCCTCGTGATCTATATGTGTTATAAACTTTAACCTGTTCGTCCAAGACCCAAAAATTATATATTATGGATTATCAAGTTTAAAAGATGAAATTTATATATGGATTTAAATGATGGAAAAGCGCAGGTATTTATTGCATGAGGACCAAGCCCCCCCCCCCCCAATTATAAAGATTATGGTATTTATGTTACAAAGTTTAAAGCGAGAATTTCATATTTTCTAAGAAAGTCAAAACATAATTATTTCGATGTCTTTTGCTCAATAGGTTATCAACTCATTATTATACGACCATGGGCATTTATTCCTTCCCTCAAAAATCATTGACTCATGAAATAATACCTCAATTACCTCCCATTGCCTCCATGCATAAGCTTTCTTAAACGTCGGAATTTGAGGTTGAAAATGATATTTTTGCCAATTTCGCAGCTGGCAATAGTGAATAATAGGAGTAATAGAATAAATCTTAAATAAGGTAGAACTGTTTATGCATACCATCTATTTTAATGCTTTATTTTAATAGATTTTAAAAATATAACTGCAAAATTTGAAATTGTAGCTTTAAAACATGAAAAGTACATCTGAAGTTCGAGGTAAACACTCCCCTGTCCAATATTTTGTTGTGTTTTCTTCTGGTCGCCCCCCCCCCCCGTACTGTTAAAGACACAAACGCGCTAACGAATTATTGAAATATGATTGAACAATGCGTTTTTCCCGAAATGACCTAGTTTATGTCCCGAAATTACCTAATTTATGTCCCGAAATGACCTAGTTTGTGTCTAGGATATTGTTCTATATTGTGAATATTGAGAGAGAGAGAGGGAGAGAGAGAGAGAGATTATAATCAACTTGACTCCACACAAAATAGGCCATTTTGATAAATTATATTTTATAAATTCGCTTTACGAGTAGGGGTCTTTAGTTTGAGAGGAAACCGGGGAACCCTAAAAAGGTTGGACAGGCGACCTTATGATCTAAACCACACGTGTTAGTTAGGTTAGACCACTCGGTCACCCCACCCCACCTCTTGCACTGATTAAACACAAAAGACTCTTAATCTTTAATACGACTTGATCTTATAAACAATCTCTATCGAAAAGCAACGAATCTTTTGGAAACTGACATAAAGTAACATCGTGTATATTTTGTTAAGCTAGCGTGTTCTTGTTTGTAGCTGCATTAAACCTCAGTAGTCATGCGTAGACCTAAGAAAGGTTTCTATTCAACATTTTAATGTTTCACTATGAGTCAGTCTCTTATCAGTTGTAGACTTATATATAGATATATATATTTATGTCATTGTGAATGAAGAAATATTCAGTCTGTAATATGACACGTGTTTCAGACAAGAACTGTACAAAAAATGTCACCATGCAAGGCTGTGCAGGATTGAGGCAAAGTCGACATGCAAGGCATTGCCGAGTGAATGCAAAGTCGCCATGCGAGACAGTGCCCCGGATTAAGGCTCTGCTGGCCCTAAGGCACGTTTTGATAGGGAGCCTGAAAATACAGATATTTTGGGTTCACTGATAAAAGGAAGGAAGATCAATTCAACAACAGAAAATTCATTGCAAACAAATCAGAACTAAATGTTTTTTTAAAGTTTATTTTGTGTGACCTGGGCTTTAGTATGACCCCAAGGCACGTGCCTTAACGCCTAAAGGTTAATCCGGCACTGATGCAGGGTCGTTTTCAGGAATTTAAACAGGGAATGACCCGGGGTGGAGATAACGTCAATTTTGGCGCGAGGTCTAGGGGACTACCCGAGAATTTGATAAAATCAGAGGCTCTGATTCAATGTTTGAGGGAGCTTGGATGGCTGAATGGTTAGCGTGCGCGCTCTGTATCGTAAAGCCCGTCATTGAGTCAACTGGTCGAATCCCCGATTGTACGTGACAAGGAGTAGGGTCGCCTGTCTAACCTCATGGGTTTTCTCCGGGTGCTCTGGTTTTCTCCCACTGCTAAAGACAAGCGAATTATTGAAATAAAAATGAACCATGTGTTAGTCCCGAAATGACCTAATTCGTGTCGAGGTGACGTTTAACTGCATCTCTCTCTCCCCCCCTCTCTCCGTCTCTCTCTCTCTCTCTCTCTTTCTCTGTTCATACATGTATAAGATTAGAGTTGAGTTAAACCAAAACGATTGCAATGCTTCGTATATATTTGTTGGTTTGACGTTATTTTAACGAATGTAGGGAAAGAAAACTATTCTCTATGCGAGGAGGTGGGGACTCCCCTGGAACCCCGCTCTGGAGACGCGCCTGAAGGGTTCTCTATGAATTGGCACCCACCGTGTTGTAAATGATCAATTCCATGGTAACACACTGCTAATGAAATAAATATAACGTATAACAGCCAATCAGAGGGAAAGGTCGTATGTTGCTGGTGCACTCGAACAAACATGTGGAATTTGTTTGTGAAGAAAGCGGGCTGTGTGACGGAATATCTATAGAACATTTAGTGCATGAATAAGAAGATTTTTTTAACTGAACAGTCTTCGTGTGGATTAATTTCTAATTTAAATTTCGCATTTGCAAGTAAAGGCACCTCTACAGTAGAGGTCCCCATAATACTTTACAATTATTCGGTTAGGTCTAAAAGTTAAGTCCCCTTGCAGAATTATTGGTCAAAGGTAACTAGATTTAAACAGGGTTAGCGTTAATCCTAACCCTAGCCCTAATCCTACACCACAATATCGTCAATAAACAAGTGCCCTAACCCTACATCTCGCGACCTTGACGAAATATGCAGTGAGCCTTAACCTCTAGACAGTACCACGTTTCTGCATGTAAATAATTTGCTTTCCTCTTGTCAGTTGGAATTCGACGAAGAGTATGATACAATGCCGCTTTAGATCACAAGGCCTGTCATTGCGTCGAGTGGTGTGGTTTCGATCCCAAGCTTAAAGGTGACTAGGATCTTGGTTTTTCTCAAGCTCCGCCGCTCCCTCCCGAAATTATTCAATAGAAATTGTTCGCTCCTAAATGACCTAGTTTGCGTCGAGTGGACGTTAAACCCCTTTCACTTATATATTTTTTCTTTCTGTAACTGAATTCTCAGTAGTTTTTCTTGACTGTAAGTTCCCAGCGGTTTAGCATGATTGACAGTGCTGTGCATTCTTTAAGGAACCAAATCGAATATCGTCCATTAACCTTTGTGTTTTATATTATACAAACTAATAAACATCTTATCGATTATGTATTCTCTCTGGGTTCTAACTCGTGAATGTCGTTTCCTCTAGGGTGGTACATCTAAAAAATTGAAATAGAAAATTTGGCGCAACTTTGCCATGTTAATCTCCATGCCAGCTCCACATGTGGTCGTATAAATCACAATTTCAAACCAACAGCTTAACGAAATGTGTTTTGTATTTTATTTTTTTTTAATGTTAAGTCTAATAGACGGGTACATCCAGTCATGCAATCGCCGTCATTCTTGCATTTTATCATTTGAAAGGAACACACCATACCGAGTTTCCATTTCTAATTGACTTATTTTCACTTGAAATTAAATGAGGTTTAACGTCCTATTGTTCAGCTGCTTCTGCAGTTGTCATTCGGCAAAGAGTAGAAGGGAACACCATAGCCACATTGCTGTTGTATGTCTGTCTTCATTTACCCGGTTGGAGCTGAAACGTAGGACGTTACCATTCTTTGGCTTTAACTTTGGAGAATACATTAATACCCTCTCCCACATTCGACTCTATTTGAAATGAGGTTAACGCCCACTTTAAAGCACCCACTGGCCTACGTCATACAGTGTGCCATGCAGGAATATTTTTTCCCGGACCGCGATACTATACTCTCTTATATCGAATTCCAACTGGCAAAGGTTCTTTTACGTGCACGCAACCAGCACGACTTGGATTTTATATGTAACCTAGATATTAATAAAACATGCATTATGCGTGATATCATATCATAAATTTTCTGTTTCACCTAAAAATAAAAATAAAAATTGGCAATAGACCGGCGTCTTAATGACTATTTTTCGTTTAATGTGCAGTGATATTTGACAAACCGGCATCAATATAAGTTAGCTATTGTTTAAATATTGTCATAGTATCCTGTTTTAAAACAATAGAAACAAAAATTAACATAGAAAAAACTTGACCCAGTTCCTGTCTAATGGCTACCACATTTCTTCTAATCTATACCAATTGTTTTGAATATAAACAAGCTCCGAGTTTTTTATTTGTATGAATAAATGTAAGTTATGAGTATTGTTCTGTCTTTTAAAAATATCTGTAAAAAGTTTATGGTTCATGACGGACTAATTCTATGTAGGCCTACCTTTATTCACCACGATTATGTCCATTCAAAATGGCGGAGCGAATGGACATTTGATCAGAGAAGTTTACTTTTAAATATTCGTACCGTAGACCCCAATATTTATAATTTTGGGTAAACAATTCTTTAAAAAATGAAAACCTTGGTTGCTGTTATTAAAAGCCACGAGTTCCAATAGGGTTTGACCTTGTTAAGGTATTATGACGGATTTCAAATTTATGGATCACGAAGGGTAGGTCATAGTTGACATGAAGGCAATATAGTTGTTTTATAAAGTTTCGTATACCGATATCTGATTTGGGAGCAGGAAAGACCGATAACTGTGTCCATTCGATTGGGAATCCAAATTATTATGGGGGGGGGGGTGGATGGCCGAATGCTTAGCATTGAGCCAACTGGCGTTGCTTCGATTCCCCGGTTGTACGTAGCAAAGGCGTAGGATCGCCTGCCCAACCTCGTGTATTTTCTCTAGGTTATCCGTCCCCCCCCCACTACTAAATTATTGACATAAAAAATTGAACCCAAATGGCCTAGTTTATGTCGAGTCGAGTGGACGTCTCTATCTCTCTCTCTCCCCCTCTCTCTCTCTCTCTCTCTCTGTGTCTCTCTCTCTCACATCCTCTGTCTCTAAATCATTATTATCGTTATAATTAGTCTAGATACAAATGATCTGGAATCAGGTAATTAATAATGTTGTAAATGAGAGAAGGATATACTCGTGTCATACAAGTCAGTATCAGTTATATTAATTGATGAATTAGTCGACATTGTGGAGAGATGCTGAAGGAGATTGATATCTGTAAATTATTCCACAGTATAATTATCAATTTCTGTTCTGGTTAATTCTCTTGTTGTATGTTTAGCCATAAAGTGGTGGTCCAGGCACTACTACACAATCTAATCGAATTAGTTCTTGAGTTTAGTATTTGACGAAAATACATTTCATGATCCAAAACTGGCTCAATTGTTATGATGCTGGAATGCTAATCAAGATGTTCCAAGTTCGATACATACGGTGCCTCGTGATTGTCCTTAATTTCTCAGGGGCTGGATAGCCGAATTGTTAGCGTGTGTGCGCTGTATCATAAGGTCTGTCATTGCGTCAACTGGCGTGGTTTCGATTCCTCGGTTGTACGTGACAAGGAGTATAGGGTTTTCAATGGGTCCCCCCTACGAGCAAACGAATTATTGATATAAAATTGAACATTAGAAATAATCAATTTGATTGATTATATCAGCATTTGTATTGAAGAGAAGATAGGGACTCAGAATCCATTTCATATTTCTCAATAAAACCAAACCAAATGGTCAAGTAGTATTTAAACAACTGACCTCTGTTTGACCTTTAAACAATGAGTGATTATCATTATGAATGGTTATTTTATATATGTCACGGTTATTATTGCTGTTTATTTCAATAATTCGGTTTATTATCACACGCAGTGATTTTAACACTGACCGGAAGTGGGCTATGCCATTAACACAAACGGATTCAGACCAATAATTCCCCCCCCCCCCATTGACCTTAATGTTAAATCGATCCAATTTCATTGCCTGTAACATGTTTTTAAACATCCTGATCATTGTAATCTTTATAACCACAGTCATCTGATCTGATAAAACATTGAAGGAAGCCATATTCTGTGACGTCATTGTCGTAGGCGATCACCCTAATTCTTGATTGTTTACTTCCTGATCCTTCCGCCTCAAAATCATGAATATTCACCACAATCTAACACCCTTCTTAGATTCTAGACCAAAAGTCAACAAAAACCTAATTATGCAAAATACGAAAAAAGAATTGCTATAAATAAACGAATTATATTTGAACTTTTTGTGTGAGAATAAGCTTTTATTGTGTGAGAATTTACATGAATATAGCTTACTACAAATTGTTTGAATTATTTAAAGAGGTGGGGTGAAAGGATTTATAGCCGAAGAAGAAATTTCATTGCATATATAAATTACAAAAAAACCCCTACTCGTACAAACAAATCACAAACACACATACATAATTATAGGTATACAAAGATATAAACACACAATAACATTATTATAGCTACACCATGACATAATAGGTACACATTAACATATAAATAAACAATAACATAATTATAAGTACACAAAGATGTAAACAAACAATAACATAAGTATAGGTACACAAAGATGTAAATAAACAATAACATAATTATAGATACACAAAGATGTAAATAAACAATAACATAATTATAGGTACACAAAGGTATAAATGAACAATAACATAAATATAGTTACACAAAGATATAAATATACAATGACATAATTATACGTAAACAATAACATAATTATACGTATACACAAAGATATAAACAAACAATAACATAATTATACTTACACAACAACATAATTATACGTATACACAAAGATATCGGTCTTTATTAGCCCAGTCTGAGCAGAACAGTAGGACGTTAAACCCCATTTCATTTCATTACATTCAAAAGACATATACACACATACATAATTATAAAGATATAAAAATACAATAACATAAACGATTGATATACAAAAGCTCATAAGTATTTTAATATTTCTACATTTTTATTCACCATTATACGTACGCCAGTAATAACGAAAGAACCCTCACCGAAATGTCGCCAAAAATGAACTTTTAAGTAACTTGTATTCCATAATAATGGTATCGTGTGTTATTCTCATTCGGTTACTTGACGCAGTTTAAACATCCAACGGTTTTACTGCGAAAAAAGTCTGGTATATGTTGCCTTTCGTTGTAAACAACGCCATTTTTTTCACAAAAGTTGCCTAATGTTTATGAGTTGGGTAGGAGGAGGTGCACTAAAACCTCTGCCATTTATGAAATCTATTAAACTCTTAAGTATATGACACATGTGTGAACTTTATGTACATTAAGAACTTTAACAAAAACATGGATTTCGGAAAGGCGTCACCGTCCCTGAACTGTTATCATTCATAGACTGTGCCCGTTATAGTTTAAAACTGTACTTTATGACTCAGTCGATAGGTTTCAAGGTGTGGAATTTGATTTTTAGTTTCGCTGTAGTGACCAAGGTGGTGGCTTAGTTAGTAGGGTGCATAGCGTTCACCGTCTTCATATTGGGTTACTTGTATGTGAGAAGGACTGATATCATCTGTCTAGCCTCATGGGCTTTATCCGGGTCCCTCGGTTTCATTCTACAGTAAGCGACTTATTGAGATGAAATTGAACCATTTTAATCCAGAAATGACTTAGTTTGTGTCGAGTTGACGTTAAACCCCATTCTTACTCTATCGGTCTCATTACACAACACTTATGAATTTAAAGCAAGTGAAGCGCGTCCATTGACCTAATTCCAATTCTCCGCCCTCTATTCGCCACGTGGTCTCGTGAGAAAGCACGTGCGCGATTTTTGATCAAAAGCCAAAAGTCGTTGAATCCGGAAGGGAAAATGACACGATCACATGACAAAAAGTATTAATTGTTAAATTTGAGACTAAAATATAATCAAGTACTCAACCGAAACGAAAATAATTCTCATTTTAATTTTTGATTAATACTAAAGTGAATTCATTATTTTGTAATGACTTTATCGGCTTTGTTGCAAACCAGACACTGAGTCCATTATTAGGTAATTTCATCAAATAGTACCCAGACCCACTCATGTAATGAAAGGGTTACAGTATTTCCTCTGATTCTACTATTCCTAATTATATAGCTGAAATTAACACGTGACTCATTTGAATACTGGCTGCATAGTATTTTGATTTTGTTTTAGCTTAAATGTAAATAATTCCAGTTCCAGTCATCATATAGAAAGAGAGAGAGAGAGAGAGAGAGAGAGAGAGAGGGGGGGGGGGAGTATTTCGTTTGTATCTTTACTTTAACGATTGGCACTTGTACATACAGCATATGCATTAAGTGGTGTGACAAGACCGGGAACCATAGAAAACTCACGAGGTTAGACGTATTCCTTGACACAAGCAAGCATTGCATCAAAATCCCGACTGTTGAATCGATAACCATACAATCCGCACCCATATAAAAGGTGACCATATTAAGTAAATAATTATACATAGACTGTATATCCTATGAACTACTGACATATTTCTGCGTTTCCGTTACATTTCCGATTATGATACGCAAATTTAATTTGTGGTTACTACTTCATTCAGTAGACTCCATCTTTTCGTTTCTTTAGACCCCGGCTGGCATAGAAACGCAGGACTTTAAACCCCATTTTAATTTCATTTCACGCATTATCGTGTACATCAAAGGAACATTGCTATTTAGAAATCGGAGAAAAGTAGGTAAAAATTGCTGCTGCCCGGGAAAAATCTTCCGGCTTCGCATTGTATGTGTAACCATCGAAACAAAATTAACCATTATTCTGACGAGATATTAAACGCGATACTTAGTGAACAATAACTCTATGTTTAATTTAATATGTTTAAATAATTAAATACATTATAAGTATGTAAATCATAAAGATGGAATGCAAAGATGGCTGACGAATCATAATAGGTATTTGTTTTAGGTTTATGTAAAGGCTGAACTTGGACTAGTTTGTATTTGATGTAGATTACCATGTCGAAATATTTCCTAAATAAAGGGAAACATTTGTTTAAAAAAAATGTGCAATAACTACAAATTACTTTGTCATTTCCTCCTGCAGCACAAATTCCTCCTCTGTCTTTGCCCAAACGACGGAACGGCACCTTAAATCTTCCGAACAAAAGTCATCATAATTTTCTTTCACAACTTGATCGACGTTATAATAGCGAGGCTGTAGGCTAGCTGAGGTGACGTAATCGGGGAGGAATTCGGGTATACAAGACAGTGTATAATGATGGGAACCGTTTGTAGGATATGTTGTTAGTATAGGCTTCTGCTACAGTATTAAATTACACACAATGGTCTTTATATTAGCACACACTGTATCTTGCTGGCAGATGTATATACTCGTAGCAAACTGCGATATGAAGATAGTATCGCCTCAGTCTTACATTGAATATTGGCGAGGTTTGCCGATTTACTAAAAATCTGTTATAAATTCGGTTTACATGACGCGCCCACTTCCCTACAAACCACACACTAGTAAAAAAAATAAAAAAATAACGTGGTTATTTTAATAGATATACTATCGACGCTGTAGTAAATTTCAAATGGCCACACAAACAAAGTCACTGAATATATACCCTATAAACTCTTAACACGTTATCCAGCCCAAACAGGACGGGCAGTTGTTAGTTGGCTTGGGAAATATATGATGCGGGGGGTGGGGGTGCCTGGGGGATGTTTAAGGTCCACTCAAAACAAATTTGGTCATTTCGGAAAAAAACAAAACATTGCTCATCGTTATTTCAATAATTTGTTTAGCAAGAAGCACACGAGGTTAAGCACGTAAACTAAATCCTTATTCCCTGTCACGTACAAGCATGGGATCGAAACCACGCCCCTTGAACCAATGGTCATTTTTTATGATCTATAGCGCACATTTAAGACCGCTAGCAGGTCACCAAGCCATCGTGGTGAGAACGGGAGAACATCATAAACCAGGCATCTTTATCTTAATAAAAAAAATACCCCAAATAAAACAAAAAAAAACCCCGTCCAACCCCAATCAAAAATAAAAATCTAGACAATTAGAAGCTGAATCCAAATTGATTAATTAATAGAACGTTACGAGTGAAAAACGACGACGTAACTGGTTATAGCGATTATCTCATGGCTGTAACGTAACACGCGTATCGTGAGTCTAAATAAACGTTTAAAATCGTGTCAAGAATGACATCATTACGTTAATACATTGACAATAAACAGAACGCACGTTCATTAATTCCTGAATATTTATCTGTTACATATATAACAAGCCTATATCAAAAGCTCTTTCATCATTATCTATCAATTAACCCCTTATTTATGTATTTAGAATGTAAGATATTAAGCTAAGGCGGCTATGGCATCATTGAACAGAACCCCGAGGCGCATTCATTCTATACACACAGGCCTATACAATTACACAGGAAGTGAGACTGGGCAGCGTTCGTTTAGTTCAGTGTGTATGCTGGAACCGGTGGCTTGTTCGCAGTGAGTGTTGGATATACGGGGTGTGAGAATAGCTGTTCTTGGTTCTGAATCATACATTAGTGGGCGCTGTGTATAAAACCAAGAGGAAATGTCGCTACACCCCTTCTTTCTTTTTTCGGATATTATATATACATGTTAATGTATTTGAAAGTATTTCCAGTTTTTCGGCTTCTAGCGTCCTCTACATTCGGAATATAACTCATAATATAACAATCAGGGATTATTACAGTGTGAACGGTATGTACAACTTAATTATGTTCATTTAATGAAAGGATTTATATATTTAAACTAAATATGATTTATGGAATTATTGCAAAACTTAAGAAAAATATGAAAAAAATTTTCCAAAAATTTATGAAAAACTTTACAAAAATTTATGAAAAACTTTACAAAAATTTATGAAAAACTTTATTCAAAAATTTATGAAAAACTTTATTCAAAATACATATATTATAAAATGGGATGGCTACAAAAGCTCCAATGAATTACTTATAATTTGTTCAATTTTGTATTGGGTATTGACATTTAATCCATTCCATTACTAAGTAATATGGAAAACTTTTAAAATATCTGTCAAAAACTTTATAAAATAATACGTTGTTGGTTATTGGTAAAACAAAAATTCTAATAAATTACTGACAACCTTTTCAATTTTTGATTTGGTATTGACATTTAGATCATTTCCAGTACTTAGAAATATGAACCAATAATTTCCAATCGAGGAAGTTCAGCCCCCCCCCCCACCTGCGTATGTATTAACGTATATAAAACACGTTGCAGACGATTGACAAAACAAAACCTCTAATAATAAAATTGCCAAACAATCTGTCCAATTTTTGACTTGGTATTTGCATTTTACCAATTTCTCAATTCACGAAACTCATGATGAATATACGGTATGGGTAACCAGGTAACCATGTTGGATAGATAACACGGTACATGCACAGTCAATTTAAATGGTTATGTAAAAAGAAAACAAAGGATAGAATTCCCTACATAGAACAACGAGAAATTGTCTGAGAAATGTATTTGTTTTATTCCAGTATTCTGGTTTTAAATATCAAATAGTGAAGTACGTAACCCTATATTTTATCAAACCCAGACACGAGAGGAGAACGCTGGATCGAAGGCGGTCCTTAGCATTTTATGACGTCATATGTGGATTATGGGTTAGGGTAAGGGTCAGGCTTGGCCCAGGGTTAGGGTTAGCTCTGTCTACATCTCGTTACTCTGGCGAAATCTGCAGGTCATTGCCCTTACCCTAAAACCCACAATCCACATATGACGTCATAAAATGATAAGGACCGTCTTCGATCAAGCGTTCTCCGACACGAGGACTCCCCAACAAGGTCAATATACATCTGTCACGTACCAAACTTAGAAATTTAAAAAAAAACAAAACCCTTCGCTTTCATAGAATAAAATGGAGTTAGACAAAAAAAGAGATTCAAGCAATTACATATTCTCTTGTATCGTTGCGCATGCCAATAACCGATTTTGTGTTAAAGTTCTTGCTTTAAGTGCGACTGACATTTTCTTACGCTGCAGAGAAGATTCTCACACTGGCAACAATTGTGCGAAACAGCGATACGGGTAACGCCCTCTACCTGATATGCCTTCTGGTAGAGTGAAACCGGTAGCAGAATACGTATTACTGTGTAGACAAATGGTAAAGTTTACCCATAATAAACGAGAATTGTGTTTTCTATATCTATTTATCTTACCAAATGACGTATTGTCTTTCACTTTAAGATAATAGATTAGCCCCGTGTATAGATGAAGTGTTACTAAAAATAGACAAATGTTATAATATATGAAGTTCAAGGGGAAACAGTTGCTTAAGTAGAAGTGAAATAGTATTGGGTATTCTACAAAGGTCAAGCATACCCTTTTTCGTGTACGACACCAATCTTAAAGAAAATTGGGACATACACTATTTTTCCCTACAGAATATATGTGGTACATTAAAGCCTGTATTGGGTCTTGTACTCAGATTAAGCATACCCTTTCATGTGTACGACCCCCATTTGGAGCGTACACCATTGTTAAATTCATTTCACATCAATCTATGATTTAAAGATTGAAATATTAAGTATCCATACAGGATAAATAGGGTGGTAAAACTCAGGGTTTAAACACGTATTCAACACATGCGTCCCCTTAACGTGTCCCTTGACTGTGACATTACTTGGATGTTAATTTTGAAGGTAATTAATAGAAATGAAAGGGGGTTTAACGCCCCACTGTTGTGCTCCGACTGGCCTTATAGTAATTATTAGTGTGAGAAGTCATGTTACTCCTACCTTACAAAAGCATATATTTAACCAACGCATATCCTTTAATGTATATACTTTGTCTGCGATATAACTTCCAGAAGACGCGGACGCTAGCCAGTTTGATCGCACAATCTTGAAGAATATCTGTATTTGTCTCCCAAACCTGACCAAATCTCATTTTTTTTCATCTTATGTAAATATAGAATTCCAGAGATGAAATATGATAAGTATAGGAATATATTTAAAGATTCGTTTCAAGTCATGTTTATAATAATATTGATGCTACATATTGTATCTATCATTAGAGTTTGTATATAGGTCTAGTTTGATTGTTTATAAAAGTAAGGTATATTGTATATTTAAACACGAGACTGACCTTATGGGGCACGTGGTTACCATAGAAATACCACCCTAATTATGCTGCTGTGTAGACCAATCACCCATGTTTACCCGTTTATTAACTTAATCAAACCAGTAATTTGTAATGTTAGAGAGAGAGAGAGAGAGGGGGAGGTGGGAGGAAGGGTTTTATATCCACTCGACATAAAATAGGTCATTTCGGGACTAACATATGGTTTAATTTTATTTCAATAATGTACTTGCACGTAGAGGTCTCTAGCAGTGGAAGGAGACCGGATTGTAATGTTAGACAGGGCTATAAGGTTTATTTATATCGGTTATTATATAAATTTTATCGACATAATATTTGACTGAGAAAGCAAATTGGCCAACAATAATATTAACTGTTTGAATATTTTGTTAGTGTTATCAAGATTAGACTATTGAAATGGTTTGTTATCTGGAATACCCCACAAACTGATATCAAAACTCCAAACCGTTAAAATTTAAGCTCTTATGCCTTGCGCACCTTCATATCTTGCAGATCTGTCATTACCTTACTTTCCAAGACGTCCATTCTATATTAAAAAAACCCAGTTCGGTATCAGACCTTAAAATCACGATTCACTTAAACCTCAGAATATTATATCTTGTTCGTTCTGAATAATTAGCTATAGATTTGACATACACTAACAATTACTGTAGGTTAGAAGTCTTACTAGGTAGCCATTCTGATTCTATTAATGCTTGATTTATGAACAAAACAGATTTTCAAATGTATCAAAAGAAACCAACATTGCAGTCAGTTCAGTATCAAACCCGATCATCATTCAACATCATTGCCTCAGGACGACAGTTTATATCTTGATCGTTCTAAATATTTGGCTATAGATTTGGCACTAGGTTAGAGGTGGGCATCTTGATACCCCTAGTGCTTACAAAGATCATAACAGTAGTAGTAGTAGTGGCAGTAGTATTATCTACAGGGGAGGGGTCATTGTTACCTTAAGGCGTTTCTGGCACGAAAACATACCGCCATATTTTTTCCACGTGTCATGCGTAAGTTGTGACCTATTATTCGTCTTTCCGTTTGGCCAGTCCCAATATTATTGTGTCTCCATCTGGACCAGTTTTACGCAGTTTTTATTAAAGAATGGTTATATGGTGGAATGTACTTTCATTGTGTAGAAGCGACATGAATAGAGGTGGCTGGTATGCTGGGGAATTACATCTAAATTGAGTGTTTGTCGATAGGTCACCCATATATACAAAAAAAATCCCATTGAGTAAGAAGGAAGTTTGGTGTGAGTCAAAAACTTTTTGCTCTGGCAGATGGTACAGTGTTGTTAGTTCGTGTTCTTTTCACATTTTTGAAAGAATACGGAATTTGATATTGTAAAACGTTCAGACTAAACCATCTCCGAGAAGAGTCAATACTAGACTGTTAGTACTTAAGTATTTTTGTTTCGTTTCGTTTTTATACGCCCACATAGAAATGTGGTCGTATATTGCCGTCGCCCCCGTCCGTCCGTCCGTCTGTCGGTCCGTCCGTCCGTCCGTCCATCATCCACAATTTCTTGTGAACGCTCTAGGGGCTAAAATTAATATCCGATTGACTTTAAATTTATACACAGTGTTTAAGGTCATGAGAGGAAGACCCCTATTGATTTTCAGCGATATCCGATAATTGCTGTCAGAGTTATGGCCCTTGATCACTTCAAAAAATCTTGTGAACGCAGTAGAGGCTAAAGTTAATATCCGATTGACTTTAAATTCATACACAGTGTTTAAGGTCATCAGAGGAAGTCCCCTATTGATTTTCAGCGATATCCGATAATTGCTTCCAGAGTTATGGCCCTTGATCACTTTGAAAAATCTTGTGAACGCTCTAGAGGCTAAAGTTAATATCTGATTGAATTAAGATTTATACACAGTGTTTAAGGCCATGAGACAAAGAAGCCTAGGGATTATCAGTGATATCCGATAATTACTGCCAGAGTTATGGCCCTTGATCACTTTGAAAAATCTTGTGAAAGCTCTAGCGTCTAAAGGTAATATCCGATTGAATTTAAATTTATACACAGTGTTTACGGTCATGAGACGAAGAAGCCTAGGGATTATCAGCGATATCCGATAATTAGTGCCAGAGTTATGGCCCTTGATCACTTTGAAAAATCTTGTGAACACTCTAGAGCCTAAAGGTAATATTCGACGGACTTTAAATTTATACACAGTGTTTAGGGTCATGAAACAAAGAAGCCTAGGGATTTTCAGCGATTCTCGATAATTACTGTTAGAGTTATGGCCCTTGATCACTTCAAAAAATCTTGTGGATGCTCTAGAGGCTAAAGTTAATATCCGATTGACTTGAAATTTATACACAGTATTGAAGGTCATGAGACGAAGAAGCCTATTGATTTTCAGAATATTAAGTGTTTCGTATACTAAACGTTAGCATGGAGGAGAACTTTATCAAAGCCAAACAAATTCGAATGATTTTCTGATAATTACATAATGAGTTGTTACTTGTTATATGATTTTAGTGTATTATAAATGTTTCATTACTGAAAAAAGTTAAATATGCGACAACTCTTGTTGACTGCCCGGACGATTTAGCTGCTGTGGGCGTATGTTTCGTTGCCTGGCAACCTATCTTATTTTAAGTTTTCACTTTGGCATACCACAAAGCAACCTAACACGGAATTTGATATTGTAAAACGTTCAGACAACATATCAGTTTCGCGAAGAGTCAATGATAGACTGTTAGTACTTAAAAGTATTTTTATTTCGTTTAGTTTTTTTTAAAATTCTCACTTTGGCATACCATAAAACAACCGAATATGGAATTTGATATTATAAAACGTACAAACCAAACCAGTTTCGCGAAGAGTCAATGCTACACTGTATGTGGCAATTAAGTAGTTTTGTTTCGTTTCTTTTTACTTTAAATACTCACTTTAGCATACCACAAAGCAACCGATAAGATTTGTACAGTATTATGAGATATAACAGTAGGCTGGATGCAGACCAGTCTAGGTATATTCATCTAATTTGGGACTCGTTAATTTGAAATCAAAATTAAAGGAGTTTCATACACCCCATCCTATCCTCCAAACAATATATGTAATGTAATTCATATCATATTGTAAATAACCTTCGAATCTCCTAACTACAAAATATCTTAGCACTGATCAACTTGAGTCAGCCATTTAATAAGGTACTCATTTACTCTCTTTTACAAATTTATTTTGTTGCTTTTTAAAAACTGCAAATAAGCAGAAATAAAATACACATTTCTCAAAAAAAAAATATGACGAACACAACGACTTTATTGATGTAGTAAAAAAGTTTTATAAACGCTCTTTGTACTAAATTATTCTTATCTTAAATAGCAACATTTTTAGCAATTTTCGATAATTTGAAAATGACCTAGTTATTGTGGCATGAAAATCGGTCTACATCCATCATAGCTCTACCATGATATACTTACCACTGAGTACGTTCTACGGTGAATGTCAAACAGTTCAAACATATTTTAAACTCATAAATTCTCCATCATATGAAATTGGATAGTTTCTGTAAATTAAATTTGAAACGCGACCCTGACACGTTAACCATCGTGTCGGCTTTTCAGAATTCTAATACCGACTTCTACAGTTGTGGGAGCAGACCAAATGTAATAGATATATTTTAAAGCGAGAATTTCATATTGTCTAAGAAAGTCAAAACATAATTATTTCTATGTCTAATGCTCAATAGGTTATCAACTCATTATTATACGACCATTGGCACTATTTCCCACCATTACAAATCATTGACACAGGAAATAATAACCTCCCATTGCCTATATGCATTAGCTTCCTTCAAACGTTGGAATCTGAAGTTGTAAATGATATTTATGCCAATTTCTCAACTGACAATAGTGAATTATAGGATTAATAGGATTATTATGTAGAAAGGTAGGACTGTTTATGGATACCATCTATTTCAAAGCTTTTTAAAATAAATTTTGAAAATATAACTTAAAAATATGAAATTGTAGCTTTACGGAACAGCTTATGGCCTTTCCATATGATAATCTAGAATTTTCAAATGTTTTATTCAGTGTTTTATTCAATATAATTATAAATAATATCCCAACAGTATATTCTATATGATGCGACAACAAGAACAATGCTTCTGATTACCCTTTCCTGATGGTAGTTATTTTTCACGTAGCTTGGATAGGTTAATATATAATACTATACCCGAATCGCTAATGACAAACATTCCAGCCCTTCTTGTTAGTATGTATCTGAAATGTGGGTTTGCATTACGATCAGAGTTAGATAAGGACTAGAGTATAAAAAGGGGCTATGTATAAGGACAAGGGCCTGAAAAGGGGATATGTATAAGAACCAAAGGCTAAAGAGGGTAAAGTCTTAAGAGGGGGTGTGTATAAGGACCAGATTATATGGAGGGGTTATATATAGATACGGATATGCATAGGGACCCGAGTATAACGAGGGGTTATACACACACGTAGGGATATGTATAAGGACTAGAGTCTAAAGAAGGAAATATTTATAAGGACCAGTGTGTAAAGAAGGGATCTGTATGAGGACCAGGGTCTAAGAGGCTTTATGTATCAGGAACAAAGTCGAAAGAGGTTAAGGACTAGAAAATAATTACGAGGGGTTATATATAGGGATATTTATAAGGACCGGTGTGTAATGACGGGATGTGTATTAGGACCAAAGTCTTAACACAGGATCTGTATAAGGACCAGGGCCTACATAGGGTTTATTATGTATTAGGGACAAAGTTTAAAGTAAGCACAAAGAGGGATATGTATTTTAATAGCGTATACATATTGGATATGTATAAGAATGAGAGTACAATGAGTGAATTTGTATGAAGACGAGGATACAGCTTAAACACGAATTTGTTATAGAATGAATTCAGTAAAGAAATAGAATCCGAGAGCCACACCCTATATGTTATATGTCTGGAGAAGTCATTACATATATATAATATACACCAGCTTTCTAACTAGGATATATATATATTATATAGTTGTATATCAGTGAAAGACGTATAGTATGATAAAACAGATGTTCGACTAGCTTGCTAAGCAAACTTTTAACTTTGGTCCAGGTCTATCATGAGCTATATTATATTCTATAACGTACCGTCAACTTCATTTGCCCGAATGAAGCCGAAAAGTATGGCGTTAAAACCCAATTCATTTCATTTCTTTGGACAATTGCGCATAAGGCGTATTGTAAGTTTAAAGTGGGGGTAAATCTTAACCTTGGAGGAAAATTCATGGTCTCCATCTCACATTTTTAAAGGGGAATGGCGGTACTTATACAAATGAATCACAGGTCGGATCAATGAATTACTGATATTTAAAGGGCAATGACGGTACTTGTAGAAATGAATCACAATTTTGAAATATGGCGCAATATCGTGATATGATTTTAATCTTGATGGCGGAATCTTGTGCCGCCTGCTATAAGTAGTCTGTTACAACCAGTGACTAATGACATAATTAGTGTAGTATGTTCCTGTATTTACGACAATCGCACAGGGGTTTTCATAATATGAAACACGCCTTGAGGCCAAGTGCATGACATGCCCCGATTCATGATTTCCGAATAATTAGCCTATATCGAGGTTTTCAAACTTATAAAAAAATCTGAACTCACGCTATTGTTAATTTTGAAGACAATATAGCAGAGCCATTAGCACATGGTTCCTGTATTTACGACAACCAACTCTGTGGTCGGGAAGGGTGTAAACTACACGTGGTTGTTCCGACTACAAAAAATATTGACCTCGTGTAAATAAAAATAGTAGTTTAGTATTCAAGTACCTATAGTTGTTGGATAGCTCCCGAGGTAAGATAGGTATAGCTACCAGATGCTATTAGTCATTTACAGTTACAATCAGAACATATAGGTCATAGTTCACGGCATAAAGGTATTTGTATTCCAGTATACATCTGCAGAGAATACATACATGTACAGCATGCTATCAGTTCTAACCTATACATGTTTTTCTATGAAATCTGATACACACGTACATGTGCGGTTATAATAACCATGTATCTTAATATATATTTGAGATATCTCAATTTAAAATACATAATGAATATTATGTCTCACATTTAAAAAAATACATCTCTTATCTAATGGGTAATATAGTTTACATTTTAAATATTTTTCTAACTCTGATAGTAATTATGGTGGAATTTGTATATCTTAAGTATCTTAGACATTATGTGAAAAATTCCTCAATGGCTGTTTTGTTTTTGTCGGTTTTTTTTGTATATCTCTACTCAATAGTTGTCAATAATAGATACAATTTGTTCGACTTTTCTTTACAAGAATTCCAACTTTATGACCTTATTACGAAAGTTATATTGGTAAGTGATAGTCGTGATTACCAATTCACTCATAACAATTCAGCAGAGAAAGACCAGGTGGGGTTTAACGTCCACTCGACACAAACTAGGCCATTTTGGGACTAACGTATGGTTTTCAATTTTTATTTCAATAATTCGCTTGCGCGTAGGGGTTTTTAGCAGTGGGAGAAAACCGGAGTGCCCAGAGGAAACCCACGAGGTTCAGAAGGCGCCCCTATCTCCATGTCACATTCACTCACACTAGGGCTCGAAACTACAACCGGAAGCCAGAGGTGACCGGCAAGTTAGAGGTAGAAGCGCGGCACTCTAGACCGAGGCGGTCTACATTTTCTTTGCTTCATTGTGTTGGGCTGTTTGTGCGTTTTCTTGTACGAGTCAATATGTTCAATCTTGAGTGAAGTCTGAGTTGCTTCAGACCCGGGACTGTACAGCGCAGTGGACGCTTACGGCTAGCCCCCGGATCCATTCACTCTTTTTTGAATTGTTGTTTTATTGTTTGTTTCGTTTGCTGTTTCGGAGTGTGATGTATTGTCGTTGTGTTTGTCCTTTGTGTAAATCATATGTGGCGCAGTCCCCCTGCACTAACTATTAAATGAGTTACAAAAAAACTAACAATCACTTTGAACTTTGAACAGTTATTTTGAGCTGAAACTTCGAGACAAACGATTTGGGATATTTCTTTACGTGTTGGTGTTTAGTTTTGTATACTGAAGCCTGAGCCTGATCTTTTCAACGGGAATCAGGTTAAATCTGGGACCGCTCCTCTAACGTGGAATTAGCAAGTTCCATTACAGCGGCAACGTTTGATAAACCATGATGTACGTATTGTATATTTCTTAGTTCGGGCGAGGTGTGAGGTTATAGCTCATTGAAAACACTTGATATATGCAACACTATAGAATCCAAATTTCTAACCTTGAAATTTTATAGGCAGCTCTTTTAGATTTTATGTTGATGAGTTCTGGTAGGGTAACACCCAAATTATCTTCAAGCAAATTACTGTCAATATGCCATAAAATTAAACTAATTGTGTAGAAAAACTATTAATAGGATTGCAGTCTTATGATATGACCACCCCTTCTTCATTAGCATAGTCGGTGCAGAAAGTGAGTGAGAGAAATTGGGTTTAACGTCCACCCAACACAACTAGGTCATTTCGGGACTAACATATGGTTTAATTTTTTTATTTCAATAATTCGCATTTGCGTAGGGGTCTTTAGCAGTGGGAGGAAACCAGAGTGCCCGGAGGAAACCCACGAGGTTGAGAAGGCTTACCTATCTCCATGCCACATTCGCTCACACCAGCAGCAAGCCAGGAATGGCCGGCCAACTAGAGGTCGAAGCGCCGCACTCTAGACCACTAGAACATCCCAACCCCCCAGTCTGTTCAGAAAAGTAGGACGTCAAACCCAATTGTATTTCAGTTATTCATGGGAGAGAGAGGGAAATGGGGTTCAACGTCCACTCGACACAAACTAGGTCATTTCGAGACTAATATATGGTTTAATTTTATTTCATGTATCTGCTTGCGCGGCGTAGGAGGAAACCGGACGACTCGGAGAAAACCTACGAAGTTGAACAGGCAACCCCATCCCTTGTTACGCACAGCCCAGTTATTATTGTACGAGTCTCGAATTTATATAAGGATCCATCGAATTGCTATCCTCAAGCAATTTACTGTAGGTACATCATATCAGGTCTCAGACTAGTAATTTTTTGCCCATTGACTTCAATGTTAAATGGCTGTAACATCACATTGAAATAAGGGGAAATAATTACTAGTCTTACTCCATCATAATAAATAACGTAGATTTACAACTTGTTAAAACTATTAGACGAGAAATGTGAAGAGGTTAAAGTGTAAATGAAAGTAGTTTAAGATGAGTGTTCACCAGAGATATTGTTCTGGAATGATAAGTGTATATTAAAGATTATCCTAGCCCTCCTGGTTAAAAAAAACATGTGGATTAAACCTCTGGAAAATGAAGTTGCTATCACCAAGTAACTTTTAGAGTATTTGGACAGAGTATTGTAAAAATTCCGAGAGTTCCACACTAACATAAGCTGGTTGCTTTCTGGTAATTTTAAACAGACAGATAGCGACCAATGCTATCTTTTGGTCTTAATCACAGAGTCCTAAAATAAACCCGTAGACCAATACGGGTTCATGGTTAAGGTTACTACATTATCATACGACCCCTTTTGAATAGTTGGACAAAGTATTGAAAAGTTGCGTGTGTGACATAGCTGCTCTAGTTTTGGTTTTAATGGATAGCGACCAGGGCCGGCCTATTTCACGAAATACTAACTAAGATAAAATCCAAATTTTAGTCATTTCATTGGATAAAATTAGATTGATTTTAGTGTTTAGCCAATCAAAATTGAAGGATCTGCTAAAATTTGGATTTTATCTTTAGTTAAGATTTCGTGAAACAGGGCCCAGTGCTTTATTTTAAGCCCTAATTTAAATTGGCACTGTATAACATTCATAACAAGTTGTCCAATCTGAATATAAATACAATCTGTATAACCATGTACACACTGTATTTATCTAATAATGTGCAATTATAAATTAGCCTACAGAGTGTTTGAACTATTCCGTTTATAAACAATGTGAATAAACAATAATCAGTGATTGTTATGTAATGTATTTACAAGGCTGCAGCAGTTCATATCAGATGAATCTATCATGGTGGAATAATTACATAACTACATCAGTACGTTAATTATTTAATTAGGGACAGAGAACTGTGGGATAAAATGGCATAATTAATTACGACATGATTATTATATCAGATAATTATCTCACTCATTTTGCAGTAGTCAACACAATATATTAATTGCTTTTGTTTGACTTAATCGAATGAGAGTCATTGTGCCGACTGGGTGTTGGCCTAGCAAGTTTCTTGGTATTTGCCACCATGTTTCCACATTGTCAGTGTTGCATGACGGAGAGATTGGACGAAAAGCAAGTTACAGATTCCTGTAATATTGTACAGCGAAATGAGTGTTGAACATAGGGCTGCTCCCCAATAGTAGTAATAACAATAAGTCCATTTATATCACACTAACTCCACATAAAGGCGTCCTAATAGCGCTACAAACCACACAGCCAGTCTTTCAAATATTTTTTCAAATCAGTATGTGTTCAATCTGGTTTTACTTGAGTCTAATGATGGACTGGATCTAAGATTTTCAAGTAGCGAGTTCCACAAATTGGCAACAACAACACTAACTACGCGAGCCCAAAGGAGCTGAGTTTACATTTTGGAACAACAATGTTGTTCTTGGTACTTAAACTTAGATTTTTCGATGGCATGTAAAGTACCACAGGTTCTCTCAGATAAGATGACACTACAGAGTACACACATTGATATGTAATAGACATTAATTTGAAGTCAATTCTTGCTTGAACCGGAAGCCAGTGACGAGACCTAAGTACAGGTCTAAGATGTTTGCGTTACGATCCGCGCTGCTCTGTTTTGTATGCGCTGCAGTTCAAATAAAAGTCAAGTAAACCTGATTATTTCCTTAATTAAATTAAAATATGGAGCTCGAATTGCCGGAACTGGAATACCAGTAAGAAAATTCCTTGCGATATTTGAATATGTCCAAATTTCTGACCTCATATAACCGGGGGTTCACTGATATCATTTGGTTAGACTGCTTGTTAGGTACATTTTAAAACCTAGTCGTAATTTAGCATACATTTGTCCAATTTCAAAGATCTTTTAAAAATGTTATGGAAAATCAGACCAAAGCACTTGATAAAACGTTATCGCATGTAACAGGAAATGCTTTGAAACTTAATACAAATTGATCTCATTTTAAAGATGATTATATCTACGTGATAAAATGAGATATTTACTAATTTTCATCTATCAAATCAACCATAAACGTGTCCATCTGATTAACTCGCCAAATTAACATTCCATTAACATGAATGTCAGACCTTAACAGCTTACATAAATCTTCACCAGTGATGATTTTAAAGAAATTCTAAACGGTGCAAGCTTGTTCCGTCATCACACGCATCAACCGATGCTTATGTTTATAAATATCTTAGAAAATATTTTGGGTGGGGCCTCTAAGCATCTTAGAATCGAGTTAAAATAGCTATATCCGATATAATGTTTAATCGAAAGTTGTCTTGACCATATATTAATGTCTCTGACTTGTGCGACCTACTTGAAGGCTACAAATAGCAATAACGACTTCAGAATTTTAACGACAATTTTAAAAATTGGCCATACTAATTAAACTCCATGAACTAAAATTTATTGATATTTCAGGAAATGATCTCATTTGACATTTTGTTCCTGGAAATCATGAGAAACGATCAGATATTTGATTGTGGTTCCGTAACATTCATCACTTGCAATGACCCCTGTCAATTGGTCTTTAAGGAAATGTACTGCATTCGCTTGTTTCAAGAGTCTTATTGAAATTTCAGACCGACATGCTTTATATCTATTAGTTAGTGCAGGGGGACTGCGCCACATATGATTTACAAAAAGGACAAATACAACGACAAGACATCATACTCCGAAACAGCAAACGAAACAAACAATAAAACAACAATTCAAAAAAGAGTGAATGGATCCGGGGGCTAGCCGTAAGCGTCCACTGCGCTGTACAGTCCCGGGTCTGAAGCAACACAGACTTCACTCAAGATTGAACATATTTACTCGTACAAGAAAACGCACAAACAACCCAACACAATGAAGCAAAGAAAATGTAGACCGCCTCGGGAGGCAGTCGTCTGCTAACTGAATGGTGTGACGTAAATAAATTTTGTATCCGTGTTTAGGGTGATTTCACGAGAGAATTTGTTAAGAGTCATCAGGTGTATTAACATTAGGTTGAAGTGAAGTACTTCCAGCAGGTGCACTCGTTTAGAGGAGGAAATGTTTGGCCACATGGATGGAGAAAGAGTAGAATTGATTTGGTAATCCTGTTCTTCAAAATATATATTTATTCCCTTTTGATTTTTTTAAAGGTTTAGTTGTTAAGTAGTTAGTGAAAAGCTTTTCGATTACTCATTTCAAAGTGTTTGATTACATCGAGGGTACTACACCTTAATTAAGGAAATTCGCCAACATGGCTGGGTGGAAGTTATTAGGGGAGGGCGGTGGCTTATGCCGACTTTACAATTCAGTCAGTTGCAAGTGTGCTTATGTCGATCATATCCGCAATTGAGGACAAATGAGAGAAACCAAATTCGGGGCGCTTATATCTGATAGCGATCACACTTAACATGTGAATGTTACTTTTTCACCACGTCATCAACAAAACCATTCTTAATTTTCACTTTCTTGCAGTCTTGATAAAACAAATAGCCTCTTCAATCACATGCAGGATAGTTTGTTTGAAATTTCAAAACTGGAATATTTGGAACTAAAATCATTTGAACGGCGCAACCAGGTACTTTTGGCTTTTAATTAGCCCTTTTCCCGAAGAAGCAAACTTTTAACAGATGTTCGCGAAAAACAGTAAATCAAATTGGTGTGGCCTAAAGGGGACAAATTGATTAAATTGTTGTGATTTCTTGTAAACACAGAATCGATCATGACATTCCCCCCTTTTGTGCTTTGTATTTGTAATTGTAGTCCGTGTTGCGATTTTTTGTTTGTTGAGTGAAGTCTGTATGACTGCAGTCTTGAAACTGTATCACTTCTTGGACACGTACGGTGTATATTACTCGGATTCATTCATTTGATTTGACAGTGTTTAATGTCCCCAGGATTGTCTTTAGAGGTTCGTTTAGGGTGCCGCAGTTATCCCACCTTTTACTCGATATTCCCACCCAGTTACATCGTTCTATTCTACTCCACTTACCCCTGAGTCCATTAATAGGGTATTTACGACTTCAAATGTGGCTCCCCCGTGAATGGAGCCAGGGCTTATTGTAGTAGAACGGAACGATGCCAATAGGACTACCGAGAATGACTATTGATACGTATTCAGAAAGTAAGGAAGATATCTGACAAAAATATAACCATTGTACAGGTGTGGTGGCCTGGCTGTACTTGGCCTATAAAAACAACTTTGTTCCAAAATACACACTTGCATAATGTTGACCCAATTCATTTCCATTGTCCAATACCACCACAGTAACACAAATTGTATGT
Source organism: Patella pellucida (assembly GCA_917208275.1). Classification (NCBI taxonomy): domain Eukaryota; kingdom Metazoa; phylum Mollusca; class Gastropoda; family Patellidae; genus Patella; species Patella pellucida. The sequence continues at coordinate 61,736,814 of OU795041.1, forward strand.
ATGACAGACTGACCCTCCTCGTATCCAATGTGTAACTTGTTATATGTAATTCAGAACCCGTACAGGAATTTTATCATGTGTTGAACATGTTGATAAAGACCGCAAACAATATCTATATTGTAATATTTCTTAACAAATATATAGTTTACATGTTTTGGGGATAAACTAAAGCAAATGTTATACTAGTACATGTGTAGTATTGTGTTATTGGCCTCAGGCCTGACAAGGACCATGTTCCTGAAGCAACGACTGCGAGTTTTGCAACATCTGACCATTGCTTGTTTACTTCACAATTCCCGAACTTATAGCTACCTTATCTGCAGACACGTGAACTGTAGAATCCAACCAGAGATCGTGACATAGCGAACTCAACAGAAACCATGACATCGGACGAACCTTGAACTCTGCAACTCGATTATCACATTTTAGCGAGACTTGGCTTGTACCCAATCAAACGTGGTGCCGAAATATGCAGGTTATTATGTGCCGGTCTTAATAATATGTACGAAGTTAAAGCCAGGACAGTGTGTAGTGGTTCGATGGGTCTGCAAATGGAGGCCCTGTGGCATATTGGCGTGTACGTAAAATAACTTTTGAAAGGTGGAATTCGAAATAAGAGTATGCCCAGGATAATAGATAAATGCTCAAGTGTCTTTTGGAAATCAATCGCCATGGTTTGTCCTGGGTGCTAGACGGAAAATAAGCTACGAACTGATGTGATAGTAGCCATTGGGAAGGCCTCTTATTTTGTAGTTAAGTTTCGGAGTTAAAGAATGACCCATTTGGCGATATATTAATACCTGAAATGAGGATTGAGACATTAGTCTGTCACGTAAGAACATGGTGGTTGTGTTTACTGCATCTTTAATAGCTGTATGCGTTATTTACCTGTTGTACACATATTATCTATATGAATTATTCTCTTGCTGTATTGGGGTGGGAATAGGTGGCCGAATGGTCTTATTTGTGCGCCTCAGATCTTAAGCTCTGTCAGCGTGATTTCAATTCCCTGCTTGTACGTGAAAAGGAGTAAGACCGCTTGTCCAACCTCGTGATTTATCTCTGGTCGGTTATCTTCTACTGCTAAAGCACCCTGGACCCCAAAGACACAAAATACGCCCTAACGTCAAATACGCTGAACCCATCCGTATTTTTTTGTTACAGAGCAGCGTTTCGACTAAGTTTCTCGAGATTTTATTCCACTGAATTGTGTTCTGTGTATTCCTAGTTCAATAAACCAATGCCATTGAAACAATATATCTTGAGCCAGGAATCCACCACGAATCATAGCCAGCAAAGACAGTAAAAGATTCGGGCATTTTCAGACTTGCCAAGGACCTACTCGGGATCATGGACGTATTTCAGATATATTCATATGAGCACAAACTGTCAATTACAATTACTGGGTGTTAAATATTATTTCTTAATTAATAATTCATGATTCAATTTATTAATGTATATGATAATATCAGACGTGAGGAGTTGACATATATACATGAATAAAGATATCTTCATTAACTGTTGGTGATATTTAACACAACTATTTATATATGTATTCAACCAAACATTATTTCGCAATCGTTTAGTAAACTGAATAACATGATGGTCAGCAAATTTGTTTTATTAAGGGCGTTGAGAATATGGAAATTCATACGGCATCGGTTGTTAAATGCACCTATCGTGCTGGTTTCGAACATCCTAACAAAGTTTGTTTACGCCCAAACTGAAGTGTTGCTCTATGTTGTCGTCATACACATCTGTCCGTCTTTCACGATTGTTTCTGGTCGCTCTACGGCTACAGTTATCATTCGGTTAACTTACCATTTATCCAGTGTTTCTGGTCCTGAGACGAAGAAGCCTATTAGTTGATTACAAATCCATGTTATGTTTATATTGGTACTAAAAGACTAAAAAAGTTGATTCTTTCTCACAAATATTGCATGAGTTGTTGCTCTTGGTAAGGTTTTAGTTACTTGTTATGCTATTCCATTACCTCCAAAATTTAAAAAAAAAATACAACCGCCTTTATCGACTACTTGGACGACTTAGTTGACGTGGGCGTACGTATCGCTTCCTGGCAACTATCTTAAGACAGACTAGGAACCCTTATTCCAGATATATATTCGTCTTGATATAATGGATTTGCCTTTTCGCGTCCTAGAATAAAATATGCACAATCATGACAATTATTTTTTCTCGATTATAGACCTTGGCACTGAAATGACTTATCCCAAATGTTAGTGTTTTCTGTGTGTATAGTAATGAATACGGGGAAAAGTATTTGCTAGGTATTAACTGTGACAACAATATTCACAGAGCGAGGTTACCCAGTATAGATATAACCTTAATGATCATACACATATCCATTGCCCTTGAACTATAACCTACGAATTCTCTTAATGCGTATAGCAGACATAAGGCCACCAAATCACTGCGTAAATCAATCATTTTCATATTTGTTTTGACTCATCATAAAAGCATTGGTGTCTAAAATAGAATGCTGTATATCTATATAGACAGACGTATATACATACTTGTTGGAATATCATAAATAGTCATACGTCTCAAAAGTACAACCTGGTCGTAAATAATAGAGGTTTGTTTTCTAGAGAAGACTGTTTGCTTTGCTTCTTGTTTCTGACGATTAATCAAAACGTAATAACATGAAGTTGTTAATTGATATATAACAAAGGGTCTGCTAACCCGAAACGTTTTGAAGGTGACTAGACCTAAGTCTGTTTCTGTTCTGTTTTTGGGTGGGGATTTTTAAACATCTATTAATATATAACAGGAAAATGATACTCGAGGGTCCGACAGTGCATACCCGGGAATTCCACTTTAAATCGAATTTGTAATTGTTTTCTGGTGGGACTACCATTGGTGGTACATACACAACCATTGGTGGCACAAAGACAATGATTGGTGCTACACGGACAATAATTGGTGTTACACGGACAATCATTGGTAGAGCATAGACGACCATTGGTGGCACACGGGCAATCATTGGTGGCACACGGGCAATCATTGGTGGCACACGGATAATAATTGGGGGCGCATCAGGCATTGGTGGTACACCGACAGCCATTGGTGGGGAACGGCTACTCACTGGTGGTTCACGAACGCTCAATGGGGACATGTGGCACTCATTGGTGGCGCATGGACACTCATTAAATATATAAAATATCTCGTATTATTCTTCAAATGACCGATTTGTACTTAAAGCCCATTTACTTCTATTTCTGTATTCACATCAAAATATTAAAATATGCACACAAACTTCGAATAAATCACAGGAACTATTGTCATCAATCTCATCCAAATTTCGTTCATGTTTAATTATTTTGTTCATTAATGGCGGTGTTACGAGATATACAATTACATAGTGGGTAATGGCCATTGTCTCTGCTTGTCAGAAGAGTTCAACAATACATCATTGTCAAATTGTTGACGCATGATTATTGCTTAAAGTATGGGTAAAAATAATTTATCGCTTGATGGTACCACGGAGAATATTTAAAACATACTGAGATTGAATTAACCACCCTACTATTTTAATCTTTAAAACAGATTTCCTGTCATTTTTCGAATACTATTGCCTGGCTGAAAATCAGTTGAAATTGCTTTGACCTAAATAGTAGTTTATGAATGGCGGTGTAATTATCTGTTCAGGGGAGGTAATTTATAAAGGTAGTATTAAAATAATCATTAATTTAATTAAACGTAGTGAATTATACTGATGCAGTATACTTCGGGTGCGCGTGTAAATTAAGGGATCAAATTCTAGCTGTCTCTAAAACAATATCATGAGTCTAATACTAAATTATTTGATAGGCATTTAGTAATTGAACATATTAACAAAAGGTAAAATTTTATGGATACACAGATACTGAGTATACTCTCGTTTTATCAAGCCAGCAAATGATAAAGACGAGATTTTCCTCTCCGAAACGTCGAATAGTATCATGGACCTTAATTATAATAGTAACCGTGTATCCACAAAATTATACCGTAGAGTCTAGTACTAATTACTAATAACAGGCCAACGATGTCTTTGTTGTAATGTGGTATCAGTTGTTCCAGAAAGTAACTACTCCTTGATATGGTTTATGAATTACGGTTGGTCAGTGGGTATGGCAATGCTCACTAACCGGGTACTAGTTGGGGGGGGGGGGACGTAAAAGAATCCTTGACAGTTGGAGTTCATAAGAGTATACCAACAAACATTCACTCTTCCTAGAACACTGTATGAACGTCTTCATTAGCCCAGTTGGTGCAGATAAGTATGATGCTGGTATACTAACCAGGGAATAAGTTGACGTAGACGTAAAAGAACCCTTTACAGTTGAGAGCCAGCAAAAAAAAAATTCTCACTGTATGCCCGTCGTCATTATCCAATTGGCGTAGAAATGTAAGGCGTTAAATCCAATTTTATATAATTTCATTAAGAAAAAGAAAAACGTCAACAAAATAACACACACAGACTGACCACCTTCTTGTTCCTTTTAATATTAAGTATAAATATTTGCCTATCAAAGTTTTATGGATGATTATTAAGACATAGCTTCCTTCAGGGACCAACAATATAGCATTCTACCACCAACCTTTTTACCAGATGTATTCCCTCAAGGCGGGTAATTTCCCCCATAAAATCCAGATATCGGAACAACTCGATAGCACATATAGATATTGTTATGAGTATTTATCACCCTAACCTAGTTCACAAATATTGATATTTTTTCTTTTATTGGCATCACATGAATGGCTTGCTAATCAGACGGTTATAAAAATGATTCCATTCCTTTGAAATTCCTGTGTAAGTAGTGTAAGGGTCTCGGTTTTCTTAGTTCCCAATCATTAAGTCCCCCATAGGTATATGCTTTTGGGTGTAAACAATATTCATAATACAGATTATATCGAGACTAATACGGCCAGCCCGGTTAACCTAACACACACCAACCAGCTTCTCTTTTAAATAGACTCCCGATAATACACCAGTCATAATATATTCGCCATTGGGTGTCTTTTGGACGCATTTTCTGCGTGCTTCCATCTTGTCAATGACGAAGGGCAGCTGTCTAGTCGTGTACACATTGGTGTGCACGAAAAAGATCCTTTGACAAATGGAATTCGATATAAGGGTAGGTCGTAGTACGGGCACAATTCCGGGCACAATTTCCCTCAAAGCACACTGTATGGTGTATGCTCGTCTTCGTTAGCCAAGTTCGTAACAGAACAGTAGGATGTTAAACCCCATTTCATTTCATTTCTTTTGGACACAGTTACTACAGCGAGCAAAAATGGCGACAGATAAAATTTATTCGGTCAGTTTCAGTTATCAACAATTTGTTTTAGCTCTTGTCCTTGACACCGAAAGTTGTATTTTTTATCGGTCATGAATTAACCCAGATGTGTGGTATTGTTTCAGCCTACGGATCAGCCAACGGATAACCTACCACAACTCTCTTTGGCCTCTGTAGAAAATAACCAATTTTGAAAAATTAACATGCCAATACCGAATTCGTTGCGGATCTTCCGCAAAGCAGCAATATGATCGTGCGTTCGACCCCAAACTTATGGGATTCAGAAGTTGTCAAAATAGATTTTCTTTAGAGCCATCACTAATCAATCTAATTAAAGCACAGATCCCATTCCGTTTCGTAACTTTATGGTTCAAAATTTCGTTACTACACTAGGAGTTGTTATATTACCGGCGTTTTAGATGACGTGAGGGATTAGCCAATGAAACGGTCTGTTGCGGCGACTTCTTGGCGTACCATGCACTGAACTGTGGATAAACCTAAGGAAACGTCAACGCTGAATGATTAGTCAATGTATGGACTTCATAGGGTCAAAGACCGCTCGAACGATCCCTGACAGGACATTCGAGTACAACTTGTCAGATCTTCATGTATAGTGTAGGCCATCGAAAGTATAAAAAAACCGAAACGAAATATAGATCTGAAATCTAATCAGATTGATCACTAAATGTTTCGACTCAGTAATTCTGGCAGTAAGTAGTAGGGTTATCAGCATGAGAATTTCTTTAGTTCCATTACTGGTTTCGAATCCCACAATTATAAGGTGCTGTAAGCAGAAGAGGTTGCCGATATAGATTTTCGTCGGTTCAATTATTAATTGTTTCGCGAGATTGGGTGGCCAAATGGTTAACGCGTGTGCGCTGTAACATAAGGTCTATCATCGAGTCAACTGGCGTAGTTTCCATTCCCCGGTTGTACGTGACAAGCAACTTCGTGGGTTTTCTCCGGATCCCCCGGTTTCCTCTCACTGCTAAAGACGATAATATACACGAAAGCGAATTATTGAACCATGTGTTAGTCCAAAAATGACCTAGTTTGTGTCGAGTGGACGCGAAACCCTATTTCTCTCTCTCCACTAATTATGTGCAGTAAGGAATGGGGATATAAGCATAGGTTTTTCGTTTGTTTCATAACCGCTAAAGGTAAAACTCAGGTCATGTAACAAAATTATCATGAAGTTTTTGTTTGTAAATGTTTATCTTGAGATGTAGCGTGTTGAATAGATAAGAAATTCATCTTTAAAATATTCACCAAATATTCATTTGTTTATATAAGCCTATCCCTAGCTGAGGGGAACGAATGTGTTTTTTTTATATCAATTTGGCAATCGGGAAATCTGTCTATGACGTTATTGCTTTGTTTTCTCCGTTCCTTTGTTTCTGCTGGGTGATATAGTATAGAAAAAAACTTTATTGCGTGAAAAAGACTTACATGTTATTGGTTATGTACATAATATGAATTTACCCCCCCCCCCCGAAAATGTTTCACACGAAACAAATAAACATACAAACATACAAACAAACAAACAAACAAACATACATACATACATACATACATACATATACATACATACATACATACTGATAGGTATACATCGATATAGTTGTAGATGAAAAAAGACTTACATTGATATGAACGATTGGTATCTAAAAGCTCCTAAGCATTTTAAAATGTCTAGATTTTCATTCAGAATCAATTTTTGAATTATTGGGAATCTTTCAATCCATCAAAGTTTGGTTCTTGATATACGATTCATCTAAATACTGTATTTATACACTTAAAGAATCGCTGATTTATAAGTTAATGAAAACACATACACCCTCATGTTGGAAATAATCGTTTAGCGAAATGAAATGAAATTTACCGCCCTGCTGTTCTGCCCCGAAATGGGCTAATAAAGACGGGGATATGCCATACAGTTTGCTATGAGGGAAATTTTGCCCGGCACGGGATCTCGGTTTTTCGTCCCATCCGAACGACTAGAAAGCTGTCCTTATCAAGCCCTCCGCCCTGCTTCACTGACTAGGGGGGACCACGCCGGAAAATCTGAATGAACTTTATCGGCTAATGTAGGGGTCGAACACCCGACCTCCAGCGTATTACCAACTTAACCACCGTGATTCCCGTGATGGTATTTCACTTCTGCATTTGTTTCACTGCTGCACCATTCCTTTCATATTGTTTCCTTGAATTATAAATGATTAATGCGAAACTAATATCGCCAAGACTACAATTCGTATCTTTAAATTCTCTGAAACTGGAAATAAAAGTAGCCAAATTGTATCCGTTAATGAAAGCACTTGTGTTAAATGGGGCCCCACGAACGACACGTGATTTATTGCATCCGTGATGCAGACGCAGATATTAACACACCCGCCAACACATTAACGGCATTATGGGCGAGAAATCTGTCTGCAGACGTAAGTAGTGGCCATTTTTCTTTTAAGATACGACCCCAAGAGCCAGAAAAATTGTGTTGTATGGAACTTGTTGACCTCCGTTTGATAAAAATCGTGTTCAGTTCGGCAACGTGTGGACTTTTATCAGGTTAGTCGAGTAATCAAATGTTTTACGATTATCAAGTGATAAAGTATCGTATTTTTACTAGTATTTACCGTTAACTCCAAGTCTCTTTAAGTCATCAACAAACCAATAAACTTTGTACAGATTAATTGACATAGATAATAAAAATATACCAAGTCAACACCATCCGCAACCTCAAAGAAACCCAAATGAGAGAATCGTGGTAGGGGTTACAACTTCTGCTGACATAAAAAAAATAATTCAAGTTTCCCCGATGTTCGAACATGACCTGGTTTGTTGTTAGTTAATATTCCCACGCCAATCCCACCCTTCCACTCACACCCCACTCCAACCCACACTCACACTCGACTGAAACCAAAAATATTTTTTTGTGATAACTGCAACCATCTAGTCTGGTATTGTAGATTTATTGCAATAGTCTTACAATTCCAGTCTCCAGCACAATTTTATAGGATACTAAATAACTGGTCCATGGAAACATATCATCAATAGAACTAAATTAATATTAGGTAACATAAAACAATATAATATTAATATAAAAAGAATTATATGGAAGATGTTCATGAAGATCCTTAACTTCAATAGAATTTACGCTCATGCTTCCTGTATTTCAGTATAGTGAAAGGTGCGGTCAACAGTTCGGCATTCTCTCGCCGAGTTTTAATTTCACAACCTTTATTGGTCGTCCATCTTGCCACCCTCTGGTTTGTTGTTTCTGTATATAATATGTAGACATGTTTGTATTATCTGTTTACATAGATGTTTTGGGTGTCAGTTTCTAATGGGCAGACATTCTGAACGTTTCATGTCAGGTCAGAATCAAGCCTTAACCGCAGTTTCATGTAAAGTTACGATAAATACTCAGACTGACCCATTCTCAGAAACGATTCATTTGGACCGGAGGCTCCCGAATTTAGGCAAATGTTTAATGTCAGCTTCTAATGGTCAGGGGCCAGTTGCTCAAAGCTCCGTTATCTTTTAACGATCCGTTAACTTTAACAGAGAGATTGATTATTGCTGGAAATAAAGCCCCCGAACATTCTGTGGTGCAAATTCTTCCTACAGATTTATGCTAATATTTTTAAAGGAAAAAATAAGGTATTGAATAGTGTTTTCTGTAGTAAATTTAACGCAAACAATTTGTTACCAAGATATGTCCGTTAGAGTTTAACGGATCGCTAAAATAACTTAGTTTTGAGCAACCGACCCCAGATCTGGACCAACGTTACTTGAAAGGTGAGGGTAAATGGTATATGCTCCCAGAAATGAACCGCGGATCTAGAGACTCACAAACTGACCCATTATATGGGGGTTTATTCAAATATTTATAATAATGTCAGTTAAATTGTGCTTAAAAGATATAATATATACCTATTAGAACCGAAATGGAATAGACCGACTGCATTTTCTGCACGCTTCGTGGTGAACCAGATTACAATCTTTAGACAAACACTTTCATTAGTGTAAAGCCTGTGTAGCAACTGGAATAATCTAATAATTAACTAATTGATTTTATTCGTTTAATGTCGAGGTGCTTCTCTTGTCGGCCATAACTGACTTCAAGGAGCAGTTATTATATATGTAGATTTGATTAGCCTAGCTATAAGTGCCAGAAGCGGGAGTATTTATTGTTTTGTCAGTTATATATCTGATGATTTACAAGATAATCAAATAGCAATGTCTGGAGAGGATTGGGGGAGAAAGAGTGTATGTATGTGAGAGAGAGAGAGAGGATTGGGTTTAACGTCCACTCGACACAAGCCAAGCCACACCTGTTCAATTCGCTGGCGAACAGGGGTCTCTAGCTGTTAGAGGAAATAGGAGGATTCGGGTACAACCCCCAAGGTTTGGCAGTAGGCACGCAGTCGACTCTACTGTTTGTTACGTACAAGTGGGGAATGGGAACAACGCCAATTTAAAATGTTAAACGCTAAGTGATCAAAAATTAGAAGAATTACTGTAAATTATTATTAACGGCATGTGTTGAAGGATTAAAATGTTTTGCTGTTTTCAACCCAAAGCCACCCACTATTATCTGAATCATCTGCACAATATGTTTCAATAAACACGCCGAGGTTTATAAAATAGACCCACCCACTATTAGCATATAGTTAAACCAAGTAACATATTACATTAAATGATGCCGATTGTCTCTCTATTATAATCTCCGGTTGTACTTGACAAGGAAAAGGGTCGCCTGTCCAATATTGTGTGTTTTCTCCGGGTCTTCCGGTTTCCCCCCACTGCTAAAGACTCCTACGCGTAAGCAAATTGTTGAAATAAAATTAAACCATATGTTAGTCTCTCTCTCTCCCCCCTCTCTCTCTCTTTTTCTCATATACCAACATGGTGTTGTAGTGTGTACCGTATATAAATTAAATAAATAGGGTTATTTGTTCCGTGTTGACATTTTATAAAGTTCAGATTAATCATCCCAGTATGTAGATGGCCTGTAAACAGCAGTTAGTTGTATTATAACAGATCAAAACACTAATATAGGGAATTTCAAAAATATCTAAACATCCGCTCTAACTTTACTATAACTAGTTTATTATACGAAATTGGGCCAAAGTTGACAGTTTTCTGTGATGGGTGCATACGGGTTGCTTGTCCACAGTTAGCTCCTCTTGAGAACAGACATTTTAGCTCCGCTAGTTGACCGACATTTTAAGCCCCAAATCGCCGATATACTTCGCGAATTTTATTAAATATTTATTCTGCTTTCTTTTAATAAAACTGAAATAAAAGTTTATTATGTCTTTGTGTGTATGACAGATCCAAGTGAAACGGAGAAGAACCGCATTACAAAACAGTATACTAATTTTTTGATTTTTGAAATGGCGGCCATTTAGGGCAGAGATCTATTCTCGAAGTATAAAGTAGATGGATCTCTGTGTTAAGAATGTCAAGAATGTGGTCGGTAGTGGTTACATTAGAACTGATGAGTATAGGACAAATTGGCTGAGATTACAGGGAAAACTATATTCCCGGGGATCGATCATTAACTCACAAGGAAGACCTCTGTAGAACTTTTCGATCAAATATCGCAGAGTTATCCCGTCATTCACTTGAACGATATACAGGTCAGACGTCACAAAGAAACTTTTGAAATTTCAACGCGATGGTTAATTTGGATAAAAGGAAGATCCATATCAATTTTCCAAAAATTGAAGATTTTAAATTTCGAACCAATTTTGTGGAATTATCGTTCCAGTCATATTTTCATATTCAAAGCCAGCGAAAACGTCACAGGACAAAGTTCTGAATTTGATTTTTTTAAAACCTTGGTGGTGTTGTTCATAAGGTCAGAAGAACGATCCACAATGTTGGGATGAACTATTGTTCTAGAGTGCCGCGCTTCGACCTCTAGCTGACCGGCCACCTATGGCTTGCGGCTGTGGTTTCGAGCCTTAGTGTGAGCGTATGTGACATGGACATAGGGGCGCCTTCTCAACCTCGTGGGTTTCCTTCGGGCACTCCGGTTTCCTCCCACTGCTAAATACCCCTACGCGCAAACGAATTATTGATATAAAATTAAACCATATGTTAGTCCCGAAATGACCTAGTTGTGTTGAGTTGACGTTAACCTCTCTCTCTCTCTCCCCCTCTCTCCCTCTCTCTGTCTCTCAATCTCTCTGTAAATGTGTAAAGTGATGATAATATCCACCTCATCCAAGATAATGAATGTAACGAACACGTGGCTTAAGATGCTAGTTCCGTGATCAAGAATCTTGACCCGGATGTGTTTTCATAGATACCGTTCCATCTAATACAAACTGCTTTCTGTGTAATAGCACCCGTTATTGCTTATTCAAACTCATATGGCCAAGCATTCTGAGTTCTTTTAGAACACAATACCACGGTGTTCTTATAATGTAAAACAAATTGATAAAAGCATCTATACAATAAATTAACTGTAGCGATAAGATAAACCAACAGATATTTCGGTATAATACATAAACATGAAAGGAAAATGACGCCATTGTGATAACCAGTCATTTTTTGTCTGCAGAAGGTGCAGTTGTAATGTACACGAAGGCTGCCGAATGGTAGATACGACGTTTCCATGTGTTAGATGTAACACGATCTCTGTATGGTTGCTTTGTATGTCAAATTAACGATAAGAATGACGTTTGTCAGATTAAAGGTGATAACCCCCTGCAGTTTACTCCTTTATCACACTTTCTCTACACATTGAATACAAACTCTCTATAAACAAGACAACCATATCATTTAAAGGGACATATCTCATAGTAAGTGCAGACAAGACATCATACCCAGGAAACAACAAACAAACAAATAAACAATTCAAAAAAGAGTGAATCGATCCGGGGGCTAGCCGTAAGCGTCCACTGCGCTGACAGTCCCGGGTCTGAAATAACACAGACTTCACTCAAAATTGAAAATGATCGGAAATACAACCCGAAGAAGTAAAACATTATGTGATGTCAGTATGTGTCATGGTCTGCCATATGCCACAAAAACACGAATGCAAGCATACTGTAGTGAAACTAAATCATTTGTACTAAGGAATGTTTACCAACGGCCATCCAATCCTTAACGAAGAATACCTTTATCTATCGAATACAAACTCTCATTTAATACGAAAACCATGTTTTTTTTAAAAGATACACCGAAAAGTATGCATTTGCACCGAGAAATGTATCCTCTAGGTCAGGCAATCCCCAACAAGGTACACAGCGTTATTCATTGTATACAAATTCTCCAGAAATAAGATAACTCTATCGTGCAATCTCTGACAAAATACACTTTTATCCAGTGAACATACCCCCTATAATTAAACCAACCATATCTTATAAAGCGGTACATCTAAGTATGCCCTTGTAGTGATAGTGTTTCATTTGCCATGGTGCAATCGCTCTTTCAATAAGACAATCATAACTTTTGTAATAATACATCTACGTATGTTTTTATATTGAGAAATGATTATTTACGAACATGCAATTCCTAACACAGTACACACTTATCAATGTTTATATTTTAATTTTTCTGCATTTTTTCAAACCTAATTTTACGACTGCTTTTTTGTATAGCTGTGCTTTGGTTCCGGTTTCATGTCGGTATCTTTTGTCGGGGTTAAACATCGTATTTTGACTGACGTGTGACGCATATGCATGCACGATTTTAAGCCCCGATTGCCTTTATCGGTCAACCAGATAAGTACAAGATGCAAAGAAACTGATCCGGCAATATAAGAATACATGATTTCTAAGTCATGTGTTTCGATAATTAACCGATTCATGTTGTCGACATTCAGAACACTGGACAAGAAACAGTGGCTTGTACAGAAATAGTTGTAGCTGTGGTTCGGGGTTCAATGCCTCAGTTCACAGACGTTGATGATAGCCAATCGGGGCGGAATGCCGCCTGTTTCCTATTTTCACTCTGTCCAAATGATTTGCCATATTGGTTGTTCACCTGCCAGAGGTGATGAGAGGTGATAAATAGATTGATGGGTTTCTGACAGAATAATGTACATCATTCCCAGCTGTAGATTCCATTAAAAATATACACCCATTGTTATAAAACAGACCAACATAGGCGGCAAATGGACGTAATTTTGTCAGTGATGGTGTGTGTTATTAATTTAGGCATTCCACGAGAATCGCCCATATTCTGTGATGATTTCGAAGAATTATGTATTTTCAGGAATCGCTAAACGTGAATTATGTTTGAATATTCTCTGAAAGCATTTGTTACAAACATTTGAAATGTTCATGAACGTAGTTTACAATTTCATACGTTAAAACCAAAATGTCTGCTTGAAGATAAATTTACAGTGCTAGTATTTCAGTTATTGCAGTGAACGAGTTTAAACCAGTTTATTTAGTGTAGTAGCTCTGTTTTGAATAGCGCATAGGTAATGACTACCATTTTACCTGCATTATTATCAAAATACTAACCCATAAGTTATTATCTAAGTTGTCTATCTCAGAAAGTGAACACGTAGGTAGATCCCAGGTTCAATCCTAGTGTTGACTGAGATTGTTCCTTCGGATTTTGCAGGGCGGTTTCCCTTATCAGTGGTGCAGGAAGGGGGACCTGACAAGGAACAGCGTCTACGGGTTCGGATGGGTCGAAATACCCAAATAGCACACTGTATGCCGTATAACCCTCTTCATTATCCCGGTCTTGAAAGAAACGTAGGATGTTAAACCCCATGCCATTCATACACTCCCATTTAGTAGAAAGTACACTGTAATATATATGCTGATTACACTATTTTGCCATTTTACACTATTTTGCCTATACTGTTTTTTAGGACTTCGAATTTTGTCTGATGGTTTGGATTGTTCGTACTTGGTTTTATTTTATTAGAGTATTTTTTGTGTTTTAGCGATAGAGTAATGATTATAACTAACAGGGTGAACCTAAAAATTGGGAAATATGCGATTACATTATAATGTGTGTTATGCACAATATGTATTCTCATGTGCAGTATACACGGATGGACTACATCCTTTTGGATCAAACCGTTTCTGTCCTTTGGACTAAATGGTACGCGCGTTTCTTGTCCCTTACATCAATTCTTACCAATTCTTAAACAATTTTATTTCATGTTTTAAACGTGTGTTATTTGTTCAGATATAAGATATGGGTGGGTGTATTATTTTATTTTAAACCAAAAAAAAAAGACAATCAGAAGAAGTTCACAGTCGCCCAAATTTCATTATTTTAAACGTCTCGTGGATAAACAGCCCCATGTGTAACCTAAAACTGACATTTTAATATTATTGGCCGGGATAGGTCAAAAAGTATATACTGGTTTTAGTGAGGCATATAGGTTTAACTGATCTCCACATTCGGAAGGGATCTAAAAAGGTCCGTTATAAACAGGATCTTTCAAAAGTATCTTTTGATTAGCCCGGCTCTTTTAGACAAGACAGAGTATGGCTTCTCTTTTCATGAAAAATTGTTCCATTGGAATATGTCTGTTAGTTATATTCCTAAAGTTATGACCATTTTGCACATTGTTCCATTGGAATATGTCTGTTAGCGATATCCCTGAAGTTCACGATGTTTTTGCACAAGACAGAGCATGGCTTCTCTTTTCATGAAAATTGTTTCATTTGAAACATCATTCTAAGCCATATTCCTGAAGTTCACGATTTTTTTTCAGAAAATCGGCCCTTGTTTTCCTTAATAGAAAACTTGTGAATGTAAATGTTACATATATTTAAACTATTTGAACATGCTGTAAATTCACCTGCTGCCAGACTGTCCTATATATAAATAGCAACTGGCTTTGATGTCAATAACAGTTTCAAGTCGTAACCCTATCCGTAGACATACTTTGTTTATTTTTATCCCAGCGGCCATGATCAGTTTTCTGATGTTTCAAAAATTAATTAAACATCCATTTTCTGTTATTTCGATCAGTTGAGCTGTACTTGTTCGAATTCCTCATGTGCTAAATATTTTAGCGTGACCAACTTTCCGTTAATGAATATTTTGTTGAAGAAAAGTATTCTTCAAGGACTACGAACATAATTTAGGTCTTTGGCCTACAAAAACAAGAATAGAGATAGAGAGAGAAGGAGAGAGAGAGAGAGAGGTAGGTTTACGTCCGTTCGACTTAAACTAGGTCATTTCTGGAATAACACATGATTCAATTTTATTTCAACCATTCGCTTTCGCGTAGGGGTCTTTAGCAGTGAGAGGAAACCGGAGGTCCCGGAGAAATCTCACGAGGTTGGACAGCAAGAGAGAGAGAGGGAGAGAGAGAGAGCGAGAAAAAGAGAGAGGTTTACGTCCATTCGACACAAACTAGGTCATTTCTGGAATAATACATGGTTCAATTATATTTCAACAATTCGCTTTCGCTTCGGGGTCTTTAGCAGTGAGAGGAAACCGGAGGTCCTGGAGAAAACTCACGAAGTTGGACAGTCGACTCTACTTCTTGTCACGTACAACCTGGGAATCGGAACCACGCTAGTCGACTGAATGACAGACCTTATGATAACACGCGCCCGTGCTAACCATTCGAGAACCCACCCTCCCCCTAACTAGAATAGAATAGAATAGAATAGAATAGAATAGAATAGAATAGAATAGAATAGAATAGAATAGAATAGAATAGAATAGAATAGAATAGAATAGAATAGAATAGAATAGAATAGAATAGAGAATAGAATAGAATAGAATAGAATAGAATAGAAGCAAGCACAATTCCAATGCCACCTTACACACAAATTACCGGGGAATCGAAACCAAGCCAGTCGACAAAATGACAGACCTTATGATACAACGCACACGTGCTAACCATTCGACACCCCCCCCCCCCTCCCCCCTAGAAAAAATAGAATAGACGGCAAAATTCCAGTACCAAGAATACACACAATTATATACGAAAAACACTCAATGCAATAGAAACATTTCAGAAATATGATACAATCTATTACATGCAGGTAATTGCTTAAAGCGACCTGAGCTATGTCTTTAATGATGGCAATTATTTCACTAAATGCTGGAATGCTAAAGTCTAGTTAATCGTAGGAATTATAGCTTAAAACTCATTTATAGAATCATGTATTTCGAAACCTAAACATTCCCCATAAGCTTGCTAAATAGTAAACTTTATCCTGAAATTCCAGAAATTACTTTGCATTGCATTGCATTGTATTACATTCTATTCTATTCTATTGTATTCTATTGAATTCCATTCTATTCGGTTTAACGTCCTGTTGTTCTGCTAAAACTGGGCTAACGCCATGCAGTATGCTATGAGGGAGCTTCGGCCTACTCTTGTATCGAATCAAACTGTTAGGGATTCTTTAACATGCACGCCAATGTGTACACGGGACGTAGGAAAGCATTTAGGAATTTACCAAATCAGTAGCACTCTTGGTGATTAATCTTCACTGCTATAAAATGATAATTTGCGGTGAATAGATCATTGGACATTTCTTATCATATCATCTCCAGCTCAAGCTAATTAATGTGCCAGGATCCGATAAAACGAGATTCCAACATGAAACTTTGGACCGAAGTCACCTTCCTTAAATGCATAATACATTAAAAAGATTCGAAGGGTATTCCACGGTCGTTCAAGGTTCCAGATAAACCGTGTTAGGTTACAAGCGTATAACTCAGCGAATATCAATTTGCTCTTAACGTTCTGGATCGTAAATCTAATTGTATTAACTATATAAATAGTTTGTTCTATTTTCTAATTCCCATATAGACTCCATCTTGAACCAGGATGTTTGTTATGCAACTAAATCAAACAGTTTACGTAAGCAATATGGCCGAATGTTGCGAATTATAAACCATAGCAGACGAACGCAAACATTAGCTCACTGGAATCACTTACAAGATATTTGGCACGAGACCCAGCCTAGGCATGTTGTTATGCAACCAACCAGGCATCACGACTCTCGCATAACTGCACTGTTAGGACCTTGAAACATACGTTTAGCTTATGAAAAAGTAAGCTTCCAACAAAACAAAACGAATAATATATAAGATGATATTCAGTAACCTGCATGATATAATGATTATGTTTTGTCTTTCTTTAATCCAAGCTACGAATCCCGCCATAGAAAATAGATCCTTTGCCAACTAAACCTACCTTTAACGGCAAAGTAGACCCGAAGTTGAGGGTTTTGCCAGAGGTGGCTTTTGTTTATTTGTTTTGTCTAGCCCGGCTGTATTTAAACATGATTTTAAACGTGTTACTAAAACCGCAAACAGAAACTGTATATAAATATGTCATACAAGGCGCGTATGTTTATTCATGAATAATTCGTAATTTGTCTTTATGTTTTACAAGTAGGCCTAAAGGTCAGACTCCTACAATAAAATGTAACATTTGAAATTTGTTTTGATAAATTGAAAGTAGTAACAGATAGATAAGCATACCCTCCCACGTACCCGACAGATTGATAAGTTATCACTAAATACATTAAAGTGACGATGCGTCACATTCTTTTTCACTAAAAATCAAATTGATCATTAAACATTTAAAGATACATTATGGGAGATTAGACAACGAGCTGACAGTTCTCACTATAATAGTTAAACAATAGATAATGTAAAGGGCATTTGCTGAGCCGAGATTGTAGGGATTGAATTTCGGCCTTGCCTCGATTATCATTACTAAAGTTGGTACGATAAAAAGCATAGTCTCGATTATTCATTTCATGATTAAATCACGAATGAAAGAAAGTTGGGCACAAATGGGATTCTAATCCAGGTCTGGGTAAGTTAATCAATGTCTATTTAGATAACATTAAAGGCCCGAAGAAAGAGCTGCAATAGGTAGATTTAGCTCTGGCATAATGTATGTTTAATTAAGAAAACAAACCCAAATTACCAACACTATATAACCCCCCCCCCCCCGACTTGGATTCAATCGGATTTAGAATTGGCCAATCATTTATGTTCTCGACCGATTATTGGACAGATTTGTGTATTATAGATTCATCTTTTTCATCTATTGTGGATTGCAAATATTTCATATTGTGTTCAAATGACACAATGCGACTTTAAAAGCGCAAGTAACTGCTCCTAAAACTGGGCTAATGAAGACAGGTATGGAAATTTTGCCCGGGCAGCGGCGCTACGGCCAACTCTTATATCGAATTCCAACTGTCAATGGATCTTTTATGTGCACGCCAATATGTACACGGGACCTCGGTTTATAGTCCTATACGAACGACTAGTCAATTGTCCTTATCAGGCCCTCCGTCCTGCATCACTAAAACCGCAAGTAAAACATTACTGTATAGGCTTACTCACTGTAAGTATAATGTCGAGTACAGAGGAAATCGTCTTCCGTTGTTCGTTTTACTTATCTAGGAATCATCTAAAAATAGCTGGTTCTCATATTGTATGTTATCTATTTAACTGCATCGTTTACATACCAGTATTAAAGACGCACCAGTGTGGGCTTCATGTCTTACTTCTACACACGATTTATGTGAATATCTCTTCTTATTTATTGGACAACGGGACCAACCGTGTGGACTATGGCAATTTACTGGACATTGTTGACCATGGGGACTTATTGGACGATGTTGATTGTTGACAATGGCCACACCCATACAGAGTTATACTTTCTATTTATCAGGGTTCAGACCAGTAATTCTCTCCCCCATTGACTTCCATGTTAAATTCATAACACTCCTTGGCCAATAATCACAGTGTGCAATCAGAAGGAATCAGACCAGCGTTCAATGTTAAATCCTTGTCATTTCTTCGCCAATAACATTTTTTTTAACATTCTGAAAATCTTGATCTTTATAACCACAAAGAGTCAAGTATGTTACAATCATATGATACAAATATTGAGAGGGTTGCCCATTTGGATTCTTTGCTAAGGATGGCAGAATGACTAGGGCTGGCCAAAGGAATCAATAGTAAGTGACGTCATTTTAACAGGCGATCACCCTTATTCATGCCTGTTTAAATCCTTATCCTTTCGCCACTAAACCAAGAATATTCACCAAAACCAAGAATATTCATCAAAACCAAGAATAAAATGGAAATTGGAACCCCCTTTATTAGATTCCAACAAAAAAAATAACACTAGTCCTAATCCATCTGACTTCAGTTGGACGAAGATAATGTTGTACTTCCTGTGTATTATTATTTAATTAGCTACTTTTAGTTTTTCTGCGCCATCTTAATTTATTACTGCACCATCTGATGCAGCTGTATTAAGTGTACATGAAATCTGCTGATAGCAATCCTGGTATTCTTTGATCTCTGTTTTCAGAACACGCTAAGGTTACCACAAACAGTAAATCTGTGTGTGACGGTTTCTAGAAACACCCACAGTTTGTATTTCAAATAGATGAAGGATTAGATTGCGAGGCTTCTTTATATTGTAAACTATTAATACACAGCGCACAATTCTATGGAATACAATTACTCCTTTTTACGTTTCGACTAGGGTTCTCTAGTCATTATAGAGAAACCAAGAGGCCCCGCTCAGTAATAAACAGTGATTATATTCCACCTAATTGTTTGATGTGTATTTCCAGTTGAATTACTAAATTCCATTGAAACAAAGTAAACTAATCAACTTAGAAAAGATAACATCAGATATAATAGATACAGTATGTCTTCCTTTACTTTGAATAGCGCACATGCAATGGGGATCACGGTGGCTAAGTGTAAAAGGCGCTGGTTCGCTAGCCTGGAGGTAGAGTGTTCGATCCCTGCATTGGCCGAGAAAGTTCATCTCGATTATTCCGACGTGATTTCCCCTTGTAAGTTATGCAGAAGGAGGGCCTGACACATTGGAGTGCACGTAAAAGATCTATTGGTAGTTGGAATTCGATATAAGAGTATGCCCGGGAAATATTTCCCTCATAGCACACTGTATGGCGTATGCCCGTCTTCAATTAGCTCAAGTTAAGTGCATAACAGTAGGACGTTAAACCCCATTTCATTCATTCATTTGAATGGTGCACGACACCACTCATTATATATAACGAGAGAGAGAGAAAGAGAGAGAAAGAGAGAGAGAGAGAGAGAGGGAGGGAAGAGTGCGCGCAATCATCAAGGATGACTGACGTGTGTGGTATATATTCCCAATACTTTTCTATTGATACTGGGCCCAAAGCACGGTTGCAGACCTTGTGTTTTATAGCGCCAGGTTTAATCCACTTAGACACGCCAGGATTGGTGTGGTTTTCTATTGACATAATTATATTATCTAGCCTCATTGAACACCGTTCAGACTTAGTTTTAAATGCAATTATTATTATTATTAATATAACATGATTGTGGTATTACTGCCATTAATATGCATGGGTTCCACACTATTTACCATTATGTTGTCTACGTTAGAAAGAAAGTCTTGATTTCTGGAACTTCAAATACGATAAGACACGAACAAACATCAATTATTTTGTCTGAGGTGAGAATTTATTTAATTCCAGCCACGATAAGGTCTCTGATTGTTATAACCTATTTACCTTTAATCACAAATAATCTCGATTAGCCATACTATTCTATTACTTGATATGCTTTTATCACGAAGATGCCTACTGGGGTTCAGATAATGTTGCTGTCTATATTGACTATCGACCGTTGTGGCTTTTTGCCAAGGTAACCATGCGTAACCCTGTCTTTTCAATAATTTCACAGATACCATTCTTCGGTATAGTGGGGGCGTGCTCTTTAAATCATACGGTCTGTCACTTAGTCAAGTGGTTTGGTTTCGATCCCTAGCTTGTACCTGACAAGGAATAAGGTCACCTGTCCAACCTCGTGGGTTTTTCTACAGGTTCCCCGTTTCCTCCTACTGCTAAAGACCCTTACGCGCAAACGAATTATTGAAATGCTAGTCACGGAATGACCTACGTTGTGTCGAATGGACACTCCCCCTACTCTCTCGCCCCCCCCCCCTCTCTCCGTAATTTGTGTTATTGTCACTGGAGGAATGAACTCTTCGGGTTTTCTCTGGGCAACACAATCTCTCAATTTTAAGAACTAAATTCTGAAACTAGGACATGTTGATTTAATTTAGTAGGGTAATCTTAGGTAAGCTGAGAAGTGTGAATCTTTGATAACGAATCGTTTGATGTCCGCATATTTTTTTAGTTACATTTTATTTTGCTTAATACCACTAAATCATTGAATTATATCTTGGTCATTAAAGTGGTATAACAATATGTAAACGGATACTTTCGTAACAGCCTGATTATTTTATTTATAAATGAATCCATGAATTAGCATTTTGAGATATGACGGGAATTAACTGTATTTTTATTATTGTGATGGAGTTTCCCATGGTTCGGCTTTAGGGTCAATATCCCACATGCTTTATATCGCACGATTAGGGCCTACCGAAATGTTCAAGCGATTTAAAATCTGTAGAAGCATGCATGTACATGGCAGGATACCGTCAAATCGTTGCTGTCTGCGATAGTATTCTACTTTGAAGCAGACGTTAACCCCGACATCAAATCCTGTTTCGAATAGTTGGAGATGAGGCAGATTAGTTTTTTTCTCCATTCTTCCATAGAGACCTGATACTAATTCCCTGTTACAATATTTTCATTTAGGAATTCCACTTACTATACACCCAATTTTGCCTTTCGTTTGATGGACTGACTGTGTTAAATTACACCCCGAAATTTATAACGTGTAATATTTGTATACACCCAGTCACATTATCTATTATAATAGTTAAGTAATTATGAGGTGGGATAGAGTTATATAACTCGAGTAATTGAATATACGAATTCACTATTGCGTATTTTTAATGTGAGAGTACACCGAAGGGTTTATAACGTTTAGTTTTATTATACAGGATTTAAGTCATTATTTATAATAGTTAAGTAATTAGGAGTGGAGATGGAGTTATATAATATACTAGTTCATTATTGCGTATTATTAATGTTAGTACACCTACGGGTTTATAACGTTTAATATTATTATATAGGATTTAAGTATTTAGTTATATAACTCGAGTATATATCTAGCTATACAATATATAATAATTTAATGTGAGAGTACACCTACGAGTTTATAACGTGTAATAGTGTTATTAGTTAGAGGAAACGTTATATAACTTGTATATATTCATCCAGTAACATTATATATAATAATTTAGGTAGTTAAGTAATTAGAACTATGATATTTGTATACAGGATTTAAGTATTTGGTCAGAGGCAGCGTTATATAACTTGTATATAATTCTAGTCATATTATATATAATATTATAGGTAGTTGAGTAATTAGAAGTGAAGGTAGTGGTATGAGTAACACATGGTACTGGGTGTCATAACAATAATAATGATATTATATATAATGATATAGCTAGTTAAGTAATTAGAAGTGGAGGTAGAGTTATATAACTCTAGTAATATGAGTAACATATGGTACTGGGTGTTATACTATAAATAAAGTAATAACAATAATCATATTACTATAAACAAATACCAAATAAACTTTCTAAAAGATAAGTTCACTGATATTAAAGCACACCAAAGGGCGATAATGATATAACTATACACTGACGGGGGAGGGGGAGAGGGGTCGAGAGAGAGAGAGATAGAGAGAGAGACAGAGAGAGAGATAGTAGGGTTTGTGGGTAGGGGTCTTTAGCACTGGGGGAAACCGCAAGACCAATAGAAAACCCACGATGTCGAACAGGCGACAATACTCCTTGTATACAGTTACGGTACATATTCTAATTTCTTACTTAAAAAATTATGTAATTGACTATGTATGACCTTCTAAAATAAGAAAGTAGCATAATTATAAGTTGATGAAGGTTCAATCGTTATTCATCAAATAGTCGCTTGTACTGTTCGTAAATGTCACCAAGTACTATAATGTTAACATATTTATGTAAATTAATAACTATTAACTAAATGTTAACATTGTTATCAACTGAAGTATAATTTGTGTTCTTAATTTCAAATTATGAAACATATTCCCATATGTCTATTCTTACTCTCCGGTTTCCACCAACTGCTAAAGACCCCTCTACACGCAAGCGCATGAACGAAATGACCTTTTGTGTGTGGTGTGGACGTTTAACCCCATTCTCTCTCCCCCTCTCCCCCTCTCTCTTCTCTCTCGCCCTCTCTTTCCCTCTCTCTCTCTCTCTCGCTCTCTCCCTATCTCTCTTCTTACTCAACTATCCTAGAAAGCACCACACTCAAACATAATATTGAAATTTGGCACACTTACAATTCGTGATTATTTTCGTTTTTTTTAATGTTATACGTGTTTTTTCTAGAAAAATACACAGTCATTCATGACGTTGGATGTACGCCATGTTTTTAAATCTCGAGTTTACGTAAAACTAACAAGGAACACAAAATACATCGGGGATATTTTTAGTACCGACTGTCGGGCCGATTAACGCACGGGTTTGTTGAATCTAGTTCAACCGATGTTTAACTTGATTTGCTCATTATTGATAATCCTGGAAGGTTAATTAAGCTGGTGTTGTGATTTAATTAACCGCTTGGTTTGAAGCAAATATAATTAATGATCGTGGTTATATTTGATATTGGAACTGTAAATGATTTGTTGACGTTTGTTGGGTTTGCATGGGTTAAAGAAAAAATGGCTGATGTTAGCAGAACTTATAATTAGACAAACCATTCTTATGAGGATAACTATGTTTTAATGAAAACTTGTCTAGAATCCAGACCAGTATTTATATCACATCGTAAATATCATCACAGATCATAAATTCCGTTGGATATTGTACAGTCTTTTATGTTATCCACCCAAACATTTGGCGTGATAGTGGTAGCATTTTCTGGCTGTTCTTTGATAGACCGTAAGGCCAATGACGGTACAATTCAGCGATATTTTCCATTTTGTTTGGAATTGGCATATTCACATTGTACAGCAAATTCTTGGCATACCAGGATAATCTCCAAAAAGCTAGGCCATTTCATGTCTACCGAAGTGTTTGGGGTGAGGTTGGTGGAATAGCACTTACAGATTATAGTTGGATAGAGAGAGAGAAAAAAATGGCGTTAAACGTCCACTCAAAAAAAACTAGGTCATTTCGGGGCAAACACATGGTTCAATTTTATTTCAATAATTTGCTTGCACAGATGCACAGAGGAGCGTTTAGCAGTGGGGGAAAACCGGGGGACCCGGAAAAACCCACGAGGTTGAACAGGTGACCCTCCTCATTGTCACGCACAGCCGGGGAATCGCAATCACGTCAGTTGACTTAAGTTGATCGAATCTATCGACGAAACAAAATATATAATTCAGTAATATTATCTACATTTCTGCGAAAGTACATTTTGGAATCATAATGTGTTCCTCAAAGACCGGTCACTATCGAGGTCATCTGTTGTCCTCGGTTATTTAATAACGGAATATTCAAATCGAGACGCTTGTACAGGATTAATATAATTCAATAATATAAAAGGAATATACAACCATATTATGAACCACCACTGATAACGTAGTAACTAGACTCTATTTGTGAGTCCCGAGGCGTGAGCTGTTATGGAAACCCTTTGAAAACAGCAACACAGTCTGGTTAACCTGTTATCGTCTTCAGAACCCCACCCAACCGGCCCAATTCAATAGAAAATTAATTCTGAAATTGTGAATCTAACCAGAATGCCTAACAATAGTATGGTATACTTGTCGTCCCGCCACTACACAAGACCTATTCGTTTTCAGCAATGTGGACCACAGTGGCATTGACGGGTTTAATCCTTATTTGTTTGATAGTAAACCCACATTTGGCTAGAACATAAGTCCGTATGACTATATGTATTGTTTATAGTAATCAATGTCATTGAGCCAAGGGGCGTGGTTTCGATTTCCCGCTTGTCCAAACTTGTGAGTTTTCTCCGGGTCCACCGGTTTCCTCTCAATCGAAGTATTTGAATAAAATGGAACCATGTTATGGTAATTCCGCAATGAATGAGTTTGTGTGGCGCGGGCTTAAACCACATTTCTCTGTCTCTGTTAAAAGTTATCACACCCCAGGCATTGCAATTTGTATTACATTAAGAACGGGCGTGATCTAATTTACTCTTTGACAATAACTAATAGATATATAATATGGTATTAACAACATTATTCGTCATACATTATACATGATTCTTCATGGTCTAATAATATGTATAGTGATACACGGTTAAAGCACAAAGCTCGTTTGTCATGCATGTGCACTATAGAGTTGGAATTTCTTGGGTTTGTTTTCTTACTATACGTCTTATGTGCACCTTTTTCAAGTTGTACAATTTCCTACATTCCGATCCCATGTCAAAATGTTAATATGGTAGAATTTCAACATTGTTTTCAAAAGAACAAAAAGTTCTGTGAAGTTGTCGATACCCGCCCATCATTTCAGAACTGGGCGGATATAACTGTATTCAAAATACCAGGAAAGGGCTATGAGGTCATTTTATCATGGTTCACCAGATATTTGCTTAATAGAATGACAGTTCCAGAATGTTGGTTCCAGACTGGTGTATCTAATAATAACACTATGCAAATGATAAATAAATATAAAATGTTATAATGATGGTTATCACTAAATTGAAAAACTTTTGGGGCATTATTTTGTAACCTTTGTTTGTTTTACTATGGCATACGTTCCGCCGGTTCAAAACAATCGGTAATATCTTCATTTGGGTACCCTGAAGAAAATGGATAACAAATCACTTTAAAATCAAACTATTGCCATTCTTCGAGAAGGTTCTTTGTTTGTTTATGTTTTATGGTAAATTATGGTTTCAAGTAGGAAATACCTGGAACTGTCAGAATAAGGCGATGGTTTCACTTATTTTACCCGTGAACACACCTGACTTGAACACTGCAGGAATACTTTGAATTCTACGCCCCACCCGAACTACTAGGCACCACTCATTCGGAGACCCTTCGTCCTCCAGCAAGGGGGCAACCACGCGGAGAAATCCCAATGGACATTCTCGGCCAACGAGGGGACAGAACGCCAAATGTTCTGGTAGTCAGCGCCTGCACTATTATTTACACCGCCTAACAAAAAATGATGCCAGGTGTGCATGGATATGATGGGTGTTCCCTGCTTCTCACGCAATAAACCTGTAACATGTTTCAACATCACTGAGTGACTAAATATATTGAGTTTAGTAGGTATAGTATAATATATCAACATGGAGGACGGAGTGTATAAATAATGTGTGAAATGGTATAAACAAACAAGATTTGGTATAATCGTGACGTTACAAAGGGCGTGGATCCGGATTTCATTATACTGTTTACCTATATATCTATTTATACCTATATTACCACGGAATAATGTTCCAGATCATTGTTTTGTAATATATTATATATGTAAATATATCTCGAGAATCCTCTCCTTTTATTTTAGGTTTTGTTTATTGATACAGCGATCGTCTTACGTGTATATTACGGTGAAGCGGTGGATTTACGTCATATTAGTAACGCTTATAACAAAATATCATCCATATTGTACATTACTTCTTTAATGTATACCACCCAGGAAATAATACACAGTGGATATTGAAAGACGTTTTGTATTTTAATTATCAATCTTATTAAAAGTAAACCGTTAAGATTACAAGTAAGCGATTCCTATATTCAAAGTAAGCCGTTCATATTCGAAGTTAGCCGTTTATATTTACAATTAAGCCTTTCCTATTAAAGGTAAACCATTACCATTATATGTATCTGCGATATCCCCTCGATAAATAAACTAAATCCTTACATATTAAATGTAAGCTTTATTAAAAAGTAAACCATTCCTAGTAAAATTAAACCGCCCCTACCTTTTTAAAGTAAACCATTCCATTACTATTAACAGCAAACCATGTATATTAAGAGTAAACCGTCCCAATTAAAAGTAAACCGTTCCAATTAAAAGTAAACCAGTTCTATTAAAAGTAACCCGTTCTTATTAAGAGCAAGCCTCATCAAAACGTAAACCGGTCTTATTAAAATGTAAAACATTCACATTCAAAGTAAGCGGTTCCTATTACCGTTTCTATTTAAAAGTAAACCTCTCGTATTAAATAGTAAACATTTCTTATTAAAAAGTAAACCTTTCTTATTAAAAAGTAAACATTTCTTTTTTAAAAGTAAATCTTTTTTTTTATTAAAAAGTAAATCTTTTTTATTAAAAAGTAAACCTTTCCTATTGAAAAGTAAACAATTACTATTGAAAAATAAACAATTCCTATTGAGAAGTAAACAATTCTTATCAAAAAGTAAACAATTCTTATCAAAAAGTAAACAATTCTTATTAAAAAGTAAAAAAAATCCTATTGAAAAGGAAACAGTTCCTATTGAAAAGTAAGCCTTATCAAAATGTTAACCATACCTACTTAAAAGTAAACCACACCTTATAAAAAGTAAACCACTCCTAATCAAAAGTAAATCATTTCTGTTTAAAAGTAGTCCCCACCCCCTCCCAATCAAAAAATAAGCCGTTTCTATCAAAAATACCCATTGAATAGTGAGGCACTGACCTTCTAATCCGTGTATGTTTTCTCATCAACAAAACAAAATGTTATTTGTTGAGGGAGGGAGAACACCCAGGGACACACATCAAATAGAGATATTTATCAGGGGAAAATTGATACAATATAAAGATATAAAGATCACAACCTCATCAAAGAGATGGAATCTTATACCTCGGTCATTTATTGATATCATAAATACAGACTGATAGGGGGAAAAGCACAATATGTTTTAAGTCAAATTGGCGAGGTTCCCATTAGTAGGTGAGAAGGATATTACCTCGTCAACTAGGTGCGTACGGTGTGGTCTATATTGGTCTATATTTACCTACGTAGTAATCGTAGTACTAAACCTGGCACCGAGGTGTTTAAAACATACCTTGTAACATATTGAATTCCTACCTACTGATCTATCTTTACCTTGCTCTAACGTGCGATTCCCACTATCACGATTCGTGCTACGATTGAAATCGTGATTTAAATCGGGGAGTAATCGTGTTGATGCTACCAGGGTTATCAAAGGCCATTTGTAGCAATTGTGTTGATCGTATGGAAACGTATCTGAATGTATCTTCACGTACCAGATCGTAGACCCAATAGGGACACTTATATCGTAAGACATGGCACGACAGTTTGAACCTTACATTAGGCAAGATTCGTTCCGAGGACATTTGTCATTATATATTTCATAAATGATGTCCACTTGTAGGAATTGCATTTTAAAACGATGATTCCAACACCCATTGTAAAATCCCTTTGAGGAGTCCGCATGTATGGCTGATTAACTTTTATATTGTTTCTATCAAATTTCCAGTTTGTAGATGATTTTCAAGTGCCAGAAGAGACATACTTCTGGTGCGACTTTCCACATGAAATGAATGTCCTACCTTTTTGTGAAAAAATAAATTAAACTTAAATAAATTTTGACTTTGGACTACTGCTGAGGTTACATATTATTATAATACTGGTTAAATAAGGAAATACTAAAATACTGATGAAGTTACTGTTACACGAACACTGGGGGGGGTTAAATGAAACACTGATGACGATACATGAGATATTGACGAAGTTGCATAAAACGTTACTTGAAATACGGATGACTTTACACGAAATACAGGTGCAGCATGAAGTACCGAGGACATGATAATATATATATTTTGTCGTTTAATTACTATCCTTTCTTTTTCAGACAATTGAGTGAAATTTAGGACATTATACACGAAGAAAAAGCCCCTGTTGATACTATCTGGGTGGTAAACAAGAACAGCAAACATGAAAGCCACCGACTGTCTTGCCTGTGCTTTATCAAGTAAGTAATATATTATATATTATTATTATATGGGATGATAGCCGCATCTGATCAGTTAAAACCCATGTCATCCACATCCAACTGATCTTGTTCGTTTATCACTCCAAGAATTTTTTAAAAACTTTATTCTTAAACATCTATCAGTTGTAGTTTTAAATCTAATGCCCGGTTCCAACTATCACGATTCACACTGCACTTGAAATCGCGGTGAACCTATCCGGTCTTATCATATATTGAGGTCAGTCGTAGCATTGTGGTTGGTCGTACACGTATCAGATCGTGGACTCAATAGGGACAATTCTGTCGTATCGCATCTCACAACCCGTTATGCCGCCGACCCTAGGGTAAGGGTTGGGTTAGGGTTAGGGTTAGGGTACCCTAACCCTATACAATAAGGGGTAAGGGTTGGGTTAGGGTTAGGGTTATGGTTAGCGTCTAGTATCTTATATGTTGCGAAAAATCGAGGTCCCATGTATACGTTGGCGTACACGTAAGAGAACCTAAGAAAGTTGGAAATGTCCCTCAAAGCACACATGCAAGTCCGACGTCATTTTTCAGATTGGCGCCAAAAAAAAGTAAGGCCTTAAACCCCATTTTATTCTGTATTGTTCTGTTCCTGGCACCAAACGGTGACCAAATGTGTTCTGAATTTATTGTAGCGCTTAGTTATACGTACATTTTCTATCCCATACAAAGATGGTAGCAGTTGTATAAAAGTCGTATCTTGGCTTTATCGAAACGAAATATACGAATTTTGCTCAAATTTGAATTACATAATCTCGTTCTTTTTCAGTAACATTCCTTATACTTCTTACAACATGCCAGGGCCAGCAATCACCTCGATTTATTACGAGACCAGCAGGTAGTTATTACGTCACAAAGAACAGACCCGCATCTATTGTCTGTGAAGCTGAAAATGTGGACAGTATTCGATTCTCATGCGCGAAAGAAATCGCTATCAATAAGTTACAAGTTGTAGGCCGTGTTCAACCCTCAGGAAAAGAATTAATCAAAGGTACCTTGGAAGTGACCAAGGCCGATATTCGGGGATACGATACAAGGAATCCCTTCTGGTGTGAATGTATAGGGGATGTGTCGTCAGGAAGACCCATCAGAACCAGACGAACAGAAATCAGTACAGCATGTAAGTTCATATCTTGGTTGAGTGGCATTTAGCAATTGACAAATAAACTCAGAAACATATCATGGAACACAATTAATATTATGTTCTTGTATTAATTATACATTAACACATCACGTTTTGTTTTTTCATCACTGCAGCATCAGGATCAATAACAATGCAAAATGCCCAACATTTTTCTTTAATTAGTCTCTGGTAGGAACATGCTTAACATACGCTGCCTGTCTACTTAGCTCCGCTTGAGAACAGACCCCAAGCTAATTGCCTGACATTTTAAGTTCAAAAACGATTTAAGTCCAAAATATTTTAAAGTATAATTCGAGAATTTTGGGAAGTATATTTTCTGCTTCCACTTAATAAATTTGTATGTGTATGACAGAGTAGGAACGCATTACCAAACATTGCGCTAATTGTTGGATATGGCCGTCATTTAGGACAGAGATCTATCCTCATAGTAGATAGTTCTCTGTGTGCAGAACGTGGGAAGAGAAGGAAATGTGTCTAGTTCTTTAGCTGGTACGGAACAAAAGATTAGCTTGTACCACAGAAAGGACACGCGGCCAATTCCAGACATTGGCTTTTAGATTTCTGACATGGAAAATATATAATTTATAATTTCTTACTTAGATTTTAATAACTAACTACACTATTTCTTTTTTGTGGGGTCATAGTTTTGAAAAAAGAATTTGCAGAAGAACCAAGAAGTAAATCTGCACCACTAGGTAGTAAAGTAGAATTGGTGTGCTCACCCCCAGCAGGACAACCAGCACCAACAGTAAGTCTTAATTCCTTCAAATCAAAGAGATGTCTTAAAATTCACCGAGGACCTGTGGAAGATTTACAAGGTTAGACAGGGGACCTTACTCATTGTCACGTACAGACTAGGAATCGAGGGCTTAAAACTCACTCTACACACATTACTCCATTTCGGAGGACCCGGAGAAAATCTAGGAGATTGGGAAGAAGACCCTAATCCTTGCCACGTACAAATTAGGAATCGAAACCATGTCACTCAACTCTATTTGATAAACGACATTTGGATCTAAAGCCCACGCGGTAGTTAATTAGGCTACCCAACCACCTCTGTCCTCTGATAATTTGGAAACTCGTTCTGACGTGTATTTTAATTGAGTGAGAATACAGTGACAATGAATTAAGGATAAATTCCAATCCATCGCATAATACATATTATCTCTAAAAATAGTCACGTTTGTTTGTCTCTAAATTATGTTTATAGTCGTCTAGTTCTATTCCTAAACCATTCAATTTACAGTAACTTGTATCAAAAGCCAACGTATACTCCGCCATCTTGGTAGAAATGTTGTTAATGGGAGATAACTACAGCAATGTAAATATCCCACAGGATGAACGTCGGTAGACCATTGCAGATGTAAATCAAAATGTTATGTCTGTTTACAAAATTCATTTTGCGACTAAAATTCATTAAACTTTCACGATTAATCAATTAATCAAAATTTATTCTTGCACACTATCGGAATTGGAATGGTTTGGACAACGAAGCTGGATTCAAATTTGGTATCGAAATACCGCTCAAAGAGATACAGGGGTTTATCCCATCGTCTTTTTCTAGGGGGCGTGTAAAAGATACCGACAAACCGCCTCCAATCTTAATAAATGTCATTGCAGATTTCGTGGTTAAAAGACGGACGAAAGGTCCACGCCAATGATAAAAATTTTGAAGTGGACAGCCGAGGTTTACTGATCATAAAGAAATTAAGACGAAAAGATGTTGGTCAATACTCCTGCCTTGCTAGAAACTCTGCTGCTAAAAGAACTAGCGCTCCTGCGCAATTATCCATTGGCGGTAGGTATTATCTTATTGTTGTATTGTTGAGTGGACGTTAAACCCCATTTCTCTCTCTCTCTCTCTTATTGTTGTATAGATATGACAAGCTTGTCACAATATGTCAAAAATTTCATATTGTTGTAAAAATATAACAAGATTTTTACAATATGTCAAAGAGGCCATGTTAAATTTACAGTTAGTTCATTCGTCGAGGTTTGCGTGCTCTTTCACGTGTGGTGAAACCGCTGTCAAATGAAACTTGTCTGAAAAGAGGCAACTTCGATTAGCTTTAGTTTCATCCCATGTAATCTATCAATGGTATCTGCTAGGAAGCAGAAGCGCCACTTTATGACCAAAAAAGGTTTTAGAATTTGGATATCTCATGTCGCATTTTTGGAAAACACTAAAGAAAAACACCAAAGAACCAAACAGCATATCACTTTACACATTTATTCCGTTCACAGGAATGACAATCATACCATTTAGCTTAACAAACTTTCTTCTTAGTTCGTAGGGAATTAACTGGACTTGGACTATACATGTCCTCTTTCTTATTAGATTCTACTGAGGAAGATCGACTTGAAGCTTCTGATGCTCCTTTAGAAGATGGCCCAATCTATGAAAAATCACCCGATTCTTTATATTACGTCACTACTGATGAACCTGTTGACATCACGTGTCGGGTGAATGGAGCCAAGATTTTGACTGTCAGGTATGGACATATTAACCATTTTAAAAACGAAAGCAAGGCCACAAAACCAATAAGGATTATAAATATTTAGCAACCGTTACTAACTTAATGAGAACTGTTTCAGATGGAAAGTAATTCCAACTGCCAAGGAGTCTTTTACGTGTACGCCAATGTGTTTTGTTCCTTCCGAACAACTAGACAGCTCTCATCGCATGCCCCCCCCCGTCCTGGACTTTCGAACTCATGAAGTAGCGTCTTACTCACTTAGACACCGCCCCCCCCCTTACCTCACCCATGGCTATATACCATGCATTATGCTATGGGGGAATTTCTAATGCTCTTATTTCGAATTGCAACCAGTGTCAATAGTTATGTTATGTACACGCCAATGTGTACACAGGAGACTGTTCATTACCCTCCGAACAACTAGACACTGTTCTTTTACAGCTCCACCTTGTGGGTTTTCACCAGTCATTCGGTTTCTTCCCTACGCACAAGCGAATTATTGAACCATGTATTAGTCCCAAACTGACCTAGTATGTGTCAAGTGGAAGTTAAACCCCAACTACCCCCCCCCTCTCTCTCTCTCATAGTTTATTGCCAGAGAAACATTATAGAAACTTGGCTCAGCGATAAGCAGTTATCGTATTTAAGTACGATCTTTACTAAATACCTCTATATTGTAGATGTAACAATCGTCGACTGGGTGACGAAGATCAAAGAAAACAGGAATTCCCCAACCCTCAGGGAGGTACCATCTATGAAACAACGTTCGCTGTCAAAGAAGAAGATATCAGACGCTTTGGTATTGATGGTAGCTACTCATGTAATTGTATATCTTGGTATACTGAACCAGGTGTTCAGGGTTGGAAGAACAAAGCATCATCAAAGGGTTATATTGAAGTCGCTTGTAAGTATACCACCCTACTTAAACCCCATATTATATCACCGTTTGGAAATAAATACACGATCGTACCCAAATGATTTTGCTGAACTGTTAAAGCATGAATGGATTGATGACGTGCATAATGGTAAATTAATGTCATATATGGTATGTTAGGTAAAAACTGTATTATCACAATAATATATGTTACGTTTGTCAAGATGGTGAAAAACGATATCGATACTGTATCATCACTATGTAGTTAATGCTGACGGTAGAAACGGTATCATCACTATGAAGTTAATGGTGATGGAAAAAATTGTACACCCATCTGCAGTTAATATGTTACCTTTGTCATGAAAGTTAAAAACGCCACACCTCTCCGCAGTTAATCTCGATGGTAAAACGGTGGTACATCCATCTGTAGTTACTCTTGATGGTAAAACGGCGGTACACCCATCTGCAGTTACTCTTGATGGTAAAACGGTGCTACACCCATCTGCAGTTACTCTTGATGGTTAAACGGCGGTACACCCATCTGCAGTTACTCTTGATGGCAAAACGGTGGTCTACCCATCCGTAGTTACTCTTGATGGTAAATTCGGTCCAACCCTCTGCAGTTACCCTTGATGGTAAAATAGGTACACCCCTCTGTAGTTAATCGTGATGGTAAAATCGGTACACCCCTCTGTAGTTAATCGCCATGGTAAAATAGGTAAACACTTCTGAAGTTAACCGTGATGGTAAAATCGGTACACCCCTCTGCAGATAACCGTGATGGAAAAATCGGTACACCCCTCTGTAGTTAATCGTGATGGAAAAATCCGTACACCCCTCTGTAATCGCCATGGTAAAATAGGTACACCCTTCTGAAGTTAACCGTGATGGTAAAATCGGTACACCCCTCTGTAGTTAATCGTGATGGTAAAATCGGTACACCTCCCCTGCAGTTAATCGTGATGGTAAAAGCTGTAACGCTCATAAATACGCCAAGTTGCATACATACTAATGTGGTTTACTATTTGATCTTTTAGTCCTTGGTGAACAATTTGTTGCTCAACCCGAAAGTCAAGTTGTAGGTACTGATGGTTCTGTTACCATGGCATGTGGTGCACCAAAATCAAAGCCACCAGCAGAAGTAAGTAATGGCTAGAAAACTTATGTCATCACCCGTTCATTAATATGGTTGTGACGTTGAATATTTAACTGAGAAACCAGATAATTGTTTTTTTTGTTTCCGCAGCTGGTTAAAAACCCAAAGGGTTGCAAATATTGTACCCCCATGAGGCAAAACTTAACCTTTACTTTCCCCATGTCTCTGTCGAAATGTCTTTGTCTTTTGGGCCAGGTACTGGTCCCCCAGCGCTACTCATCTGCTTGTTCTTCTCGTTGACACTCTTCGAAACATCATAATGCTCTGTCAATTGATAAGAAACTTGGCATGGGGGTTTCTTTGACAATATTTGTATATCGATTAATGTACACGATCACTAATATGACGTCACACTCGGGTACTGATTCATAGTATGCCCGCGGTACATATACTCTGAGGGGTCACGGTGGCTAAGTGGGTTAGACGATGGGTCGCTATACCTGGAGGTCGGGTGCTCGATCCCTGCATTGACCAAGAAAGTTCATCCAGATTTTCCAGCGCGGTTTCCCCTTATGAGTGGCTAAGTGGGCTAGACAATCGGTCGGGTGTTTTATCCCTGCAATGACCGAGAAAGTTCATCAAGATTTCCCAGCGCGGTTCCCCCTCATGAGTGATTAAGTGGGTTAGACGATGGGTCGCTATACCTGGAGGTCGGGTGTTCGATCCCTGCATTGACCAAGAAAGTTCATCCAGATTTTCCAGCGTGGTTCCCCCTTATGAATGATGCCGCTTTCCGGGCAACATTTCCTCATAGCACACTGTATGGCGTTTACCCGTCTTCATTAGCCGAGGTCGGATCAGATCAGTAGGACGTTAACCCCCTTTTCATTTCATTACAGTTCTTTTTTGTTGTCTTTGTAGATCAGATCAGAACAATAGGACGTCAAACTTTATCTCATTTCATAACATTTCATTATTGTGTTTGTAGATTAGATGGTATTTTAACGGTGAGGAAGTTGATACTAGAAGTGGTTATTATGTAATAGATGAGGATGGTAGTCTCACCATTGAATCAGCATCACTAGGTAATGCTGGTGATTACCAGTGCTCGGCTTCCAATGTAGCTGGTGTTAGATACAGTGGAAACGCTAGACTTACAGTTGAAGGTAAGTTGATACAAGCTTTAAGCTATTTGTTCGCCGTATTATGAATCCAACACCACCTAACTATAACGGACATATTGATGTGGGGAAACTGGAGTGCTCGGATGGAAACTCCGAGGTTGGGCTAACGACCCTATTCACTGTCATGTACAAGTAGGGGATTCAATGACAAACCTTATGATTTAACGCGGATGCGTTAATCCATTTCGTCCAGCCAATCTCTTCGATTACTTGAATAATGACAAGTATACTATTGATAGTTCGAATGGGCCTTATACTGATCGATTTACATGATGATGCCAATCTGTCTTCGTTGAAACCGTAGTCTTATATATAAAGCGCCATCAGTGGTAAGATATAACGGACGTTATGCAAGTTTAAGTTAAAACTAGTAAAATTGGATACTAATTCACCAGGCAACTTTTATCCCCAAGTGGTCACATTGAAATAATATAGAACTATTGTGTGACTAAAATTTAGTAAATATGATCTTGATCCACCAAGTAACCTGTTTCTTTGACTTCAGTACCAAGAGTTCACTTTGAATGAATACCAAGCATTAAGTTATCCTTTTGACATTTCAGATGGTTTTGTTAATCCAAGAGTCGAAGTTACCCGACCACCTCCAACTAGACCTGTTGCTAGACCAGAACCAACAACTCCCGCAAGAGCTGCCGGGGAAGCTTACTTCAGCACTCCTCTAGAACCTGTATATTATATGGCTGAAGGCAGGGATGCGTCAACGTCCATTACTTGTGGTGTTAAAAACGCTGATATGGTAACCATTAGATGTAACGGACGTCGTTATGACCCAAAAGAAATTAATACTGAACAGACGTTCAACAGAGCTGTAGGAAAATTTGATATTGACGCAACCATTACTGTAAGTTTGATTATTACAATCAATGCCAGGGTTACCTATAGTCCTGGTTCTCGAAACTAAAGATAAAATCTCAAATTTAGTAGATACTTCCATTGTGATTGGCTAAGAACTAAAATCAATCTAATATTTTCCAACCAACTAACTAAAATTTGGATTTTATCTTACCCCCAGGACCTCAAGAAAACATAAAGGTTAGATTGTTCATACATGTACATGGTTTTATTTTATTGACCAGTCTCTAGAATGCTATCACATTTTTTGTTTAAGGTTACCGCTGATGATCTGAAGAGTGGAGAATATGCCTGTATCTGTACCATGTGGTATACTGTTAGTGGTAATTGGGAGAGAGAAGAAAGTCCTGAAGCAAAAGTAGAGAGAGCTTGTAAGTCAAATAACATCTACTTGGCTAAACTTGTTTGATTCCCTTTCCTTTTCCGTCAGTCCTCGATGAAATATATTGACCTCTCTTAGTTGAGAATATTGACATTGATATCAAATTTGTACCTGCTGTCACAAAAATAAATGAATTGGTTGAGATAAGACGAGTAATTTAGAGATGCTGGTCTTGTTGTTTTCATGTATCCAACATAGGTTGATACCAGTACCCTTACTTACTGATAGAAATATAGAATCCCAAAACATTGTCCTTTGAATTATAATTTGTTGGGATAGAACTTGCATGTTTATGTTTACTTTGAAAATCTTTCAGTCATTGAAGACGAATTTGCCATGGAACCAGTGGATACACAGGCTCAAATGGGAGTACCAGCAGAACTTATGTGCACACCACCATTCGGAGGTCCTGAACCTGAGGTAGTTTTCTTGTATTTGTTTTGGTGGAGAACATTGCTAGGCGATTCTTCTCATCTGTTTTATTCTAACTATCAGACGATATGTAGCATTATGTCAATGATATACACAGGACCGAGACGATTCCATACCAGATCCTAAGCCTATAACGAGAAACAGGGTTGGATAAACTCGTAACATTTACTCAGCGAAGACCCTCGGACCTTCTGGCTATTCAACTACTAGGTCGCTGACTTTCTTTCTTGGTGCGGGGGATGTCGATTCGGCCTTGGTTTCACCTCGTGAGTAATACAGAACTGGAAATGGAAAACCCCATAAACGTTCTTGGCCAAAACCAGGAGGGGGGGGGGCTACCATTTTTTTCTACAGAGCTAGCGTCTTACTCTTTGTGCCCTCATGTCTCCCTTCAAGCATAAAATCATTGCCGTTCTTCTGTTACAGGTATCCTGGATGAAGGATGGTGTGAGGGTTGATGTATCTCGTGATAGGAATATAGAGATCAGTATAACCGGAAGTCTAATTATTAATGATATGAGACAGCGATATGTTGGTCGATATGTCTGTGTTGCTACAAACACGGCTGGTACTAGACAAACTCCACCTGCTTCTTTGACAGCATCCGGTAAGATATGTTATTCGTATTCTGTCTGGGTACTTTTCGTGACATTATGTTTTGATATTGGAGCGTTATTGTTTTGATTTTTAATTTAGGATATTGGGATTTCTTTTTAGCCAAGACTTATAGAAATACTTTTCCAAAAGCACATCATTATTGTGCTGATAATGTTTATAAGGACTGTTAGCAAATCCTCTAATAAATACACAGGTAGCAGTAGATAGGTTCTTCTTGACGTGAGAAGCACTTTATTGCGGTTTAGCTGGTGATTTTAAAATTCAAATCAAGTACTATTTTGCCGAAGATTGTAAAATAGTCTTGTTTTTCAGCTGCTGTCGTCACGGAACCCATAACTGAATCGATCTTAGTTGATGGTGCCTCTACTGCTGAACCAGAATACTATACACCATCTGAAGTCGAACCATCTAGTGAACCTGAGACGGAAATTGGACACACTGTCCACCCAATGTTCACCGAACAACCAAAGAGCATGTACTACATAGTCAGGGGTCAGTCCATCTCCATTACCTGTGCTGCTAAAAACGTAGACAGAATCTCATTTAGATGCAGCGGATTCACCGTTCCGGATTATCGTTATGAAAACAATGCTATTGAATCAGGAGATGTTATTAGTGTATCCTTGGATTTAAACAGAGAAGATGCTGAAGGATTTACTGATGATAACACTTGCGTGTGTGATGGCCATTACTTTCCTTCTGGAGCTGCAGCCGAAGAAGTTATTTCTAGTAACCCTGGATACATTAATTTAGCATGTAAGCATCCGTTTTTTATAGTCTGTTTGCTGTCATCCCTCTCTGGGTACCGATAATTACTTAAATAGATGTACTTATTGCCCTTGTTTAAATTTTATGTATATTATTTATGTCAGTGAGACAAAGCAACCTATTGATTTCGGACAATTACTAACAATGAAGTTGAACAATGAAGCTAAACTTTTATCCCTGGCGCGACTTTATGTCGAGTCTGGACAACTTGGTCACTCTAGCCTTGCGTTTCAGTGACTGTCAACCTATAGAATTGATGTCACCCCTGAATAATAAATTTATATACATCTAAAACATAAATTTGAAATCATGTTAGTAATTGGTTAAATTTCAGACCTAAAGAGACGATTCCAGAAGAACCCAGAAAACACAAAAAGCATGGCTGGTGTAATGGCAGCCTTATCGTGTACCCCACCAGAATCCGTCCCAGCTGCCAAGGTAAGTACTGGGCAATTTACATCTTCGTGTGGCGCCTTTTCATTAAAATCCATATTTCTTTTATGTACAGAGAGAGCGAGAAATGGGGTTAAACGTCCACTCAACACAACTAGGTAGTTTCGGGACTAACATATGGTCTAATATTATTTCAATATATCGCTTGCGCGTAGGGGTCTTTAGTAGTGGGAGGAAACCGGAGTGTCCGGAGGAAACCCACGAGGTCGAGAAGGCGCCCCTATCTCCATGCCACATACGCTCACACCACCTTTATGTACAACATTCAATATTCTTAATAAAGACCACATTGTTCACAGGTGTAATTTTAATATGTTGTCTTCAGAAATTCATTTGTTGATTGATTTGAGTAAATTTTGGAGCGAGATAGAATTGAATATGGAAGCTTTATGATACTTCAGGTTTATTGGACATTTAATGGAGTTCGAATTGACATAGATGCTACTGCCAATATTATGTCGCCAAGCGACAACTCTTTGGTGTTGATAAACCCAACCAGGGAGAACACTGGTGATTATGCTTGTGTTGCTGAAAATGTTGCTGGTCGAAGAGTTAGTAATACTGCTACATTAACTGTGGAAGAAGCTACTGGTGAAGGTGGAGGTGAGTCGTCTAAACTCGAATACAAGTCGTTACAAATCTCAACACATACTATGTAGCTTATTTAGACATTTATAAGTTTTTTTTAAATTCCCGGACGAAACGACACCGAAGAGACTTGGGCTCAAACGGTCCAGTTGTTAATAGATAAGATTTGATTCTCGGTAAAATATATAAGAAAATTGTGATTTTGCCACACTTTACGTGGGTACAAAATACCTCAAAATATATAATATATACATACCAGAATATGTAGTATTTTGATGATAAACAACACGGAGATCTCCGGATGGTTTTCATGATGTTACAGCTTAGATTGCTTCAACATTGATGTGACCTACCTCTGAATGAATAGCTCAAAGCATATTTCAACCTAAGAAAATGCACATTATATGTGTTCCCCGGTCGCTAAATGCCACTAAAAGATTAGATTACATAATATGTTGTTGGGATTTGCGACCTTTGTTTTAAGTTTGCATGGTATTTTCATACTGTTAATGTTAAACTACTTGTTTGAATGATTACTTTAACTTTCCACCTAAAGGCTCATATGAAATCCCCTGCCTCGGTTACACCAACTCGCGGAAGTAATATAATAACCGTTCTATCCAAAAGGAGATTTGAAATTAGAAGAACATCTAATTAGGTTTTTTTGTGGTGTTGATTGAATTTCTTCTTTCGTTTTCTTCCCGATATCATTATACACATGTATATATAGAACTATTTATAGAATTATACGTACATATATAATATATATATCTATTTATACATAGACTCTTACTTATAATAGAACTCTCTTGTTGTGCTGTTATAGTGTGGATAGATCTCCTTTTGTGCAGCAAGTGTTACGTCTTCTCTTTAGCACTCTTTAGCGTTGCGATTAATCACATGGCGCTGCACTGCGCATATTCAAATTGAATTTAGACACAGCTATCCATTTAAAGAGACCCTATTAATAGAGAGTGAACTAAATTTGTTTTAGCATTTTCTATGTTTTTTTGTACAGTTTTTTGTTGTTTGTTGATAAAGCAAGGTGATAATGACTGACGTTGAGGTATTGGTTATAAATTTATATGAATTTAACTTGGAGTTACTGACTGTTTGGATTCTGGGTTTCTAAAGGTGGACTACACTTACTACTTTGACTACTGATAGTGGACTGTGGATCAATTTTAAATAAACTGAATAGCCATGTTTAGATTCCAAAGATCGAAAGTTCTGTGTTAGATCAGTTCTACATGTGGTATGAGAACGCAGGGCCTAATGCGACTGGAAAAAAGCAAGTGATTGGCATCCACAGACGGCTTTCATATTCATTCCGATCTATTACCGATTGTTTAACAGCTGTAAGCTAGGGTTAGGGTTAGAGTGAGTATCCATATAGCATTCGCCGATAGATGATGGATGGCTAACGTTGCTTACGA
This sequence comes from Patella pellucida, assembly GCA_917208275.1. Lineage (NCBI taxonomy): Eukaryota > Metazoa > Mollusca > Gastropoda > Patellidae > Patella > Patella pellucida. The sequence goes on from OU795041.1 coordinate 61,778,268, forward strand.
TCGACAGGTCATGGATCCAAACTGCTTCAACAGCAGACCTGTCCATGGTCACTTTCGCTTAGTGTTTAAAGGTTTAGTGCAGAGCCACCGTAATAAAAGACAATTTATATACACGGGACGGAAATGATACATTGTCTTGAAACATTGACTAAAAATGTCGTCACAATTTTAAGATGGCTGCTATGACGTCTTACTCAGTTCCTGGTCCAAAACACTGTATTAAAACTCAGACTAAACCGTTTATCACCTTGTTTTGTTATGTGTTGTTTTTTTTTCAATGTGCAGTAGTTGGCCTAAGCACTGTACTTATCACCACTCTTACCAACAAAACTCATAATGTTAATGTCAAAAAAAAAGAAGAAACTTTTTTGTATATTTTGTTAAAAAAAAACAAACACATTTAGACCTTTTTTTTTCTCTCCCTTAACACTGTCTTTATATCTTGATCCTTGAACAGTAGTCGTTGTCCCGGAAGTAGTTCCAACATACCCAGAAACAACAAGTGAACCCGAAGTTGAAGTGGAGGCAGAAGCTGCTGTTACAGCAGAACCGGAACCAGAATCTGAGTCTGAACCGGAACCGACACCCGAATCGGAACCGGAGAAGGAGCCATATGAGACAACTGACGGCAGCGTCACACACGCAGTAGATTATACCACCCCGTTACCAGAAATAGTAGAAGAATATTTGACAACAGAGAAAATAATGGGCAATGAGATTGGAGTGGTACCAGAAACTGGAGTAGCCATGGAATCAGGTAGTTCATCCAATCCAGCTTCATCGCCTCGTCGTCAACTTAATAGTTCAATCCATTTATATTTCTCATTTATATCAAATAAACTCAACAATTTATTTATAGAAAATCTTTTATTAAAAGTGTAAATTTTAGATCATTTGTGTGTAAAAGTAATGTAATTTAAGAATCATCTTTAAGGTATATTATGTGTCGTACGTATTAAACACACCCATTCCCTGCTGTGTCAAAGTGAAACACGTTAGATATGCATTGTCCAGGTATACATATTGTGATCACCTTAAATTTGCTCTTTGGGTTTAATTGTGAATGAAAAGGATGATATTTTAGTTGATAAATTAATAGAACAAGAATCAAGGGACACAATCCGTATACCTTGGCTAAAATAAAGAGCGCCCGACACGCAGCTCCTGCTTTCAGCTCCGCTTCTTTATTGTCTTTGTTTTTTTTGGTTTATTTATACATTATGTTGTCTTTTTTTTTTTTACCTCTGTTTAATTTTATTTTTTAATTTTTGTTTTATTAAAACATACTTATTTAGAATGGTGTCATAATTTCTTATAGTGCATGGATTTAAGTCTTCTATTTTTACTTATGTTGCATACATCATCGCATGTGCATGGTTAATTTGTATCTCAGACCACACTATTATTATTTTTTTTTACATCTAAGACTCTGAAAATATTAAAAAGTTAATAAATAAGGAATAATTTACAGAAACTTAATTAATAAACAAACATATATTAAGCTTATAATTAAACATATTAACTGAATTTATGCCAAAGAAACCATTTATATCCTGTTTTCGTGAATTGGTTTATTTTAGTATTTAAAAAATATATGGTATATATAAATACAAAATATATGTCGATATGTTCGATTTCTAAAAATTTTAATTTACCCCTACAAGTCTTTAGACAAATTGACAAATTTTTCGTATCATTATAATCAGACAAAAAAAGGGGGGGGGGGGGACAACAAAATTATACTCATGTTTTCGTGAAACTATTGATTTTCGTTTTTTTTAAAAATATATTGTATTTGGTAATCGTTATTTATTGAAATATTCAAAATATATGTCGACATTTTGAATCGATATATTCTATTTCTAAAAAAACCCTAAATTACCCCTACAAGTCTTTAGACAAATTGGCTAATTTTTCGTATCATTATACCCAGACAAAAGGGGGTGACAAAAACTTTATACTCATCTTTTCGATATAATTTTATTTTTATTTTTTTAAAAAATACTGTTTTTGGTAATCGTTATTAATCATAATACTCATTAATTTCTGTCGACATTTAAAACCCTATTTGTTTTATCTTTACCAGTCTTTCGACACGTTAGCTAATTTTAGGCATCATTGAAATACTAAAGAGAAGTGTTATAATTATAAATCAATCTGAAATGTTCGGATATGGGATTAATGGAGTAAATTTCAAATCTAGATCATTGTACACCGCTTGCCTTTCTGTTGTACTGTAGCTTTATATCGATAGAGCTCTCATGGCACATACGTCCTAAAAGCTTTCTTTGTCTTTAATTGGTTGTTATACATTGTGTTCTATGTGCACTCTCTTCTTTTCGTATTGCCCTTTTCTGACCAAAATATTCAATTCAAAAACTCTCAAAACACCAATAATAATAGAAAATGCACATGCATTCATTTATCTTTTCTTTAATTTTCTGTTAAGCATTACTATCAGATCATTCGTTATTAACCGCTTCTTGTAAATGAAGATTTTCTCATTAATTAACGGTATAGTTTCATTTCCTTTGTAAACTGCACTTTTTAAAACATTCGCTTCGTGACACCCCGATTAACCACTAACAAACCACTTTCAGTTTGTAACAATCGAATTAAGAAAAGAAATAATTTTTACTCCCATTTTCTAGAAAATACAACCATGTCAAAAATGGACGTAGAAGATTCGGTCGATTTGACAACTGACGAATCAGTTGTCGTTAGTGAAGTTGCGGTTACATCTGAACCCCTAGAAATTTTACCCATGACAACCGAAACCATGGAAATCGACGCCATGGTAACCGAAACCATGGATACTGATGACATGACAACAGAATCCGTGGCAATAGACAACAAAGTAGATCATGTGGTAACGTCTGATAAAAAAGGAAATAGGGGGAAAAAACGTAAAAATAAACGTAAGTGTGATAAACAGTCAAAATCCAAACAAACACTTAATTTACTTCGATCATCATAAAATTCCTATTATTCTTTACTGCCTAACATCCCTTTAATATAGTAAGACAAATTCTATAGAAAATATCAGAAGTATATACCAATAATTAGCAAAGCAAATAGGTATGCCAGTGATGTTTCCCTGTTTAGATATATATACATATATTCAGTTTACATCCACTTATTATATATATTATATATATATATATATGTACATTATATAGTTATTATCATTATGCATCGTAAAGTAAGTTAAACATAGATGCATGCTATTTGCATATAATGGCTTAGAGTTATATTAAGATATTAAAGTCCGATATTTTTTTATTTAGCAAATATCTATAACAGTATTATCTTAAGCTAAATGAATTATCTTGTAGAGATTTTTTTTGTCAGTTTTTGTGTATTTTACTAATGATCGTATCTAACGATATATCTTTGGTATTTTTGTAGAGAGGGCAATGTGTCAGGAAAAAATGTCACGTTGTGGAGGTTATATGCAAACAGCCGAAGATAACAGAGACAAAGTTGCTAAATGCATGTAAGTTATACTATTTTCACTGTGGGGCATATTTTATAACCTGGACACCGTTGCTGAATGCTTGTAACAGTAAATGCAAGAGGACCGCACCACACGCAAAACATAAATTGACAAGATAAACCTGTGGACAAGACAGAAAATAGCCATTGCAAAAAATATCCAAATATCAAATCAAATGAATGGATCCGGAGGCCAGCCGTAATTAGTGTCCACTGCGCTGTTCAGTCCTGTAATACCATTCTCTCCATTGGGCATATTTTATAACATAATGTTGCGCAATCGATACCTTGGTGAATTGTTATATCGCTTGTGTTAATACGTTAAATATCCCTGTCCCTGTCTCTGTCTTTCTCTCATCCCTAAAACCCACCAACATAATAAAAAGACATTAAAACTTTTTAAACAACAGAATACCAGCAGAAACAGTACCTAGGAGTACTAGTGGCCGTACAGGATCATAATCTTGTTTGGTGCGCAGAGTTTAAATAAATTGTATGTTTTATTGCAGAGCTATCCAGGAATATTCAAATTGTGTTAATAGAATTATTGTCGAATGCCGAGGTACAATGTCCGATGAACTACTAGACACTATTGAACACACACGAACTAGTTTAATGGATGAATGTAGAGGTAAGTTTCTCGTGTTTTGATACAATGTAGATTTGCATTATGTTAGCGATAAAGCTGTCTATTGTGTTTCGTTTTCTGGCTTAAATACTATATAATGTTTTTATTTAATTATTTATTAACAATGGCCCCGATTTTAAGGAGATTAGAACGACGCGGCCATTTAAGAGTTTAACTAACAATGAAATAGATGTTCGATGAGCAGATTAACATGTAGCGTTGCTACAAAAAAATTTGTCTAAAATTTCAAACACTCATAATTTTACACATAATACAGTAATTTAACTGAAATTTCCAATGCATTGATTTTTCGTCATCCAGTTTTGAACTATTACACCCTTATTCGAATTTCTCAGACCATTTAAGGGTTCTTTTACGTGCACACCAATGGGCAGACGAGTTGATCTCAGTTCTTTAAACATAACTTGCTAGCCCCATAGGCGCCACCCCAAGTAAGAGAGCCTGAAATGTCTGGGGGATGACCTCAGCACCATGAACGCTTCGCTCCGGAATGGGCCCAACGCCCTAGTGTCTATTTCAGTCCCTAAGGCTATCCAGCTGTGCTTACAAATCCGTTTATTCGCATACAATATACCATAAAATATATAACATGTGTTTATTTGATTGTTCATTTTTGAATGTTTACACTTATGCTTAATATATATTTTTGTAATTGCATAATTAATTTACAATTATCTGACATGTACTATATTTTATAGTTTCAGAAACCGAGATTATTGTCGACAATAATCTAAAACCATATGCAGCCTGTACCCAATTACAAATGTGCACAAAGGACTTTACTGATAACTATTCACCTACGCTCAATGATGCCAATTCAGCCTGCAAGTATGTTACATTTATGTACAAATATGTAACAAACGTAATTTAACGGGGTTTAAGGAGGTTGTGGGGCGGATTGCCGAATGGCTATCGCGTGCGGGTTGTATCATAAGGTCTGCCATTGGGTCAACCGGCGTGGTATGGATTCTACGGCTGTACGTGACAAGGAGTGGGGTCGCTGGCGATTCTCGTGGGTTTTCTCCGGGTCTTCCGGTTCCCTTCCATTGCTATAGATTCCTGCGCACAAGCGAATTATTGAAATAAAGCTGAACCATATTTAAGTCCCGAAATGACCCAGTTTGTGTAGAGTGGACGTTAAACCCCATTTCTCTCCCTGAAAGTGATTAAGGTTGATCCGTACCTGTATTAGGTTAAGTGAAACCGTCAGCAATTCCACTGATGCCCCCCTCCCTTGCACCAAAGCCAAGGCTGATATGAAAGGATTCCATTGTTCTTAAAGCTCTAGAGTCTGCCAAGCCTGTAGGTAACTGGCACTGTTACCAACTACTTTTGTATCCAATGATAATAACTGCCATACCAGATCTAAAATAGTATTTGTCAATATACCCCGGAGATGGGGAAGACCATTGAACACAAAAATAAAATAAAGTACACTGTAATATTTATGCGTGGTTATTTGCCAAGCAAAAACAGGGGAAGTTTTTTTGTCCATTCCATAGCACTATTAGAGCCATCAGAATCAAGGAAATTTCAGATTTGTGCTATAATATGATGTGTATATATTACAGTGTGCTAACCAATATGTTACGATGTGGAGATGGTGCTTTAAGTATATGTAATATACCCAACTATGTAGAAGGCACAGAAACAACACTGGCTACCGTTGGTGAATGGTACTCAGATTATTGTACAAATAGTAAGTATTACTTTAAAGGAGCTGGATCTCTATTCTTTTGGTCCTAAAATGGACGATATTAATGTAATAGGAGTCTATAAAAACTGATTAAACATCCATGTTTGAAATCTTTTATACGCAAACAGTCCAATTTGAATAGAAGTCGCTCGCGACTGGCTAGTCCAGTACGGTTTGACATCTTAGTTACCCACTGAAGTTTAGTCTAGTTCATCAAGGCAGCTCATGACAAATCGCGCTCGAGGGCACGGAACGTACTTTTCACCTCGTTTCAATATTGGATATAAAGCGCCCATATTTTGAATATAAAATAACAACATCACTATTGATTGGAATAGACCAATAATTTGTGTTGGCAATGTCGAAGACTCTGGACAATTTTGAGTTAGAGTTTTGGGCTCTTTAAAGATGCACTATGACTATGGAAAAGCCAAAGCTGCTTATTGGTGTATACATAAAACAACCCTTTTCAGAGTAGGCGAAACATCACTGTCCACTGGGCAAACTGTCCATTATAGCACTATACATGGCGTGTGTCTGTCTCCTTTGGCCCTGTTGGTGAAATAAAATATATTTAACCCCATTTTATTTCTATATTTGTAGTTATTATGGAAAGACCAACATTTGTAGCTTGTGAAAGTTTACGTGCCTGTAACTCGCCATTAAATGCATCTACATCCGTACAAGATATGTATAACGTTAACGTCTGGTGTCCGTAAGTATTACCCTTTTATCAAAGAATTAATTCTGAATTAAACAGAAAAGGACAATTTGGCCATTCTCCATTTTAGGATATAATTCCACTTAACCGAAGGGTATCGTTTTTCATGGTATACCTAATAATAAGCAAACTCCAGAATACTACCAACCTAGTTTTATAAAGCTGCTATATTCGCATTATACCGGACATCAATAGCCACACACGAACTGTATTTGATATACAACTGAACATACAAGCGATTATTTACAATCTGAAAACATCAAAGAACCTAGATGTTTCAGTAAACTGCACCTTTCTGACATTTGAATAATAAAGGTTGACCCATTTGTTCCATTACTTGACCCTACTATTAGATTTTTTAGGGTTTTATTATTTCAAAGATGTATAGAGCATGGTGTTGTTGTTGTTTTTTGGGTTTAACGCCCGCTTCCAACGAAGTTATATCAGTGTATTCAGTTCGTGCGCTAGGGTCTTTCTTGTGGGAGTAATCCATGAGGTTGAGAAGGTGCACCTTAACGCGCATCACCACTATGTTACGAATATTTGCAGTCAATCCTACAGCAATACGTTGATTATTTTCTTTGAACTATTGTAGTTACACCCATGACGTAATTGCTTGTACAGTCAACGCTCTAGATAATTGTCAGCCCGAAGAAAGGCCAATCATAGAAACAGAACTTAGAAGATTGACAGCAGAAGCTTTACAGATATGTCCAAAAGGTAGGCGCCTTTTATCCATAAATGCATTTAAAAAAAAAACCCGTTATAACATTATTTCATGAACTTAACTGGATTTTTATAACTACTGAGGCTTTATTCGTGAACTCTAAACTAATTTAAGGTTGCAGTCCTTTCATTGGCTACTACTTATTGTAGCTTTGGACTAATTTAGTATAAAGAGACATTATGCGAGAGCTGAACTTGCCTGTTGTCCGGTGTTTTTTTCTGGCTTCATATGTTATATAAATCATTATTTAGACATTAATTCACATCAACGCTTTAAACTATCGGATGGTTTAGATATTGAGTGGATTAGAAAATGCACTCTAATAATACTGCTGATCAACGAACTGACCATCGAGATACTGGATTATCGGCGAAATAGCAAATGTAAACACTGTTAATCTCCCCAATTTTCAAACATTCAGAGGCGTCACTAGGACCCAATTAGATTCGGGGCACAGGCACAACTCGTACATATTTTCCAGTATTCGTTTACATAACGACATGACGTTGCCGTGGGTATTCTATTGATGTTTCAAGCCGCAGATTATTTTTGTCGATATAAATAATATAGTTATTAAAACGAATACTTGGAAATATGTACGAGTTCTTGTGAAGTTGTGAGCTAAATCATCACGAACTAAAATTTAATGTGATATTGTTGTCGCGCTTAACATACACGGCGGGTAAACTAGATCATGCACGATCGTATCTACACTATTTTCAGTTAAATATTTATTTAGTTATATAATACTGTGTTAAACTGTGCACGTGCAGGCAAATGAGGAAATCTACGGTGGGCCAGAAAGGACAATCCAGAAAAGCTTCGCACTGGAAAGCTTCTCTTCCGTACTCGGGACATTCGAAATAATGATAGGGAAAAGTAGTGAAATTATTGCAAATTATCGATTTTGTCTGCTCAAAATAGATCCGGGGCACACACGAAAAGATCCGGGGCACTACCCCCTGTGCCACCCCCTAGTGACGCCACTGCAAACATTCACAAATTTGCTCAGAGTAATGAAAGTTCACTGGAATTATCAATAAATTCCCTTTTCCATTAACTATAGCAAGAATAGACAACTCCTTGTCTAAATCTTACATAATGTATCTTTAATGTTTCACAAATAAGGACTGTGGTCTTTAGAGATTGTAGTTATCTCCCAAGATGTCATTAACAGTATTATATTGAAATCAAGAGCAAGAAAGGGTTAAGGCCATCCCAAACCTCGATCTTTGCCACCAGAGGAATATGGAAACATGTTTTAAACACAGCTGAACGACGCCGAGTATGGGGAAGGACGTGCGTGTAATAAAAGCTTATTACAAAGTCAAAAATAAAAAGACACCTTGAACGCCTAGAACTCGAAACCCTAGTTTTCAGCCTGACAAATCTAACACTGGTCATCAAGTATATATTTTGATTGTATGTTTGTTTCCTATGCAATCTAATTAAATTACAGATCTATATTTCGTATCGTTTTTTATACTTTCGATGGCCTTCACTACATGTAGTAAACAACTATAAAAACGAAACGAAAAAGGATCTGTGTTTTAATCAGATTGATTGTCTATGTGGTTACAGATTAGTTTATTAAATTATATATATATTTCAGCTGGAGTAAAAGATGAAGTTATTCCGCGTGAAAGTCAAGACACCGGTGGAAGTAAGTCAAATTATATATTACCTTTAGACAATAATGGGGAACCACAGTTGCCCAGTGTAAAATTAAAATTGTACAGATTTTAAAACTATACCCATTACACATTACCTAAAGTAAAAATACCCAATTTGGTTCCAAAGCTAATTAAATCGATATGAACTTCGAATATGGCCGTTTGAAGTTTACATTATTTTAGACGGAAACCCAATTAACTCGGCCGTTTAACGTTTCGAATCCCCGGTGTAGGGTGGCCTGTCCAACCTTGTGGGTTTTCTCCGTGTCCCCCGGTTTCCTCCCATTGCTAAAGACCCCTACCCGCAAGCGAATTATTGAAATAAGATTTTAAAAAACATATGTTAGTCCCGAAGTGACCTAATTTGTGTCGAATGGACGTTAAACCCTCTTTCTCTCCTGTCTCTTTTAAATTGAAATTCTATTAATGTTGATACCTTTTCTTTTGTAGATGCAGCATCCATGCCAGTCACTTCCGTCATCTTGCTGTCTTTCGTTCAAGTAATCTTCATGTTGGTTTTATCGCTAAGATAGAGGCGTGGTACAATTAGCTATTTTTAGAATTGATTAATTATGTGACTCCTTGCAGAACGTGATTGCTAAATGGAATATCCGGTCGCTCTTGTGCCCCTTATGTCATTACTTGTTACATCATCATTATCTATTCCCACGTGTCACTTCTTTTTTTTATTGAGGGCGTAAGGGGGAACAAGGGCCTGTAATATGTAGAATGATTAAAGGACTTCGATATCACGTCACGTGCTAAATATTTATTACATAGTATATTTGAATATCTTGAATAAATATACATTTTATTATGTACCTTTGTATCTAAAATTCAATATATATATATATTATAATCTCGTGTATTTACAACATCAGAAGAAAGCAATCAAGAATTTAACAATCGCAGACATTTTTAGAACTTCATCGCGTGGTTGCTAAGTAGTAGTGACACTGTTGTGCAAGAAAGCCACTGTGTGTACATATGGTCCTAGATATTTTATATGTGTTGTTGATAATTCTATTCACTGTGTTTGTACAGTTTCTACTTTCAATTTGAATTCTTTGTTGTGTCCGACTGCTGTACTGCCTTCAATTAAATCATCATTAAATTTTAATTTCGTTTCGGAAATATTCTCGATCCTTTATTTAAACCGAAAATATAAACGAATAAAAATTAAGATTTAATTTTAATTTGATTTTTTTTCTTTTTGTCGTTTAATTTTTGAACCTTGTATATTTTTCCATGGATTTTTTTGGTTCTTTGAAAATTAGTTTTAGCGTAAATAATAACATAAGTATGTATACACCATCATAAATTATATAAATAGGATTATATGTTCATTAATTGTATAACTAACAACAAATTGTATTAATATAATATTTAATCCCATATGTACATATTTTATCTAGTGTAGTTTTAGGTTTTATTTTGTTATAACTGACATTTGAAAATCCTGGTATTGGTGCAAGGAAACTTCTTTCAAAATTAATTCGTTTTACACGCTCTACTTCCGGAATAATGGTTTCCACGACTTTTAGTAATTAAACTTGAAAAACACAGGTCACAATTCTCTTGAATACAATTACTGCTTTTTACTGAGCGGCGTTTCGACTAGTCTTGATAAAAATGAGAGAAACCTAGTTGAAACGCCGCTCAGTAATTAGCAGTAATTGTCTTCCATAGAAATGTCCTGTGTATCCCCGTAACATCTTTGCCGTAACCAAAGTCAAAGTTTTAAAGCGAATCCATTTCAAAGGGAGGTAATTCAAGCTAAGTGTCGAGTTTGAAAATAAGTTTCCCCGATCCCATGCCGCGGATGTTATGATAAATTTTTAATATTTTGAATGCATGGTTTATATATAAATAATCTTATCAAGTTAATAATTACTCTTAAAGATATTTAATTAATTATTGTCTTTAAAAAAGGTGGTACAGCTTTTGATTGTAGTAAGTAACTGTAGATAATTTGGATTAAGCTTGAAATCGCGATGGATAATCTTTTATGACGAACTCAGGTCGCACACTATGGATATCAGCCAAAGAAAATCCGGCCAAGCTTCGGTTTTTATTGAAACAAAAATATTAACAAAAATTAATACGTTTTTATGGAATCGAAGCTAAAAATATTATTCGGTAGTTTTTAATGCCTTTTAAAGAATATTTCTTATGCAATAATACCGTGCCTTATTGATGATCCTCTTGAGTTAAATGAAACATGCAACTCGGTGATAGCTGATATATTGGGTTGTTAAAACCCATGGGCAGCTTCAAAGGGTTAATCGCATGTGTTATATACAGTTGTTAAATGATGAACTACGATGAACTACCGGGTAGTATGAGAATGATACACTGTTAATATCATTGTTTTCATGTTATAAAGAAGAATGAATGTTTTGTTATCGTTAATTATAACCAAGATGCTGATATTCAGGTTGCTGAATCCAAGTTCTGATTAGAGATTAACCCTCAAACTTAACGTTCACTTTTTTCAACTGCTGAATTTTTTGGTATGATTTATGTGTCTTCAGTGTAGCTGCGTTTTTTTTCTAATAAAGCGATTTGTGTTTTACTAAAACAGAAGTTATTTTTATGTTAGTCCGTCATGAACTACAGACAAAGAGAACAGACAAATGGAGCAATCAATAGCTATAGCTATGTTTTGTCTATCCCAACCACGAAAACTTGCCAGGTGTCATTTAACGACGATCAATGGGCCCACCTTGTACATTGCCTTACTTTTTAATCTTTAGTTCAGAGCCAGTGGCAAGTTAATACGGAACTTATGCTCCGCTTGACAGCTGACACACAGACAGTTGCCGACATTTTGATTACCATTTTAATTAAATTGAAAATGGTTATAGTGATTAGGATCGCATAACAAAATTGCACTAATATTCAAATATGGCGCCATTCGGGACCGAGATCTATACTCAAAGTAGATAGTGTAGAAGGGGGTATATATCTCGTGTTGTTGCTGCTGTTGCCATGGTAATATTAAATCCCAGGGGTAAAACGTCAAATTCAAAATAGGCCATTCCCCATGTATTGGAGGCTATAGCTAACACAAACAGGCATATAATATTCATTCCAAATCCTGCCATCACCTAAAATATAGAAAATTAAACTCTATTCATCTTTAAAGACATAAATATTTCTTATCCACGCCATGTCCTCTATTTCACTAAAAAGTTAAAACAAATCAAATCCGATGAAAGGCTTTGAAAGCATCGTCGTAAAAATAGCCTGGGGACTATTTTTACGACTTGTCGTAACAATAGCCACTGCCTTTTTAATATCGATTCTAGGACATTTGCCACCTGGACATTGGCCACCCGAACTTATGCCACCAGATTTATACCACCCAAGGACATTTGCCACCCGGACTTTTGACAACATTGGACATGTGCCACCCCAGGACATTTGCCACCCGGACTTTTGCCAACACTGGACATGTACCACCCTAGGACATTTGCCGCCTGGATGTTTGCCACCCAGACAGTTGCCTTCTGGATGTTTGACCCCCCCCCCCCGATTTTTGCCATGTAGATTTTGGCAAATCTATGAACATTTCCCATGAAAATTTGAAATGAATTCTTGCATTTTCATGACAGTGATGTTTTGTTTGAAGCTGTATCCCCCCACCCACATATTTCTCTTTTTTTTCTATCTTTCTTTCTATCTTTCTTTCTTTCTATCTTTCTGTCTGTCTTTCTTTCTTTGTTTCTTTCTTTCTCTGTCTTTCTTTCTTTCTTTCTTTTTTTTCTTTATTTATTTCCCTGTCTTTCTTTCTCTTTCTTACTTTTTTTTATTCTTCTCTACAAAACCGAAATTGTCCGTGTGCACGAATGTATGTGCATGCCCTTGTGTGTGTACATGCGGGAGAGAAAGGAGGGGGGGGGGTCTGGAAGGAAGGAGAGATGAAGATAGAGAGATATTCAGATGCATGAAATGGATCGTAACTTTCAAAGTTTTAATGTCTCTTTTTGTGTGTTGTATTCAGTATCATATAAATTTTCGTGAAACAGAGTACCATCAATAAAGCAGCAAACAGATGTCCTAGGGTGGCAGATGTCATATATCATACAGTCCGGGTGGTAAATATATACACCATATTTTGGCGTTTTATTTTCATACATTCTCAGACTTTTATTTTTGAGCCTCTGTATAATACGGGACTGTCCCTTTAAGAGTACAACCGCTAAATGAGACGGGTTTTTTTTATATAGTGGTCTACTTTTCTTTTTTTTTCTTTTATAAAACGTAAAGCAAGTATGTACAGATACGCCAAATATTTTCTTAGTACATGGGTAAGGTAGTTTTTCCCATATTTTTAGAGCAAAAGTACACAGTGGTTTACTTATTTCGTCTAATTAGTAAAATGATATGTATCTGACCAGAGATAATAATTGTGTAGCAATAGTATTTTCAGTAAACCGATAGTGAAAAACCCTCAATCAGTCGGGAGGTTGAAATATTTCTAGCCGGATGTTGATAGTGTGGTTGACAAAGTATACATTGAATGTGGGCGTGGCCTATCTCTGTTTCCATAATACGTCGTGCAATCGCCATACTTGTTCTATCAAACTAAAACAAGTATGGCGGTTATTTTTATTTATTTAATTATTTATGAAGTTTTGTAATCGGAGTTCAGCTTTAAGAGTGCAGCCGCTGAATGAGACGCGTCTTTATATAACTAGTGGTCTACTTTCATTTTTTTTCTTTCATAAAAGGCTTTCTTTATGTATTTTCCATACACATCCGGGAAGAGGGCTTTGGCTAAATTTGAAATCTTAAATTCAAACTACTCACAGTAATTATCAAAATATTGAACTTAGAAAGGTTAAGTGCATGGACGGACTGGGTAGCTCTTGGCCAGTGGACCAGTTCGCTTCCTTAGACCTCAATCCGGGGTTGGAAACCTGTCGACTGGATTAAACTAGAAACTCCCTAACAACCGGCCATGAAACCAGACGCAAATCCAGGGGGCGTGCCCCCACCCCCTCAGCCCCAGTGAGACTGTTCATCGCGGCTCAGACCAGCACCTGCATCCAGCAATAAGATTCCCAGATTTTAGTTTCTATGCGACTCTTGGGACTAATGCATGCGGCACTTTGATAATAACCCTTCGCTACAATGTACCCCCCCCCCCCCCTTCGACAAAATCCTGGATCTGGGCCCGGTAACACATCTCTAAATACTCGATTAAACGACTATGAATAGATGTCTTTTTAAATGAATTTGAAATCGGATTTAACGTCCAACTGTTCTGCTCGGACCGAGCTAAGACGGGGTTTAACGTTCTACTGAACCGAAGAGGCTAATGAAGACGGACAAGTAAAACTAAATTTTGAACTATAAAGGACGAAAGACTAACGAAGGGCTTATAATGGCGTTCTGAATAATGCGAGAATTACTACTTCTTTGTCCATTTCCTGTAATAATTACAACAATCTATAAATTTTCAACATTTTTTATTTTTTTTATTACATTACTCAACACAATTATTAATACATTTAAAATGTTCTTATAATAATATACAAGTTTAGGGAGCTGCTTACTCAATTTAAAATTAAATCGCCAGTTTACTTGAATTTTATGTAATGCTTTGGTGTGCATTACAAATGACACTCAAAGCTGTAGAGAACCCGCCGCGAGGAACCTTTTTTATAGTGGTTATTGTGTCTTAATAATATGTTGTCATTGTTGGATATCAGCATCCTCGGTACCCCCAGTGGTCTCATTCCTACCTACTCCACTAACTCATGGGTTTTCCGACGTATTCAAATTGTCTGCTATTGATCGTAGCTTGATTCAACGAACCAACCAAAAACAGTTTACAAACCAGTATTAGTCTGGCCGTTTACCTTCCCAACAATATGGAGACTTGTTTACAGGATTACGTTTGCAACAAGGTAAGAGTTACTTCCCTTTGTCAACTCCCTTTGTATATACCGATTTTTTGGATTGGTCAAAAAAAAAAACCACCATAATAATCAAGGACAGAAAATTTGAATACCACAAGGATGAACCCCGAGGGTAGTGAAATAGGTTGGAGTCGGAATGAGACCGCTAGGGATACCGAGGATGCTGATATCCAACATCAATACTGATTTCTACCACAAGTTCGTAATGTTGAATATTATGGATAATATTAAACCAAGAGTTAAATACCCTTTAAATCATCATCGAATCAAAAGGCATTCTCTCCTTTTAAGGCCAATTTGATTTTTAAATAATATTTTATTTATTATACCTAATATCAAAATGATACAATCCAAAGTACAACTTATATTTCATTCCAAATGGGACCGAAAGTTCCAATAAGATCGTTTGGGTTGGCTATCCCGGGCTTCACGTTGATAATTTTTCCTGTGTCAATAAAAAAAAAATAAACATTAATCAAGGATCGATTTGATACCCTGATTATAAATACTATAAAATAGAATACTATGTTCGTAAAAAAAATCCTAAAAATTAGTTTAAAACATTTATACTTAACTAGTAGTATCAACAGAATCAGTACTGGAGCCTTAGTCTCCAAAACTTAATATAAAATAGTCTAAGGAAAACTTTCCATTGAATTCCTGTTACGAAATTGAGCTCTTGGCCAATTAAAGATTGTATTCTTAAAATATTTGAGTTCAAGTTTCGCCGAGTATTTAAAGCTTATCCATAAAAATGATAGTCACAGACAACCAAACATCTGCCAGCAAAAGGGTTGTAGCATGTTGATTTTTCGGCAAAAAGGGAAAAAAAAAATCTTTATATTGATAAACCTTATTTGCTGTTTTGATAGATTCTACAACACAGTCAAGAGCAATAACTCCAGAATAATTCTTTCAAAACTGTAATTTGATAATCAAGAAAAGGCTGAGGAGTCAGTGACTTGTACTACTTTACAAGATTTTTACAATTGATCACGGTCAATTCCTTCGTTCGTTCGTTACTGGAGTTTAACGTCCACTTCCACCTAGGGTGATATCGTAGACAAGCGTTTCGAAAGAAACTTGCCAGAGGAAGCCACAAAGTAGGGGGGGGAGGGGCATAGTGTCTCTGTGGGGGAGCACCAAAGGTAGGTCTCTCACCCTGACAAAAGCCTCCGGATCTAAGATAAGAAAGAGTGGTGAGCGAGTGCGGACTAGCCCGCTTTGCCATGTTGCTAAGAACTAGAGTGTGGTAAGTGGGGTTTAGGCTTGACTGTTAACAGGGCCCAAAGGCCTGCTGCATGTTCGGACTTTGGTCAAGGTCAATAACTAGCTGGAACTTATAACCAGAAATTGCTGAAATTGGATTGGCTACTTGGTAGCAGAAGAACACATGATTAGAATATATACAACAAAACACTGAAGCTGTTCGGATGAATCAAGCAAAAAACATTAAAGCTTTTTTAAACAGATATCATTTACATAGTTTATATATAAAAAAAAATATCCCAAAATTCTCTTGCTTTAAATATAAAAACGTACAGATATTAGTAATAATATTTACAACCTAGATATAACGTAAACAGTAATTAATTCTTCGGTTAAATTCTGAAAACAAATTTATTTAAACCCAATGTTTGGATAAATTCTAAAAAAAATAATTAAAATCCAATGTTTAAATAATATTGAAACCCACTGTTTGGTTAAATTCTAAAAAATATTCAAATCCAATGTTTGGTTAGTGTTAAAATTTTCATTTAATATTAAATAAGTAAGTTTCAACTGAAAGTGACACAGTACATTTATGAATTAATTGGTGGTCTGACACCAACACTATTCTGGGCAAACATCCATTTTGGGAAAATGTTTATACCATTGTTTTCTTGCTTAATCTTTTATTTTTATGTGAGTGATGTCTAAACATGGAGGAACAAAAGAGAATTGAGAATGGAATGTATAGCAACGTTGAGTGAGCTTACAAAATTCATAATAAATTTACAATAAATATAGTTTATATCAGTCCATTTTCCAAGACATCTTTACATTCACTGACTCCACTATCTCCTACAGGAAATTAGGCCATGGCCTTTAACAAGAGAAGGAGAGAGAAATGGGGTTTAACGTCTACTTGACGCAAACTAGGTCATTTCGGGACTAACATATGGGTTTTTGATTTTATTTCAATAATTTGCTTGCACGTAAGGGTCTTTAGCAGTAGGAGGAAAACGAGGATGGACAGGCGACCCTACTCCTTGCCACGTACAACTGGGGATTTGAAACCACAACAATTGACTCAATGACAGACTTTATGATGCAGCATGCACCTGCTCAACATTCAGCCATCCAACCCTACAAATTGATCTAGTTGTATTGAATGTTTGTGAAAGTATTAAAAAAATAGATATGAAATATATATTTTTGTTCTGTTTAAGTGGGAAAATTTGTACCCAGCACCCAGATAGATTTTGTGTTATTTAAAAAGCTTTTCCGGAACACCGGAAATCACATCTGTGAAAGACAGGTTGTCATGTATATATAGTACATGTACATCAAATCGTTTTCGTTCCCTACTTAGTAAATTATTTGAGTTGAACATGGGTCTCATCCCAGCCATATCCATTCCTAAAGGTTTGTATATATATATATGTGACCCATTACAGCAAAATGAGTTGGAAGTCATTGCTTAGAATAACAAAATATGAACAAAAATGTTGAAATCTAAAATATATAAAAACAAATTTAGTTTGCTTTATTTGTCAAATCTCAACGTTTATCTTTCATCTTATATCCTTTAAATTTTAGCTTATTTTAACATTTTTGTTCATATTGTAAAAGATTTGTGACTTGTGACTCATTTGGCCATCACTGGTCACAAATGACCATCACGGGGCATTAATTTTTGAGACAATCCTCCTGTGATTGGCTATTTCACATATTCATGATTCATAATCCAAACATTTCTTCTTCTACAGGTTTTGACACCCAGATACCAAACCCATTATCTTTCAGTCTTTTTAACATGATGCTCTTGGCATTCTGAAAGTCTTTTGACATCTTCTTGGCATCATTATAGCTTTTTGCTGCAAGAAGATCTGTTCGACCAAATTTATTGCACACTGATTGGAAACTTGTGAACAGGTCTTTTTTACAAACACGCGAGAAGAAATGGCTTTCTACGCTGAAATGGAAAAATTAAGCATTCTAAAGCAGACATACTATTGGCTTGCAAATACATAAGGGAATACACAAATTGTGAAACCCTTTTTTTTAAATTCCTGAGACCAAAGTCAGTAAGTTTAAAAGAGGTTCTTCTATATAAGTATGGCTTTGTTTGAGGCCCAAGCAAACATCAATTTGAAAAAAGAACTGATCACCATTTCAAACTAGCATACCATTATTTTTATTCATAAATTTAATAGGTATGTAATACTCATTTCTACTATAACAATGTAAATATAGGTCAGCATATTACATATAACCTACAGATGGTCTATACAATGCATAAGTATGGAGTCCATGCTATGATCAAATAAGATTAGCCGAATAAAGACATTTCTTGGATAAACTTGGTAGCTATCCTAGAACTGGCTGTGTGCTAGTAATGCCCTTACCCATATACTGTTACTTTAAAGTATGTTAAATTTGGTGGATGATAGTTCTTGTGGTTTTCTAGTAATTTATTCATTTGAGAGACAGAGAGAGAGATAGAAAGAGAGATTAACACATGCACTCCACAGTAACTAGGTTATTTTGGGGATAACATATGGTTCAATTTTTTTTTTCTCAATAATTTGCTTGCACGTTGGAGTCTTTAGAAGTCGGAGGAAACCGATGAGATTATCCAAGACAGCCTTATTCCTTGTCACATACATGTACAAGCGGAGGGTAGAAACCATAACAGTTGACTCAATGACATACTTTATGATCTAAATTGTGCACATTAAACCATTGGACACCCAACCCCCATATTTACAACAGATCAAGATTGCTGGCCATGCGAACACAATGTGAAGTCCAAATTATGACCGTTCCTTAATATATGTCATTGCGATGATTCATCTTTGTCCTTGCCATGATTCAGGACAATAGTACGTACCCTGTATAACACCTTCCCTGTACACCATCAATCACCTCAGGTTTCTCATCACCTAAACACCAATTAATACTTAAAGCTTTGGTTTTCTGGGTCTCTCTCTGAGGTTCACAGGCTGTCATCCTCCCTAACCAGGGATGATTAAGATGATAGCCATCTGGTAATTGAAGATTGATATCATCTGTACCTTTATCAACACGACAACAAACAGCTCGAGCTAGATGACCATGATCATACAAATATCCTTGAAAGATACATTATGGGAGATTAGATAAAGAGCTTGAACTTCTCACTATAATAGCTAACAACTAGATAAATGTAAAGGCAATTAGCTGAAAATTCCAGTCAAATTGATCAACTCTGAACAGTGAACAGAGAATTTAGTGATTGCATTTTTGGCCTAGCCTGGATTATCATTACTAAAGTTGGTACAATAAAAAACATAGTCTCGATTATCCATTTCATGATTAAATCATGAATAAAAGTATAGCAGCAGTTCGGTTCCTAATCCAGTAAATATTGCAGGCTAGCAATGACATTGAGAGTTCATTAAAGGGACAGTCCCGTATTATACAGAGGCTCAAAAATAAAAGTCTGAGAATGTATGAAAATAAAACGCCAAAATATAGGGGAATAGTGTATATACCTTGTCTCAAAATTTCAACTCAAAATATTAAGTCGTTTGGACGTGAACGCCAAAACTGCTTATCCGGACACGTAACCCTTTTAAGATTTCGGGTCATTTTTTTCATTTGGTGACCTGATAATCGATTTACGTTTCTTGAGAGGTCTATGCAGTGAATGACCCATGTACTGTACTTGATAACAAAAGTTAAATTTTACCTACATATTATTTTTATAGAAAAAAGACTGGTTTTATCCAGATACTGTATGATACAAAGTCCTCCATTTCCAGATGCAGACTTTCAGGTTTAAGTTATTTACAAGCGTATCACAAAAATCGGGTTAGTTGATTGGCCTTAGATAATGGGTTTTACATGATTTTAACACAAAATTAAGCAGTTTTATTCCCCAAACAGTTATCGGGATTGGCCCTTTAAATATACATTATGTAAGATTTAGATAAAAAGCTGACAGTTCTCACTATACTAGTTGAATACTAGATAATGTAAAGGTAATTCATTGAAAATTTCAGTGAAATTGAACAACTATGAACCAAGATATGAGCTTTGTACATTTCTGTCAAGCCTCGTTTATCATTACTAAAATTAGTACGTTAAAAAGCAAAGTCTCGATAATCCACTGTTTTCATTTAATTATCAATGAGCACTAGCAGCATATAACATCCCAATCCAGTCGATATCGAAGGCTGGCCTTTTAGAAACAGCTCCCATAATACAAATAATAATACAGTGTACCACTAACCTAATGTTAGAGAGTTAAGATAAACTGGATCAAGAAGGTGAGAGAGTAATGCCCCTTGCATACCGACAATATTCCACCTACAGATCTTATCAGTGCAAGACATGGTACGTAACCGCTCTCCACGCACGATACCGTCCCATGTTTGCACTGTGAAATCTGCTTCAACTGGAATAGTGCCCTCACCTAAAACAAAATTAAAAAATGCATTCAATTATTACACAATAAAAAGTCTACAAAATGAAACTTAATCAAAAGCATACTCGATTGAACGTTCCGGAATTGAATTCTCTCAATTCCTAAAAAAGTGTCAGAATTTCGGAGTACAATGCATGTGCCGACTGCATAAAAAATTTCTCGATCAATCAAGACAGCTGAAACATACTTAAAATAGCTCACATTTCTACACCACCTCAGCTGTCAGGACTGACAGAACTCTCGATTCCGGACGTTGTGGACTGTGAATTGAGCCTCCCCTAGGATAGGGTAATGTGTAAAACATTTCATGACATTAATTATCATTAATAGTTTCTAAGATATGCTCTTGAATAATAATTGTGCAACAATGTGAACATGGGACCTTGATTTTTCGTCCACCAGATTGCCTAGACAGCTGTCCTTGTCAGGTCCCTCGTCCTGCACCACTAACAAGGGGAAACCATGCTGGAAAATCACAATACACTTTCCCAGCCAACACTGATAGCGAACCCGCAACCTCCAGGCTAGTGATCAAGTATCTTAGTCACCATTGTGGCTCCATGACAAAGAAAATGTTATTCTGTATTCTTACCTCCTTCCATCTTAGTACGTAATAACCCCTGTACATTACTAGTGAATGTTGGTTCATGTTCATGACATTCTACATTAGATACAGGACCACGATTAGAAGCAGCATCTCTATCAAAATATATTTCATCTTTATCTTTTTAATACATTCACAAACAGTCAATACAATTAGGACAATTTCAATTTGGTACTAACAAAAACCATTATTTCAGAGTGAGATAGATAGAGAGAGAGGGAAGAGAGAGATGGTTTAAGGTTCTACTTTATTTCAATAATTCGCTTGCACATATTGTTCTTTAGCAGTGGGAGGGAGGAAACGGGAAGACCTGGAGAAAACACATAAGGTTCGACAGGCAACTCTACTCCTTGTCATGTACAACAAGGGAATCGAAACCACATTAGTTGATTCAATAACAGACCTTATGATGCAACACTGTTTCATAAAGAACTGGGTAAAAGCTACTGATTGTCATTTGAGGGATTTTAAATAACATAGAGACAGGGAGTAATGGGGTTAAACATCCACTTGACAATCTTTATTTTAATAATTTGCATGCGCATAGGGGTCTTTATCAGCACGGTAGGAAACCAGGGGACCCGGAACAACCCACACGGTTTCAAATTAAGGGACGCAACTCTATATAAACAAAATAAACTTACCTTGGTGAAAAGAGAGCACCGTCCCCACATGGTGCTGTAGATATATAGAGATGAAAAGTTATATTCGATTTAACTTTTAACTTTCCATTATTACTGCTCTCAAAAAATTCATGGTCTCTACCTTTATTATAGGTTTCTAATTGTTTATATAAATATCTGTAACAACAAATTTTAAAGATGCATTATGTATGATTTAGATAAGGAACGGACAGTTCTCGCTATGATAGTTAACAAATAAATAATGAAAAGGGAATATGTTGAAATTCAAATTATTTCATTCTGTGCAGAGTTATTTCCGTTTGAAGGACAGGGTAGTCTCAACTGTCATTACTACTGTTGTTATGATAATATGCAAGGTCTGGATTATCCAGTTTTAAAGTAAATTAATGACTGGCAATCGTGTTTAAATCTGTTGAATATAACGAGCAACCATTGATCTTGGCATGAGAATAAATGTCTAATTAATGATTTATAAAATGTTTTAGGCCAAACAAAAGACCTGCATGTTATCATGTTTGTTATTGGCCTTTGTGATCTTTTACACATAATTTGTGCCAAAATCACCCATTTTACTAGTTTTGTTGTAAGCAAACGGGCCACAGCGTTCTGGAAAAAAATCAGTTCATATTGGTACTCTTATATTTCAGCTGTATGTCTACAGGATTGGTGCATTCAGTCATTTTACCATACATATACCTATTACAGAATCTATTCTCAAACCCTTGTAACATCATTTCAAGGGTTGATCAGGATTAGTTTTATTTGAAACATATTCCCTCATGTAAGGTCTGAATTAAAACTTCTGGGCCTATTCATGTTAAGCTAATTAAATTGTCATTCTTACCGTAAAAAGCCTCTTCTTGTGATGATTTCAGCATGTGAGTCATTGACTGTATTACCTTCTAAACTTAACTGTTCACCAGTTATACAACGATTACCTACATATAAAACAACAATATTTATTATTATTCACAAGCATGTTAAAACCAAGGGAGATACCTTCATAAAAGAATGGCTTTCAATTATGACAAGAGAGAGAGAGAGAGAGAGAGAGAGAGAAATGGGGGTTAAAGTCCCCTCGACACAAACTAGGTCATTTCAAGACTAATATATGTTTTCATTTTATCTTAATAATTTGCTTGCGTTTAGGCGTCTTTGGCAGTGGGGGGGAAACGGCAGGACCCAGAGAAAACACACGAGGTTGGACAGGCGACCCTACTCCTTGTCACATATACAACCGAGGATTCAAAACCATGCCAGTGGACTCAATGACAGGCTTTATGAATTTATGACAGACTGTTATTTGAGATACAAAAGGACAACTTTCTTATACAAAAGTACAAGCTGTTATTAAAATCCCCAGGTGTTCTAAAGAGTAAGCATAACCTGATGATTGTATGATATCTGTCAGTACTAATGGCTATTTAAGTTTAAACAAGATTGCAAAGTTCCAAAAAGCCTTGACAAAAGCAATTATGTTGGCATACTTGTATTAACAGTGCCCATAGACTTTTTGGCCCAAGTTTTTAATCCATCCATGGCAAGTTAATTTTCCAGTTCAAAATACGTTATGACCTACCAGTGGACTAATACCTTTTAAGAATTGTTACTTTAAGATTGCCAACATAAAGAGAAAGAAATGAGGGTTTTACGTCCACTCGACACAACTAGGTCATTTCGGGAATAACACAAGGTTCAATTGTATTTCAATAATTTGCTTGTGTGTAGGGGTCTTTTGCAGTGGGAGGAAATCGAAGGAGTATGACCCAGATAACCCACGAGGTTGGACAGGTGACCCTACTCTTTGTCACGTACATGCTGAAATAAACAAACCTGATCCGACACTGATGACAGTTCCTACATCATCTTTCCCAGTCTTCATAATTAAAGCTGCTATAATCTTACGCCCAGCAAACTTCTCTGGTATTGAAGCAATCAATTTGTTAAAGGATTGATGACTTAGAGCAGCCATATTATCAAAATGTGTCATGTCAAAATTAGCCATGACAGGAGCCTGAAATTATACCAATAGAAAGTTACATTCACACTGTATATAGAAAATATAGGAGGACAACACTAAACACAAAACAGAACCCGATAAGATGATTATGCACACAGGACAAACTACATAGACATTGCAAGAAGAGAGAGAGAGAAAAGGGGTTTAACATCCACTTGACACAAAGACGGTCATTTTGGGATAACGTATGGTTTTCAATTTTTATTTCAAATTCGCTTGCGCATTTGGGTCTTAAGCAGTGGGAGGAAACTTTTGATGGTGGCGAAACTACCTTAGGATTTTCCCTGTGTAGCTTCCTCGTCAGTGGTTCAGGAAGGAGGTTCTGGCAAGTTATAGCTCCGCGACAGACGGACAACACAGAGGCCCTGTGTACATTTGGGCATGCACGTGAAAGATCCTTTGACATTAGGAATGCGAAATGCGATTAGATTGTAGTGTCGCTGTTTGAGAATATGCCTGTTCCCAATTACTCCATGAAATAGGACGGTTCAAGTTCAACCCCACTTCTTTTCATGACAAAACACTGGGCAAGTTCAACTGTGCTGCATTTAAAACTATTCAATATGGAAAAAAGAGAGAGAAATTGGGTTTAAGTCCACTCGACACTTACTTTATTTACCGGGGAGGGTTCCTGGTTCACTTTGTATTCCCCTTCTGACAGGAGAGTCCTTAACGCTACATCAGCAGCTTCTGTTCGGCCCTCTTTTTTATTATGAGATTTAACTTTAGGAAACATTCTAGAACCTATAATGGCTGCTATAGTAAACCTGTAACAAACAGTAGTGCTCATTAATAGTATCTTTCTCCTAATAAAATGGCTGAACGTTTACACTTGGTACAAACTATTATTTTACCCGTAATCCATATTCTTGCCTCTTAAAAGGACCTGGGTAAAACCCATGATTTTATGACAGATAACCTACTATTTGTCACATACAACCGGGGAATAAAAAACACACCAGTTAACTCTATGACAGAAATGCCCCCCCCCCCTCCTTTATGGAAAGGGACTCATCTGTGTCATATACAGAATCTTGCCTCTTAAAAGACAAACTGTAAAAATTGAACTATAAATCCTACTAAATAGTGGCATAGATATTGTTGATTGAACTAAAACATATAAAATTTGGTAACTTTAAGGATGCTATATTCACATTCCAGAATGTCCCAAATTGACAGAATGGCAATCGAGAGAGGCGGAAATCAGTCCTGTCACAGTTCTGTCAGTCCCAATAGCTGAGGTGGTGTGAGTAGAATTGTGATGTATTTTAAGTAACAAATATGACACACAATAGTTACGTGGGTTCATGGACCTCTTTAGAAAAAGTGTGCCATAATGCCGCTGTGCAGGTAAAATTTCCTTCAAAGCACTCTGCTTGTCCCATCTGCATTAGCCAAAGTGATCCAGAACATTAGGATGTTCAACCCCATTCCAATTCAATTATATTAAAAAAGATCTTTATTTTTCTTCTCCATAGTTTTTGACACACAATACTTACGTGGGTTTATGTGATGGACCTCTTTGGCCGAGTATTTCTATCTTTGCTACTAAGTGACGGGACTGAGCATACTCCATTAAAGCACTTATCGGATTTTTATTCACTGCTGAAAAACTTTCTGCGCTGATTTGTAAATTGTTGGATGAGTTACTGGCTGATGAAGATGATGGCATTAATGTGGATGACTGTGAAGATGGTGAGATATTTGACGGCTGTTGTTTATTGAGGGAATATGGCAACAACGAGGGAGGCAAATTTACAGAATTTAAAGTTTGTGATGATTTTTGCGTGGAGTTAAATAACGGAGAAGGTAATATTCGCTGTTCAACATTTTTGGGGTGATTTTGGGGTTGAAGTTGTGTCTTTTCCTGGCTTATGACTTGCATAGGAGTGGGTGGAATTTTTACAACTCTGTTTCTGGAATCATTTGGTGACATCTGCGCTAGTAAATTCTGCATTTGTTCGATTTGATAACCACGTCCCATACCAAGGTTTGTATTTATGTGATTCTGAACGCCACCCAATAATGATGATGTCTGCTGTGATTGATTTTGATTGAGAGATGTCGAAGTTGTATTGATTCGATTTTGAAATGGCGTGGATGAACTCTGTGTGACATTACACGATAACTGAATGGATGGAGACTTTGGAAGTTGAAATGACTTTACTTCTGACAGAGGAGCGGGTTTTTCACAACCACTTCCAAAAACTGAACTTGATCGAACAAGAGCTAGAGGTGATTGCGGAGGACCAGAAAAAGCTTGTCTTAATCTCTGACCTCGCCCTAAGCTCTGTATTGGAGACGCATCCTTTTTCACTTTCAATCCATTCTCAGCAAGGAATGCATCACCTTTTTTGGTCACTGTCCATGCAGACCCGGTTTTGGAAACTAGTTTCTCAAAAGCCAGTTCCTTAAGGCTATTTTCTACATCTTTATGGTCTGCGTTGAGATCTTTAGCAAGAACAAAACTGGCCGCTGTTTCAAAACATCGATTAGCGAGCGTAACTAAAACTTTATTCATAAATTCTGTTTCTGGGTCTACATAAGATAAAGCTGTGGCTGAGATACTGTTACATGAGGTTCCATCCTCTTCTAAATCTAAATCAACATCATTTTCTGTAATTTCTAGGTCAACTTTCACACAAGGTTCTGAAAAACATAAATTCAACAAGTTGTAAAAATACATTCTTGCACAAGAATTTAATACTTTGTCATTTGCTAAAATGCAACAGATTTTAGACTCCAATGAATTCATAATCTATGCCAATATTTGTGACTGTCGTTTGTTTATTTGAATGTCTGGTCAGGGTTGATGGCAGCACTAGGGCTATCCTAAGGCTGAATTTTGGTGCATAGGGATAGCTAGAACGGGGAAGTAACATAGGATAGGTGTCGATGGACTACCATATCCAATTTCGGTGTTATGCTACTTCTGGTTCACAGATATACCTGTGATACGGATCAAGTGCTAGTGAATGCATAAATAGATTAAAGCCGCTGATCCTCATCTGCGGTTTTTGGACAAAATCTAATTTTCATTGACTAATTCAACGTTTGATCTTAAGGTTTGTTGCATGATTTTGATTCCCTGCTACTACGTGGCAAGGGATAGAGTCGTTTGTCCAACCTCATGGATTTTCTCCAGTTTCCCCCTATGTGCTAGCACTTTATTAAAATCAAATTGAACCATATTTTAGTCCCAAAATGACCTAGTGAGTGGACATTATACACCCTCTCTCTCTAATCCACCTAGGTTCCCTGTACTATGAATAAATTCAATTCCTGGGAGAATAAGGGTGAATTTAGAGATCAGGGAGTTTAGAAGAATGCACTTTTCTACACGCCAAAAACATATTAGGGTTTTTTTGCAGGGGAATTTGCAGGAGCGCCACCTCCTTACTTGAGTAGAATTTTGGCAAATTAACATGAATGGGTCAGAATCAAATGTATTATATATAGATTCAACACCACAATCAGTTTGGTATAATGTGTTTATGCGGAAATTTTAAAAATACTTTTGTTCTTACCATTTGTGTTCATAGGATTATTCTGAATATCAGGTAAGAAGCCAACTGAAGATGAAGGAAAGTCCATTGATGTAGGTCCATCTTGCAAAGGGAGACAATCAAACGACACAGGTTTTATATTCAAAGGTGGGCAATCCATCCATGGCGGCTCTTCCTTTATGCTGATTTGTTTTGCTGATTCTTGAAATGGTGCCTGTGTATTGTCTGTTTGCATTGATACAGGTTCATCTTTCAAAGGGGGACAATCCAATGACACTGGTTTTTCAGTCAAAGGGGGACAGTTCAGCAATGGCGGCTCTTCTTTTATGCTGATTTGTTTTGCTGTTTCTTGAAATAGTGCTTGTGTATTGTCTGTTTGCATTGATTGAGGTTCATCTTTCAAAGGTGGACAATCCAATGACACCGGTTTTTCAGTCAAAGGGAGACAATCCAGCAAAGGCGGCTCTTCCTTTATGCTGATTTGTTTTATTGGTTCTTGTGCATTGTCGGTTTGCATTTCCTCTTCAATGTCTGTTTGTTGTCTTTGTATGGACAATTTAAGGGAATAGGAGTCATTTTCGCGTGAATGAGAAGGAATTTTTGTAATAAAGTTTTTTTCTATTAATTCTTCAAGAGTTTCATTAACCATATCGATAGTAATATAACTGCCTATTGAATCACAAATATTAAAAGCAGTAAGTGGTTTTGTAGAGTCAGAAATCACTTTCATAATTTGTTGGGATGTGTCCCTACCCCCAGACTGCGATGGTTCTTCTGTTACTCTAATTTGTACAGGTACTGAAAGTTGCTCCAGTAAATATGGTTGTTCTGAATATGCAAGTCTGGAATTGTTACCTCTACCAGTTACCCATTTGTGTCCTGTTTCCAGATTCCCTTGACCTCCCCCCCAAGCTTCTCCATAACCTACATCTGGTCCGTGACCCCTTCCAAAGCCACGTCCTTGACCCCTTCCAAAGCCACGTCCTTGACCTCTTTCACGTCCTTGACCTCTTTTGGACCCTCTTCTAACACCCCTTGCTCCACCTCTACCTCTTTGCACTACCTAAAAGAGAAAAACAAATAAAAGTTAACCATGAACAATGAAAGCATAATAGCTTTCCATACGACATGTTAATATCAAATGTGTGTATCTTTAGTTCTGTCTGTCTGTTTCTTTTTGGTTAAATACTGAGGACCAGTATCTATTTTGCTGGCGTCAATCCCCCTAGGGGCACTTGTCAGTGATGCACGACAGAGGGCCTGACAAGGACAACTGTCTAGTCATTTGGATGGGACAAAAAAAACAAGGTCCAGAGTACACATTGGAGACACGTAAAAGATCCCTTGACAGATGGAATTCGATAGAAGAATAGGCCGTAGTGCCGCTGTCCAGGCAAAATTTCCCTCATAGTACACTGTATGGCATAGGTCTGTGTCTTCATTAGCATAGTATAGGAGTAGACCAGTAGGATGTTATTCCCCATTTCATTTCATTTCCAGTATTTAGTGGTTCTTTTCCAATCAATTTCTATATTTTAAACTACATACTGGGACTGAAAATACAATAGAATATAAACCTGTTATACATACATGCATGTATACAACATAAAAGCATATAATCATTATATGGATCGTGAGAGATCAGACTTACTTAACTCTGCCGCGTAATATAAGACGAAACGAAATTTAGGTAAGCAGGTGAAACAAAATTGGTAATGTTGAAAAATTTTGATTATAATTGGGCTAGGAAAAGCTGAAGATTCTCAAATTTTCAAAGATTCCATTTTTTCCCCCAACTAACTTAAATTTCATTTCGACATATGGGGGATCATGTGGCAAGGGTGTTGGCTTGCACGCCTGGAGGTCGGGTGTTCGATCCCTGCATTGGCAGAGAAAGTTCATCTCGATTTTCAGACGTGGTTTTTCCCTTATCAGTGATGCAGACAGAGGGCCTGACAAAGACAGCTGCGTAGTCATTCGGATGGGATGAAAACTGAGGTCCCGTGTACACATTGGCGTGCATGTAAATAATCCCTTGGTAGTTGGAATTCAGTTGCTGTCTGGGCAAAATTTCCCTCATAGCACACTGTATGGCACATGCCCGTCTTCAGCATTGGACCTTAAACCCCATTTCATTCATAATCATTCACATTCATTCATTCATTCGACCTCGTCATATAGGCCTACTGCTGTTGCGTAAATTTGTTTGTAAATTTGTGTGTTACCCTATATTTAGATCTGCCCAGCCGTTTAGCAGAAGGGGACATATTTTAAACAGCAGGTTCTGTTGCACATACTGTGAGGTAAGCAGGATCTTTTTTTCTCACTAAAATGTTCCTTTACATTGTTCAGGTGTTCACACAGACTGACAGTGACACACAACTGTTTAGCAGTAAAAAGGAAAGCATATCGTTGTTGCGTCGCCGTGCAGCTATGCTGCCGTCCCTTATTGTATAGGGTTAGGGTACCCTAACGGCTGCATACAGGTCGGCGGCATAACAAGTAGGCCTACCTCCCGTAAAAAGTTGCCCAATAAAATTGACTGGGGCCCCGATTTTTTTTTTCGACAAGGATTCTATACAATGGTTCCTGAGCGTACAGGACGAGTGTAATGAGACTCACTATGGACTTTGAGTTTCAGATCCTCTCGAACGACAATTTAGAGATAAACAATTTGAATTTAAATCAATTGCAGTTATCTCTCCTCACAATTTACTCACCACTCTTTCAACTCTTCTTGATATTCTATTTTTTAATGATATAGATTTTAAATGTTTTATTTTCAGAAGACTCACGTTGGCATTTTTTGTGATTTCTCCACGCGAAGTCAGGCGCCAAATCGGTGGCGATTGCTGCTGTTTCTCCACCAAACTTTGTTTTTGAAGTTCGTAGATTTGATGATTTACAGTTTTCTTTGGTAAATTAACGTGTTTTATAATTCTGTGTAATTCTGAAGAATTGTTTGGGCAGGTTTTCAGGTAGTCTAATATTTTATCCTTGATGTTCGTTGCCATTTTCAGTTTTCTACGAATTCGAAACAAATTTCCACTTCTATTTATATCGTACTTTCAGTTTCACTTTATTCACAGTCTCGAACATCCAAACACATTGGGAGATGCTAAGATATTGTAAGCCGGTTGCGGAGGTTCGGAATGGCTGCTTTATATAAATGAGTGTTTTGGGCATACTAACCCTAAACCATAGAAATATACACTGGTATATGTCTATGTCCTAAACCTTTTAAGAGGGATGAAGGGTACACGTCTTCAGTCTAAATAGTCTCTATCGTCCAAACAAATATTCTACGAATATTAGTCTGGATGGGTCCTCAGAATTTGACGGAAAGTCGGTCATTGTCTGGATTATCCAGTCTTTTAAGTTACCACGTACTGAATCTATCAAAACAACTCGCTTGTCAACAATGACAATCTTTAAAATTTTGTTTGTAAAGGTTTGATTGAAATAGTAATTTCCTCTCATTATGAATCTGACGTATGGCTTCTCATAATTATAATTTTTCATCGCAATTCATGCTTCTTCCGACGTATCTATTTTGTTTCTAATAATAGATGCGCCCAGTGAATTGTGGGATACATTCCAACCTCGCTTTATAAAATCTAGCAAAATCGGCCCGGCTTCACAAGATCTAGCACTAACCTAGATTTTAGCCAATAGAATATAGCAAAATCGGCCCGGCTTCATAAGATCTATAACTTACCGAGACTTTAACCAATAGGTTCCATTGCCCATGCGTGACCGGGAGTTTGGTTTTTTATGGGGTAGATTATCCAGTAAACTTCGTCAACAATTGAGAACCGACCCAGACCCTCCGTACGTTGAAGACTAGGGGGTTCTGGGTGACCGAGACTACAGTCTAAACAGTTGGACAGTTGATTTAAAAAAAAGTCATGTTGAACAAGACTACAAAATTGTTTATTCCGGAAAGACAACTCTTTCAGACCGAAAAGGATGCAGACCACCCTTACGTTTCCCCATTGACCTAAATGTTAATTCTAGCCTATTTGCCCACCTCAAACTTTTCACCAAATTTTCGTTATGCTGAATGCTTTTTACTATAGACAGGGGAACAAATGACCATGTCTTTGCACTAAATTTTGTATGGGGTTGATCACCAAAATTTTGAGATACACAAACTTGAAGAAGCATACCCACAACAAGCAACTAGTTGCTGTAAACACCGTAGGTAAGCCGATACCCTTTTAAATTGCATTTAGCGCCAGTGATGTGGCAGCGACAGTTGAAACTGATGTCAAAGATAACAAGTTCCAATATTTATAAAAGGGACTTTACGGACAGTACAATCCCAAAACTGTTCTCTAGTTTTTCTACATGAATAAGATCAATGTAGCAAATTGTGCAAACACAGGAATTTTTTCTCGCCGTGCTTAACGCATCGTAAATACTACATGTATAAACAATTCGAAAAAGATTAGGATTTAATTAATTCCCTGGCGCGTAGGGGTCTTTAGCTGTGGGTGGAAACCGGAGGACCTGGAGAAAACCCACGAGGTTGGACAGGCGACCCTACCCCTTGTCACGTACAACCGATGATTCGAAACCTACTTTATAATAATACAGTGGTTTATTTATAGACTATGATAATCAGTGGCGGCGCTAGCCGCCGGTGGTTGGAGGGGCAAGGCTGGGGCAAAGTCCAGGGTTAAGGGGGCAAAGGCACGAGCTTCAAATAGGAGTAGGGGGGTCTCCCCCAGATTTTTTTTGAAAAACAGGCTGCCGTTAATGCAGCCTGGCAGTATTTCAGGCACTGATCGTTGAGATAAAGTGTCAAACGAACGAAATCCACTCACATGTGCCAGAGTAGGGAGTCCGTGTGGGGGATATTGGGACCTCCCCAATAAATTTTTGAAAATTAGACTGTCGCAAATGCTGTCTGGGAGTATTCAGGCACCGATTGTAGAGATATATAGAGCTGATCAGATACCGTCTGTCGCCTGACCACTAGTCTATCCGACCCCAGAGAGGAAAGTGTCAAATGAATGGACTTGCGCGATGCGAACCTCAACAAAGCCCCCGAAAATTTGAAAAGTAGACTGCCCGAAATGTAGTTCCTTTCGGAACTCTAAAACCGTGGCATTTATATATTTTGCTTTTAGCCACGACAGACCGAAATGCAGTATCCGGCACTATTTCAGGCACTGATCGTCGAGATAAAACAAGCTTACCAGATACCGCCTGTGGCCAAATCACTAGTTTATCCGACCAGAGAGGAAACTGGCAAACCGACGGAGTGAGTGAATTAAATTGAATGAATATTTTCGCCACAATATTTTATTAAATAAACTGCCGGAAATGCAGTCTGGCAGTATTTCAGATACTTGTCTTCGAGATAAATAGAGCTGACCAGAAACTGTTCGTCGCCAAATCACCAGCATATCCGAAAAAAGAGGGAGGTGTCAAACGAACGGATTGAGTGTATCAAGTGAATGCATATTCACGCCGCGTTGAACCTATACCCAAAAAACTTTGAGGATCGTCAAGAGAACTTTTCAAGTGATTCACATGTTATTGTTTAGAGTTCGTGCTACGTTTCGGTAATCAATACCTTCTACGGTGATTAAATTTCACATCCCTACTCAGTCAGAGAGTGATTTCTTACAAGCCCAACCTGCTGTAAACCTACTATAAATTATTTAAAAATTATTGGGGGGCAAACAGAGGGCATACCAGATTATTGGGGGGGGGGGAATGGCCCCCATGCCCCCCCCCCCCTTGGCGCCGCCCCTGATGACAATACATAATCAGTGCCGGACTGGGCCCATATTTCTTTTTCGGCTAAGGCCCACTTGCCATTGGCAAGTGGGCCTAAGCCGAAAAAAAATGAGCTGAAGCCTCAAACAAAAAAAGAAAAAAGTAAAAAAAAAGAAAAAGAAAAGGTAGTAAAAGAGGGGAGGGGAGGAAACAGGGAAAGGAAAGGAAACCAGAAAGATAAATTTCGTAGTCGAGGATGTGTGATTAAAGTGCTCGCAGGTCACCATATATCTCCATCCGCTGCTCTGGCCATTGGCAAGTGGGCCTAAGCCGAAAAAAAAAATTGGCCTAAGCCTCAAACAAGAAAAAGAAAAAGAAAAAGAAAAGGTAGTAAAAGAGGGGAGGGGAGGAAACAGGGAAAGGAAAGGAAAGCAGAAAGATAGATTTCGTATTCGAGGATGTGTGATTAAAGTGCTCGCAGGTCACCATATATCTCCATCCGCTGCTCTGGCCCGAGGTGCTTTGAAAATGGGTTTGCGGCTGTCTATTTTTCAAATTTTTTTGGAGGGGGTTTAATGTCCACTCGACATAAACTAGGTCATTTCGGGTCTAACATAAGGTTTAATTTGATTTCAATAACTCGATTGCGCGAGGTTGAACCGGCGACTATACTCCTTGTCAAGTATAAGCGCGGAATCGAAACCACCGCATAAATTGAATAATGATAAGATAATATATTTAATTCTACCTAACAACAATTAAGAAATAAAGAACAAGCCGACATATTAAAAATGCCCAATATCAAAAACGTTTAAAACAAATATAGTGTCGGGAGACTTTAACTGATATATTAATTTAATAGACTGATAAAATGGCTGCGTTTCTAACATCCAACTCAAGAGTCATGTTTGTATCATGAAAATGAACACTATTTTTTGTATGAATTAAATAGTCTACACATTGTAGGGTTTAAAGTTACATTATTCAAGATATAGATAAGAACTAGCCATTCTTGCTATTATAGTTTGAAAGTAGATGATGTAAAATGAATAATTTGAAAATTTCATTCAAATTACTCTATTGCAAGCGAAGATATTAGCCTTTGAAGGTGTGATAGACGTGTGCAATAATTTCAACCACGGTCCTGGTTGATCGAAGCTAAGTCGCGGACCGTCTGGATTCTGCCATATTGATTAAATCAAATCATCGCTGAACCGTTTTAATCTGTTTAATATCGGAGAAATCTGATGCCATTCAGAGTTGATTAAGGCCTAGATCAGTTAATTAATGTCTAATTAATACTTTTGAAAAGATTTCAGACCCAAAGAAAGACCTGCAATAGGCAGATTTAGCGCTTGAATAATGTAACTTTAATATACATCTTAATCCTATTATCACCCAATAATAGGCTACATTCTACAGTCTTATGGTTTGGATTGTTCGTACTTGGTTTTTTATTTTAATTGCAATGGTTGAATTGCTGTCAATAATTGATGTATCACTACACCATAATGTATTCAGGTTCAGTAAAAGTGAAATCTACAGCAAAAAATTATATTTATTTATTTCTGCATGTAAGAAGGGATTGGGTGATAAATAAAATCTCCTACTTATCTTTTTTGATATAAAAAAATATCAACACTCGTTGATATTTTTTTATATGAAAAAAGACTCATAGGAGATTCTCTATTTAATGTTCATTTAAAATAGTATTATATTGTCTGGCTATAGGCTACATCTAAATCCTTTAAATGGTCATTTTAAATTAGTATACTTGTTCTGGCTAGACATCTTAATCGGATTAATGTTCATTTTAAATTAGTAAATGTGTTCTGACTAATCATTTTAAAAAATATATTTTTTCTGGCTATACATCTTAATGTGATTAATATTAAATCCGCTGTTTCCAGTCTGGTCACTATGAGTGTTGGACGGGAGGCCTTGCGATGAAAATCCTCTTGTCGAGTGGGACGATAAACTGGGGCCCCGCGTACGCGTGCGTGTGCGCAGGTACGAAAAACTGGGGTTCCGTGTGCGCGTGTGCATAAATTAATCGTTGTCAGTTGGAATTCGAAGAAAAGTTAGCAGCAATTGGGTTCCTCGGGAAAAATCTCCCTCTTAGCACACTGTCTGGTACGTGGTACTTGCTCGTAGCAATTACTATCCCCTTTAACGTCACTCCACATTTTATTTCATACATGTTCATACTACTAGAATATTTTTCAGCAGACTAGGGTTTGTGTAATCAATCTGTATGCATTAGGAAAACTGCTATGATGAAATCCGTTCATTAGACACTTTCTAAAGTCACACCTAAACCACATTGGGTAATAAGTAATAAGAAGGCTTAGTATTTATTAAAACTACACAGTGGTGTAACGGGTGGCAGTCGCCCAGAGGAAAATGTGTGAAGGGCGCAGATTTTTCCTTTGGCGCTGGCCTGTGATACCCCTGGCCGTTACCTTTAAATATTACATTGTATTGCATTTTTGTTCCGTTATTTTGAAATTAAACAAAATTCTGTCAAAACGGACACCAGTAGTTTCCGGTCAACATGAACATTCATTGGAATAATTCTGTATGGATTTAGTGAATTAGATTAGATCCCGGTCCATACAGGTCCATAGTAAGATAATACTTGTTTTAACAATCACAGATTTTTTTCTTGTTTGTAGTCTAATATTTTAAATTACGTCGACCCGTGTAAGGGTCGCTCAAGGTGTCTTTTTGCACCACAAATATATTTTTTTTTTTATAACAATTATAATATTCTCTTGTTTATATGTCTACTAATCTTAACTAAGGAAGTATTTGGTACTTATCTTTTTTGAATAGATAAACACATACTTATAGTATACACGTATGCTGGATTTGTGACGTATTTATGTGTATCTAGCCCATACAATATTTCATTACAGGGTAAAATAGAATAAATTATTCGCCATAAACCTAACAGGGAAAGCATTGTAAAGTCTCCTTATTCTCTCCATAAATTTATTTTTTTAAACAAAATGTATATCGGGATATCGTTCAAAGGAACATTTAAATAAAAAATCAGTCAAGATATGGTCACAGGTAACTGACTTCATCGATAAGACATGCATAGGTAAATATATATCTAGCTTCATATAGGTATTATCTATGTAAAAATAATCCATTCAAATCCGCCACTAGAGTTTGTGAAATAATAGCTCAGTAATTACTAACAGAGGTATAATATTACTGGTAATTGTCTAGTCTGGTCACGTCGCATAGTCTTTTATCTCGCACCTGTAAGCACGGGGATTATCTCAAAATAATTTAAACTTCAGATATAAAACTCAACAGCAGTCAATGGTAGTTAATTAACCGTTGTCATAAAATTGTACTTTTGTCGCCATTTGGATTAGCAGACATTTAGGATTGGGTTTAATCCTCTCTGATTAGCTAGTGAGTGATCGTTAGTTGCATGCGGATTGTAACGACCCATCTTTTTTTTTTAAATAAAAATAACGATATGGATCATGGTCACATAGCGATTAATAACCATTCACTACAAAATCTCACAGACTTGTCTGGATTATAGACTTATTAAATTCGGTGGGATATTTTGTTCAAAGGCGGTTTTCGTTAGTTTGGTTCATGGAGTCAACAAGATCAAATGTTCGGAGTTTTAGAGTTAGTGATTCGTAGGAGCTAAACATTTTATTAGAAACAATCTTCGTGTGTTTATAGGATATTATTATTAATTTTGTGGCAAGGGAGTCGTGAATTTGGATAAATTTAAAGAAGCAACAAAGGAGTGAAAAAGGGAAGATGCCGGTATCCATCTCAGAAGTAACTTCAACCAAAGAACATCTTGTGTGTATCCTGCATAATCCCGAATCAAGGACAAAAGATACTTCAAATAATCGAGATGCTCTGCAAAGACCGACTCAACGCATTGGGACGGTAACATCAACATTGGGAAGTACATCGTCTAATTCTTCAACACATTCGAGCGGTGGAGATATAAGTGGCTATAATACACCACTTTGTAGCATTGAATATGGTCACATGATTTCTGAATCACCCGAGGAAGTGTCACATGATTTAGAGTCAGACGATAACGGTGCCAATACAGTCAGACGATCAAACGAAGCTATTGATGACGTCAACAGGAAAACATCATTCTCGGTCACCATTTTAGAACCACCGACAAATTCTGAAAACATTCGCAAAAACAAAAACTACATATACTTAAGAAGTGCTTCAGAAAACAGTAATCGCAAGGATCGTTCATTAACAAGAAGTTCGTCTCGCTCTTCGTCTCGAAAAAGTCTCCATACACCGATTGGGAGTCGATCTGCTTGTCGACGGCCGACATCAGCTTATGTCGACGGACAAAATATCAACGTGTCGGAACTGACATCTAGGCTAATGCCACAGTACGACACTCCACTAACAATTGCTGAATCTAAATTTTTAGGAGTCAAAAGTATATCTGAATCCAACATACCAGCCAGATGTTCATCCAGATTGACTTGTCATTCTGCCAAGTCTCAAAGGGAGACAACTCGGGTAAGATTACCTATACTCAACTTGTCTACGAATTTTTTAAAAAAAGAAAATTCTCTCACTATAAGTGAAGTTAATGTGTTTTACCAACCCATCAGACATTCACCCCCCCTCCCCACAAAAACAAACCCTGAACAAAGCTAAAAAAAACCCAAAACAACAACAAAAACCCAGTTCAAAATGTTAAGAAATGACCCGACAAATAATTTTTAACACTTTAAAAACTGTACAGCACGTTGATCACTTACTAGCGCCCCACCCCTTTACTTGATTTAACAGTAGGTGTTACTTAAATGTATTGCTTACGGTGTCCGTGTGTTATATTCGTTGTTTTGTCAAGTACGCGGTTTTGCCCATTGGGTTTCTTGTTATTTATTCATGTGTGATGCAGTTCTTCTGTAAACACACTATTAGGGCGCCCACCTTCAATTTTTTCACTATGTTGTACTGACAAATTACGACCATTTGATATAAACTTTACTGAGGGGTAATTAAAACGCAGCGATAACATGATGAAATAGACTGGAAAAGAACAAAATAAGTACAGTGGGAAGTTATGGAAAGGCATACGCCAGACAGTTTGCTAGGAGTCAAATTTTGCCCCGACAGCGGCGCTACGGCCTTCTCTTATATCGAGTTCCAACTGCTAAGGGATCTTTAACGTGCACGCTAATGTGTACACGGGACCTCGGTTTTTCGTCCCATCCGAACGACTAGACAACTGTCCCTGTCAGGCCATCCGTTCTGCATGGGGGGGGGGGCATTATTAGTTAAGCAGCTCATCTCCATCTGAGGAGCGACGATGGCATATCTTTGACAGATCATCAACGGGTTTAAAAGCCCACCACACATACAGAATTAACCAGTTTTATTCATTGAAATATATGTACGACTGCCTTCTTTGAACCGGCAACCTTGACCACGTTTTGAATGAATAATCAATCAGTTCCATCGAAACAATTCAGCCTCCTCAACAATTTGCAAATATTTTTGCCTTTGTGTAAGAAACGACATAACCCAACTTTATCTAATAAAGCTATCAGCTGTCCCAGTGGCTGTCCACTAATGAATTTCCATCTGTGGGACTTGTTGTAATAGACCCCAAACAACCCGTGGTTCGTCAGTGGGTGTATTCTGCTATGGTCCAATGTTTAGAAATGAAGTGAAAGGGGCGATTCCTTGCTTCCCTTATAGTAAAAGAACAAGACGATCGGCGGTTCGTTTGTTCATGGATATCGACGTCGGCTTCCATTTCCAGGCAATATATTTTATTTATTCTAAAAAAATCGCTTAAACCAGTTTACTTTATTTTTCGATGTTAATAGATCATTTACAATTACCAGTGTAGTATACAATAATGACCTATATTTATATATATATATGCTTCTACTATAAGGGTGAGGTGGGGCGAATGGTTACCGACCCTTAAGCGCAAGCGAATTAATGGAATAAAATCGAACCATATGCTAGTCCCGAAATGACCCATAGTTTGTGCCGATTGGACGCTACCCACCTTCTCTCTCTCTCCCCCTTCTAGTATAATCTAACAACTCTTTCTGAAGACAACTAGTGCAAGATATATATCCCACTGTCTTACCCTATATTTGAATGCAATTAACAGTGTCGACGTGAACTTGACCAAAATGAGCCTCGTACAGCTCATTTCCAAGCTTTTTTTTATAGTTGTAACATAATGATATACCAGATCAAATACGAATTATGTTCTTGGCTTTCTTCTGTTAACTGGGCATTACACTCGAGTACTGGGACATATTTAGGCTACTGTTTACACGCTTTTCAATGATCTTATTCAGTTCTAATTGTCTATAGGTATATTGGAGATTTAATGGATTCGCCCCCTTTTTCGTTAAACTGACAACTTGTTAAAAAAACTTTAATGATATTGTAAACATAGAATTAATAGATCATATGATAGGTTAAGTGTTTGTAATGATAAAACGGTTGTATATAAAGAAGTCTATTTTAGATAATAGTGTACACTAAAGAACACGCCATGACAAGATAGTTATAATATAAAGGTTTGTTTAACGGTGTTCTAGCAACAACACGTCTCATATAACAAAGCGACCTTACAAAATTAATATTATGTACATTTTAAAGAGGTACAACAATGTTGCTCTTAATTTTTAGCCGTTGGGATTGGGACGGGAAACCGAGCCCCGTGTACAGATTAGCGTGCACGTAAAAGAACCCTTGACAGTTGGAATTTCAAATAAGAGTAAAACGTTGCGCCGCTGTCGGTGAAAAAAACCTCATGGCACACTGTATGGCGTATGATCGTCTTCACCAGCCCAGTCGGAGCATTTGGGGATCCATTAAACATACATTATGCAATAGCTTAATATTCAAATTACAGGTCTTTCTTTTGGCGTAAAATGTTATATAATTAGACATTAGTTAACTTATACAGACCATAATCAACTCGCGATGTCATCGCTAGCCTGCGAAATTAACTGGATTAGAATCTGATCTGCTGTACAACGTTCATTCATGATTGAATTAATAAAATGGACAATCGTGACTATGTGTTTTTTTTATCGTACCGAATTTAATAATGATGATTGAGGCTTGGACCCAAAATTCTATTTCTCGGTTCAGAGTGGATCGATTTGACTGAAATTTTCAGCAAATCCCCTTTACATTATCTAGTTTTATAACTAATATAGTGAGCACTGTCAGCTTTTTATCCAATCTCCCATAATGTATCTTTAACTTTATCTGATATCAGTTTGTTATGGCGTTTGTAAGTCTTATGTGTCCCAGTCGGTGCAGAATAGTAGGATGTTAAACCAAATTCATTTCATTTCATTTTGTTTCTATTTTGCATCTCATGGTTCTCGACTAAAATAATTTATGACTAGAATTTACATTTGTTACATATTATATTTCTTAAAGTTGCCGATTCGGATTGTGCATTTTGCGGTCAATATCTAATTCTTAAGACCTAAATTATCTACGCTTAAATTTGAATGTACTAAAAGTTAATTATTTAACAAGAAAGCAAAATTAAAACTATGTCAAGGATGAAAGTGGTGCTGGCTTCTTTATGTCGTCTTCGGGAGATCTTAAATGTTGCGACCTTTTCAATTGAGATTATAATCTTTGTAATACTGAATGAAGAAAAAAAGCGACAGGGTTCAGTTGGCGCGAAACCCCATGGAGGAGGTGTGGGGATCACGTCTGGCAAATATCAAAAATATATATTTCATTAGGTTCTTTGTTAGATTTATTCTGGGCAAGTAACACAAGTTAAAGAAAGAACATATAAATATTGAACCCTTTTTTCGATCGAGGAACCCATATTCCTGAAGCAACGGCCCGAGAAATCCCTCTCTGGCCATTGCTGGATTCGCTTCGGATTCTTGACATTTAAGTAAATGTGTCTATTCTTCTCGTTCAATCAAATCTACTACTTACGTACAGTAACATGACATTCCGTCGTTTAATCTTGGGTCTTCCTTAATATTTTGGACAAAGATTTAAGTTATTAAAAACGTTAAAAGTCTGTTCGTTACCATACCGTAGTGTTTACTTTACGTCAATACCGATAGCCTCGTTTGTCACGCAATTAGTTTTGCTGCAATATCCTGCTACGCGCTGGTTAATATTGCATAAAAAAAACGTGTAGCCATGACGTAACGTTACGTAAACACAGTTGTTCTAATTAAACGTCTTGTTTTAAAGGTAATACCTTTGTAACGAATTCAGTGATTGGTCAGTAACAGGACCACTGGCCAGTCATAATTAGTGACAATAATACCAACTCAGTCCAGCAGGGAGTAGTCAGATTAGCTCTAATCAAACGGAACACTGCGAGGAGGATGGAGGAACCAGGAACTGGTGTTTGTGATATATTTCAATTAATCAATACCCTCTACGGTGATAAAATCCCACATCCCCACTCAGTCATAGACTTGCATGTTGTTGACACTGGGTGATTTCATACCAAACCAAACCCAACTTGCCGTAAACCTACTATAAACAATAGCACGCGAACCACTTGAGGAGAGCTTTTTTACGATCCTCAAAGTTTTAGGCTATAGGTTCAATGCTGCAAGAATATTCATTCACTTTGATGTTTTATTCAAGATCAAATGCCTTGCGGGGTATAGATAGATACAAACATGCACATTACATTGTTGGCACAGTTATACAGTCATTGAGAACAACAATAATTAATTAATCAAATAATCAGCTACCGAACCGTAATTAAACTTTCTCTTAAAGAGATTATCCCAATTTGAACTGAGCATCAAAAATAAAAGTCCGAGTACGTACGAAATTTAAGCGCCAAAATATAGAGGAATGGTGTATTTACTTTGTCTCAAAATTTCAGCTCAAAATATTGAGTTTTTTGGACGTGAATGTCAAAAGAGCTTATCCGGACACGTAATTCGGGTCAATTCCTGCGTTCGGTGACCTGATAATTGATTCCCGTTCCTTTAGAGGTATATACAATGAAGGACCCATGTGTTGTACTTGATAACGAAGATACGTTTCCCCTACAAATTATTTTTATTTAAAAAAGGCTGGTTTTATCCATACACTATTACACCCCATAATACAGATTGGGACACCGGTCTCCATTTCCAGATGAAGACTGACGTGTTTAAGTTGTTTGAATGTGTATCACAATAGGTTGAGTTAGTTGCTCGGCCCCTACGTAGAGGACTTTAATAAGGGGTTTAAGCACAAAATTAAACAGTTTTATTCTCCAAAATGTTATCGGAATTGGCCCTTTAAACACATAAACCTTTTAAAAAATTAAATTAGATTATTCAATACCTTTACATTGTTTGATGCGAACAACTGTGTGAGTTCAAATACCGAAGGTCTTATAAAACAATACCGTGTAAGATATTGTTCTCTGGTCGATTTATAAACAGGACACACCAGGACAAAATGGAATGTATCTTCAGTGTCGTAACTATCACAAAGTAGACATGTCCGTTCATCTGTTGGTATTTTACAGTATCGTCCACTCTCGATATTTAGAGCCACGTTTCTCAACCTTTTCTCACCGCTAATCCCTAAATGAATTCTAAACCAACCCATTTACCCCCAGAGTTTGGAGGAGGTTACTGACTGCAGAGCCGTGGCCGGGGAAGCCGGTCACCGCGAACGACGTAGGCGCGTAGCCCGTCTAGGGAGGTCTGGGAGTGTTATCCCCACAAAATTGTTTTAGGAATGGAGCCCGGAAACGCGATTTCGAGCCATTTCAGGCACTCTTCCAGGCGTTTCAGAGGAAATTGAAAATGGTCTTTTTCTATAGAAGCCAACCGACATGAACCGCGGATTCTTGCACGGGCCTGTACCCCCTGACCACGTTGACATTGGATATGTAATGAATACGGATCGAAGTTGAGATTCAATAATCACCAAAATTATATTTTAATGCAAATACGTTGTTTCCAATTCAGTGCGAAAGTTGCTCCTATGATTGTCACAAACGATTTTAGTTTATTCTCGGGACAGTGTTTAGAGTGCTAATCTCGTGTCATTTCGAACATTCACTCTGTTCCGGTATTTAGTTTTTATCACAACCAGCGTTGAAAATCCAGATTCACAGGACTCCACAACACTTATATGACTATTTTTGATGTTTCTGGAAATGTGCTCATTCACACCCTGGACGCGAACCATTCCTCCCTTGGGGTGAATTCACCCATGTTGAGAAACCCCATACCCTTTATAAGGACCCCCTACTTTGGTGCTCGGGCAGTGCCTGAAAAACTGCCAGAGTGCATTTCCATCAGCCTGTATTTGAAGCCCGTGCATTTGTTCTTTAACCTTGGACTTTGGCCCAACTTTGCCCCTCCAACCATTGGAGGCTACTCACCCTGCTCTTCTTGTTCTTGTTCTTGTGGTGCAAGCTCAATCGACATTAACATTGGCATGGTTCTTCTCTGAACAAATCTTCATCGATTTGGTGAATCGCCTTTTTGAATTTCGCCCTTAAAATATGGCCAGTACCTGGTTCATAAAACAATCGTACTCGTTTTTGTAGTTATTAGAACATCAGTTTTAAACTTACATCAAGGTATGAATACCAGCCAGCCCCTTTAAAGACAGCCACTCAAAATGTATATGAGAAACCTTTAGTCAAAAGTCCCAAGTACCCAAGTCAATCGCATCAATTCTGAAGCTTTCGTCGTGATTGGAATTTCAAAACTGTACAGGCTTGGAAAGTTGCAATGATTCATGTTCGTTGACCAAGCGTAACAAGAAATCAATGATCTCACATTTACTGACAAAATTACGACATTATAAACATGGCGATCACGGTGGCTAAGTGGGTAAGATGCTGGCTCGCTAGCCTGGAGGTCGGGTGTTTGATCCCTGCATTGACTGAGAAAGTTCATCCGGCGTACTTTATGTCTAATCAAAATGCAGGGATCGAACATGTTCTGATGTTATATATTGATAGTATTCCAAGATATTTATATCGGTCATCCAACAAAGATGTTATAAAGTGCTAAATCTTCCTTATGCAGATCTTTGGTTTGGCCTCAAATGTTATAAAAATCATTAATTGGACATTTATTCACCTGCCAGACCCATAACCATATATCTAGATCATCGAATGGTTTTAATTTCAAATATATATTAAAGTAGATAAAGTATAAGTACTTCTTTGTTTATTTAATATAATATATGTATTAATTAAAGTAGATAAAGTATAAGTACTTCCTTGTTTACTGTAGATAAATGCATAAATAAATACGTCCAGAGCCATGGCGAACCAGCCCTACCAACCGAGACAGTTCCTCAGAATTTTTCATTTCCAGTGGTGCCGCTTGGAGGTCCTCTCAAGGAACAGCCCAGTCCTTCCGATGGTTAAGAAAGACCCATTGACAGTGGTAATTCGATCATGAATGTCCCTCATAACACACGGTTTGGCGTTTGTCCGTTTTCATTAGCCCTACCTCCCGCATAACAGTACGACGTTAAACCCCAATTTCATTTTTGCATTTGTAATGGATTGAAAATATTTCGAAAAGAGTGTAATATAACGTAACTTTGATATTTACGAATATGTGAAAATGCTATGTCATTATTTGGTTTTGATGTATTATAGACATTTGATTGATACGGTAGATAAGAGAGAGAGGGAGAGAGAGGGAGAGTCTAACGTCCACTTGACACAAACTAGGTCATTTCGATACTAACGAATGGTTCAATTTTATTACAATAATTCGTTTGCAAGTAGGGTTTGCAGCTGTGGGAGGGAGGACCGTAGGACCCGGAGAAAACCCACGAGGCTGGACAGGCGATCCTACTCCTTGTGACGTACAACTGAAAATACGAAACCACGCCAGTTGACTCAATGACAGGC
Organism: Patella pellucida; assembly: GCA_917208275.1. Taxonomy (NCBI): domain Eukaryota; kingdom Metazoa; phylum Mollusca; class Gastropoda; family Patellidae; genus Patella; species Patella pellucida. The sequence goes on from OU795041.1 coordinate 61,823,230, forward strand.
TTTATGATACAGCGCGCAACGTGCTAACCAATCGCCACCCCCCCCCCCCCCCGTCAATTAATAAAAACGAATGACATTAATATATATTTGGTTTCGAGATTGGTCGTATTTCTGTTACGTCTCTTTGTATATCATTTTAGTGAAGCCTGTACGCTTACGGCTGGCCCCCTGATCCATTCACTTGATTTGATAATTGTTATTTTTTGTAGTGTCTATTTTCTGTCTTTTCCGCAAGTTTATCTTGTAGATTTTTGTTTTGCGTGTGGTGCGGTCCTCCTGCACTTAACATTAATATACATGTCAGATATATAACAAATCAGACTGTATAGAATAAATGATCCAATGGTTTGTTCAAGTGGCATGTAAAAAATGTTAAACAAAACGAACAAGACGTGTAAAGAACCGTCTATACAAGATTCCCCGAATAATATCCCCTGTAGAAACGTCCACCACAACAGACATATATCAATGTCTACTACGCTTTTAATATCTACCCGCGAATTGCAAATTCTTTTATTAAACTGTTATAGTAAATAATAGGAAAGGTTATTGTCTGTCCCCGATAGAATATTGAATAGTTGTTTTCCATTTCTTACAAATATTCTATTATCTTTTATGAATGTCTTACTGTACGACGATAAAAAAAAACACCCAGCGAGGCAGTCGTTTCACTGGGTTATGATTGGATACTTAGTTACATACAATAGGTATGGTATATGTAAACTCATATCGATAAGTTGTGCTTTTATTTAACTAGTTGTACTTTCATTACATTTCTTGATTGATATGATAACTTGCTTCTACGAAGAGTTTTAATGGTGCACCTTTCAGCAGCGTCATATCGATAAGTTGTGCTTTTATTTAACTAGCTGTGCTTTCATTACAATTTTTGATTGATAACGTGTTTCTATGAAGATTTTTAATGGTGTGCCTTTCAGCAGCGTCATATAAGATTTGGAGATTTGTTAATTTTTTTTTTAGAATTTCGTGCTTTCGACTTTTTGTTAAAAGTGTTAAAGTCTTAAGGTGATTATAGAAAACTTTCTAGAACTGGAAATAAATGGAATGACTGCTGTGCCCTCGACTGGAAAATGATGCTTTAATTATGGTCTGTGCGTATTTATCGCCATGAATTAACAGTTTGTCATTTGTAATTGGCATGCAATTGAAGCTTTAAACAACTCTCTGAATTATTTACAAGAACCTGCTGTTCAGCTTGTTCTTAGGGAATCTTGAGAGCGTAGCATTTTATAATTCAAGTGGCCGTATTCATTTGTCGTCTGCTTTACGACCGGATATCGGCTATCTTAAACCCATGACGACTGCCATTCGTGTAGAAACGCTGGAACTATTCATCTTAGTTGACAACAACACGTATAAGTAATGGCCCTTAGTCTATGACATGAATCTTAATGGATTTTTATGAAAGGAATTCAATAACAAGGATATTCCTGATCATGAAAGAACTGGTCTTGGCATAAGAAGTAGCCTCTATGTAAACGTTGTATGTGCCTAAACAATGGTTGGGAGCAAGCAAGGATGTGAAATCAAGTTTTAACCTGCGATCAGAAAACAAGCCTCTGCATTGTGCTGCTTATTTTAGTTTTTGTTGACTAATAGTGTGCAGTGTAGCATTTGATTGGTATCGATTTTCTTGTAGACGGATTCATTTTCTCGTCGGCCAATAACTGATTTATTGTTATTAATACGTTTAGGATTTGAAGTAGATATTTAAAATATTTACTTCGGTGACCATTATCAGGATGGACGATTTTCCGGACTTCATCAAGGCTAAACCCAAAACAAGGGTTTCAGCTTTTGTACCAATACACGAAGTTTCCATGAGTCTGCCTAATGGCTTCGCTAAGGTAAGATACACTCTCATAAAACAACCCTTTTTTAAAAAGTTACTTTTGTTTTAATAATAGAAATGAAATGAGGTTTTACGTTCTACTGTTCTGCTCCGAACGTTGTTAATGAGGACGGGGCTTTAATCATAGAGTGGGATTGAACCACTTAAATGGGGTTTAAGCGTTTCAAAATAATCGTTTTAAAGTCTTCTGGGGTCAGTTGCCCAAAACTAAGTTATTTTAAGTATCCGTTAAACTGTAACGGACATATCTTAGTAACGTGTACAGAAAACACTATAGAATACTTTATTTTTTCCTTTAGAAATATTAGCATAAATCTGTAGGAAACATTTTCACCACAGAATGGTCAGGGCCTTTATTTCCAGCAACAATCTTTCTCTCCGTTAAAGTCAACGGATCGTTAAAAGATAACGGAGCTTTGAGCAACTGGCCCCAGGAGAATACCTTGATATTACTTCTGCTATTATGTCTGCTAAGTAACACAGTTGTATGTCTGCCCAGTAACACTGTTGTGTGTCTGCTAAGTAACACAGTTGTATGTCTGCCCATGAACAAAGTTGTTTGTTTGCCAAGTAACACAGTCGTTTGTCTGCCGAGTAACACAGTCGTATGTCTGCCGAGTAACACAGATGTATGTCTACCAAGTAACACAGTTGTATGTCTGCCCAGTAACACACTTGTATGTCTGCCAAGTAACGTGATGTATGTCTGCCAAGTAACACATTTGTATGTCTACCCAGTAACACAGTTTTCACCCATAAAATGTAATTACACATATCTATCTCCGGCAGGGTCGTGGTGGGCGTATTGGCTATGCCTGTTTTCCATTCAGATACATATCTTAATAAAATATAGCTTATAAAATCAGAAATAAAATTAACAAAGTTTGGAAAGTGTCAGGTTGTTGTTTCCATGTTGAATTATAATTTCGAATGGAGAAGGTTTATAAATATCAGTGTTGACATAATATACTTGAATATTGCTCGACTCTTATCAAAAAAAATATTATTAATGGATTTATTGTATAACGACAATATAACAAAAAATGTAATAAGCTCGGGATATCAAAGGAATTCAGGGGTCATCCTTGTTAAAGATGCATTATGTAAGAGCTAAATCTTTCTATAGCAGATCTTTGGTTTGGCCTCAAATGTTATATAAGTCATTAATTAGACATTTATTCACATGCCAGACCCATAATCATATTTCTAGATCATCGGGTGGGTTTATTTTTAAAATATATTTAAACACAATTGGTAGTTATATACAATCGAGATCTGTTTATCATCGTAACAACGGTGGTAATGGCAATCGAGACTACATTGATCTTCCAACGACCAAACCTCTGTTATAGTGAGGACAGTCAGCTCTTTATCTAAATCTTAAATAATGCACCTCGTGAAAATATATAAATAGACAAAACAAAACTGACACTGAAATTCAAAATGGAATGATTTGGCTTTTCAAATTCACAAAATAAGAAGATGAACGCGATTGGGGTTAAAAATAGAGGTAAAATTCATCGACTCCTCGGTACTTCACTATTGATCTTTTAGTTATTGGTGAACGCCCAGTCTTTCCATTTTAAGACTATCATATGTCGATTTATATGATAAAAATAGTATGGTCTACCATTCAATTTGAAAACATTATATTGTAATTAGCCCAGTCCATGTCGACACGTGAATGATCATGTGATCGATTTGATTGATAGCAAATCTGTTTAATAATCAATCAGTGATTCTGTCAATGAAATATATTTTTACCTTCTTCCTTTAACATACCAAGTTGTCCCAGTTTGGAATGGACCGTAAACTTGCAGATTCAATAGGTTACATTGTCGACAGAACATCATGCATGAGACATGATTTGGCTTCCCTTGTTGTTACAACTGGCGCCACTTTGCAAGATTTTTCTTTTCAATTTGGACATTACCCCCGGTATATGTCATGCGTGGTGAACTTTTCTCTCATTAAGATTTTCTTTTATGAGGCAGTGCTTGCGCCAAAACAGATCCCCCCTTCCGACAAACACAAAAATATATTCGAAGCAAGCCATATCCAGCACCATGAACCGATTCCCTACCTTTCTGATCAGTACTTTAAGTTACAGGTATAGTTATAAAAAAGAACTACATTATTTGTCGATTATTAGAACTTTCGCTTATTTTATTAAGCTCTTCAGATAATCTACATTTTGGTAAGAGTACTTTATATTTAATTTTCACACATATAGATATATATTGATTGTGTTCCGTATCCATGGCGAACTCATAATCACTTATTGACACAGGACAGGAACTTTTGAAAGATTATATCGGGACTCCTTTCCACACTTTTCTGGAAAGTCCTGAAAGTATCATGGAAGATTTTACAGATGTTTTTTTTGTTTAAGATTTAGATAATGAGCTGACCGTTCTTGCTATAAAATATCATGAAAAATAATATGTTCAAAAATTCAGTCTTATTATTACTTTATTCTGAGCGAAGTTATAAATGTTTAATATTTTGGACAAATTGCTCCAATTAACATCGCTGTTCTCATATGGAACGGCCATGTCAATAAATAATGTTTAGATAATAATTCATATAACTTTTGAATCCAAAATAAAGACCTGCAGCAGGCGGACTTATATACTAAATAATACATCTTCAAGCAACATATTCATGGTTTTGGTGTGTCTGAAAGACATAGAATATGACGACCTTAATGTTTTTAAATTACCAATTCAATAGTTATAATGGCCACGTTTCTTGGTATGATGTGTACGCAGTGTTCTGGTTGTGTACACGATGATTGCTATAAGAACTTAAGATCAATATAATATTGTGGTCAAGTAGGTTTAACACGAATCTCTTAGAGTATTTGTCAACTTAAGAATAGTATTACTGTATGATGACAAACGCAGATGTTAATTTCAAACAATAAATCGATGATGATAATGATGATAGATGGGATGCGCCTAACCCAAACATAGACAATACGCAATCTACGCTACATTTTTGTAAAAACCTCAAACACTCATAACTTTGCCTAGACTAAGGTAGTTTGACTACAATTTTCATTATATTCATTTGTCATTATCTTTTATTGGGTTAGAATAACAAGAACTATCGACTCTTTATCTAAATATCACATAATTGATGACAATTGGAGTATTTAACAGAGCCATAAGTTCGGTTCAATCCGATAGTAGAAACCGGATGAAAAATTTTATAAGCTTGCGATTATTAGGATGCAAATGGCCAACATATTTCGTACCCTTTGCAATTTGTCTGTTTTTTGAATGTGTGTTTGTGTGGGGAGGAGGGGGGCTCTTTTCAAAATAAACCTGAGGCTCCGACAATTCAACTACGATCATCATGGAACTTGACAGCCTTGCTCCATTCAATGATGGCTGGTTCGTGATCCACGGTCCGGTCGGTCTAGTGTTGCACGAGCGATAAGTACACTGGCTTATTATCTAAAATGCCTCTGGTTTAAGACTCGATGTGGTATGACAAAAGGTCGATTTTCAAAGACCTGTGGGTATGGCAAGTAAATTACTGCCTAGTTGATATGAAACAGACAGCAGAGCCCCCCCCTCCCCACTTTTGAATTCGAGGAGAAGGCGGAAATTGTCCTACCCGACATAAGACACCATCCCTAACCTGTAAAGTGGTTGCGAGTCACGCGACAAGGGATGAAGTGTCCTATCCAACCTATTGAGTATTCTCTTTTCTGTCTGTTCATTATTTTTAACATTGTTGTGAGGTAGGGGGTCCTTCAACGCACTTAGGAAGTGTCTTTTCAAATTAAAATTATTGCTTAAACTCTCTCCCTATTCCTTTCCTTCGTCTATTTCACGACTTTCATCTTTTATCAGACACTCAAAGAATCAAAGCATCGCCATATTGACTGAACCCTTGTACAATACCCTCTCTCTTTCCCAGACAATTACAGACATTATCACATGTACAAGTTTCGTATTATCAACATTAATAAGTAGTTTAAAGCGGACTATAAAAGCGTCAGTTTAATTTTACGGTATGATTGAAATCTTAACTTGGCTTATAAGAAAGACAATTGAACATAAAACTGATCTTATAGTGTAATAAAAATGTATCATAGATTATATGTGAGCCGTGTGCTATCTCGATACGATTTTTATTATTACTCGTTTAACCTGCCAACAAGCCATTTTAGATATGTGTCTATATTTTTACACTGAAGGTAAACATTTTAAATATACTGTTACCCTTATTTATCTTTATGTAGTAAATTACTACAAGCAATGTTAAAGCTACGGCGGCTAAGTGGGTATGACGCTGGCTCGCTAGCCGGGGGGTCGCGTGTTCGATCCCTGCATTGGCAGAGAAAGTTCATTGGATTTTTCGACGCGGTTCCCCCTTGTCAGTGGTGCAGGACATTTCATATCAGTTACAATCAATATTAAGGCCTCATTACGTCCAGAGGGGGATGGGGGTGGTGGTGGTGGATGGCTAAATAGTTAGCGTGTCATTGAGTCAACTGGTGGGGTTTCGAATCCCCGGATGTACGTGGCCAACCTCCGGGTCCACCTGATTCCTCCCACTGCCAAAGACCCCTTCGCGCAAGCGAATTATTGAAATAAAAAACAAACGATATTTAGGACATATTTTAATACCAATTCGAACATTATTTTACAATAAGTAGTCTAATCTTCAAAACGTATAAGTCGTAAGTTAATCTGTAAGATCCAATTCTATCAATCATTTTCACAAACCTATATATATACCTATATATTTGTGACTGTATCATACGGTCTGTCATTGAGTCAACTGGCGTAGTTTCGAATCCCCGGATGTACGTGGCAATGAGTAGGGTCGCCTGTCTAACTCCGTGGATTTTCTCCGGGTCCTTCGGTTCCGTCCCACTGCTAAAGACCCCTACGCGCAAGCGAATTACTGAAATAAAAATATTAAACCATATGTTAGTCCCGAAATTACCTATTTTGTGTCAAGTGAAAGTTACACCCCATTTCTCTCTCACAGAGTTTAAGAAGCGAAGTATCTTTAAAACAGTATAGTAGATTTGTCTATCCCTTTAAAGGTAAAGGTCACATAAGCTTAGTCATAATACATACCCTATTAAAAAAGACTTGAAGATTTAAAAGAAGGCTAAAATTTTAAAGATCAAAAAGGCTTTAGACTGTGTCATGTTCTCGTTCATCAATCGGATTAAAATATAGACCCTATTAATTCGTTTTACTTCTCTTTACCACACTAGAATCTGGAAGAGTTGCTGTCATTGACGTGTTCTGGATGATGTGAGGGATTAGCCAATGAAACGGTCTGTGACGGCGAGCTTTTGGCTTTCGGTGTACGGAACAGTGTATAATCCACTAGAAACATCCATGCTGATTGGTTAATCAAATGTCTGATATCATAAGGTCAAAAGCCGCACTGCATCAAGACATTCACCCAATAAACACCTAGTAAACTAAATTTGAACATTCCATCTTAATAAGAAGGAGAGTAATTGTGTCCCGAAAAGGGTCACTAACAGACGGACTGATGGACGGACCTATCTTAATAGCACCCTGTGTTCATCGAACGAGGAACACGAACCGGAACCGTTAATTGGAATCCAAAAAATCGTGTTGAGAAGCGAACTTTCTGTCACACATCTATATACAATGTCGGCATTCACTATCTTTGTTAATTTGTTAATCAGCAAGAAATATTGTTTATTATAAAAGGGCCAAATCTGTCAATTGCGGGTCTTTCTTTAGGTCGGAAATGTTATCTGAATTATTAATTAGACATTAATTAACTAATCCAGATCATAATCAACTTTCGATGTCATCGCTTTAGTCTACGACATTTACTGGAATAGAACCCGGTCTGTTCCAACTGATAAAACTAATCGTAACTTTTTTGTTATCGGACCGACTTTAGCAATGATGGCCGATGCTAGGCCAATATTCAATTGCTGAATACTCGATCCAGAGTTGATCAATTTGACTGAAATTTTCAGCAAATTGCCTTTAAATCATCTAGTTTTTAACTATTATAGTGAGAACTGCCAGCTCTTTACCTAATCTCCTGTAATGTATCTTTAACGTAGTAGCATAACATGTGTCAATACCTGTATATCATACAATCATGTATTTCACACTTAGACTCATAAATATATCAAATTACCTACGTGTTTATTGTTCATTTTATTGCGTTTTATAATAAGCGACTCACTGAAGTATTTCCATTTTCGATAACAAGACACCCTCTTCTTATTGGTATACGCATAGCTACTTTTAACGGACATTTTTTTCCTGTTCAATTATTTTTCTCACGTGATTTAGTCATTACGTATTCTCAAGTTTCGTTTTTTTAAATGCTAAGTAGATCGATTTGTTTGTTCATGACGGGTTTATGGAAACAGGATTATCTCCCCTCAATTAGTTTGATTTTTGATTTTATGGAGAACGAAAGAAATGGGGTTTAATGTCCACTCAACACAAACTAGGTCATTTCGGGACTAACATGTGGTTTAATTTTTTTTTAATAATTCGCTTGCGCGTAGGGGTCTTTAGCAGTGGAAGGAAACCTGAGGACCCGGATAAAACCCACGAGGTTGGGCAGCGACCCTACTCCTTGCCACGTACAACTGGGGATTTGAAATCACGCCGGTGGACTCAATAACAGGCTTTATGATACAGCGCGAGCACGCTAACCATTCTGACATCCATAGATGTTTTATTAATTGCTTAATTTGCTCATTTATCAGGACGAGATTTTTGATTGTTTAAAATAAAATAAAAATAACCCTCCATATTTTAACAAGTATAACCGTACTATGGGTTAATAACTGAATATGGCGCCATCGTATATGTCATATCAATAATCGAATCAGTTAATCGTTACACAATTGTCAAAGGAACACGAATGCTAAGTTTCATATCGATCGTACGTGCGTATTGGTATTGTTCCGTCCTACTCCAGTACCACTGGAGATACCGATGCTAATGAACTTGCGAAGCCTTTGTTTTTTTCGAAGAGCTTTACCAAAAAGATAAACAACAAGATGATAAGCTCCCCCTCCCCAAATGTATTTTCAATAACCCATATTTCAGTGCAATACAGTTGGCTCCCCTTAAATTGACACGTGCAATTACTTGAATGTACCCACACTGAGGAGATTTTCCGCGCAAATCTAAATCTTATTTTTGAATAACCCATATTTCAGTGCAATACAGTTTTCTCCCCTTATATTGACGCGTGCAATTACTTGAATGAACACACCGAGGGGCTTCACCGCGCAAATCTAAATCTAATACATGTTGTTTTTTTGTTAAGTACATATAATCTCTCGGACTAAAATCTCACCAAGACAACACTTAAACAATACAAGCCGAGTTTATTGAAGACATTAAAGTTGTAATTACTTCTTCATTATCTGTGCGGGATCGTTATTCTTTTTATTGAATGTCTCGGATCAATACACCGGTCGAGATTAAGTTTATGTTTTTGTCATCTACATTATAAACCCCTTGATAATGTACGGGGTATTGTTCACGCTGAGAAGTATAGGTATTTGTATGACCACGGGTTGATATGGGCAGGATAATATACAACCGCCAGAGAGAAAGAGAGAGAGAGAGAGAGAGAGAGAGAGAGGGGAGGGGTAACGTCCATCCGACACAAACTAGGTCATTCCGGGTTGTATAATAGGGTCTATCATTTGGTCAACTGGCGTGGTTTCGATTCACCAATTAAACTTAACAAGGAGTAGGGTCGCCTGTCCACCCTCGTGTGTTTTTTCCGGTTCCTCCGGTTTCCTCCCACTGATGAAGACCCCTACACACATGCGAAGTATTGAAATAATATTTGTACAGTATGTTAGTCCCGAAATGACCTAGTTTGTGTCGAGTGAAGCTTGAATCTAAGGGTGGATCTTGGCTGGAAAATTTCTCGTCTGACACGAAGAACAAAGCGCACCACAGCCCTGTACATATACACCGCAATATCCAAAAATTTCGTTCGCAGTGTTGTGAAATAAATTGGTCGTGTTAATTTTTTCCTCTGTTTTTCTCAGTGGGAATAATTGAACAATAACATGAGATATTGTAATAGCCACGTTCTTTATGCTGGGATTAGAGTCTAATCTTTAATTTATACACAGAGTATTATATTCACCTTGAATTCCTTACGTCCTATAGTTCATTTACCCTGAGGGGGAGAGAGAGAGAGAGAGAGAGAGAGAGATAGAGAGAGAGAGATAGAGAGAGAGAGAGGGGAGGGCGGGGAGAGGGAGCGAGAGAGAGTGGGTGGGTAACGTTCACTCGAAACAAACTAGGTTATTTCGGGACTAACATATGGTTCAAGTATATTTCAATAAGGAGCTTGCGCCTAGGGGTATTTAGCAGTGGGATCCGAAGAAAACCCAAGCATCTGGACAGGCGTACCTACTCATTGTCAGGTACAACCGTTGAATCGAAACCACGTCAATTGACTGAATGACAGATATTATAATACAACGCGCACGCACCATCAATTCTGCCATTTAAAAAAAACCCACAAAAAACGATGAACGTACTAATACTGTATAATATGGACGTTAAACCCTATTTCATTTCATTTACTATATAAAGGTGAGAATGATGCCATTGTCACGTTTCTATACACATTACAGCTTAAAACTTTAGAATCTGATTATTCATGAGGTAGTAGGTGAGGTATGATAAGAACTAAATAACACAGTATTATAAAGGTATTAAAGTATGTTTCACATAGTAAAGTTATTGAATAATGTCATATATATATGTTACTTTAATACACTGTGATAAAGTAATGTTAAATTTAACTTTCCCACGGTCTTCGATATTTAAAGATTAAGTCGAAGGGCAAAAACTTTTTCCCAGGTTGTGTTTCTATTGCATAGTTGTAGAGAGAAAAATAAGGTTCAATGTCCACTCGATATAATACGGTTCAATTTTATTTCAATAATCTGCTTACGTGTAGGGGGTATTAAAACAGTAGAAGGAAACCCCGGAGGACCCGTACAATCTGAGAATCACTTGACTTCATGGCAGACCTCATGGTCTAAAACGCCAATACATTCAGCCGTACCCCACCTCGAACCCCCATACATGACAGATGACTAGAATCTAAATTCAAATTCCGGCTATCAAGGTTTAATTTGTGAGCACGGCAATGTGTACATGGGAACTCGATTGTTCGCCCCATCCGACCAACTAGACATTGTTCGTTGCCAGGCTCTCCGCCCTTGGTCATGGGGAAACCCAAGAAACTTTCTCGGCCAACATGGGTTAACGAGTCTGCGCCTAACTAAGTCAGTCACAGCGAAACCCTGTTTCTCCTTTAATTAAATGTAACTGATAGACACAGGACGCTATGCAGGGCAGTTCCAAGGCCAACGGCCTAGCGTGCTTTGTGGTAAATCTGGTCCTTACGATAGGAACTAACATTTTTTTTACTGTGTAGGGATTATACATCACGATCCAGTGTCAATTGTATACTTGAAAGACATTATTTTTTTTACCTTTACGTTGATTGACACCGGTATTGTATTTTTTTAACGTAATGGAGAAACGTTAATGGAGTCGCCAAGACAAAGAGTCATGCAATGTTTCAATTATTGTTTGTATATTATAACAATGGAGGTCTAGTGTGACCGGATCTAGAATGTTCAAATTGTCGTTTTAATCACGTGTAGTTTGAACGGATAAATCGTTTTTTTCCCCCGTAATGGTCACCTTGGCCATTAAGATGTTTAAGTTGCTATAGTGGACTTTTTTAAATTCATAAACCTTGCTATTTGATCGTAAATATAGACTCGAACACGCGGAAGTGACATTTTGTAAAAATAATCCCGTACTTCAATCAGTTATATGAATTTAGCATCCAAGTTTGGAACATTCTAATATTCTACAGGATTCTACATCATCTGTGTGTAGATGTACGTATTGGATTTCGAAATGTTTCAAATTTTATTTCTAGGAAGAAGTGTTGTTTGGGTGTTGTGTGCTTTGTTGAACGTACATTTTGTGCTCCATTGTCAAATAATATATTCTTTTAAAGGTTATATTCATTGGTTGAAATAATAAGGAATTAATTGGATTCGACAATCGTGTTGCTTTTGAATATGTTTTTTTTTTTGATTAATTGAATCTTCTGGATTAGACAAATTCATTGTTTATAACCTAGAGGAATTTATATCACATAATATATGCCTTTAGAAGTTATAATCATTAGTTGAAATATAAGGAATATTAATTGGTTGTGAAAGTGATGTGCTTCTTTGATTATTTGAAACTTCTGGAAGGTGTTGTCGTTTTTTGGAATATTTACACGCTTCGGATTAACGGAAACTTAAGGATTAGACTCATTCATTGTTTTGGAACAAATAGGAATTTTTGTCACATACATTTCTTTCAAAAATGTTATAGTTATTGGTTGCAATAGGAAGGGATATTTAGGTTGTTGGACCAACGTGATGGTTTTGAAGGTGTTGTGCTTTATTGGAATTTTCCCAAGCTTAGGATTATTAGATATGTGCCACCTTAGATTTGAATTAGTTATCCCCAGATGGCCAGGTCCAAATATTTTAGAAGGTATTGGAATGTGTCCTAAAGGTCTAAAAGTGGGTAACCCGGCGCTGCCTGTTTGTCTACGGTATCAACTTTGGTGGACAAATAACTCCAGGAACAAACGAACGAGCGCTGACTGTGTTGTGCCCAACGCCACCTAGCCTACTTTACTCCCCGGTCCGGGCTACCCCTGTACACAAACTTTCAGCCCCGGGACAGCCCTAGTGTAGCCGCCAACTATGAACATACAAACAAAACAAACAAACAGACAGGCAAACGACAGTCACATAAATGTTCGAATTGGTATTAAACTTTGTCCTAAATATCTCAAATATATGAATGAATATGATTGATAGTATTGGCTTTTAAAGATTAACTTACGACTTATACGTGTGGAAGATTAGAATGCTTATTGTAAAATATGTTAGAATTGGTATTAAAATATGACCTTAATATTTTGAATATGTGAATATGTTTGACAGAATTGGTTTTTAAAGATTAACTTTCGACTTATACGTGTAGAAGGTTAAACTACTTATTGTAAAAAATGTTCGAATTGGTATTAAATTACGACCGAAATGTTTTTAACAAGTGAATATGTTTGATAGAATTGGTTTTTAAAGATTAACTTATGACTTATACGTGTGAAAGATTAAAATATTTATTATGAAATATGATGGCAATAAAGGTAGCCATATTGATAGTACTAAAACTTGTGTAAATACGATTGACCGTGGTCTCAATATGTCTAATCCGAATGTATATCATAAAATGCCAAAATAAATCTTTTTATTAATTTGAAATCAGTTTTCACTGAATTACCCTGTTTTACAAAACTAAACAAAGTTATTCTGAAAATTGTTACTTTTCTTGTGAAAAATCGCTCAGGGTATAAATATGTCTTTTTCGATATCATGAATATTTTTTATTTGAAATCAGTTTTCACTGAATTACTGTTTGTTACAAAACTAAAACAATTCAATCTCAAAAATTACAAGTTTTCTGGTGAAAGTTAATATTTATTCTTTCATTTCTTTAGACTAAGTAATCTAAAACCACTAGTCAGTGATTAAACTCCAGCTTGATTATCTGAAAAAAAGAGATTCGCTGTTCGTTCATTCGATCATTCGTTCGTTCGTTCGTTTGTGTAAGCGTCTATGTTTGTCCACTTTTTTAAAATTTATCCCGCTTTGTCTTCTACTTCCCTTCTTGTGGGCAATTCGTATGTGCACCACCATCAATCGTGCAGGGCCGCAACTTGATCAAACTCGCTGGAAAAAATTAGCTGGGGGATGACCGAATAGTCTAACGAGTGTACTTTATATCATAAGGTCTGCCTTTTTACGTGACAACAGGTAGGATAGCTTGTCCAACCTCACCTGGTTCCTCCGGGTTCCCTGATTTCCCCGCAGATGGAATGATTTGTTAGTCCCGAAATGACATAGTTTGTGTCGAATGGACGTTACCTCACCCCCTCTCTCTCTCTCTCTCTCTCTCTCTCTCTCTCTCTCGCCCTCTCTTTTGTAAAAGTTGTACTTGGACATACCATTTCAGTCTTTGTTTACGTAAGTGACAGTATTGATTCTACCAAGCCTCGAACTCGCAATTCTCTCTCCTTTGAATACGTACCCACGTTTAGACCCTTCACGGTCACACCTCGTTCTAAAGAAATGTGATACCTACACTTATCTATTAAAATATACACTCAAAACCCCGATTACAGACCTCACCATGTTTTCTATTACTTAAAATATAAGTAAATATTAAATTTTGACCTTAAATAAACATGGTTAGCAAATGTAAAACGTTTCTTTCTTCTCTCGGAACACGCACTCGTAAAACGTATAATGGTTGAGATTGAAGTGTTCTAATATTGCTATGTTTAAAGAACATCCTGTTTACCCTTTAAATATGTATAAGCACGTGCTGTTTTATAATAATACCATGATTTGTCATTAGGATAACTGGCGTGATCTTCCATTTGATTTTGATTTTACAAACAGAAGACAAACTTGTAGACCGTCAGCAAAAGGCTTCTATGGCCTATATATGCTGAAATGATATGGATATCTATGTATTACGAAAACCCTATATGTATGAAGCCTTGGTTTGTGTCTGTGTTGTTTGACTGCCAACCTATGTTTATAGTTGATGATTTTATCTTTTAAAGTCGCCCATCATTCCAATTTGAGTGACTAATTATAATAATTTTAATGTTATTTTGCATGCTTTTTTTTATAATGGAAGCCGCTCTTAATTTAAATTTAAATGGCAGTTTTGATAATTTTAATACAATTTTGCCTGTGCCGTTTTTTAGGACTTTGGTTTGGATTGATCGTACTTGGTTTTATTTTATGTGTATTACTTTATGATGAAAGTCGCCCTTTATTTAAATTTGAATGCTTATTATGATAGGTTTAATATTATATTGTATTATTTTAAAAGTACCATACGATGTTTCAAAGTTGATGAGACTAAACTAAACAAATTGGTAAGGCTAAACTTAACAAATTGGGTAGACAAAACTAAACAAATTGGAGAGACTAAACACATTGGAGAGCTTGGTGTGACTAAACTAAACAAATTGGAGAGTTTAAACACATTAGAGAGCTTGGTGTGACTAAACTAAACAAATAGGAGAGACTAAACACATTGGAGAGCTTGGTGTGACTAAACTAAACAAATAGGAGAGACTAAACACATTGGAGAGCTTGGTGTGACTAAACTAAACAAATTGGAGAGACTAAACACATTGGAGAGCTTGGTGAGACTGAACTAAACAAATTGGAGAGCTTGGTGCCACTAAATTAACGAATTGGAGAGATTAAACAAATTGCTGCGACTAAACTAAACAATTTGGTGCGACTAAAAGAAACTAAAATTTACACTATCGAATGGATTTCGAAAAAATATATAACCTATAGTTTAGAACTGTCAATGATGGGTGAAAAGGTGAATTATTGTTGAACCCCTGTAAATTTTAATTCTTTGTATTTCAAGTATATATCCAGTTAGTGTGATCAAGTGTAATATATGACATTATTTTATTACACAGCGATCGCGTCTAAAGGGTTAAAACTGTCTACCATGAGTATATTGACAGTAGGTATTATTTGAATATACCTACATACATACTGATATGGACTGATAGATAATAGACGAGTGATTGACATGTGGATATAACTTTATGTCTTTTATGATTAAGTGGTGACGTGAATGGTCGGTCTCTTGGATATGTTGTTCATTTTAAGACGTTAGTCCTTCTAATTGGAAATAGCAATTGTTTTGCAACTATGATTGGGGTTGTCCGAGGAATGATTTGAATAGTTGACAATATGTGATTCATTAGGATTGTCATTTGCTTGATAAAGACAGAGGAATCCTCGCCGAAACGTCGCTAAGCATTAAATTCAGTAATCGTGTATTCATAAAATTGTACCTGTCCGCAGAATGATTTGAATAGTTGACAATAAGGGATTTATCTGGGATTATGGATAAAGGGATTTTCTCCAATATTGGATAAACCGGTTAAAATTAGATACTAAATATTTTACTCTTTTAAAAAAAGGGTTCATCGAGGGAGATTGGTAAAATTATTGACATTTAGTAACCGAATAGATGACAGAACTAAATGGAATACAATATAAATTCCCAAAGCTTACTCTAGTATGTTTCGCTATGGAGAGGATGCAGAGTTTTTAGTGATATTTCGCACTAACTATAGTATGCGTGTGCTACATTACCCTTGATATTGTGGATCAGCTGAACGAATACGATTAAAATGCCGCCCGTTGCAGCCTTTCTTCCACCGATCTCAAACACTCACCAACAAAAACTAGGAGTAAAATTAAAATCTGTTTCAAAACGACCCAAATCTAATAAGGTTAAATTAAAAGGAATCGTTGATGTACAGGAGACCAACAAGAGAGTTAATAAACTCATTCAGGTAATTCAACATAATAATAGAACTTTGAATAACATAATTAATGAGAAATGAGATGAAATTGGTTTGACATCCTATTTTTCTGTACTGTCAGGGAGAAGGGCTTTACACTAAGCCTGTTCCCCAATCCCATTCAGTCAACCTGAATAAAAATAAGTTTTAAAAAACCCACCAAAAACGGATATACTCAATGCAGTATGCCAAGGAATAGTGCCCCGTGTACAGTGTCAGTTTGAATGCCAAACATTGTCTTCATGGCATACCACATGGTGTATGATCATTTGTCCGTCTTTCATTTGTTACAATAAATCCACCGAACCCGGTATAATTTGAACAAATCAATGCATGTGTGAAATATCTAATTGTCCAAGAAATCAAATCCAAACACAATGATTTTAAATTTATCTGGTAATAGGAAAGAAATGGCCCTACACATTTTCAGGCTACCATTATTATTGTCCCTGTTTATGCCCAACAGTTCTTTTAGCTTTATTAATGTTAGCCCTGTCGTCATCAGCCCAGTCCGTCCAGAAACCCCACTCCGTTCCATTTCCACGTCCACTCGTATTCATGAAGATTTTTGAAAACGTTTTGTTAGGTTTGTGATAGGATAGCAATTTTCAAAAAGCGAATTATTGGGATGTAGAATAAAACCAAACAGTGTCTCATAGGGAAATTGCTAAGAGGGCATTATTGGAGATGCGGGTGGGCGTAAATATATGAGATAATATTAAACGCTGTCGTTGGCAAGTTTTGCATGTCTTAAACAAGTTAGCTAAATCAGCAAAGATATAAACGTATGTTGAAATATGAAGCAAGCATGAACACATAATTTAAAGTTTTGTCATACAAACCCCTCTTAAAGGACCTGGTCCGTAACTTAAATTCCCCCAAATTCTTCTACATCAAAAACACGAATTATTGGTCAATAAAAATCAACATTGATGATGTAAACTTTCCGGGAAAAGATGAGCGTCTGATTTCCGATAATTAAGATAAAATATTTATTTTAACATTGGTACACGAATCGTGTACCACAATGCGCTTCAGTCCCAGTTGTAATAAGAGACTCGAGGGACGAGGCTTGACACTTTGCATCAAGTCAAACGGCGTTTGTAGACTGGAAAAACCAGACGCTAGAAATTTACACTCGATTCAAACTGCTGACATATTTAAAATTTGAGTAAAAACGGAAACCATTGAATGTAAATCAGTTTATATACATTCATATTACAGTATTATATATACTGTATGCTTTAATTTTGTCATACAGAAACCCAAAGATCTAATGATTCACGATCTACTAAGTTCATGTTATATCTATACAATTTCTATTTAATAGTTCGTTTACTAAATGCATAATGATCACTACTAAATTAGTGAAGATCATCTAATGATCAACTGTATACAAAAACTCATTTTTTCTCTATACAATTTTCATTTTAAAGCTTGTTTACTAAATACATAATAATCCCCATTAAATAAGGCAAGATCTGATATGTCATCTCTATACAATTTCGACTTAAAAGCTTGTTTACAAATAATAATCTCCATTAAATTGGGAATAACTGAGCGTAAAATATTGAAGCCCCAGAAGATATAAAAGTTAATCTAGTTGAATGAACAGTGAAGAGATATTTATAATAACATAACAATGGATATATTATATTCTGTTCAGCCGCCATGTTGGATATTTTTACAGAGCTATAAAATTACGTGTTTGGGGGTGTAGATGATTAAATTCAGTTATTTTGTTTATATTGAAAAACAAATCTATACAATAAATACTGACAATATCTTATTGAATTACTTTTAAATATGACCTCTTGAAGATAATATGTTAATCTGTTGGTCGTATAAGAATAGGTTTAGTTGTTTTCAAGGAGTTAAAACATACAATATGCAAAAGCTAAATCTGCCTATTACAGGTATTGCTTCGATTACAACCCGGGCCTCGAATAGAACCCGGGGGTAAGAGGGTGTTGAGTTAAATACGATCCGGGTATCGAATAGAACCCGGGTCTCTAATATAACCCGGGTCCAACGTTAAAAATGAATACTGCCTGTCAAAATATAAATTCATTGATGATCCATGCACAGGAAGTAGAATTGTCACATGTCACGCACAGAGAGTTTAGCCTTCGTATTTGCAAGACCGACCCTGTCTGCTTGTTTTACTTGTCCAAAATGTCACTCCTATAAAAGATTTTGAAGCATTAATTCTGGTCTGAAAAAATACAACCCAGCCTCGATTATAACCCGGGCCTCGAAAAGAACCCGGGGTCGGGGGTGCTGAACGAAATAGAACCCCGGGGTTTGATCGGAATTATGCTGCCTCAAAATTTAACATTTTCCACTCAAATGGGCGCGACCGCCACACTTTAAACCCCCATATTTCGGCGATGACCCAAGATAACAATAACATGAAATATATTAAATAATTGAAGCAATTAAATGTTATAACAATGATATTATTATGTTGTCACTTAAAGATGCATTATGTAAGATTTAAATAAAGAGATTAACCTTCTTGTTATAATAATCCAGAAATAGATAATGTAAAATAATATATTGACAGTTTCATTCAAATCACTTTATTCCGAGCCAAGAAACGAGCGTATCACTGTTTAAAGTTTTGACAATATCTGGGAAATTTTGTTTATTCACGTAGCAACGTCACTTGTTAATCGAAACTCGGCCTGGTGAGTTAATTGTCATGTGTTAAATGTCTAATAGTAAATGCAGGAAGACTGCACTACACGCAAAACAAAAAAATCTACAAGATAAACCTGCGGACAAGACAGAAAATAGACAATAATTGATATAACCATTTAAAGAAAAACAAAAAGCCACAAATATAATGATTTAGCTTTGAAATAATGCATCATTAAGTTTGGTCAAAATTACAAATTTGAAAATGGTAGGATATAAGTATTAATTATAAGAGATCGTACAGAGAACATTTTGCACCATCCACACACACAATATACCATATCTCAGAAGTTCAACGTCATACGAGAAACCTGCCTTACTCTTAATAGTCTTAGGTAGGTCAGTATACTTGGCTTGTCAATATTTACATGGGAATGGGGATATTTTTAATATATTATTTAACATTATTTAAATTAAATATATAATGTCACCCATGTATACTTTTACTTTTAACTCAATATGAGGTGTTCGTCGAGAAAGTACCCGAACAACGTCTAGTCGTCCGGATAGGACTCGCAAAATAACCCTTGACAGCTGGAATTCAATTGCAAAATTTCACTCATAGTCTTATCACATAGCATAGTTTATGTGCGTCTTCATTCTCCCGATCGGTGCAAAAAAGCAGGACATTAAACCCCATTTTATTTATTTAAGTAAACATGCATTCAGTACTAATGGCAAACTGTATAATATGTACATTTATTAATGAACCAAGCTTGCCTTCAACACAGAAACTATTTTTCTATCTAGAGTGTCTTGTAAGACACGATCATTAAGTACCTATCAATTGATTAATGACTATACAACGAGTCTAAATAATCTCCATTCATTCCACACTTCTTTTATTTCAATTGATTGATGTTTTGGAGACCATTGCGAATACTAAAACCGGCAACATGTCTTAATTATTTTTGATGAATACGAACTTTGAATGGTGGTAGAGGCCGGCCCGGGTGCGAAGAACACTGAAAGGTTACGAATGTAATATCGGATTAATATTAAGTACATTATCTTGATAAAAGAGAAATAATTAATCGCTTTTTTTTTGTCCGATCTTTTTTTATTCAAGGTCAATTGGTTTATAATTTCAACCATTCTAATTTGCAATTGGAGTGTAAAAGGGCAATGTAATGATCCGTTGTCAACGGTTTAAAGTAGCTGTATTTTAATATTTACTATAAAATTTGAAATTAAAAACACCAATTAAAACTCAATATTGGTCCATTTCAATCAATATTGATGAAGTTATCTTGACGTGAAAATGTGTCATCCTAATGTCTAATGGACATTTTAAAATCAAAACACGGGTCGTGTACTCGATGGTGTCTGGTGCCATATCCCAAAAGACAACGCATAATTAGTAATGGCTGATACACAAATGTCACAATAATTACTAAAAAAACAGCAAAAACATGTAGATTAATGGACTAAGCAGGACTGCTCAAGTATTTCATCGAACATAATGGATTATAAATAACAATATAAAAAAACGCATTATATACGTTAATTAATATGTGCTTTTAGTCTATTGTAAGGTTCCAGAGAATAGAGACAAACACCCTTTATAGACCAAGAGCCAGTGACGAAAAAACTGCCTCATAAGTAATAGATGGTTTGACCATATTAATTGGCAGCTATTGATAGGGCAAGTTCAAAACACCCAGTCTTACGAGGTTTCAGTGGGGCATTTGGCTGGGAGGGGCAGATAAAAAGGGCCAAAAAGGGCCAAAATTTGCCTCATAAGTAATAGGATCAGAATTATTTCCAAAATGTTGCCATACAGTTTATGAATATAAAAAATATAAATCTGACCGTAAAAAGTGGGGCCATGCCCTTTTCTGACCGCATTAAAAGGTGCCGACGGGGGCCAAAATTTGCCTCATAAGTAATATAGTTGAAATTGGTGCCAAATGTTAGCTATGCACGAGGCGATTCTAAAAATATCAAATCTTACTGGTTTTAGTGGGGCACATCCTTAATCTGACCACTTAAAAACTGCCCAAAGTGCCACGCCCACAAAAAAGATCAAAATTTGCATCATAAGTAATAGGATCAGAAACAGTTTTGAAATGTTTTGGTGCTATATCTGAATCTTGAAATGCAAAATCTGACCAGAAAAAATGGGGCCACACCCCTTTCTGACTGCCCTGAAAAGTGTGGACGGGGGCCCAAAAATGCCTCATAAGTAATAAGATTGAAATTGGTGCCAAATGTTAGGTATTTATGAGACGGTTCTAAAAATATCAAATCTGACTGGTTCCGTTGGGGCAAACCCCTAGTCTGACCACTTAAATGTGCCTAATCTGCCACGCCCACAAAAAGGGTCAAAATTTGCCTCATAAGTAATATGACTGAAAATGGTGCCAATTGTTAGCTATGTATTGGTCGGTTCTAAAAATATCAAATCTGATGGGTTTCCGCGGGGCAAACTCCTTATCTGACCACTTAATTGTCACCACCCGCCCCAATTGTGTATTCACATGCTTGCTTTCACTTCAAAGTTAAATCTACAAACTGACTAGCTTGACATCCCTCCTATTAATTTGCAGTTTTCAACAACATAGTAGAAGTTCAATACAACACGACTGACCTCCCATGTGATATGATTCTCCATTAAAAGGACAATAACACTCTTGCTGGCTTGACAGGTCCAGAAAAAAAATAGCCTTATTCTAACTACTAGATGTTTAAGTGTCCTACCTGTAAACATCCATTACAACCTATCCTACTGGTCCAGAGGGTTCGAAAACATGTTTAAATCGAAGTTGCATTTGAAAGTGTTTACGTAAAGCTTTGCAAACAATGTTACGGCTTGTAGATGAAATTTTCCAATTTTTAAAATTAGTTGTGTTAAGATGTAATTTGTATCATTTATTAATTGGAATATTGTAAAATAGTACAATTTGTTTACCAGAATAAAAGATTGGGACATGTTTTTCAGTTACAACAAGAGTGGTATTGGAGCTTTAAAGGAGCCAAGTCTTGAACTCAATATCAGCCACATTCTTCGACATGACAAACACGATTTAATGGTCAATTTAAATAAACATCACTGTTGATATCTTACCGTGAAAAGTTGGGCTTCTGATATCCAATATTTAAGACGAAATGAAAATGTTTAAATTAGCACACAAATCGTGTGCAAGAATGCTGTTGAACGCCATTTGTATGAAGCGAGTCGATAAATAAAGCTAAACATATACATGTACCATGTAGGAAACTACTACCAGTGTAGACTGGAATAACCATATGCCAAAGACTGCCATTCAATTTGGAATCTTCGCCGAACATAACTGATTAGAAAATTACAGTAATAGCAGAAACAATTGAATGTAAATCAGTTTATATACATTCATATTACATTATTATAATTGTTGCGACCCATGTGTGTCCATTTCTAGGTACCAAAGAATGGCGATTCATCTCCTTTAAACATAGTATTACATTATTTCATGTTCATTTCAGGACTAACGTAGTAGAATTCGATAAAGTAATCGACCCTTCATATCTCTTTCTATTTTCAACTGTAGGCTACGATATAGCCGATCTTTTGTCATTCATGTAGGTATGCCACAAGCAAATGTGCTTGGTTTTGGCCGTTTAATGGGTTTATCAAACCGGGAGGGGTCTGCAATAAATTAGTCACGAGACATGTTGCCATTTTCATAAAAGTTTAAAAGGAAATCTGTTCATTAATGTTTATCTATCTTGTGCCGCATTATTCTTGAATGGGTTAGACATGTTTACAATTCAATAATTTTGATCCAATGGGCTGTGTTCTGAATATTAGCTTGTCTCAATTCAGAAGTTACATATTTAGGTCTGGTAATGCCTAAATGTTCAATCTCCAGCTATAGTTGCCCTCGTATAATCAGACATGGACCATCTATGTCTAACTAATATGGAAGTTATAAATGATGATATTAATACCTGAAAAAGGATTGGTAACATCTACATGAACTGTCTGTCCTACGTACGGGAAGGGCACCTCTTTGGAATAAGTCATATATTCCAGGATGTGTTTCATCTATTTTTATCATATTTTCATGTAACCGGAGAATCCATCTGGCATAGTTTGGCTCATATAAACTGAAGAATAAACTTGACATTTCAAAGAGGCAGTATGCAAATTATCCAAATAATATCCAATAGTTTGTCATCTGCACAGCTACTAGGAATAATAGATCTTCTGGGATAAATCCACGGATAGTCATTCTAGGCTTCTTCCTATATGGTTCCAGATTTAAAAGGATTGGAGTAAATCACTGTCCTACAAAAAGGAAGTTGGTTATCATTGTTAGGTGTTGCAGTACTGGTACTTGTATTTGATACAATTTGTCGTTATTGTCCCAGGCAGTACAGGTAACGAATGATATCTTCTGTATTCCATGTGGATCCATACTGTTCTTCCTGTGAACTGTATGTTAATTCGTCTCCAGTTCTCCAATGCCGTTGTAACTAACACAGTGCCCATAACGTTTTAAAAAATTACTTTTCTGCTTTTCTTTGTCTCTGGTCAGGCCCTCCTAATAAATGAGTAAAAGTCGATTTCAGAAACCGCTCCTTGAATCATACCCTGCATTGTTAATTTTGATGATAAGGTGGACTTTGGTACATTTAGTATTTCCTTACGTTATGCGTATTCTATGTCCCGAATGTTTGCTTTTATCGATGAAATTCTGAGAACACCTCTTTAATTGCCTCTTTAACATTCATTCTATTGTTATAAATGATATTTCCTTTGGTATTTGATGATATTAATGTTGATTTCTCTGTTCCAAAGTAATTTTAACTATCTTCCTTTAAAAATGGCAAATAGTGAAATCACCAAATACATTATTAACTTGGCTGCCATCCCCCGAAAAAACTGGTATATACTTCCAACAGAATGTAATGTACTGATTATCCAGTTATTTTGTTGTGGTGGAGGGAGGCCGAGGGGTTAGCGCGTATGCGTTCTAGCATAAGGTCTCTCATTGAGTCAACTAGCGTGGTTTCGATTCCCGGTTCTATGTGACAAGGAGTATGGTCGCCCGCTAACCTCGTGGGTTTTCTCTGGGGTCTGCGGTTTCTTCCTACTGCTAAAGACCCCTACGCGCAAGCGAATTATTGAAATAAAATTAAACCATACGTCAGTTCCGAAATGACCATGAATAATGTAATACTATGTTTAAAGGAGATGAATCGCTATTTTTGGTACCCAGAATTGACACACATGGGTCGCAACACTTATTATAAAATGTAATATGAATGTATATAAACTGATTTACATTCAACCGTTTCTGCTTTTACTGTAATGTTCTAATCAGCTATGTTCGGCGAAGATTCCAAATTGAATGGCAGTCTTTGGCATATGGTTATTCCAGTCTACATTGGTAGTATTTTCCTACATGGTACATGTATACGTTTAGCTTTATTTGTCGAGTCGCTTCATACAAATGGCGCTCAACAACATTCTGGCACACAATGTGAGTGCTAATTTAAACATTTTCATTTTGTCTTGCATATTGGATATCAGAAGCCCAACTTTTCTCGGTAAGATATCAACAGTGATGTTTATTTAAATTGGCCATTGAGTCGTGTTTGTTATGTCGAAGACTGTGGCTGATATTGAGTTCAAGACTTGGCTCCTTTAATGGAGATTCATATCACATGGGAGGTCAGTCGTGTTGTATTGAACTTATACTGTGTTGTTGAAAACTGCAAATTAATAGGAGGGATGTCAAGCTAGTCAGTTTGTAGATTTAACTTTGAAGTGAAAGCAAGCATGTGAATTCAAAATTGGGGCGGGTGGTGACAATTAAGTGGTCAGATAAGGAGTTTGCCCCGCGGAAACCCATCAGATTTGATATTTTTAGAACCGACCAATACATAGCTAACATTTGGCACCATTTTCAGTCATATTACTTATGAGGCAAATTTTGACCCTTTTTGTGGGCGTGGCAGATTAGGCACATTTAAGTGGTCAGATTAGGGGTTTGCCCCAACGGAACCAGTCAGATTTGATATTTTTAGAACCGTCTCATAAATACCTAACATTTGGCACCAATTTCAATCTTATTACTTATGAGGCATTTTTGGGCCCCCGTCCACACTTTTCAGGGCAGTCAGAAAGGGGTGTGGCCCCATTTTTTCTGGTCAGATTTTGCATTTCAAGATTCAGATATAGCACCAAAACATTTCAAAACTGTTTCTGATCCTATTACTTATGATGGAAATTTTGACCTTTTTTGTGGGCGTGGCACTTTGGGCAGTTTTTAAGTGGTCAGATTAAGGATGTGCCCCACTAAAACCAGTAAGATTTGATATTTTTAAAATCGCCTTGTGCATAGCTAACATTTGGCACCAATTTCAACTATATTACTTATGAGGCAAATTTTGGCCCCCGTCGGCACCTTTTAATGCGGTCAGAAAAGGGCATGGCCCCCCTTTTTACGGTCAGATTTATATTTTTTATATTCATAAACTGTATGGCAACATTTTGGAAATAATTCTGATCCTATTACTTATGAGGCAAATTGTGGCCCTTTTTGGCCCTTTTTATCTGCCCCTCCGAGCCAAATGCCCCACTGAAACCTCGTAAGACTGGGTGTTTTGAATTTGCCCTATCAATAGCTGCCAATTAATATGGTCAAACCATCTATTACTTATGAGGCAGTTTTTTCGTCACTGGCTCTTGGACTATTAAGACACCCATATTCTGTTCAGGACAGAACCGACCGTAAATACGATTTCACTTGGTGTCTTAGTTAATAACTTAAAAAAATAGAACTTTAACAGTGGGGTAGCTATAGGCGTACCCCCACCCCACAGGCTCACCGCCAAAGATTATTTATAATTAAATATTTCGAAGCTAGTGTTACTGGACAAGACTAAAGTAGGTTGTCATAGCTCGGAGGCCAACTCTGCCACAGAGCCGAATGGGCAACACTTGGTCCAATGTATAGTTTTCCATTTGGTATTCGTTGAAACAAAATAAAAATAAGCATCTTTTGTTTTAGCTTTTAATAGTGTGATGATTCCCCCCCCCCCCCAAAAAAAAGCTTCATACATCTTAAGGCTTTTAAATGTCCAATAAAAACGTGCTAGTAATGAATGGGGAGGTTTTGATTACGACAAATCTCCAAGTTATTACAAAGCGTCAATCAAACTGATTGTCGTACAGTGGTTGATTATTCAGCAGTTGGCTGGAACAAGGGTCAACAGTTTTACTAAGGATCGACGAAATTGTGTCTTCTGTCAATTTCATGCATCCATAATTTTGTCAATAAATGATTAGTAGGATCAAATTAGAGTTGATATATATTATATATATGTGTATATATCAATTTCATACGAAAATAACTGATTACGAAATTGATCATGTACTAAGTTTTCTGTGTACAATATGTCGTACAATGGTTGATTTTTCAGCAGTTGGCTGGAACAAGGGTCAAGTGTTTAATCACTACTTGATTAGATTATGGACAGTCCTACTAATCACGTACTAATGATCGACGAGAGTGTTTCTTATGTCAATTTCATGTACACATAATTTTGTTAATGTTTATGAAATTGACTAAAAACAATGAATAAAAAATAGCCCCTTTTGTCGGTCATAAGTAGAACCCGATCATTGCTATTATATTTTTACTTGTTACCAGTAACTAACATGTGGTTGTTTCTGCATTACAGTTAGCAGACGAAGGACGAAGAAGAAGTAATATTTTACCACCTTTAGAAACAGAATCCAGTTTCTATCGAGCGCCAAAGAAAGGGGCTTCTGTTCACGCCTTTACTGAAGATGTACGTACAGTTTAATGTGGTTGCAACTAATTTGCATCGTATATGAATCTCACTATTATCCGCAAGTTTACGTTCAGTCATGTTCGTTTGCCTGTAGCAAACGAAGTTTTGTGAGAGGTACTCCGTCCTTTCTTGCGTCCCGGTTTTACTTTCTCATGAACTACTCAATACATCATTATGAAAACAAGTGTCCCCATATTTCCTTTTATATTACTGACCCCGCCCGCTTTATCCTGTATTTAGAGATCCACCTGCTTCGTTCTTCGAAAATAGATCTCTGCCCTAAATGGCCGCCATATCCAAAAATTGACATATTGCTTTGTAAGCCGTTTCTAAGCCGTCATACACAAACAGACTTAATAAACCTTTTCAATTTAAATAAATGGTAGCGTAATAACGACCCAACAAAATTCCAACAGTATACGTAGTGTTTACGACTAAAATCGCCAATTTAAGACTTAAAATGTCGTTCAACTAGCTTAGTGTCTGTTTTCAAGCCGGGCTAATTGTAGCCTAAGTTTGAAATACACTGTCAAAGCAGATATGCGAGACATTAAATTATACCCCATTTCATTATTATTCCTTATCCATAGGTTGCTGGTATTGAAGGTGTTCTACAGAGAAAATATAAGAAGATTAGTGTGGATTTGGATAAAAAGATTGTTAGTCATTTGAGGGTAAGATAGTTAGTTTCACAAAACCAGTTTTTAAATATTAATGTGTCTATCCATCATAGTCCCCAAAGCCGGATAAACCAACTTTATAGTTTCATGTTAAGTACAAATAACCAAAATATTACGGTTTGGATTGTTCGTACTTGGTTTTTATTTTATTTCTACCACTGGTTGGGTTGCTCTGCCGGTGGACATTTTACGTCCCCGAGGTAACCTGAAGCCCAGTAGCTTTATAGTTTCATGTTAAGTACAAATAACCAAAATATTACGGTTTGGATTGTTCGTACTTGGTTTTTATTTTATAAGACGAATACGGCACATGTCCGAGCGTCAGCCGAAAATCCAGGCCACAAAAAAGTAAAAAAAAATTTTTTTTGATAGTTATCAGGTGATAACAAAAATGGTTCTTTTTATTTTTGTTGTTAAAGCCTTTTAATACTCTGTGTTGCCTGGAAACGGATTGATTGGACGTTTTGTCCTTTTACACACGTAAGGTTTTGGTTTGGTAAACTTCGTGTGAAATTGACATCTTATTAAATGTCGAGTCGAGATAGAAGAAGAAACTGTACTATTCTATATATGTGGAAGTGAACGAACCCAAAAACGAACGAACGAATATTCCTTATGCAGCCGGTCAAACATACTGCGGCACAATGGGGTTTAACGTCCATCGGCACAAACTAGGTCATTTCAGGACTAACTTATGGTTTAATTTTATTTCAATAATTCGCTTGCGTGTAGGGGTCTTTAACAGTGGGAGGAAACCAGAGGCCCCGGAGAAAATCCACGAGGCTGGACTTTTGACCCTACTCCTCGTCACGTACAACCGAGGATTGGAAACCACGCCAGTTGATTCAATGACAGGCTTTATGATACAGCACGCACGTGCTAACCATTCGTCCATACACCCCCACAATACCTCGAAGTTTAAACGTTAGCATTATATCACTTGATGCAAAAAGCAGTTAATGAATGGTTCTCGTATTTCTCTTTACTGCATTAGGGAATTGTGAATTTACCCCCCCCCCCCCCTATTTTCCTCCAGGAAAGTTACAGGAACTATCTCCCCACACATCCCCATGGCAGTACACCACAGATTGTAACCATTAGTTTCCTTTTGTTTTCAGCGTAAATTAAGTAAACGTATAGAACAGAGATACAGTGATACAAATGATGATTTGGACGCTGAATACTTTCTTCGAATGTCTCAAGCTAAAGCGAAGCAAATGGGAAAGGTAGGTTAGAATTATATCTTGTCAAAATTAGTTAAATCATTTGAATGTGGTTTGTAAAAGACGTATCATTCAATTTCAATGTTAACTTTCAAACTAAGTGCAGGCTTAGGTTTTTATAGATGAACTGAAACACTTCATTGGCTGCCAATTATATCAAGAATAGATTGAAAAGGCTTGTGCCTCGGTATTAGTGTTGACATTAAAACAAACCTTCCGAATTAGCAGATCTATTATTACCATACTTTCCTCGACGTGCACTCCATTCTCAGCAAGAACATCTTCATATAATTCCCAAATGTAAACTCAAATCATTTGGATACAGATCGTTTTTTTCATGATTTGCCTGTTCTGTGCACCCCGTTCCTCAACAAGAACATCTTCATTATGCCACCCAGTCCGTGAAGCGCCTCCACCATGCATACTAGTATCGAACTTTGCGCGATATAAATATACATAACATTATTAACACTCGGCGTCTTATAAAAATCTGGAACTCTCTATTTTTTAGCTTCCCGAAAAGAGAAATATATTCAGTAAATATTCCGAAACT
The DNA here is from genome assembly GCA_917208275.1 of Patella pellucida. NCBI lineage: Eukaryota > Metazoa > Mollusca > Gastropoda > Patellidae > Patella > Patella pellucida. The sequence goes on from OU795041.1 coordinate 61,852,570, forward strand.
GGAGAAAAAATTCACGAAAAACCACAACCTACAAGCGATATAACTAATCACACATCACGCAAATCACCCCGCAAATCAAAGATTGATCCTCTGTCAACGCAAGAATCGGTTGAACAGAATGATAATGACCAAATTGTGAACGGTAATCAGTTTCCAGAAGACGAACTTCCCGAGGAAACAATCCAAGAAAATGGCGATAACAAGCCACCAGCAACAGGACCATCAGAACAAAAAGACGACACCGTGTCCAAATCAGAAGTTTCACCCGAACCAGGTGTGGAACTGGAAGTGAAACAAAAGAAAGCCGTTACGATGGCGGCGACTACTGTTGGCGAAACGACCACGGAAGCTGAATCCATGGACGAAGATGATAAAGAAGTTTTTGAACTGACGCAACATAAACCACCCGAAACACCGATCGTCGAGAAAAGAGTCGGGTTTAGGCTCACGGACGTTAGTCCAGTAACAACCCCAATAGCTTTCCGACCTGAAACCCGAGAAAACACAGCTTTGTCAACTGTAAATAAAATGAAGCAGATAGTAAAGGGGTACGTTCAGAGACGATGTCGAACAGAATCCAGGATAATAAATCTTTACGTCTGCTCTGAGTTCGTAGGTAAATCTTTTATGCTCCCTCTTAGTTTTTTTAGGATGTGATATTAGAATCAGGACAATAAATTAATTAGGCACTGTAAGCGTGTAAAGAACTAAATTATGTGTTAATGGTGAGGTGGGGAAATAGTAAAGAAGAGAGGGAAAGAAGTTTAACGCCCACTTGACATAATCTAGGTCGTGTCTGGATTAACATATGGTTCAATTGTATTTCAATTAGACGCTTGCACATTTTTTTACACTGTGTGAGTGCAGGGGCGGACCCGGAGAAAACGAGAAAACACACGAGATTGGTCAGGCGATCCTACACACGCCACTTGACTCAATGTACAGACCTCATGCTCTAATGCAAACGCATTAAGCCATTCGTCCTCCCTCCACCAGGACAATCTCCAACTATAATATCGCATGTCAAGGTTAAACGGTTTGCAGGAGACATAGTTCAAGCACTGAGAATCTCTTGGATGTAATTCTTTATAATACTCGATGGTAACTTACATTTGAATTGAGCTTACGTTTCATTACAGGAACTGAAACCGAAAGAACGATCTTAATGCAGAAAGTGTATCCGAGAGTAAGAAGATATTGTCAGGAACTGGGATATGATTTCAGAGCTATAGATTTACACTGGTCGCTACAGGATGAGATCAGCGATGATCATAAAATACCAGCGCTATGTAAGAAAGTGATAGAAGAATGTCAGGAAGACTCGATAGCTATAGACTTTCTGGTAAGCTATATGGTGTTAGAATATTAACAACTTAATTTTGTTCCTGGAATCATGCAAGCACATCTATTTCCAATAACCAAAATTAAAATGGTTTAATTCCAACTTGAAATACGATCTTGGTAACAGTAATTTAAGATTCTAAAATAAAAATAGGTTTTAATATAACTGGTATTCCATGTCAACAAGCTGTATATGAAATCGACTCGAATCGTTCGTTATTGCCTCCTTGGTAAGTTCATTGCGTAAATTTGTGTATGTCCACTGATCCTTATATTTTGATTATATTTCGCAAATGTTGAATAGCAACGATCCAGTATACGGAATTGAACTTCTATAGTACCTTACTGTATAGTACCTTACTTATATTGGTACTTATGTATTATATATCCTTAAAATACATTTAGTGAAAGTAATGTATAATAATCTGTATGGATAAGGTACTCCCTTCGTTTAAACGCAGTCATTATTTTGCGAACACTAAAGATGGTGACAAATTGAAATAGCATGGTTGATCTGTATCTTAAGTTTGGTCTAATTTTGGATATTAAATTCGTTGAAATGATATATATTACAGATAATTTGTGGTGAGAAATATGGGGCGTATATATTACCAAGCGAAATACCCAAGGATGAATTTGAGGATATTTTATCAGCTGCAAAAACCTTCCACAATACTGAACTGGCCTCAATCAAAGAACAATTGGTAGCCATTGACTCTAAGGTGGAGGGCGGCGACGACGCGGATAACAAGACTGAATCTGACCGGTTTAGTGACGGTAATCCGGAACCAACTGCACGCCAACGTAGACGGGGGAGTCTTAAGAAGAAGGAATCGATCAGAGATTTGAAAGCCCGTGAAGAAGAACTACCAGATACGAACATGTTAGAACAGTGGTACATCTTGGATGAAAATTGTGTTCCTCCTGTTTACCGCTTACAAAATATTAGGTATTAGTATTACATGAATTTATTTGTGCTGTATGAAACATATTCATAAAGACGAGAGTATCCTCGCCGAAACGTCGCTTAGTATCAAACTCAGTAATTGTGTAACCATAAACTATACCCTGTCATAAACACTGTCGAGAGAGAGGGAGAGAGAGAGAAAAAAGAGAGAGAGAGATAGAGAGGGGGATGAGATTTAACGTCCACTCGACACACCTAGGCCCAAAACATTCTGTGGTGCAAATTTGTCCTACAGATTTATGCGAATATAGAGAATAAAGTATCTAAAGTGTTTGCTGTAGTAAATTTAACGGGAAGTTAACAAACAACACGTTACCAAGATATGTCCGTTAGAGTTTAACGGGTCGTTAAAATTACTTAGTTTTGAGCAACCGACCCCAGGACTTTAACATGAGCTTTTTCAATTTCTTTATTTTAAAGTAGCTAAGTATTTAACTAAATATCATTCAAAGTCTTCGACATTAAAACACCAAAGCTTCATCAATTTAAATCAACATTGATCGTGTGATCTTACCGGGGGAAAAATGGGCACTTTAGATTGTCATTCGATGGAGATTTCTGGCGTATTTTACCGAACATGACCGATTTGAAATTAGAGAAAAAACGGAAACGATTGAATGTAAATTAGTTTATATACATTCATAGCATTATTATATTCGATGCGACCTATTTGTGTCTATTTCTATGCCCCAAATATTAGCGTTTTAGCTCATTTAAACCCACACATGACAAGAAATACCTTAATTAAGAGTGTTATATAATATTATGACCAATCATCTCTTTCCCTTTGTCAGTGATGCAGTAGGATGGCCTGACAAGGACAGCTGCTTATTCGTTCGGATGATACGACAAACCGAGGTCCCGTGTACACATTGGAGTGCACGTAAACGACCCCTTTGCAGTTGGAATTCGATATAAGAGTAGGCCTTAGCGCCGCTGCCCGGGAAACATTTCCCTCATAGCACAAAGTATGGCGTATGCCCGTCTTCCATTAACACAGGTTAGGTGCATAATAGTAGGACGTTAAACCCCATTTCATTCATTCACCAATAATCTCAACTTCTGGTCATATTTCAGTTCATCTTATAAAGACATCTTAAACAAAGATTTCGCTAAAAGAACTCAAGCAAAGAATAACTATATATCGGTGGTCAAGAAAATGCAGAAAACAATACAAAAATATGCTGCCCAGGTTGTTGAAGCACCAGAAGATAGAAGAAAATACTTTCTGTCAAGTAAGTAAAACAATTAGTAGTGTGAAAGGGAAATTAGGTTTAACATCCAATCGACACAAACTAGGTCATTTTGGGACTATTATATGTTTTAATTTTATTTCCATATTTCGCTTGTGTTTAGGGGTCTTTAGCAGTGGGGAAACCGGAAGACCAGGAGAATACCCTCGAGGTTAGACAGGCATTGTTTGACAGGCGACCTTGCACCTTGTTGCAAGCACTTGACTCAGTGACATACTTTTTGACCTAAAGAGTACACGGAGCCAGCAGGTTATGATTTGAATAACAACCGTGGAAATAGATTGCTACATAATCGACTCAAACAATAAAGATGATCTACAAGTACCCGCTCCTGCTTACCTTGTGCATGTGAAATTCAAAGCATGTCGTTATTGGAGGTTAATACTACCCAAATATCGACCTCTAAGGACTTTACAGGAGGTTGATGCAGGGAAATGGATACTTCAAAACATCAGTAGTAACTATGGGATATATATAATGTGTAATTATCAAATATCAACCCTGAGTGACTGACAGGTGAATAGCTATAGTTGTCTCCCTTTAACCTGCATAACTCAACACCTCTCCCATTTTCAATCACGGTAGGATTGTGCTGATACATCGGTTGGTTAAAACGATAAACATATGTTCCCTGCATATATTCTCAGTGCAATAACCATCAGGAAAGAAATATAATTACTGTATGTTAGTCTGGAAGTCAATTCCACTCTTTCTGGTTAGATTAAGAATTCGTGACAGAGCATCCTCTCAATAATTTGGAAATATGGGGGGGGGGGGGGGGGTTTTTACTAAGTTGACAGTCCGAACGCCCACACATCCGCACCAAAATGAATTTCGTTCCGATGGACCTGGATGATAATTCCGACTTTCAAAAAATAGCCCCCATGCTTAGAGATTCATTATTCCAGTGCTAAAGCTGTCTAATTCCGATCTTCCTTTGGCCTCAAGTGTTATATAATACATTAATTTACATTATGCCAGGCCCATAATCACCTATCCAGAACTTCGGATGGTTTTGATTTTCAACAGATTTAAATGCGATTAGCAGTTAATGATTGAGTTTTATTATCTTAACAGCGGTAGCAATGACTATCGTGACTACATGGTTCCTCTAACGGCGATAACTCGACTCAGGGTGACGTAATTTGACGGATATTTTCAACCCTTATAACTTTCTCCGTTTCTGTATGTGTTCATGTGGTTCTCCTTAACCATTCCTTTTGCAGTATTTGATATGGAATTAGAACATGGTCTAGAGACGGATATTTCCAGACCACATAGTTTTCTGGTGAAGCGAACGATACCAGGCGTTAGAAACAGTCTAGATGACGTCGCTTCCGCCAAGTATCTTGACGTCACTCATCCCAGAAGTCAACAGATGGATAATTCACGTGACGAGAGGATCCAACATCTACGTGATGAGGTCTTACCCGTAAAGGTAATAATACAATTCATATAACTTCTGGTAAAATAACAGCCTGCTACAAAAAGGGAATAATAAATCCCAACTTTGTCTACAACGAATATTGTTTGGGTCAAAATAGGGTCAATTGCCTATATTGTGTCATAGGTCATACGGATGATTTAATTTGTCGAAACCGTGACCAATTCGACTGGATTGATCGAGTCTAGCATGATGGCGGCAGCGGCCATTCTTTCGGTATTTAGTTCGAAATTAAAGGAATAGGGGACATAATTGTACATAAAGTACAATTTGTATACAATTACCAGATCTTTTCGGAATCAGACACTTAATCACGTTCCAAATTGAAAAGTCGACAAACGCCATTTTTCTTTTTCACTACGGACATTTATATTTGATGATCGTGATTTTGTTTTTCTAGGTACCGGAACTGTACCGAAATGATATAGAGGTTGAATGGCATACGGGCGGTATTAATCCCCAGGGAAAACGAGAGCATGCTGTATATACAGAGAGATTGTGTAAACTTGTATTTGATACGTTAAAAAGAGAGATTGGTACAGCTCTAGAGAAAAAAGAGAAAAAGATGAATGAAGCTACACAACTTTGTAATGAAGTCGCTCAACACGTTGCTCAATGTCATAAAAGGTTAGATATCCAATCTAGTGGACGTTGTATTTTATATAATAGTGTTGATTGAATGTGTTGGGGTGGATTTAACCACTAGACAACGTTCCATTGTTGTTTGCTTTGTTATCTGGCCTAGAGCTCGCAAATGGAAATTGACAATGTTTTGACTTCTACACTTAAAGATACATTATGTAATATTTAGATAAAAAGCTACCAATTCTTGCTATAATAGATAATGTAAAATGAATAATTTGAAAATTTCTTTTAAATTATTATACAGCTTTATCGTTTTAACGATTTAACTAACGAAGTATTTTTGTTGAATACAACCTCCCTTTGTTGAGGTCGTAAGATTGAGGCACATCGTTAATAATTTAACTAACGTATTCTTTTTGTTTAATACAACTTCCCTTTGTTGAGGTCGTAACGATTGGGGCATATCGATAATAATTTAACTAACGTATTCTTTTTGTTGAATACAACTTCTGTTTGTTGATGTCGTAATGATGAAGGCATATCGTTAATAATTTAACTAACGTATTCTTTTTATTTAATACAACTTCCCTTTGTTGAGGTCGTAACGATTGGGCCATATCGTAAATAATTTAACTAACGTATTCTTTTTGTTGAATACAACTTCCTTTTGTTGATGTCGTAAGGATTGAGACATATCGTTAATAATTTAACTAACGTATTCCTTTTGTTTAAATTAACTTCACTGTGTTGAGGTCGTAAACACCTTTATCGTTAATAATTTAATGAACGTATTCTTTTTGTTGAATACAACTTCCCTTTGTTGAGGTCGTAACGATGGAGGCAAATCGTTGATAATTTAACTAACGTATTCTTTTTGTTGAATACAACTTCCTTTTGTTAACGTCGTAAGGAATGAGGCATATCAGTAATAATTTAAAGAACGTATTTTTGTTTGTTTTTTAGAGCTGCCCATTTTCAAGGCTGTAAAGATGTTTTACAGACAATAAAAGCCTACATGAGATCCGATACTACCCTACCTTTAGTTGTTTATGGTAAATCAGGAACTGGTAAATCGGCGCTATTAGCTAAAACATCAAAGGAAATATACAGATGGTTTAAGGGGTAAGTGGTATCCCGTAACTTGTATCTCCAAGCGTTCGCTTCCAAATAAACTTTGGGAACTTTGTTGGAGTAGCCGGGTAGTGAGTAAGAGGCCGGCTTCCATCGTGTCTTTTGATTTATGCTGTTCTAAGGGCGTCCTTATTTATTGGCGCCACCCAAAGGCGTTGCACCTGGATAAAAATAATAATGGTTAGTGCCTAGCCTTGACCGTTGATGATACGATCTAGAGAGGGCGGTATTCATATTAAGGTTTTGACCGACTGGTGGAGTTTTAAAAAGCCTATTCCCCAATCCCGTTCAGATATTCTGAATAAAGATATTGCAAATAAAAACGTTTTATAGAGAACTTCTCGTGTAGTTGGCAGCCACGGTGGCTAAGTCAGTAAAACGCTAAAACGCTAATTCGCTCGTCTGGAAGTCGCTAGTTCGATCCCGGTGGTGGCCGGGAAAGTTCAGTAGGATTTTCCAGCGTGGTTTCCCTGGTCAGTAGTGCAGGATGGATGGCTTGACAATGATAGCTGTCTAGTCGTTCGGATATCACGAAAGACCGAGTCCCCTATACACATTGGCATGCACGTAAAAGATTCCTTGGTAGTTGGAATTTGAGTATGCCATAGCCCCGCTGTCCGGGCAATCTGTCCCTCATAGCACACTGAAAGGCGTATGCCCGTCTAGATTAACCACCAGTCGGAACAGAACAGTAGGACGTTAAACCCCATTTCATTTCTTTGCTCGTGTAGTGTTGATTTAAACACTATTTTATTCACGCGATATCGAAAAATGCAAGTGGAATATAAATCGGGTTTTAAAAACCAGATACATAAAATGTTAAAATACATATATACTAAGATTACGGAATGAAAAATAATCACGTGAACTTACAAAATAATCACGTGACTTATTGAACATGTGCCAGGCGGAGCTAGCTGTAGACAGGCAGCCTAAGTTTGGCATGACCCACAATCTATAAACGGGTTACACTACCTCTGGAGACGTCATTCGTCTTAATATTGAAACAATTTAATCCAGCTAAAACATCCAGGCATCTGATACAATGATAAATATGTTTAATAGAATATAATATGATCGATGTTTTGTTTTTGTTAGAACTGATATACGAGTAATCTACAGACAGATAGCTACAACTGTGACATCTACCAATATCAGAACATTACTTAGAAGTATTTGTCTTCAAATGTGTGAAATATTTGATAATAACCCCCCGGAGGTCGCAAGGGTAGGTTTTTCCTAGATATTAGTAATGTTTTTATCGTTCGTTTCGTTCTAATTATATATTTGCCCCCCCCCCCTCCCCCAGAAAGAGAAAGAGAGAGAGAGAGAGAGAAAGAGAGAGAGAGAGAGAGAGAGAGAGAGAGATTGGGTTTAACGTCCACTCAACACAAACATGGTCATGGTTAAATTTTATTTCAATAATTCTCTTGCGCGTTGGGTTCTTTAGCAGTGGGAGGAAACCGGAGGACCCGGAGAAAACACACGAGGCTGGATATGCGACCGTACTCCTGGTCACGTACAACCGAGTATTTGACAGGCTTTATGATACAACACGCACGTACTAACCATTCGGCCATCCACCCACACCTCCATTTATTTTTAGAGGCGCGCTACAACAAGAAACAACACGAAAATAAGGTGACGGAAAATAGAAAAAAAAGGACTGTTTTCAATTCAATTGCTCAAAAATAGTAACTTTGTGCGATTGTTAACTGACTAATGAGTTTCATATTGAGCCGTTAACAACTAATTCTATATTTCTTTATTGGAATTGTGAATAAAGTCTTTAATTAGCACCATTTTCTATGATACTGTTAAAACCTGTCGATAATTTTAAATGCCACTTAAACAAGAAATAAATTCCGTTATTAGATTAGCGTCTTGAAACAGGTTAAAATACAATCTAATCAACACCCACTATTGATCAAATTCTCAAGTTCAGGAAGTGACAAGCAATTATTTAACACATAGTTAAGAGGAACTGAAATGAAAAAAAATAGGGGTTAACGTCCTGGTTTTCTGCAACGACCTGGAATACAAATAAAAAAAATAAAACCAAGTACGGACAATCCAAACCATTAGAAAAAATTCGAGGTCCTAAAAAGCGGTATAGGAAAAATAGTGTAATCAACATATGGAATGTTCACTGTGTACAAAATACACGACAAACAGTGGTAACATCTTATACTCGGGGGAAAAAAGGTGCCCGAACAGCGCATGGATCTAGGCCTGTTCTTATGTCGAATTCCAACTCTCAAGGATTCTTTTAGGTGCACGTCAATGTATACACCGGACTTCGGTTTCCCTTACCTTCCGAACGACTAGACATGACACCTACCCCCGTCAAGCACCACTGACAAGACCCTTCCCAAAACCCAGAACTATGATAATGTGAAACAAATTAACGCGAACAATTAGATGAACGGATTAGTCAGGTTATTATGCATTTTACATTCGCCCAGCCTTACTTACACCCCGACACTATCGAAATATATACCTGCTTTTATGTCTGTTCTAATAAAGGACAATTGTTTGCTTGCTGTGTCATATTAAAGTATTTCCCGGCGTTGTTTCCCCTTGTCGGTGATGCAGGACAAAGGGTCTGACAAAGACAGCTGTCTCGTCGTTCTGATTGGACGAAAAACCGAGGTCCTGTTCATACATCAACATGCACGTCAAAGATCTCTTTGCAGTTGTAATTCGATATAAGAGTACACATTGTTGTGCACGTAAAATACACCTTGTTAGTTGGAATTCGACATAAGAGTAGGTCATAGAGCCGCTGTCTTTGCACAATTTCCCTCATAGTACACTGTATGGCGTATGCCTGTCTTCATTATCGAAGTCGGAGCAGAAAAGTAGGATGTTAAACCCCAATTTCATTTCGTATCAATGTAAAAACAGACAAGATAAATTGATAATTTTGCATTATTTTGTTTAATGCCAGACATCACCTGTAAAATTAGAAATATGTAGAAAGTACGATTCATTATGTGAAGATTAGTCCAGATGACAACATGGGTTTCCTACGGACACTCCGATTTCCTCCCACTGCTAAAGACCCCTACGCACAAGCGAGTTATGGAAATAAAATTAAACCATATGTTAGTCCCGAAATGACCTGGTTGTGTTGAGTGGACGTTAAACCCCATTTCCCCCTCTCTCTCTCTCTCATAAATCTAGTTTCTGGTTCTGCTAATAATACATTTCTCAGAAAATACGGAATCATATCGCCAAGTAAACTACTCAAGAGTGATGGTCATATGATTGCTTGAAAATTAATGTCTTTATCCATGACTTAAAAGTTGTCATTGTGTCAAGTGGTTTGTAAACGAACCCATATCTATTCTTTCTGTGATTGTTTATTGTTTTAAAATTACTATTTTCAGGATTACAAAGGTGTAATAAATGATTTCAGTTATAGAATGGGTCAGGCCAGTAAAGATAAACCTTTAGTCATTATACTAGACGCTATAGACAGGTTATCAGGTAGGTGATGACAATTCAGATAAATGTGGACCGAAAAAAAGGATTACCAGCTGTTTGTTACCATACGGGGGTTGGGATGGCCTAGTGGTCTAGAGTGCCTCGCTTCGACCTCTAGCTGGCCGGCCACCTCTGGCTTCCGGCTGTGGTTTCGAGCCCTGGTGTGATCGTATGTGGCATGGACATAGGGGCGCCTTCTCAACCTCGTGGGTTTCCTCCGGGCACTCCGGTTTCCTCCCACTGCTAAAGATCCCTACGCACAAGCGAATTATTGAAATAAAATTTAAAAAAAACATATGGTAGTCCCGAAGTAACCTAGTTGTGTTGAGTGTACGTTAAACTCCATTTCTCTCTCTCTCTCCCTCTCTCTCTCTCTCTCTCTCTCTCTTACCATACAGATCCAAACTTCGTTATTAATCTAAGTATGCATTAAACTGTTAAAGGGTAACAGGCAGTATGTTTTCTTATTCTTTGATACAAATTCAGTATCAAGTGTTCTGAAAATGATAAGAACATCCCACCACATGGATGATTATTGTCAGTATATTATACCGTCATAAGATATGCAGCTACTATCAAATCCCTGTATAAGCTACATCATCGGAATAACTTTGACTATACTAATTTATCAGGAATTATTTATTGTATTTTTCAGATGCTCATGACGGTAGAAAGTTAATCTGGTTGCCTAAAGAATTACCACCCTATGTTCATATTATTGTATCAACTTTACCAGATGAAAAATACCAATGTTACAATATACTGAAAAAGCAGTATGAGGGCAACGAGGATTGCCTTTTGGAAATTTCTGAATTGCCATCAGATGATGCTGAAACTATTCTCAAACACTGGTTGAGTTCTAAGAAGAAGGCGTTAACAGCACACCAATACGACATACTTATGGAATCCCTTGGCAACTGTCCTACACCGCTATATCTAAAAACAGCTTTCGAAGATACACTCGAATGGACTTCTTATACGAATCCCGATATGACCAAGCTGGGCGAAACCGTTAAAAAGATCGCTACTATCAAATTTGGTCGTCTGGAGAGGGATCATGGAGAACCAATTGTTCGCAGAGCTTTAGGTTATATCACTGCTTCTAGAAATGGCATTACAGACTCTGAAATGGAGGATCTTTTATCATTGGACGATGTTGTTATGGACGATGTGACAGCTTTCAATAAACCATGCAAGCGTCGTTTACCTCAAGTCAGATGGGAGTGCTTGAAGGCTGATCTTGGGGACTATTTATTAAAAATATCTGCAGATAAAACAACTACGCTTTGTTGGGCTCATGTCGATTTCGTTGAAGCTGCTCAAGAAAGATACTTACTCCAACGTGATAAAGCCCCATCCTACCACAGAGCTCTAGCAGAATATTTCCGTGGAATCTGGTGCGAAAAACCAAAACCACATCCTGGTAACGATAAAGGATCCGAACGGTTTGTGTCTCCTCAACCACTTTATTTTGAGCTTGAGGGATCTAAGCAAGATGGTAAAGATCGAATTTACAATCTACGAAAGATAAATGAGCTACCATATCATCTTGTAAACTCCCATCAACCAGAAGTCCTCAAATCAGAAACACTCTGTAACTTTGAATGGATTTTGGCAAAATTGTGCGGAACATCTCTAACAGCTCTGTTGGAAGAATATCAGTATGTTCTGACCATTGATCCCAAAGATTTTGATTTCAAGGCATTGTCCGATGCTCTCCACTTATCAACTACTGCTCTGCTACGCGAACCTCGACAGCTAGCGTCTCAGCTTATTGGAAGGCTACATGGTATTTTAGCTAGAGACATACCAGCAACAGCAGGGGATCCACGAAGATATCCATACCTCCACCACCTCGCTGCACAAGCTCAACAATCGTCCTTACCAGCTTTGATACCATCGGCAACGTGCCTAACGGAGCCTGGTGGCATTTTGTTTGATTTACTGTCAGGACACACAGAACCAATAACAGCAGTTACTCTAACTAATGATGGATTTAAAGCAGTGACTGCATCAGCTGATACAACTATCAAACTCTGGGATCTCCGGTCCGAGAAAGTGTTGAAAACAATAGAAGGCGTTGGTTCCCGGATAACCAGAATACGGCTTGCTATGAATAACACGTATATAATAACTAACGAAGAAAACGTCATCAAAATCTGGTCCATGAGCACCGGCGCGTGTCTGTTTACGATTGCCGAATACCTTGATCCAGCTGTTACCATAACGGCTGGAGATGGAGCTTTGTTGGTCGCCTGTTTTTGTGGATCCAACATGATTCGAACCTGGGATTTGAGAAGTCTAACCTTCATGGGAGAGGAACGTATCCCTGGAACCTGTATTCATAAAGATCGTTCAATCCTTGCTGCTGATAACTCACCAACTGAACGAGTCCTGGTTGCGTTTAAGAGTGCTAGTTATGCTCTTGTAATAGGTGCTAGATCGAAGAAAGTGCTTCAAAAGCTTGTTTGCCACGAGGAGTCTTCCTCGATCGTAGCTTTAGCCATAACTGCCGAATATTTTGTTTTAGGTTGTAGACAGCAGTACATGAAGTTACATGAGATTCATCAACTGGAGCTATTTGATACCAAGAAGGGCTACTATATCCGTAGTGTCCGTGGATGTATGCATGATCAGATAACCGAGCTTCATCTTAATCTGCATGGTTCACATGCTATAGCCGTTTGCACTTCCGAAAAGAACAACACCTCAGACATAGCTCTATGGAACTTGGAAACCGAGGATCACAAACATCTAGCCACCCACGCGAGGCTGTCCACCATTGGTGCATGCTGTGATTTCCGATTCTGCTTAACCGCTGCTAAAGATGACAATACTCTTCGCATCTGGAATTTAAGTAAAAAAATTAATCAACATGCACCAAAACTAAAGAAATCCATGGGAGTCGGCCAGATATTCCCAATGGTTGAAAATCCGCGTTACGTCGTGGCCAAAGCAGTGAATCATGGACCCATCAGCGTATGGAATGTAGCTAAAGCTAAGTGTTTACAAACTGCTGTTCGAATTGAAAGAGGGATGACTGAAACTTCTGACGTTGTTATTGCTAGAAATAGTCAGCTTGTTATTCTCACTGATCGGGGATTTTCTAATGCTACTGATGATTCCAAACCGGTCTTCCAAACGATTTTAATTTATAATCTTAAAACAAAGCGTTATGAACGTAAATTGTCTAGTTGTTACATAGTGCCGGCACCGTCTCACGAGTATGTACTTTTGGATGACGAACATTTGATGGGACCATCCGATAACCGATCTCATTTCGTAGTGTGGAACTTAGTTTCTGGACACGTTGTGTACAGAATCCGACCCGATTTCAAAGAAAAACCCCTTAAATCAAAATTCGCAAAGGGTATGGCCATGTTGGGAGTTGGGGGAACAAAGAAAAAACGCAACTCAGACCAGTCGATGACTCCATGGGATCTACGAGCAGAGACAGAATCAGCCAAGGCACGGCGTGATCAGCAGGAACGAGAAATGGAACGAGCTAGACTTCAGAATCTGAAGAACGAAAAGGAAAATTCTATGGAACAATTCATTGTAAGTGGAGATCAAAAGAAGTTAGTTGCTTCCTATTTCGCTCATCATTTATGTGTTTTCGATATCCCCTCTCAACGTCATACTCACATTATGGAGAACGAATACTCAATGTTGTTTCTGCATGTCGCTGCTTTAACTTATGACGGTAGCCATTTAGTACACGCAAACTATGACGAGGAGAGCAAAATTAGCTACGTCACGTTATGGGATTGTAAAACGGGGGATGTAAAACGACGGTTGAAAAATGAAAGTGACGTCTGCGCGGTAGCGATCACGGATACCGCTAATCGCGTTGTTATTGGGAAATCTCCAAGCGAATTGCACATTTGGGATCCAATGGGAACAAAGCAAGTGCAAAAAATAAAAGGGTATTCTGGATTACGATTTTCTATGGGCAGTAAGATATTTATTGTTGATGAAGGACAAAGAGCGATTGTTTTAGCGGGAGATATTTCCGTGTGGGATATACAAAATGCAACAGTTCTAGCGGTGTTTACTCCGGATACGAAAGTTATGTGTCTTGAACTCGCTTATCATGGACGATTGATAACATTTGGACTTTATGAGAAATCAGAAGTTATAATTCTGAAACTTCAAGCTAAAGATGAACCCCCGATTGCGGACCATAAAGAAGATCTCGATGGTAAAAATATGTTTGGGGAAATAGAAGAATCGTCTGATGAAGAAGAGGAAGAAGAAGAAACTTAGAAGAACTTAAACTACTTGGGGGTAGATTTACTCTGACTTTCATCGAGATAGATCAACTGACAAATGACGCACCAGACGTGCAGACCATCTGGCAAATGACGTACGAGGCGGGACGTGTTTGGGGTCTGAATGACGTGAAGAAAAATAATTATGTTGATTCGACAGAATTGTGTAGCACGAAGAATTACCCCATTCATATCGCCCCAGTGAATAAATTCAAGATCGAATAATTTATAACATAATCGACTGTCATTGTTAGGAACTTAGGATCTTCGAACATCATATATGAACAAATTCGATTATATATAAATATGCATAGGAAGTCTTAACTGTTTATTAATCACACTATGTAGATTGAAGTAGTATGTGCTATTCTGAATGCTAAGAACTGTGATATTTGTACATAGTATTTATACTAGAAGTGAATGTATAGTATTTTTTTACGTCTTTAAACAATTTACGACACTTTACCAAACAGCATTATTATGTAAATTGGATGACGACCGTTTAGTGTTTCTTTTAGTATGTACTATAATCACAATTTTAACTAATCGCAACCATTTGCTTTAATAAACATACATTATGCAAGCAAGAGCTATATCTGCCAATAGCGACCTTTCGTATGGCCAGAAATGTTATCTAAAATTATAAGACATTATTTAACACATCTATGCCATAATCAGCTCTCGATGTCATCGCTAGCCTGCGATATTTATTGGATTATAACTCGGTCTGCTGCTGCTGATTAAATAAATATATGGATAATCCAGACTTTATTTTTTTTTGTACCGTACCGACTTTAGTAATGACAATCGAGGCTAGGCCCAAAATGCAATCGTTTAATTCTCGGTTCAGGGAAGATCAATTTGATTGAGATTTTCAGCAAATTCCCCTTACATTATCTAGTTTTTAACTATTATAGTTTGAACTGTCAGCTCTTAATCTAATTTCCCATAATGTATCTTTAAGTAAGTTCATTAACCTCTCTAGCACAGATTGTCTCCCTTATAATATCTCTCTTCCTTGATTTAGTAACGTGATAATTTTCCATTATTTTCTGACTTCTTCTAAATCCCTCTTCCAGGGAAAAATTCTGAATTTTGTATGGTAATATTCTATATAGGAAATGAGTGTCTTAAAGCGAGATGAAAAAATAGTTTTTTTGTGTGAGATGTTTCCTTTAATGAATCATGAATCGATACTATTATTTTAATCGACCTGGATCATTTCAGATGTATAACTTATTTGATTTCGACTGAAATTGTTGTATTAGTAATCTTAAAAGGGGAGATAACCGGATTTTATTTGGACTGACTATTTTCTCCTCTTTGATTTCAACGTTAATTCAATACCATTTCTCGGACTGCAACATCTTAAAGGTCTTAATGTTTATGCGCAACATATCAAAATATTTTTGATAAAGATGTTAAAGGTTGTTATTCAACCCGATTTACTTTTGCTACGCAAGGTCAAAGGGACATATTGGCCCAGAGTGCATGTTCAGAAAAAGGGGTGGGGGTGGATAAAATTCGATTTATTATAGTCCTAATAAATCAATAGAAGATCTAAATACAAGTCTTTATGTTTTTATTCTAATCCTGGATTTTGTGTATTGTTTAAATTTGAATACCCTTATAACGTTATTGTTCGAATTTGCATAATATTATGTACATGTATATTCGAATTTGTCATGTTTATGTAGGTTATACGCAGCTTGTCACATTCTGACGGCTTCAGACGCATTTGGCAATAATATTTTGTCGTGATAATTGTTTGCTCTTTTATGTTACAGCTAAATATTCAGTAATATGTAGTAAATGTATTTATAACATTAATAATGATATTATTTAAAACGTTATTAACAATATTTTTTAATAATGATATTACTTATACCGTTAATAACGATATTATATCGTTTTGACGACATATTATTTTAAGTTAAGGCTCTCCCACCGAAATGTGATAAAAGGTATAATTATACTGTATAACCCATGTTTATTACATGTATAGTGAAACTTAAGAATGTTTGTGTTAGTTATTTTAAAATCCAGTGCTGGCGAGAATCCCGCCCTTTTGCTCATTCATTGGTGGGTGTTAACGTCCGTATCCAACAATGATATCGCAGACAATCCGAGAGACCACCACAAGGTTGAGTATTTAAATATCACAGAATAACCAAAAATTGATAGTATACCGCATTGGCTCTAGATTTCTTAATACTTCTTTGGAATACATTTGGCTCCCTTACCGGGAGGTTCTGTTTCGATCCTGGTGATCGCCGAGCAAGTTCCCCGGGGTGGGCGGGGGGCTGGAAGGAACAGTGTCTAGTCATTCGGATGATATGAAAAACCAAAGTTCCTTGTATACGTTTACATGTACTTAAAAGGACCATTGATAAATGGAATTCGTAATAAGAATAAGTCATAGCGGGCACACTTTCCCCTCATAACACAATGTATGCATGCCAGTCTTCAGTAGCCCAGTCGGTGGAAAAAAAGTAAAACGTTAAACCCAATTTCATTTCATTTCTTTGCTGTGCTCTAGGTAACGTTATACCTGTGGTGGTAAACGCCCTTTCCATCGAGGGGCTGGATGGCTGAATGGTTGGACGTGTGCGCTCTATCAAATGGCGTAGTTTCGATTTCCCAGTTGTACGTGGCAAGGAGTAGGGTCACCTGTCCAAGCTCGTTGGTTTTCTCCGGTTTCTTCTCACTGCTAAAGCCCCCTACGCGCAAGCGAATTAATGACATAAAATTGAACCGTATGTTAATTACCGAAATTACCTAGTCTGTGTCGAGTGGACGTTAAATGCCTACCCCCCTCTCTCTCTCCTTCTCTCTCCCTCTTCTTCTCTCTCCCTTTCAATCGCCAATTTAAACTCCGTGTAATATATCTCAAAAGCCTTGACAGGCTCTCTGCTAAGATGATATGCGGTAACTTAAACAATTACAAACAACAAAAAACGATGTTTTAGCACGTATTTTATGAACTATTTTACGGCAAAAAAGACACCACATATTAGTGTATTCGGGTTAACGATCAAAGTGGATGTATTCTATTGTTAAAAAGAAAAAAATGTGACAAAAATCTATTTTACAATTACACACTTCTTCTTATTGACAAAATCGATGTATTGAACGGGTTATATTTTTTTTAATCAATACCTGAAATACCTGAAATTGAATTTATTATCACCTTACAGTTCTAAATACTATTTTTATATATTTTTTTTATCGATATACTACGTGTAGTATTATGATCGTTGGTTATATTGTAAGTTTCGTAAAATGTTAAAGCGGAAATTTCGAATTTTTATATTATATTTTTAAAATTTATTACACAGTCCTACCTTGTTAAAGAATAATCCTATTAAAGAATAATCCTATTAAAGAATAGTCATATCACTATTGTCAGCTGAAAAATTGGCAAAAATATCATTTTCAGCTTCAAATTCCAACGTTTGTAGATGGCTATTCCGTGTATTCAATAGGAAAACAAGGGAGGTAATTGTGTTATTTCCTGTGTCAATGGTTTTTTATGGTGGGAAATAATGCCCATGGTCTTAAAATAGTGAGTTGATAACCTATTGAGCAAAAGACATAGAAAGAAATATGTTTTGACTTCCTTAGAAAAATTTGAAATTCTCGCTTTAAACTATACTGGTTCGATCGGTTGTCGAAAAGAAAACGATCGCTTTGACGCCCACTTCTGCGACATTTATATACTATTTAAAAAATTCATATGAATAATTAAAAGTAAAATTCTTATTAAAATCCTATTTTGGTGTTGGTGGTGACATTGTGAGCCCTCCGTTTTTGTTCCGTCACCACTTAAAATTGTTGTCAAATTAAATATTACAATATTATTATCGGACATCTTGGTATAAATGTGTGTCCCTGTCTTACTTGAGTTTAGAGCCACAAAATTCCATGTAGTTTAAATTCAAAATAAGCTTAGGTCGTAGCGCCTTAAGTCGTCTTTATTAGCCCAGTAATTGGCATGGCCAAGTTGTCCAGTGTGTAGCTTTTCGACCTTTAGCTGGCCAGTCACCTCTGGCTTGCGGGTGTGGTTTAGACCACTTGTTTGGGCGTATGTGGCTTAGAAATATGGGCGCCTTCTCAACCTCGTGGGTTTACGCTCGATTCCCCGATTTCCTCCCACGGGAAGTACCCCTGTGCGTGCGCTAGTATAATAAAAATAAAAATAAGACTTGTCTGCGATATCACCTTAGGTGGAAGCGGACGTTAAACACCATACGAACAACAAGCCAGATTGGTGCAGCAAAGGAGGACATTAGCCCCATTTCATTTCGTATCCACATGGATGTTTAATTTTCTAGATTGGATAGTCGCGTTTATCTTTGAGGCTGTTGAGTTTGATTACCTTAAATTTAAAAATGTCTCCGATCATTAAGATATAAAGGTCGTATCGTGACGTTAAACAATTCAGACATTGTGAGAATCATAAAGACGCTTTGAAAACTACTTCCGGTCACTGACTAGCAATGGCGTTTTGGAGCAATAAGTGTGCTCATAAATCAAATTGATTAACTGTGATTATTGGTTGGTCTCTTTATTCCCAGACTGCGCAATATATCATATATTAGTTTATTATGCACACATAGGTCAAGACTTAGTTTCGCATCTGTCAAAAGCAATTGATGGTTAAAGGAAACCAAGATAAAAATAGTAACTTATAATTGATCTATTGTCTTGAACATTATAACGGGTTTAGATATATTTTCTTGTGTTCAGATATAGAGATTGCGGGAACAAAATATAAAATCAAATGTAATAGGATTTTACGTCCAACTGTTCTGCTCCCACTGAGCTAATGAAGACGGGCAATCGGGCATGAATCATATAGTGACAGCTGGATCGCGGCCTACTCTGATATCGAATTCCAACTGGCAAGGAATCTTGTATGTGCACCGGACCTTGGTTTGTCGTATTATCCGAACAACTAGATATCTGTCTTTTGAGGGCCCATGTTCGATCTCTGTGCTGACCGAGAAAATTCACCAGAAGTGCAGGGCCGACAGCCGGTCAAAGGATAAAGTATATTTCCGCAAACATATTGGCGTGCACGTTAAAGATCAATATAAGCCGGTCAAAGGACAAAGTATATTTCCACAAACATATTGGCGTGCACGTTAAAGATCAATATAAAAGTAGACCTTAGCGCCGCTGTCCGGACCAAAGTTTCCTCACAGCATAATGTATGGTGTATGCTGGTCTTCATTAGTCCAGTTGGAGCAGAGCAGTATGACTTAAAACCTCATTTCATTTCTTTAAAAACGTCGAAATAAGTTCGACCATTAGAGCGATTGAGTCTCTATATAATCATAAAAATAAATTAGAAACTTAGACCGACCGGTTCTCTTTAAAAACGTCAATATAAGTTAGAACTCTGAAATGATTGAGTTTCTTTAAATCAAAATAAGATAGACCCTTAGAGCGATCAAGTTTCTTTAAATCAAAAAAAGTTAGACCCTTAGAGCGATCGAGTTTCTTTAAAAACGTCAAAATAAATAAGAGCACGAGAACGATCGATTCTTTTTTTTGTTTTAGAAAAGTCAAAAATAAGTTAGAAGATTAGCACAATCTATAGCTCCTTTAAAAATATCAAAATAAGTTATAACCGTTGAATGATCGAGTCTCTTTAAATCAAAATAAGTTATAACCGTTAAATGACCGTGTCTCTTCAAAATTGCCAAAAGATATGATGAATGAATGAAATGGGGTTTAACGTCCTACTGTTATGCACTTAACCTGAGCTAATGGAAGACGGCCAAATGATATAGATAGATATTTAAATCTGTTAAGATTTATAGGAGATTATTTTAAAGAAAAATCTCATAAATAAAAAAAATGATTTGAAAGAGATAATACCATCGATCATAGTGAGATATTGTTATCAGCGATATAATAGATAGACGATTCGATCAGGGAAGTATCTGTCATTCGTGTGGAGGATACGGTAGTGTAGTTTCACACATCGACGGCTCGGCTCGATAAGATAATATCGATGATGATATATGAAGCAGAAATTATCGATATTTCCATTTGAAAAAGATTAAACCAGTATTTTTTTTTATCATTCTTGAACTGAAAACACCCAGTGCACGTGATAATAATTTTTCTGTCCACATCATGTCAATGATTTGATTAGGGGAGTGGGGGCGTGCGGATGGGGGTCCGAATGATCATTACAGTCAGATGTTTCAGTTGTACGTGCAGTTAGTTACATCTTATATTTAGCCTATCTATCCGATTAAAATAAGGGTCCTATTTCGATTCGTTTTATATAGTTCAAAATGTCGCTTTACTTGTCTTTACTACACTAGAACCTGGAAGAGTTATTATATAATATGTGTTCTTATTGGTGTTGGGAAAGGGCCAATGGAACGGTTAGTAACGGCGAATTCTTGGCGTTCTCTGCGCGGAGAGAGAGGGAGAGAAAGAGAGAGAGAGAGAGAAGAGAGGGAGGGATAAATTGGGTTTAACGTCCACTCGACACAAACTAGGTCATTATGGGACTAACGTATGGTTTTCATTTTTTTTCTCAATAATTCGCTTGCGCGTAGGGGTCTTTAGCAGTGGGAGGAAACCGGAGTGCCCGGAGGAAACCCACGAGGTTGAGAAGGCGCCCCTATCTCCATGTCACATACGCTCACACTAGGGTTCGAAACAACAGCCGCAAGCCAGAGGTGACCGGACGGCTAGAGGTCGTAGTGCGGCACTCTAGACCACTAGACCACTAGGCCATCCCAGCCCCCCCCTCTCTGCGCGGAACTATGGGTAAAACCGAGGTCTCGTGTACATATTGGAGTACACGTAAAAGATACCTTGATATAAAAATAGACCGTAGCGCCGCTGCCCGGGCAAAATTACCCTCATACACACTGTATGGCGTATGCCCGTCTTCCATTAGCTCATTTTAGGTGTATAATAGTAGGACGTTAAACCCCATTTCATTCATTCATTCAGCTTATTGGTAAAGTTTAAATTGTTTTTAAAGTGACATTTAATTGGTCACATCAAAAAGAACACAAAACTTAACCTCAGGATCTAGGGGCCTCTCCGTCTAGGTTAATTCTATCTGCCACGAGCTTTATGGAATAAGAAGCCACCGTGACTCAGTGAATAATACATTGGCTCGCTAATCTGGACGTCCAGAATTCATTTGATCCCTGCGTTGGCCGAAAAAATTCATCGGGATTTTCTGACGTTGTTCCACCTTATCAGTGATGCAGAACAAAGGGGGTCTGACAGGGACAACGTATAGCCGTTCGGATGAGACGAAAAACCGAGGTCCTTTGTTAACATTGGCGTGCCTGTAAAAGATTCCTTGTCAGTTGGAATTATATATAAGAGGAGGCCATAACGCCGCTGCCCGGGCAAAATTTCACCCATAACACATTGCATGGTGTATACCTGTCGTAATTAGCCCAGTCGGAGTAGAACAGTAGGAGGTTACACCGCGCAATATAGACACGATTGGAACATATTTCTAAATAGTATTTCTTTTAAATTCAAGAATAGTATTCCATAATACAAGGAGGCTGGATCAGAGATGGTCAGAGACCAATTGTTTGAAGTCAAAAATCAATACGGGTATTTCTATTACGAAACGGAACCCCATAATTAAATTTCAAAGAATGTCAATGGTATTTGTAGCATCTGTAGTATTAATGGGGGCATACTACTGTAAATTATTGTCAGAAAACCTTAAGCAAATAAAAAACGCTTGTCATTTTACAAATCTATACGAACACACTTTTTTTTTTTTATATAGGTTTAATGTAACTGCAGGCTACCTCTGAGAATTTTCCTTGAAATTCAATATAAGGCTTCATCAGCTGGCGAATATTACCCGTGGAGCGTTAACAAGGTTTCGTAAGCAAGAAGTGTAACTCTGGCGGGTTTCCTGCGAAGTCTCCGAATGTCAGTGGGGTACTCCCGTTTACCAAGTTGAAAAACCTATAAGTTTCTATAAAACTCCTAGCGGTACTGCACGTAGTCTTCACTATTTAACCCATAAAAAAAGTTATGATCGCGTAATAACTCAAGCCGTAAATCTACTGTATAGGGTCTTTATTATATTAACCCATAATTCTCAATATGATTAAAACACAGATCCCATTTCGTTTCGTTTTTATAGTTCAAAATTTCATTTTACACATAATTCTCAATTTGATTAAAACACAGGTCCCATATCGTTTCGTTTTTATAGTTTAAAATATCGTTTTACTTGTCTTTACTACACTAGAGTCTGGAAGTATTGTTATCATATGTGAGGGATAAGTCAATGACACGATCTGTTACGATGAAGTCTTGGCCTTTTGATGGACCGAACTGTGGGTAAAGCACTAGAAACGTCAGCGCTGATTGATTAATCGTTTGACCGATGACGTAAACTCACACTATAACTTGTCAGATCTTCATGTAGTGTATAAATAGGCCAGCGAAAGTATAAAAAACGAAACGAAATAAAGATCTGTATTTTAGTCAGGCTGCTGTAAGTCTGGGCAGACGGACAGGTTGATCGCATAATAACCGAAGATGTAAGGGCCAACTGCATACAGTCTTTATTATATTACTTGTAATTGTGGACAGACGGACACACTGACAACAATATATAATCTCATTAAATATATAAACAAACAAGGCATATAAAAGTCAACCGAGGCTTTAATATAGGTGTTTAGCAGAATATGTATATTTATATTTATATGAATATATAATGGAATAATTACATCAAATAATTAATAATGTTTAGTCTAAAATCAAAAAAATACCATTTACCTCAATTAATGTTTAATAATGTTTTATCCTAAATTAAATCAACACGTTTTACTTCTAATAATAACGTTTAATGTTCTAAATACGGTACTAAAATAAATTAGACATAATGATGTCTAATCTCTGAACAAATGCTACGGTTTACTAAGCAGCAATGCTGTTGAAGTAAATCTTTAAGCTTATAACTCTTGGCTCTATGAATTCGGATCGTACTAACCTTTTCATATGGTCATTTTATTTCAAATCCAGTTGACCTCCTAACTTAATCATAAAATGGTCATTTTATTCGATTTTAAGGTGTGCAATGTCTGATATATTTTCAAGGTTATAAATTTTGAATGGGACTTTGATTTAATTTCATTCACCTCGTCCTTATTAAATCTCTCAAGGAATTCAATTTGTTGTCTGAGAAATATTTTACATGGTAGAATAATCTGACAGATATGTGACAATTTTAATATTTGTCCAGACGATGCCAAACACAAAAAGACAGGTTTTATGAGTTTCTGTGTCTTAAAGAGAAAGAGAGAGAGAGAGAGAGAGAGAGACAGACAGAGAGAGAGAGACAGAGACAGAGACAGACAGACAGAGTGAGAGAAATTGGGTTTAACGTCCACTCGACACAAACAAGGTCATTTCGGGACTAACATATGGTTCAATTTTATTTCAATAATTCGTTTGCGTGTACGGGTCTTTGGCAGTGGGAGGAAACCGGAGGACCCGGAGAAAACCCATGAGGTTAGACAGGCGACTTTATCTTACCGTGAAACTCAATACCAATTGTATGCATATAATAATTATGTAAAAAACAAATATTAATACTAACGAATCGTATGAACAAATATTAGAATGTAAGAGAAAATTAATAAAATATTGTACACAATAAATCTTAAGTGGTAAGCAATTACAAAGAGTTTTAATTGTAAGTTGAACTTCTAATGAGAAATTGCTCCAGTGCTTCAGTAATACTGACGTTGTATCAAGGGTCCCGGAAAGCGTAAGAATACTCTGCCCCGAAGAGGCCTTAGATAAAATCTAGTTAATTGTAAGTCAGATATTACTGCGCAATAGTGAAGCTGTATCAAAAGAGTCCAGGGAGGGGTAATCATACAATGCCCCGTGCACTAAATCCGCCATGTAAACTGTGAGACTGGACAATCTATCTAATAACCTGTGATAGGTATTGGCAATGACGATAATTGATGCATACAACTTACAGAAGTGTTCACATTGAAGTCAGCAGATTTTTAAATATGAAACATAATAATTTTTCTTGCAGTTTTCTATATAAAATAGTATTCAATATTGTTGTAAGGACCAAAATAATACGAAATTTAGACAGAAAGAAATTTAGATTAGAAATGAGACAAAGGTGATCTTTTAGAGGCGTTTAGTAACCGAATAGAGAAATAAACTAAACATTTACTTATGGAGGAACAATTGTTGATGTATTTAGACGACGCTCAGAGAGAATACTCCTCAAACGTCGCCTAAATAAATCAGTAATTGTTCGTCCACAAGTAACTGGATAGAGCAATAAACTATAACACTTAATATGGAGGAACAATTGCTGATTTATTTAGACTACGCTCAGAGAGAATACTCCTCAATAAATCAGTAATTGTTCGTCCACAAGTATGTGTTATAGAGTCTTTTATGCAATACTATCTTTCATTGGTAAAGTACAGATCCTTTACATCGATGCTTTAATCATCAGCTCCCACCAGTTCTATCTACTAGGCCTGTTATTAGTTAAACATAATATATACTATTCTTTCTTTGAAATAATTTAGATATAAACTCATTGAAGCGTGACGCGACCATCTATACATTATCAGAAAACAAATTTCATGGT
This sequence comes from Patella pellucida, assembly GCA_917208275.1. Taxonomy (NCBI): domain Eukaryota; kingdom Metazoa; phylum Mollusca; class Gastropoda; family Patellidae; genus Patella; species Patella pellucida. The sequence continues at coordinate 61,877,705 of OU795041.1, forward strand.
CTTTTGAACATACTTAGCAAAATGATTCAAGAACTATACTTCCTAAAATCACGAAAATTTTGACTTTTGTTTTGGAATGAAATACGACTTTTACGTTATTTCAGAATCCTTGACAAAGAAACTGAAGGAGCTAGATTTAGAGACATCAAGTGATCAATATGTATTTTGAATTCCTGCAATTTTTAAATAATAAATGAAACGTATTCTTAATCATAATGTTGATGATCCTTTGTGATGAAATGGTTTTCTAGAAGCTTTCAGTCGATGGTAGGTAGTTCAAAGGTTAAAGATGATTTTGATTAAAGCGTCTTGATGTTGGTGGTTGCTGTCGACCACGGGTCCGTGGACGGTCGCTAAAAAGAAAATTTTAAAAGCAATTTAAAAGAAAATATTAACAATCTTTGATAGATTATATCGCAGGTGGGGATTTAATTAGCCAACGATTATTAACTGCTCAGATCATTTAAACGAAGTTCCTTTCACACCACACTGACCATAACCGTTTCGTTAATGGCTGACTAATGCTGTCTACGATATCTTCTTAATGCATTCACTATTGATACTTTTGATGTTAATAAAGACAAATTTCTTGCGCCAGCCAGACAACACAAATCTATATGATTTACAGACGAGTCTAATGAGTACACGAACTCTAAGGCATTATGGAAAGGTCACAGCAGTGTTTTAAACGGTCGATTCAGAGGCAATGGTTGCATCATTTGTGGCATCAATGGAGATTGGAGAATATCACCAGCTGCCACTACCCTACATATCGCATATTTGAAACATAGATATATTAATTCTACAACGAACCACTGTGGCTCACTAACTATGTGGTCCTGAGTTTGATCCTGGTGCTAGCCGAGAAAGTAGCTCAAGATATTTTTCAGTGCCGTTTGTCGTTGGCAATGGTACAGAATGAAAGGCCTGGGAACGGAAGCGCTGACAACGGAAGGCCCGGGAAGGAACGCGTCTATTCACTGAGATGATACGAAAAGCCGTGGTCCCGTGAATAAAAGCCTTTGAGCGTTGGAATTCGACAAAGAATAGGCGAAAGCATCAATGTTCCTCATGGCCCATCTCCTGGTGTATTACCATCTTTGTTAGCCTGGTTTATGTAAGAAAGTAGAGCGCCAAAACCAATTTCATTGATAGTTATATAATCTTCTAAATTTATATGTGTCAAGTGGCAATTCTCTGATCGGCGTGAGGATTAAGACATTCATATAAATGACCAATGGAATTTCCTTGAGGATGTGTCAAGTGGAAATTCTCTGATCGGCGTGAGGATTAAGACATTCATACACAGGACCAATGGAATTCCCTGGCGAGGATGTGAGAGAGATAAAGCTAAGCGTTGGGGTGACTACCAGTGGATTGGTGCGTAAGGCGCTAGCTCACTAACACGAACGGTTGCCGAGAGAGAAACGTCATCTGGAGGGCCTGACAAGGAACGTCGTCTGGTTGTTCCCATAGAACTAAAACACTGGGTCCCGTGTACACGTTGGTGTGCAGACAAAAGAACACCGGACAGTTTGTTTTCGATTCGGAATAGGCTAAATTACCCACGTGGAGTATGTCCACGTGTATTATCCTGGTTGGTTGCAGCAAAGTAGGACGTTAACTCGCATTCCATGTCATTTCATTTTTGAAGACTGTCAGTTAAGTTTAGGGAAACCGAAACTCACCAATTATCTGCTCTGTTCCTGTGATAATATTCTGTTTGATCGTAAACCCAGCATGTTTAACGGACTGGAGTCGTCTAAACGTCTACGTTCTTCTTGTCGTAAGTTGTACAGCAGGAATCGAAACAATTTTTCAGCATCAAACTGCGTCTCATCTACAGATTTTCGTTTCTGAAAAATATAACGGGATATGAAAGAGAGAGAGAGGGGGATAGAGATAGAGAGAGAGGTGTGAGAGAGACGTCCACGCGACACAAACAAGGTCTTTTCGGGACTAACACATGGTTTAATTTTATTTTGACAATGCGCTTGCGCGTAGGGGTCTTTAGCGGTTGGAGGAAACCGGAGGACCCAGGGAAAAACAAATGAGTTTGGGCAAGCGACCCTACTCCCTGCTACGTACAACCGGGGAATGAAAACGGGTTATGGACATTACGGCCAAAACATAATTGGTCATAATTTAAATGACACCTTTGCTTAAATAAAGTTTTTTTTATGTAATTGTTCAAACCATCTATAAAATTAACCCTCTTAAATTGGACCATTATCGCTGAATGTTGAGACACTCCTGTCTCATGTTCTCACAATAATTTAGATTATATATAAATATAAATTAAAATGAAGTGAATCCGAATCATTGATCTATACTTGCTAAGATCAGATTCTTGACTCTACTCTTGTATCATAATGAAGTGTGTTGACTGTATCAAAACTGTCAGAAAAAATCAGCATGCTAATTCTTTTGATTTATGGGGCAGTTTGGCACAACAGATTATGTGGTAAAACATTTCGAAGGAAGATTACTTAAGAGCCCAAGACCAGACTATCAGTTTTATGTGCCCTGCCTGCACTAAATGGAACAATTGAGTCATCACTGTCAGCTTATTCTGATGTTTTATCAATTTATTTATTTAGATTCACAGATGATGAAGAGAGAGAGAGAGTGAGAGAGAGAGAGATGGGGTTTAACGTCCACGCAAAACAACTAGGTGATTTCGGGACTAACATATGATTTAATTTTATCTCAATAATTCGCTTGCGCGTAGGGTTCTTTAGAAGTGGGGGGAGGAAATCCACGAGGTTGAGAAGGCGCCCCTATCTCCATGCCACATACGCTCACACCAGGGCTCGAAACCTCAGGTGGCCGGCCGGTTAGATGTCGAAGCGCGGCACTCTAGACCACTAGGCCACCCCAACCCCCAGATAATGAAGAACTTCAATATATAAGTATTATTAAATCTATATTATATTCATTATAATCTAATTTTGGATTCAGATAAGATTATTTTTTTGGGTGTTTTTTCATTTGTATATCTAGATCCACTGATGAACTTCAGGATATTTCCAATATTGAAACACCAACATCTGATATTAGCTACATTGGGCCTAAAATAGAGCAAATGTTACTTTTGACATTAAAGTTTGTGGTATAATGTTGTCTAATTATGGATGGATTTCAGATCGATAGAAGAAGATGTAGTAGGTAATATTGACGACAATGTAACAGAAACTGGCTTTACAAAATTAGAAAAGGGATCACAAAAGGGCAAACCCTTATTGGTTGATGGCAATGGATACACATGTGTGATAAAGGTAATTAGGCGATCAATCCAATTATATGTGGTACAATGATTTCCTTTTTATTTTAATCAATTCCTGGTTTCTCATTTTTATTTTCTTGATATCTACCCAGACGACATGGATTTAATTATTTGTAAATTTTTATTTCAGGGTGGTATCGACGCTGGTGATCAGCAAGTTGGGGTTGTATAAGCTGACGTGCTAACCATTCGGCGACCTAGCCCCCTCAACCAATTAGCGGTGCTCCATTACACAAAAGCGATAGCAACGGCATGTTTGTTTTAGTTACAGGTGCATTATGTACGATTTAGATAATAAGCTAACCGTCCTTGCCGTAATAGTTCCAAAATATATAACTTTATCCTGACCGACGTTATCACTTGTTTTTCGAGACTTGGCCTGGATTCATATAACATTTGATGCTAAAAAACGACCCGCTATTGCAGATATAGCTTTTACATAATGCATCTTTAAAATAAAAGCTATACTTTCACCCAGTCGTTGTTTGGTAGACCAACGTGAATCGACGTTTCAGTCAGGACGTTTCGGCTAATGGTGGTTTCAACATTTGTGTTTCTACATACCGATATTAAAAGAGAGTTCGAAATGGTTTAAACCCCATTCTCTCTCTCTCTCTCTCTCTCTGATAGGGAGATATATGAGATGGAAATCCTTAACCTCTGTGTATAGAAGATATATCATGTTTATAGATGTTATGGCGGAAACATCCGTGGCCGGAATGTCAATCCAACGACTACCATAGGAAGGACCTATGATGGCTGATTGGTATCATGTCGTGATGTCGTAGTGTCGGATACTCGGATTAAAATGTCGTGATGTCGTGGTGCTGTGGTGTCGGGTTTAAATTTTCGTGGTGTCGTGATGTCGCCTTATGAAGGGCAACACCACGACATCACGACATGATACCAATCAGCCAACACAGGAGGTATTTGAGCTAATATCAGTTGGGCATTATTCTTTCCGCCACGGTAGCTCAGTGTGTAAGGCTATAATTATAAGCTAAGTATACGCTGTTTGAATGGCATTTAGTAATTGAGCACATTAAAAATAAACACAAAGTTATATGGATAACAACTACTATATTTCTATTAAAGCTACGTTTCAACAATGATCATTGTTGAAACGTAGCTTTAATAGAAATATAGTAGTTGTTATCCATATAACTTTGTGTTTATTTTTAAGTATACGCTACTCCTTTTTTTTTAAAAAATACAAACCAATACAATTAATTAAACTTACTTGAAGTAAACCAGATCTTTTTCTAAACTGCAAGAGAAATGAATATTAGGTAAATAAATATTTAAGTTTGGTTGCGGCTGTTTATTTATTGGACGAGATAAATGCACAAATTACAAACATAATGTGTCTCAAGTAAATTTCATTGATATATACACAGAGAAAAACAGTATCGCAACACCCGATCGGATTTAAACACAGATCCTATTTCGTTTCGTTTTTATGGTTTAAAATTTCGTTTTACTTGTCTTTACTACACTACGATCTGGAAGAGTTGTTAACATTGGTGTGTTCTGGATGATGTGACGGTTTAGCCAATGGAATGGTCTGTTACGCGAGTTCTTGGCCTTTTGATTCACGGAACTGTAGGTAAAGCACTAGAAACGTCAACGCTGATTGGTTAATCAATGTCTGACATCACAGGGCCAAAAGCCGCTCGCTTGACCCCTGACATAAACTCCTACTACAACTTGTCAGATCTTCATGAAGTGTAGGTCATCGAAAGTATAAAAAACGAAACGAAATATAGATCTTTATTTTAATCAGATTGTGCAACATCCGTATGGAATATGTCAAACTATATCTGTCACATTTTTATCTATTTTATAATGCATTTATTTCTCTTGAACGTATAAACATAGGTTTAATTTTATTATGCATTTATTTCTTTTGAGTGTATAAACATAGATTTAATTGACTATTGTTACTGTGAATGTGATTAATGAAATAAACTATATGTTGTTTATTGTTTAAATACAGTTTAAGGAATAAATATAAACAGGAAAAAGTGTATAAAATCAAGCATTCGTGTGTTGGGATACTTTTTTCTCTGTGTATATTAAAGCGGATGAATACACGTGCCAGGCTGTTTATTTAACAACAATTAATCACTATTATTGTTTACATTATTCGACGTTCTAACACTATCGCCATTGCAGAGGCGGTCACTGTCACGTGTTACGTCTTCTTTGTAAACCATTTTTAGTGAAGCCTGTACCATAACAGAATCGGGACTGTACAGCGTAGTGGACGCTTATACGGCTAGCGCTCGGATCCATTCACTTTATTTGATATTTGTTTATTTTTATCAATGTCTATTTTCGGTCTTGTCCGCCGCAGGTTTATCTTGTAGATTTTTGTTTTGCGTGTAGTGCGGTCCTCCTGCACTTATATCACTATCAACTATCTGTATATAAATATATCCATTCTAGACACAAATACTATGTTTGCTCATAAAAACAACCCATGCATATATTCAGTGATTAATTAGATTGATTTTCTGGGATTTGTGCAATCTAATACAAATAGAAGTTATTTTCGTTTCGCTTAGAATAATGATAGCCGTTCAAACAAACCAAAATAAAACGGAACGAAATTTGAGAATAATATTAATTAGACTGCATTGTAGTGTACCGAGTAAAAACTAGTTTATCACACATGATTTTTTTTAATACGGAGACGAAAGAGACATATATAAATATACTTACACCGCCAGGACAATCCTGAAAGCAGACGAAAAATAAACAAAGCTATTTAATGAAACTTGAGTCCAATACTGGCTAGGCCAAAAGTGGTTAAACTCTGAGTTATGCTTCTATTCTTGTGTGACATAATACCATTTCAAAGCATTGTTAGACCTTGCGAAATTGTGTGACATTTGTTTCATAATATTACATACATACAAACGCTAACATATTTTTTGATAGTTTTTTTGTGTAAATTAAAAAAAAAAACGAGTTAATGTAAAGTATTAACTAATGCAGATAAGCGAAAGGATAAATAGGTTGCAATTAATTGCACATCTTCAGGCAAATAAAACCGATAATTTAATAAGAATACATAACATAAAATTTTGGTAACAAGTTATTCCATATAATAATTATGGCCTTGAGACTGCACTTTTTTTTCAGGAGTTGAATTTCCTGTCAATCTAAACTACATAGATTCAGGGATTGGCAATTATTTGGATTCTTTCTTTCAGCGAAAAGAACTAAACAAATCACGCGGACTTATGTGAATTACGAAAAAAGGGTAAATAGTAAGCCCGCAGTTTAGAAAAAAAACACGGTCAAAATAGGATGAAACTTACCCTCGGAGAAGCCTACAACGAAAACAAAAACATAAAATAATAACAATTTATTAGAAATAGAATAATACAATCTGTAACTGATAAAAAAGTTCCGTCCCTTTTTTGTTGAGGGTTTAAAAGCCGCCCCCCCCCCATCAACGCTGGTCGTACAGACAATGTACAATGAACACCCGGGTTACTTCTAGCAGGGATTACTATATATTCAGATCTGACCCCAGATTGAAAAGAATCCTCCCCATAAAAATAAATGACGCTGATATCTTAGACACCTTAGACACGAAGGGAGAGAGAGAATGTGGTATAACGTCCACTAGACACAAACTAGATCATTTCAGGACTAACATATGATTTGATTTTATTTCAATAATTCGCTTGTGCGTAGGGGTTTTTAGCAGTGGGAGGAAACCAGATGACCCGGATAAAACCCAAGAGGTTCGACAGGCGACCCTACTCCTTGTCACGTACAACCGGTGATTCGAAACCACGCAAGTTGACTCAATGACAGGCTTAATGATATAGCGCGCACGTGCTTTACCATTTGGACGAATGTAGGAAAAAAAGTATCAGGAAAAAAAAGTATCGGAAAAAAAGTATCAGGAAAAAAAGTAACAGTTTTCATATAAAGAAACAATTAGAATATGGGATTTGAATGCAAGATCTGATTCCCTGGTCCAACTCCGCCTCAGACTGACACCACCCTCCTACCCACCAGCTACGTGGAATGTTCATCAAGCAACACTGCAGGGGCATCCCGGACAAACAACGCCTGTGAAGGATGGAACAATGAATTCTTCAACTTAGTTGGCCATCAACATCCATCAGTGTGGAAGACCATAAGCTGGTTTCAAAAAGACCAGAGCATGACCAAAACCATGATACAGCAGGCCGCCTATGGGGTTATGCCAAGAACAAGCAGGAAGACAAACATGGAGGCCCTTCAACGCAGACTGAAGGCACTGTGTACCCAGTACACAGAAGGCAACACTTCCATCTCAGACCTTCTGACAGGAATCGGACAGAATATCGAATTAAACAAAAACATTTAAGAATTGACCAAAAAGAAGGGACAAAAAGAAGGGAAAAATGTCTTTAACTTGTCCAACACCTTCAAAGGTGACATTGTGTCAAAATGCATAGTGCTTGTATACCATATCATACTTTGTTAAAGTTTTAAAAAAAAAACAAACTTGGTAACTGTTTCTTTTTTTCCTAATACTTTTTTTTCTAGCAAAAACTGATACTTTTTTTCCTGATACTTTTTTTCCGATCACCCATTTGGACATCCACCCCCACCGCCACCCCCGCGTCACGAAGGACCAGAGACTCATAGAAAGTATGGATCAATATATAGTGGATTAAAGTATTCAGATAAAACGCCAAATTAAAGAGTATCCCCCAATACAAAATGACACCCGTATTTGAGAGAGAGAGAGAGAGAGAGAGAGAGAGAGAGAGAGAGAGAGAGAGAGAGAGAGAGGGGGGGTTAACGTCCACTCAACAAGGTCATTTCGGGACTAACATATGGTTTCATTATATTTCAATAATTCGCTTGCGCGTTAGGGGCCTTTAGCAATGGGAGGAAGCAGAATAATAAAGAGTTATTTTCGATTCGTGATACCGAGGACCCAAGACTCACAGAAAGCCATCTAAAACCCGTGTTAATTAACCAGTTGTATTCCCTAAAATGAGGATATTTAAGATCACATACCTCACACATCTGGAAAAGGCAGCAGAAGGAAAATAAAGAAAGAAACATCTTAAGTCAATAACTCATGTAGCAACCACACAGATTACATATAATTAGGATTTATAACAGTGTAAATTCATTCTTCTCAACAATTTGTGTTTTTCTATTATATTATACTACGTTATTTTACTACTATCAATGTAATTGTGAATTAATGGGATTGTTTTACTACTATCAATATAATTGTAAATTAATGGGGTTACGTTACTAAACCAGAACATTCGAAATATATCTTGTAATTCGCGATTGTATAGGTTTTGTCCTATATATCTTGTAAGTAAAGAATCGCGTATTGTTTATTTTTTGTACAATATTTCTTTCGAGTATTTAAAGAATTAATCATTATTCAGGATAAGCCACATTTTATAACTGGTTAATGAAATTTTCCGTTTCAAGTTTGTATAGTTATAAAAGAACTTACCAACTGATGATGGAATGCCAGAAAGAAAATGGAGAAAAAGAAAAACAAAAGTAGATTAAGTACATATTAACAAATACATCACGTTGACAAGATCGCTTTGATTGATGTCAAACCCACGGATTCATCTTTCAAAATAATTAATTACCATTTCTATAAAAGTTAGAAGAGGTCGCACTTTCCTGTCCATTGTAAAAATTACTTTTCTTATACCACACCCACCATACAGGCGTTCTTAATCATTTACCATGAGCTCTCGGGACTTTACAGCCTTGGTTCTCGGTGGTTGAGGACAAAGGGACTGGTAAGCGAAATCCTTCAGTCGATCGGATATGAACAAAGCCCAAGATCTTATATTTCAGTGGCGCCTGCTGAGCGAGAAAGTTCCCCGGGAGTTTACAGCCGCAGTTCTTCCTTCTCACCGGCTGGGGACAAACAGACTGACAAGGGAAATCATTTAGTCGATCGGATATTACGAAAGCCCATGTTGTCTAGCAGTGGAGTCTGCAGGCCTTACAACTGAAGTTTGGGTGGTACGAAAACATTTGCATGTACCCCCAAGAAGTCTTGGCAATTGTAATTCGAAAAAGAGTACTTGCAAGAACAAACTGTTCGATTGGCACAGAAAGTAGTCCATCCGTTTCCTCGGGGGTTTAACGTCTGCTTTTACCTAGGGTAATATCGCAGACTTGTTTCTTTAGAAACTTGTATAAAGAGCCATCGGGAAATTTTGCCCTTACAGCTGCACTATTTCCAATTCCATCTGTCAAAGGCTCTTTTACGTGCATACCAACGTGTACAAGGGACATCGGTTGTTCTATCCCCCCCAGAAGGAGTAGACGCTTTTTCTTGTCTAGCCACAAGCCCTGTACCATTGGCGAGGGGAACCCACGCAAATATAAAATCAATGAAGCCAATGGTCAATTATGCCACCGATCTATATGTTCTGACTCGGAGAGGGATAATAAATTGCCAAAAAGACTAGACGTCACCCCCCCCCCCCGCTCCTTATTCCAATATTCAAAATAAATTAGCACATCATAAATCTATATAGTCAATAAAACCAGTAGTCTCATTAAATGTTGTATAAACATAAACTACCCTAGCGATCTATTAACTCGAGCCTTATGTACATTCATACACCCTACTCTTATTCCTTTGTTCGCTGATTAATTGTGTAAACTCTGGGTGCTTAATAAATAAAGTCTGGAATCGGCTCAATAAATATTAACGCTGATGAAGTCTATACTAATTCTCGTTATGGCCGCTCCTTTACACAACATCATATACCCATGTCTATCGGTGTTTCAAAATAGAATCCGTACAATTGCACCAATAACAAAGATTTGTAGGTTCTCTTCTATCTTTATGGGATTTCTTCAAATAATTGGTTGTTATCCTCCCCGTTCAAGTATCTAGGATCTGATCATGTTTTAGACTTTGAGAACAAAAAAAAATCTGAGTATCATACGTGAACGGAATGAAATGGGGTTTAACGTCCACTCTATGAGTCCCAACGGTGGTATATGGTCTGAATTCAAATTTAAAAGTCTCTATATTATAAATGGTCCAAAAAGGGCCACAACCTTTGAAAAAAGTCCAAAAATGGTTATAAACGTATTTAAATTAAATTATTATGACTACAGAGGAGAAAATGCGATCCGATTAAATATTTTTAAAGTGTATCGTTCGTGTCAAAAATATAAATGACCAAAATGTTGATTTTAAAAATGAAAACTGTTCTTATAGTTTCTTTCTACAATCTTACAGATATCTTTAATATCAAGCAACGGTCCGAAGATTACATATTATTATCCTTCCAAATGAAAGTCCTACTGTACTGCTCCGAACTGGGCTAATGAAGACGGTCATACGCCATACGATGAGTGGGCCGTAGTGCTGATGTCCCGGCAAAATGTCCCTCACATCAAACTGAATTGTGTATAGCCGTCTTCATTAGCCTTGTCGGTATTTCAATTCTATTATCTCTGAATCTAAACAGGCCAAGGACAATAAGATTTATAATATGATATACTCTGGTAATCAGACAGAATGTCAGAATTGAAATTGAGCAACGTCGCGATCTAAACATACAGTCTTAATCAAAAACTAAAATCTTTATTGAATGAAAACGTCACTGGTTCATAGATATCAATTTGTTTTATGTCTGTCTGTTCATTAAGATCTGGACTCCATAAAAATAACATTTAGATTCGTTGAAATAGTGTATAAAACAAATCGAGTATATCTGAAAGCCAATCTGAGGAATGAAATTAAATGAAATGGGGTTTAACATCATACTGTTCTGCTCCAACGGAAATGGGGTTTAACGTCCTACTGTTATGCACTTAACCTAAGCTAATTGAAGACGGACATACGCCATACAGTGTGCTATGAGGGAAATTTTGCCCGGGCAGCGGCGCTACGGCCTACTCTTATATCGAATTCCAACTGCCAAGGGATCTTTTACGTACACTCCAATGTGTACACGGGACCTCGGTTTTTCGTCCCATCCGAACGACTAGGCAGCTGTCCTTGTCAGGCCCTCCTTCTGCATCACTGACAAGGGGAAATCACGTCGGAAAATCGGCCAATGCAGGGATCGAACACCCGACCTCCAGGCTAGCGAACCAGAGCCTTATCCACTTAGCCACCGTGATCTCCGAGCTCCAACGGGGCTAATGCAGACGGGCATGGGAGCAATTATGCCCGGACAGCGGCGCTGCGGCCTACTCTCTCATTGGATCTTTTACGTGCACGCCAATGTCTGCGGGGGACTTCGGTTTTTGGTCCCGTCCGAACGAGTAGGCAGCTGTCCTTGTCCCCCCCCCCTATCTCCCTATGAACTTTATCGACCAACACCGGGAACGAACCCGCGCACAGGTCATCTTAGAGTTGAGTTTATAGTAAATAAGAATTGGGTTTAAAGTCTTTGTCAACTGAATACCGGTCGGTTATTTCTATCGTAATGTGCAATATACGAGGGGGAGGTTCTCGCCCAGTGTCATTCCCAACTTTCTCTACGAATTCACCGTCTTCAATTAGCTCAGGTTAAGCGCATAACAGTAGGACGTTAAACCCCATTTCATTCATTCATTCTACGAAGTTAACTGGAACGAATCCTTTGACGTGCACGCAAAAGTTTCCGCTGCATCCAAACGGTTAGGCGTCACCATTCTAGGGTCCTTGTTTTCCCTAGAAATAGCTCTACCGGTTCACTATACCACCGCCACTTAGTTAAATATAAATGTTTGAACGAAGAGAAAGCAATGGAGTTCAGCTTTAAATATTCGTTAAAATCATATTAGTTCTCTCTGGCAATAAACAGGGGATATCTTCTTGAAAAATTATAGCTAACATAGAGATTTCTGATTTCAACGATTACATTCTTCTCACAATTGGATTATACCGTCTAGTGAAAACAATTAAGTTATATTCCTCTGGAAATTGTTTCGTGTTACTCTTATGCGGGATTGGTCTACTCTACCCTTAATCCTTTGAAATTGTCAGTTTGGGACTGCAACCCTCTCCATTATTTGGCAATGTCCATATGGATATCGCTAATCTCCATATACCCAAGAAATGCATCGAACATAAACATTGTTACCAAAAACGAAAAGGTGCTATTATTGCCTGTAAATGACCAGTTTCGACCGAAACACCTAATCCCCACAAAAATGGGATATGATACGTTGAACGCATCTTTCGGGTAACAGAAATCTAATGACGCTAATTGTAACAAAACAGGTCAATGACCGCTTATTCTATAGATTTAAAAATAGAATCAAGAATAACTCACCCGTAATCCCTTTTGTTCCATTGTTTAGGTATCAGAGGAAAAGCAAAGTAGAAAAGACAAAAGAAAATATTAGAATTATTTATAATGCTTGAGTGTCAAAATGTTATGAAGACATTCATTGTATGCCATTAAGTAGATTACACTGCACATTTATTTACCAACGTAAATTCAAACAGACATTTAAAAACAATTGCATGTGTAACAATCTCTGAAGTATTCATGGCGGCTACACAATGAACAATAGGCCAAATTAGCATGAATATGCTATGGGGGAAAAACCGTGACAAATGATGAATTGTACGACAAAAGACATTATTATAAAAGATTTATGGAAATTGACTTCCACGATACAAAACAGAGAAAAAATAACTCACGAGGAGAAATCTCTCCTATATAAAACTTTACAAATTGAATTTAAAAACAAACCACTTATAGCTGACAGGGTGAAATCTCTTAAAGATGCATTCCCGCGAAATTATATAAAGAGTGTTTTTTTCCAATAAAAGTATGGCATATTCGGTATCCGTGGAAAGTACTAGAACAATATAATACTGCACTCCCTAAAAACACCAATGGGGCGCATACAGTACGTACAAAGGTAAGAAGATTACTAACTAGCATAAAAAGAGTAAGTATTTCCAATACAACTATGGCATATTCGTTATTCATGGAAAGTGCTAGAAAAATATAACACTGCATTCCGTGGAAACACCCAAAGGGAGCACACGGTACACACAAGGTTGAGGAAATAACCAACTGGTAACCTGTCCGCTGTTGTCTGCTTGAGTAGCGTAGGGAGCTCCAGTATTTCTGAATCAAATTGCTAGCAATTATGATAAAGAAGTTGGCTAAAGAAGATCCAATAATTTACTCCGGCTTCGATAGTAATTGATAGCAAGTAACGACATATTGTACAATCTAAAAATGGACCGCCAACTCAAGCAAGTCACACGTCATAACTTAGTTTTAATATATTTTAGTCAAAATATCCACAAACACACATAGCCTGTACGCAGGAATACATCTTCAAAAGAACCTAACATATTGAACAATTAGAAGGCCAAATCTGATATAAAGGACTAACATAATATATTTATTCTTTATAGAATTTTGTCCAAAAAATTTGACTGTTGGAAATTTCAGTAATGCAACAAATACATATTATATATATATTACAGATCACAAAAGAAAGTGGCAAGGAATAAATATATGTAACAAAAAGTGTGAATTCCATAGATTTGATGAGTAATTCCATGCAACCCCCGTCCACAGTAACATAGCTACGGAGGAACCTTTTCTATGGGAGGGGTCTATAGTGGCCGATAAGATAAATACCCCTCGCTCAGGATTCGACTTCTTGGTTTCGCACTCATTGTTTCTTGCAATCTTGTCTTCGCGCTGATCCTCAAGCATTAAGACCATTAATTACTGATGTTTCTTGGATTTGCCTTCGCACTTAGTCAAGAAGGGGCGAGTGGCTACTTATAAGCTTACAATAGGGTTGGTGGGTCACAACGGCTTTCGATGGGACGGGTGTGCCAAAACAGTTGGTTTCTTGTCGGAAATAACACAACTTTGTTTTTCCTCGAATACATTGGTTAATGAGTTTTGTTTCACAGCTAAGGTATAATTGGTGGTTCGGGACGCTAGAGGGGCACCAGTCCAAGATACAAATTCTAACAACGTCACTGCCTGTTTAATCTGTATTTGATGTTGGCAGTACACACTGGGACTGATATTCCAGTGTAAGAATGTAAGCACATGACTACATAACCAACCGAATTAAGGGTTAATTTCTATTTTAATTGAATCCTCGAAATGAAGCAGTCATTATGTCAGTCAGTGGTCTATATGAGACGGAATGATTTACACTTCATGTGATCAAAATCAAAGTCGTTTTTTAAGTCTAAAACTATGTTATACTCATGGACGACAAGTGTGTGGTGAATGAAGCGATGTTAACTAACAATGTTATAGGGAATTCAACAACTTTTTATATTAGAATCAACGCGGTACCGATGAACAGTAAAGTGACAGTGAGTAGTAGTGATATCACATTAGAACAAGATTGTTTGACATACTCTAGTGGTTTCAACAAGGCAACGACCGCTTCAACAAGAGTTCGATCTGAGCAATACCACATTGGTCTTATGTGATTCTGTTTGTTATCCATTTGTCGCAGATAATCAGATATAAGGTACACTCTTTTTGGATTACAAACGGACGACCCCCAAATTTCTAGGAGAGAGAAAGAAAGAGTGAGAGAGGGGGTATGGGTATCATTGCGCAGGCCACCCAAAAATATGAAATATGTTTGCCTAAATTACATTTGTGCCCTCATACGCCCACAGGCGTCCATACTAGCTATAGAAACTAGTACACACGTGGATAAATTCGATTATTACTCGAAGCTTAGTTAATATTGATATTATGCACAAAGATTTAAACTTGTATATCGACAAATTCGTGTTCCAAATTTACAATGCAAAACTTATGCACCAATAGTATAACTATCACATCAAGTTTCATAAAACCCTGTCTTGGTCATAATGTTGAAGATAACTAAGGTATTTTTGGTCGAAAAGTTCGATTTGCCTATTGCATAATTCAGCCAAGTTGTTTCGGTTTTATTTTTAGAATATCGCCTTTTATGCGGATTTGAATGTAAATGGGATGGCAGCGTCGATTTGCTGTTTAAATCTTCTCCGTGCCGATTTGCTTTTTCCTTACTACACAATGACCAATTCCTGCAAACGTGGAAACATTTCACCAAAGTTGTTCACGGGAAATAAGGAAGGGATCAGCGGACGAGTGACGACAATATACGCCCGTATTAAATATGGGCGTATATAAAGGTGTTTAGAAAATCATTAGATATAAATCTACAAACAAACACAAATAAACATAACTCGTGTACCCGTGTGGTTACAGCGGGTTAAAACATAAACAGGTGCTTGTTTGAGTAACATAACATAAAGGTAACATAAACCCACAAACAAACACACACAAATAAACATAACTCGTGTACCCGTGTGGTCTCAGTGGGTTAAACAAAAACAGGTGCTTGTCTGAGTAACATAACATAAAGGTAATATAACATTCAAATATGACACTTAAATATGTATGATAAAACACATTAGCATAACGTGGTGGTAACCACAAAAATGCTCACAAATATGTGGCAATTAAAAACACTAACATAACAAGTATAATAATAAGTACATAAACGACACAATTAACAAAGAATTTAACGATTGAAGTATCGATATATTAGGAATATATTCAATGCATAGAAAAGTCGCATTCACGTTTGTATATATGTATATGGTTATATTGTTACATATATCGCATACTATCGTACCCCGTATGCAGGCACATCTGACTAAGAAAATAAATTGAAAAATACTGGTTTAAAATTAGATGAATAATAATTTAATCTAATGAAATGTCTAAAAATTGATTTGGAGGAAAGTATAATTCTTATTAAATCAGCGTGTAAAATTGTTAAAAATAGAGGAAATAATGATGGACATGCCTGATAACTGTTTACTTACCATAAACTTTAATAATGCAATAAAAGAAAATAAATAGAGATACAGTCAATTATTAAGTTAGTTATTTTTGAAAGAAAATAGATTAATGGCCGGCTCTGTCAATATTACCGTCTTGATAAGGTTTGCTTTACCCAAAAAGCTAAACCTAAGTCTATTTGAAGAAACCCTTGTAAAATTTCCTGAAGGTAGTTTTAGGTTGGGATGATATTGTTTGCGCAGCCAAGATAAGATTTCTTTCCAAACAGTGAACAAGAAACTGCTCTTAATGTACTAAAGCCCGGGGTCTTACAATTTAATCTAAACGATTTTAAGACGCAATAATTATAATCACATGTTAACCAATCATTTGGTGGTAGGCTACTGCTTACTGGAATTGACACCAACCCACTATTAATGTGCACACAGCACTGAGATGTGTGTTTGTTTAACTTGATTCTATAGCTTCACAGTACAATTGAATTTCAATAGATTTCTACATCCATCAATTCTATTCAAAGCTTTACAAGATGGCTGTGTTTGCCTAAGTACATTGTAAGCGCCGGGGTGTCTTATGTTTTTCATTATAATTTTTTTAAGCGCAGAACATTGTTCTGATATGACAAAATAGCCAGACAAAACATTTTTTAAAAAAACCCAAACATATTACCACCTTTGATGAGGGTTATGACTAGACTAAGACATTTCAAACAATTCTAATAACTAATAACATAATTAATAGAGCTGTGGCCTCTTTAACAAAACAGATTTCTGCGACAAACAAAACGCAGATAAACGTCCGAAGCCGCAAGCTACAGAGATTTCATTATACTTACATATCCATGTGGCAAATATAATATTGATAAACAAATAACGTAAAACATACCCTACAATTTCGACAATTTTCAGACGAAACAGTTTTCATGCACTTGATAATTTGAAATTATGTATGATCATTTCATAACATTTAACATAGAAACGCGTATTCAGTTAGTTTGTAAAGTCAATGAACGTCTAGATAGACTGTAAAATACACATTTACATTTTGTTGTTACTTTACCAGTTATGTTGTAAAACGAGGTAGGCGCATTACACAACCCAAATGGTACTGCAATATACATGTACTCGATTATGATATTTGGCACATTGTCTGTGTTATCACCCAAAGTTGAAGCAGACGTAAAGCCTACGAACGAACAAACATTTGGGTTTGTTTGATAAGATTGCACATTGTCTTTTTTACTAGACACATTTAATATACGCTACACGTTTTGTGTAAAACAATTTACATGCAGTTTTAACATACAAAAATGTATAGGTTATTTTATAACATTAAATAAAGTGTGCTTTTTAAAATAAAACTGCTATGTATTCATATGTTCGTTTATATTATATGAATGTTCGTTTTTCCATTATCTTCTGGAACTTTGTTTTCAATAGCTTATTACCAATAGAAATTGTTTATACTGGTACTTGATCAACACTTACCGCTCTTTTGACCACCACATTGTGTTTTATAGAATTTCTGTCTGTTAAAACATATTCTGAAACATACAAAACAAATAAATAAGTTTTCAGGATTTGAATTTCCCCCTCCCCCTACAGCTAACATCGTGACTTGCCTAACTAATACGGTGTACAAATCCACCCACCCCGTCACCCATGAATTATACGTGTATATAATATTCTAGCTGTTTGACAAACTAAGCATGATTCAGGCAAAAAAGCCTAATCTTATCAGGACTAGTTTGTTAGATAAATATAAACCTGTGTAAGGATCCGAAGATTGTAGTGAACAAAATCCAATTCATTTCTCAGGGAATTAATTAATTATAATCATTTCACCATTATGCTTGTTATTAGATATAAAGGGTACCCGTTGTATTCTTTAAAAATCAGTTACGAACAGTTCAATTGTCAAGTCCAGTATTTAAGAAACGTGTTCTTACATGCACATAAACCAGAATTCAGTGGACAGTTTATTAATATGGAAGTCGATATCACTATATCTTTAGGCAATCGGGAGACAAATCAATAGATTTTGTTCCCCTTCTTTAAAAGAAAAGACACTTTTATTAAATCAGACTTTTAATGCGTTTTTGTCGTGAAACTAACGTGTTCACAGCATTGTATATAATGACTGACCGTAGTTTTGGGTTAGTTAAAGACGATGGTGCACTCATGTTTAGCCATGTGGGAAGTTGAGGTGATATAAATGAAGCAGAGACTTTGAGAAAATAATATCTAGGCGGCAAGGTATTAATAGGCCACATCTTCTTTCCACTTATCGATCGCCATTCGTCAAATCAATGTAACCATCTATAATTACATCGAATCTGACTCCAATGATGGACCAATCAAGTCTAATGATCAATGCCTGACTAACGATGCGGCAATAATAACATAAATAAGGATCGCTAAATTTTATCTTCGTTTTTTTTTTATACGTTTGATGTTCGGATGACAAAAACTAGCGTCTTATAAAGAGATCAAAAGATCAACCAAATTATCCTGAAAAGAGTCATTTTATTGCATTTCATTGTTCGTATAATTTTTATGACCATGTAACAGTAGTTAGGGAAATCTCAAGAATGAATTTCTGTCTTTAATGTTTTAAATCTGAAATGGCAGGAAATGGTACTGACTTGAACATAGATCGAATCAGAATAAAACACTTAAGAGACTGTGTCATGTTCTCTTTACAATGGCTTATCGTGAAACAATGATTAATCTATTGTTTTTATGATACGGGTACGGTGTTGGATGTTGTACTTGTACAGCTATTTTCACAACTACCCGGTTTAGAATTATATTTTTTTCGATATATTTGTCGACATTGATTAAATACACTGTGGTTGTATAATCAAGAATTTCATGTAAATCTTATCTCAAAACTAGGATACAGTACGATTGCCATAGGGCCTGACAAGAAAATCCTTGGCAGTTTGAATTTGAAATAAGGGTATACCGTAGCGCCGTTGTCCGGGGGAAAATGTCCATCGTAGCACACTGTATGTCTATGGCGTCTGCCCGTTTTCATTACTTACAGATACTTACAGATCCTCTTCTGAGCGCTAGCCGTTGTCCACTGTACTCAGATCTATATGGTCGGTTTAGCTTGTTTTATTTTGAATAATCTGGTTGGATTTGAAGTCATTCAGAATTTCTCGATTAATCCAATGTTTATCCAGACGTTTTTTCAGATGTTTTTGTACTTTTTGCCGTTGTTTCACTCAAATGGCCGTCAGGTAGATTGTTCCATAGTTGTACTACTCTGTGAAAAAAAGTTTTTCCTGATATTGTGTATTTGAGTTTGGTGTCACGAAGCTTGTATTCGTATGATGGTAAAGTTCTCGTTCCTGTAGTCTGTACCTGGCATTTGTCGGGATTGAATTTGAGTAACCATTCATTAGACCAAGTTTCTAGTTCAAGCATATCTAGTTGTAAAGTTTCCATATCCTTTATTTCATCTATTTCTTTGAAGACTTTTGTGTAATTAGCTAAATTCTCAACCTCATGGGTTTCCTCCGGGCACTCCGGTTTCCCCCCACTGCTAAAGACCCCTACGCGCAAGCGAATTATTTAAATAAAATTAAACCATATTGTAGTCCCGAAATTACCTAGTTGTGTTGAGTAGACGTTAAACCCCATGCCCCTCTCTCTCTCCCATCAGCAATCATGTAACATTCTGACTGTATATTGTCTGGTAGATCATTGATGTATATAACAAATAATATCGGTCCTAGGACTCTGCCTTGTGGGATTCCGCTAGTTGTTACTGATGTCCACTTGGAATACTATTCATAACTCTGACCCGTTGTCGTATATTCTGGGAAACGAGTTAATCCATTTTGCAAAATTGCTTGAAATACCATAACTCGACAGCTTTAACAGTAGGCGGTGGTGTGGCACTTTAACAAACGCCTTTATGAAATCTAGTTATACACATCTAGGCTCCCTCAATTATCAATTATTTCAGTTCACCTTTCTAGTACGTTTAATACCGGCAGAGTTGTTGATCTTCCAGAGATAAAGCCAAATTGTCTAATTGAAAAGAGAAGGTTAGTTTTCACGTGGTTTACTACATTGTCTCTAATAAAATTTTCCAATACTTTACATAAGATGCAAGTAAGGCTTACTGGTCTATAATTTTCTGCCAATTTCCCATTTCCCTTTTGAACAGTGCCGTGATGCAGCATTCGCGCAACTCGTTTGGGATATCAATGACTTTAATTGAGTTATTAAAGATGATTGATATGGGTCTTGCGATCTCCCCGCATAGGTCATGGAGAAATCTTGGATGCATATTATCTGGACCAGGGGATTTGTCTATGTTGATGTCAGAAAGCCGTTTTTTAACCATTTCCTCTGTAATTTCTATAGCATCCATTTTTATGTTTACTTGTTTTTCATCTATTGTTGGGATGTTTTCAGGGCTTTCGGTGGTATAGACACTTGAGAAGAAACCGCATAAGGTGTTCTCCTTGTCTCTATCATTAGCTGTAAGTCTCTCTGCTCTGGCCCCTTTTGTGGTTCCATTTTTAAATCAGATATGCCTATCCATGTCTTAGCTTTAGACTGAATGTATTGCCAGAATTTATTGGGGTTCTTCTTAACTTAATTTAAATTTCTATTTCTTTATTTTTAACTGCCTTGCGCGTAAGATTTTTCACTTGGTTTTTTGTTCTCTTCATATCTTTTACCATCTCTGGTTTCCATGAATCGTTTCCAACACCTGTGCTTTTTTCTTATGGCAGCCAGTTTTTTAACGTCTAGGTTGATTTCCCCCTTTTTGCATCTGCCTTTCTACCCATGCGTTTAGATACGTGTTTATCTTAGATTTTCATGATAATCTCCTTATAAATATTCTACTGGTCATTAATACTTTCTATATTTAATATGTCCTCCCACTTCATTTCTGGGAGTTTTTTGTTTAATTTTGTGGGGTTTGGATGACCTAGAGTGCCGCGTTTCGACCTCTAGCTGGCCGGCCACCTCTGGCTGTGGTTTCGAACCTTGGTGTGTGCGTATGTGGCCTTCTCAACCTCGTGGGTTTCCTCCAGGCACTCCGGTTTCCTCTTGCTGCTAAAGACGCCTACGCGCAAGCGAATTATCGAAATAAAAATTGAAACCATATGATAGTCCCGAAATGACCTAGTTGTGTTGAGTGGACGTTAACCCCATTTCTCTCTTTTTTTTATAATTTCACTGAGATTCGCCTTGCCGTAATAGTATTTTACTTTTTCATTATTTTCTTGTGAGATATTGAAGTTGAACTGTATAATTGAATTTTCGCTTTTCCCAAGTAGGCCTTAGTGTTCCACATCAGATATCATGCCCTCTTTATTGTGAGTAAAAGGTCTAGGGTATGAGGGTCATGGTCTCTCCGTGCTCCAGTCGGTTTAGTTATATGCTGGAATAGAAAGTTGTCTCTAAAACATTCAATGAATTTAAAGTCTATACAGGATTCACTTGAAGGGGTAGTCCAAGTTTCCCAATTTATCCTCGCTGGGTTTAATTAACCCATGGTGAGTACATGGCTATAGTTTGTGTTGTGTATTCCCAGAATAAGATTGAATAATTTGTCATAGTTTACATCATCACTTCCGTTACTGCTACGATATATACATCCTATTAAAAGTTCATCACCGTCTATCAGTTTGATACTACAAAATATGTTTTAAATTCATCTGAATTCGCCTGTAATGTATACAAGCATACACCTCGTCCGGTTTTGTTTTGTATAACCGAACACCTCGTTCGGTTTAGTTTTGTAAGTTACTTCCGAACATTTCATATCCATATAATGCAATTTCAGAGTCGGTCAACTGGTATCTATGGTTCTTTGGTTTAACGTCTGTAATTCCAATTATATATGGTTTAGTGTTTTCAGCAAAAAGTCTAAGAGTGGTTAATTTATTTGTAAGACAGTCAGCATTTACAAGTATTCTGTTCAATCTTTGTGAGGAATAAGAAAACGATTTGTGCTTTTAACGTGTCTATAGTATTCACTCTTTCAGCTTTTCCTTTATGTAGAATTTCGCTGTGCGGTGAACTAGAAACGTTTTAGTGCTTTAACATATCAACAGTATTCACAGTTTTAATGTGACCACCTATAATTACCCTTCCCTTAGCATTTTCTTTATGTAACGGTTCCAGGGGGGTCCTCTTACTCTGTAAGTGAATTTCCCCGCAGGTTCAGTCTCGTTGCTTCCACCCTTAAGAGTTTTAAATTTTTATCTCTCCTTGGGTGTCATAACATGGTCTACAGACACTTCTTTAAGGTTATTTGTAGCATCCCGTAATTTAGAAATGTTTTTAAACAGCTGTTTTTTTCAGGTTCTCATTGCGTTAAATCGCCATTACCATCTTCCGGTTTTTTACCCAACCGTGATGTCCCTACAATGTCTTCATTGAAAATGGCTATGTTTATTTGAGTTCCGATGATGTTCTGTCTAGTTTCATAATTGTGTTTAACTCAGCAGCGCGAAACATTATAATATTGTTTTCCAGTTGTCTCTGTCATTCATTTCTTTTCTCCGTACATGTACATTACCATCATTTGTCAATGGTGAGAGTTCATCAGATCTAGTATTTTTCAGTCTATTTTCAAATATTTGGAGAAAGTTCCTAAACCATTGCAATTTGGGACAAACCATCTAATAGCTATTCTACTGGTCAATGAATGGTATAATTTGACTGACATTTCCAGATATTGTATACAGAAGTGCTTTGTACAGAACCCACTTTCTATGACTTACTTTTTTGTGATGTTATTTTTACAGATGTTGAGGTCCCAGCCTCCATTTATTGCATCATTATCAATTGACTTTGGTTTTTTTTAACTTGCTCTAGTCTTACTTTTGACTTCATTTTCCGTTGCTGTTTGCTGTGATATTTGTCCGCCATTTTGAAAGTAGTCTTCTGCCTTGTCCTTGTTTACGTCCAAGTTTTCTCTATCTTCTGTCTCTGACATGTTGAAATAATTACTCCTCGTTTCATACTGCTTTGCTGTTCCGCAACTTTATCTCATACACTTACTTAATCTTCAATGCCCAGAAGAAAATACTAGTATCTGTATGCATTGAATTATGTAAACAGGCAAATTTTTGTAGATTTTTGCCTATATATATATATATATATATAAAGTACGTTATAACTCCCCTACGAAATAAGTCCATATCACTTCATAGTGATTTAATACCTATTTTGTAACTTGATTTCATACAGTAATTCATCCAGAATTTTAAATACATCGGAATTTTTTTCAAAGCTGAGACAGACAGACCATTTCACTTTTCACCGGAAGTCCATTAGTCCACTCGGTGTAGTACAACAGTGGGTTAAACACCATTTTCATTTTACACTACGATTTGTCATTTCGTGTCACCAATTCATTATGACATATTGAAAGCTTATTTATAAATAATCGTATTTTATGCTTTTTATTAAAAAAAAAACAACTGCCAATAGAAATACAGGGTTGTAAAAAAACATAGTAAAGGGCAGATGATTAAATGCTTGATTCAGTGAGGATTGCATCTACCCCAACGAATCCCTAAACGGTAAAATGTATGTAAAAATCGTGATTTAATCTACAATTATTGAGATATATGATATGTCGATGACAATACCAGCCTCGCAAATTTTTTTGTTTACTGGCATTTCACAATTGTATTGCAGAAGTGGGGTTCGCATTGGCTAGAGAGAATACTCATCCTCGCACATGTTTATTTTGCTGGACATTCACAATTTATATGATTATATTGTAGAAGTGAGTTTCGCACTGGTTACGGAGTAATGAATGTTTTTGTTTACAGTACTGTTGTAAAACTATGATCTACTTATGCCTGGGATGCACCAATCATCAGCCTTTGATGGACAGGGAAGGCAAATGAGTCGCAGCCCGTAAAAGTCGGTCAATGAGAGAGAGAGAGAGAGAGAGAGAGAGCGATAGAAATGGGGTTTAACGTCATACTAGGTCATTTTGGGACTAACGTATGGTTTTTAATTTTTTATTTCAATAATTCGCTTGCAGTGTGAGGAAACCGGAGTGCCCGGAGGAAACACACGAGGTTGAGAAGGCGCCCTTTCTCCATGTCACATACGCTCACACTAGGGCTCTAAACCACAGCCGCAAGCCAGAGGTGACCGGCCAGCTAGAGGTCGAAACGCGGCACTCTAGACCACTAGGCCATCACAACCCCCAAAACTAAGCATAGGGTATTAGAATGTGCTAATAATAGTGAGAGCAAAAACATGAAACTTTCCTTTTATCACTTCTCAAATGCATATGCATTTGTCCAGTCCACTATTAAACCTCACCCGTTATGCCGCCGTTAGGGTTGGGTTAGGGTTAGGGTATCCTAACCCTATACAATAAGGGACGGCGGCATTGCGGCACTGATACACAACGATGCGATCCCTGTATGTAATGGCATGTTAATTTTCTTGATATATTCCAATATACTAGATTAATTCAAAGATGAATCTGTCTTAAGGTAACTTACGATGGCTATCTATTATTTTTCATGTAAATGATTAATGTAGTAATTACATTAAGATCTTGATTAATATAATTTCTATCCAGTCAATCTCTTGGTCAAATGACGATCACGTTAAGTAGGGTTGTAATCAAGACATCCTGATAATTATATATCGCATGCTGATTATTGATTCAAACCCAATTTAACTCGAATCCTCACTCGTTACCGAATCAAACGTCTGACAGAAAGATAGAGATTTCTTTCATCCAACGTTAAGATAACGTTCTGAAAGATGGTTATTTCCAAAGGAATTTAAATCGGTCCACTTAAATCAGATATGTATAACTGTTTAGATCGGTCCACTTAAACCAAAGATGTACAGCGGTTTGAAAAGTTGGGCTTTCGATTATCCAATGCCGTTACAGTCTAATTTTAGCGCAATCGCAATCCCCTGCAATCTACAATATTGTTAACATTGTTTATCTAAAGGAAATATCGGTTTCAAACGTTCAATGTTTCCTTACTTAACATAGATATGCTGCATTGAAATTTCATTGATCTATGCCGCTCGCTGAATCTGATCTCAATTGCCCTTTGGACTATAAAAAACGAAACGAAATAGATTATGTGTTTTAATCACATTGATGTGGAATAAGCTTGCCGCCATTTTGTTGCCTGTGAACAGAATAAACTGGCTGGTTTTAGATCTGATTGAATCCAAGTGGTGAGAAATCTAGTGTTGGTATTGTGATTTTGTTATCTTAAATAAAAATACATTATGTAAGAGCTTAATCTGTTTTTTGCATGTCTTTCTTTAGGCTTGAAATGTTTTCTAAAGTATTAATTGGGCATTAAATAACTGATCCAGGCCTTAATCAACTCTGGGTGGCATCGGATTTCTCCGATACTAAACAGATTAAAACGGTGCAGCGATACTTGGATTAAATCGATTTAATCTATATGGCGGACCGAGACTTAGCTTCGATCAATCAGGACCCTGGTTGAACCTTCAGAGGCCAATATCTTTGCTTGCAATAGAGTAATTTTCAAATTATTCACTTTACATCATCTACTTTCGAACTATCCTAGCGAGAATGGCTAGTTCTTTATCTAAATCTTACATAATGTCCCTTTAAACGTTAAATAATCAATTTAAGTACATATTAACGTGAATGAATGAATGAATGAAATGGGGTTTAACGCTTCTGCACCCTACCTGGGCTAATTGAAGACGGGTCAAATCGCAAAATATTCTTTATTTTAGATGATGTATTGTTACTTTAACGCAATGTAAAGAAATTTAAATGGACCCACCCGGCGATCAGACAATGTACTCCAAAAAAATTGGGTCAACTGAGCGTTCCATTTCGTTTTACAGCAGGGGAATATCTATTCTACAAATTTATTCAAAAACACGACTTTTAACAATAATCTTCCCCAATTTACAATCTTTTCCATATTGTTGAAATACTGATATGATTAGATGGTGACATTCTGTGCTATCCAGACCTAGTTATTAGTCTGTTCCACATTACTGAAATATAGTAATACATAAGCGTGTGTAATAATTTAAATATTGTAAAAGAAATCCGAAACCCACTGGCTCTATACTAGCTATACGTTTAAAGGAATAATACCGTAAACCAGGGGCCGCGGAGCCGGCAATAATTTTTAATAGTGAAAATAAAATGTCGCCAAAAGCGAAAAAAAGGTTATGGGGGGGTATGGTCAGTACCCCCCCCCCGAAATCGGGCCCGCTCCGCGGCCCCTGCCTTAAACATTCGCCTGGCCGCCAATATCACTGACAGCGATGGCGTCAGACGGATTAATTAGCTCTCAATATTAACGTTTTTCTTTTGCAAATTATACTCTAAAACAATTATTTGATATAATTAAGAAAACAAATTAATGTGTTGAAAGAATATTTAGATAAAAAAATATTTCAAATTTAGTGTAAATAGGTACACAGAATTCTACGTAAGGGCGTTAAACGAATAAAAAGCACCAATTCCGCCGGAAACGGTTTGTGTTACACGGTCCGATGTAAACAATGCACGCACTACTTTATGATGTGACGACTCACGTACACCTACACTGCACAGAGCCAAAAGGAGGTTTTCGCGCTACCCCAGTTAAATAGATTAGCACATTACTCGTTTTACTAAATATAAATCATAAAAAGCTATGAACGCATCCAGCGTAATTCTTCGGATTTGAAAACTTAATTATAACTTTATAATGTGCAAAAAAGTCTTTGTAGTTTCGTTGAGTACACACTGGATGTAATTCTGATGGTAGCGAGGTATATGGTTAGATCAAATAAAATCCTACCAATAAAACCGTTACAGCCGAGAAATCAAAACAATTACCCTGCTCTGTTAAAACTCATCCATAATTATTATATTCAATCCTTTTAAAATATTGCAGGGTTTTATATAACGAAATTAAGGTTGGTCTGGTATTTGATCCTTACAAAAATAAATAAATCAAAATTTCTATTGATTTGACAAGATTAAAAGCTGTATTTTCGATATTTTGTCTAGATAATACATCATAGATCATAAGACGTCTATAATATTTTATTAGGAAGCCATTTTTTTTTATTTTTAGTGTTTTTTTTTAATGAGGTGCATAATGGGTGCGTTCGATTATTAGCGCCGTGTTTACTCGATGACGTCATTTAAACGGCTCACTTCTGGAAGTGTTCCGTAACCAAATTATGTAACATGGAAGCAAATCAACTTTTTAGTCTAAGATATATTATTAGATTAAGTTTAGGCGACGGAAGAATTATTATTGACACTTCGCTCGGACAAAAAATACAATATTTTCATTTGACAGTAATGTTGTGTTTATTTAGTGATTCTACATCTTGTTTACGTTCGTGGAAAGGCTTTGGGCCGGTAATTTTTCAACACAGACCAATTTAAAATAACATAAAATGAATAATGACAGTTCTTCACACGTAGCTTTCCATGAGTAATTGCTTCAAAATATATCTATAAGTTTTAATTATTTTGTTTTCGCGAACTTGGTCCTTTCTACCACCATATTAATGCGCCGATGAAAAGGTTGGGAGAATTTGCAAAAAAAAGTTCTCTGCCAATCAAAAAACAAGGTTTCTCCTTGTTGTGTATATATTACATCTTTCATCTTGTTAATCAGTTTATTGTTACTGTTTTATCTACAGAATGGCTTCCAAAGTGTTCACCTATATATTGCATCACATTTTTGTTAATTAATCATTATTTGCTTGATAACGATACCTGTATGTGTATTGAAACGTAGCTTGTTAATAAAATTCAGAAGTAGTATATCCATAAAGTGTGTTTATTTTTAGTGCATTCTATTTCTATATGTCTTATAAGGATTAAGTATTCAATATATATAGTATGAAATATACAATAAATTATATGGATTCGGAAACAAACTACCCGTCTCCTAATGGTAATAGTTAAATGTTTGACGCAATATCTGAACTATTTCATATTCCCCAGATACTGTTAAATGTTGAAAATTAGGTCATGCATTTATTTTTTCAAAAAATAAATGTTATTGACAGAGGTGGCCTATTATTTTAACTTGTTGTAGGCTCAATAGAAGAGCATTGATGATCTATGGTTACCACTCGGAGATATTTTGGTTCCTGAAATAAGCAATAGGCCTAATGTTTGGAAAAGAGAGTCTTGAAAGGGGCCGCACCAGCAACACCCAAATAGTCCATCAACTCGTCACATCTTCCGGGGGAGAGGGGGGGGGGGGCGAATTGTTAGCAAGTGTGCGCTGTATCACAAAGCCTGTCATTGAGTCAACTGGCGTGGTTTCGAATCCCCGGATGTACGTGACAACGAGTAGGGTCGCCTGTCCAACCTGGTAGGTTTTCTCCGGGTCCTCCGGTTTCCTCCTACTGCTAAAGACTCCTATACACAAGAGAATTATTGAAATAAAATGAAACCACATGTTAGTCCCAAAATGACCTAGTTTGCTTCGAATGGACGTTAAACCCCATTTCTTTCTCACTCGTCACATCTTACACCACAATCTAACTCGAGTTGATTTCGTTGCGGATCAGTACCCAGTTATAAGCCTCAAGAATGTCGGGCGCATTAGGCGAGTTAATAAAGGAGTAAACATTTCTCTCGTCAAAAGCCGAAACCTAGTAACTCACTTTTTGATCAAAATTGAGTTAGGACCAAATTTGTAGTTTCTGGTGTATGTGCTCCCTGATGTTGTACAAGATATTTTTAATCTTTTGATTTTGTAAGCAGTTACACCCATGACACAACCTAGCAACGTCCTTCATGTGCCTAGTATACAACAGCAAAACCTAGTAACTCCATAGTCAAATCAATGGATGGGTTGGGGTTTAATATTCATATAATATTACGTATTCCTTTGTTTTCTCAAAATAGGAAAAAAGTGAGCTACTAGGATCTGCATTTTGACGGGAGATTTACAGAAGGCTAAGGACCAAAAACATTTCACAGCAGTGGTAACGTTATCTTAGTAATGGGGCAAACAATGGGGCCCTTGATAAACTATATATTCTTCTACACTAGGTATAATTAATCTGTAGGCTACCCATGGAAATTCATGTTCCAAATTTAGTGCTGATAATAGTTATAATGATGTCCTAAATATAGAGAATGTTCCTGAATTATACTACGATCATGAAGAGGCAGGCACCATGATAACCACGCTTCTACTCTGATGTTTACCAATACAGTTATCAAAAGCCCTAATACATATGTAGCAATATTGTACTTTCCGTTATTGTCAACCTTGTAACAAATTCAAGATTTTACACCCGGACAAAAAATAAAAGTGTCTGAGTCACTTGGCTGTGCAATTTCATTAGCAGTCGACGGACTTCATACATTCAAAAAGTTGCTTCCATAAAAAAAGCCTTATGAAATAATGATGAGTTACCAGTAATTTGTTCAGGCCTACATAAAACATGGAAGTAGTTTCATCTTCGATGAAACGCTCATATCACTTAAGAAGAATTGTTTGTGATTTGTATAATAGACAGAAAGTTGAGAAACGTTATAGTGCGGAGAGTGCCAGATACAGATACAAATTAGTCTGCTTAAAAACTTCTTCTGAATAAAAGTCTCTCCCCTTCCCCAACTAAAGAAGCCTTGGTGTTCAATATTAAAAGATGTAATTATCGGGCTTCAATCCATAGGCTTTTTATGAAAAAATGTCATTTCCCCTTCAATCTCATCCAAATATAATGGGTGGAATATAACTCATCATGCCATTTTAATAAAATGAATGACACTTGATCCCGCACCAGGGAATATTTTAAAATATGTACATTGTAATTGCAAAACCTAACTGTGGCGCTGAAGATGCTCATGTAGACTTGAAAGTCTCTCATGCACCAATCGTTGTGGATGTAGGGACTGCAATCGAATTCGATGATCACAGATAGATTTGAGTAGTAGGACCGAGTGACATTATTGCGGTTGTTGTATGATATTCAATTGAAATCCATCTCGGGCGCCTTAAGTCGGACATGCCTGTCACCGATAGCTCTGATTGTTCCGGGATATTTATATTTATAATGTTCAACAACACAATCAGGAACTGGTTGACAATCGTTGAGTAATGGCATTGAATAGTCGTTTTTATTAGACTGTTTCTTATGTCCGTATAAACTCTGAGGCATGTACAGTGCTTTGTTGGGTTGGATCTGTCGGATAGTGAGCGAAATGAACCTGGGGTAGCAATATGCCACAGAAACACCATTGCTTGTTTTGAAATTGTAACTGGTGTGCAACCATAGCCTTCCTTTCGAACTGCAATTCTGGTAACCCGTGGAGCTCGTTAACAAAGGTATTGGTATATCGAAAGTGTTGTTCAACTCTAGATTTAATAGTTCTACAAATAAGCCACAGAAAGTCAGTATCAGTCTAAGTTTGTTGGTGGATTAATGTCTGCTTGTCGTTATTTATAAGAACACCGAGCATGATTGCTTGGTGGCGTTATGATAATCTAAGCAAATCGCCACGCCGTTGACACCACGCATGTCTAAACTTACTCAAGGATTCTGGTAGAGTAAGCCCGGGGCAAGTAATCGACCCCTTTATGTAAATAAGCACACCCTAAAATAAAAGATCCACCACGAAGAATGGCCTGGCCTGCACTGCAGGATGGCAGAATTATTACTATTACCAATTCACAAATAGTATGTTCAGGGGACTGCAAAACACATAATTTACACAAAAAACCCAACAAATATACGGACGAGACACAGTACGCAGAAATGATAAACAAACCAACAATTCGAATTAAGTGAATAATGGATCCGGTGGCTGGCCGTAAGCGTTCACTGCGCTGTACAGTCTCGGGCCTGTAGTGATGAAGACTTAACTCAAATTTTAAAACAACCAGGAATATAACCAAGAGAAAACATAGTGTAAACCCAGCTGTGCAGTCCCGGGATTGTAGTGAAAACAATCAGGAATATAACCCAGAGAAACCATTGTGTAAAGCCCGCATTAGTCAAGATGCGGGTAGGTAATCGATAGAAAGAAACCAATGTGGAAACGGTTAGAATGCATCGAGTTAAGTACTTTTGATTGTATAGGATCTTAATCACTGTATTTAACCTTTGTTATGACATGTTGAAGTTTTAATTAATAATTATAGTCAGTATTTTATCTTGAAAAATGAGCTAAAACACGCAATTAAATCCATTTATATAAAAGGCAATTGGTTTGTGAACACACGATTTGAAAGAAGTTTTAGTGGGTAGAATATGATGTGAAAATAGTTTTGATCAATGAATGAACATCGTTTGTTTAATTGATTCACAACAAAATAAATATTTGTTATGAAAAACGATGTGGGGGAGGTAGAGATGGTAAATAGAGAATATCCTACTAGTCTTTTGATATCAAAAAATATCAATGAGTGTTGATATTATTTGATATCAAAAAGACGAGTGAGGGATTTAATTTATCAATTTTTTGACTGCAATTCAACCATTGCCATGTCCTATATATTTACCAAATGTTTCCATCTCGGTCAATTAAATGAAATGGTTCCTTTTTAATAAGTTAAATAAGAACGAAGTTACTTTTTATTAAAAAAAAATGAACTGTTCTTTGAAAATAAAAAAGTAGTTCCTTTTTGATTGACCAATCAAATTCATGTAAAACGATATCTCCTAATATCGCAGTAGGTTATGAAATTTATCACACAAGCGATATCTACTGTAGAATGTATTATTGGGTGATAAATATAGTGTTGCCTCATTGCTAACTGACAATGACAGACCACTGCGTTCCTTATATTCATGGTGGTTGGATGACCGAATGGTGTGCAGGTGCGCGCTGTATCATAAGGTCTGCCATTAAGTCAACTGTCGTGGTTTCGATTCCTCGGTTGTCCAACGTCGTGGGTTTTCGTCGGGTCTTCCGGTTTCCTTCAACCACTGAAGACCCGACGCGCAAGCGAATTATTGAAATAAAATAGAACCATGTATTAGTCCCGAACTGACCTAGATTGTGTTGAGTGGACGTTAAACCCATGCCCCCTCTCTCTCTCCCGTTTTCTTATATCCATAGTACCAAAGGTAATTCAAGAAGTGACCGACCCACGGTGGCTAAGTGAGTAAGACAAGGAAAGCTGTCTAGTCGTTCGGTGGGGACAAAAATGTGGTCCCGTGTACACAATGGTCTGCACGTAAAAGATCCCTTGGCAGTTTGAATTCAGTATAAGAGTAGTCCGTATCGACGCTGTCCGGGCACACTGTATGCAGTATGCCCATCTTCATTAGCCCAGGCGAAACAGAACAGTAGGACGTTGAACCGCAATTTATTGCAGGAGTTGACCGACATATAGATATGCATATTCTACACATTCTATCCAAAATTTAAATCATTTCATAAACATAATGACAAAACATTGATAATTTAAACATTGATCTTGGTCAATAGCATAAAAGGTATTGCAAAATAAGGACCGACAAACTACACATCTTATCCAAAATTGAAATGTCATAAATAATTGACAAACCATGGATAATTGAAATATGCCTCCCACCCAAAAAACTAAATAAATAATTACAAACAAATAAAAGAAAGATCTTGTCGGTAATTAGTAGAACCCATACTACAGGGGGCATTATTCTTAACGACTGGTGCGTTTTACAACTTAAGCGAATGACTCAACATCAGACAAAACTACGCAGGAAGAAATGATTGACTAATTGACCCTATGAATGTTCTTGGGTTTTTTAAATTATTATTTATGTCAAGACAGTCTGACAGCTACATTATGTAAATTATATTATGGCGACCTTAGCGGTTGCGATGTTCTTTTTGATGGGTGCCGGGAAGCGGTGGGGAGGGGTGTGCGTTACAGTTTTTATTCTAACCCATTTCTGAGCCGTACATATTTATAGAAGTCACGAAAACATGCCCCCGCCCCCATATTTCGGACAGTTTTTTATAAGCAATATTTTCTTCACATTTGTATCTGAATACGGATTGGGGAACAGGCATAGCCTATATTAAACCCCTCTCCTAGGAGAGTTATGGCTGCCAAAGGGTCTACTTTAACCAATATCAAACATAATCCGTGTTTAAACTACATTTCGTTTTATTACACCTGAAGATATTTTGTAATCACAAATTCTAGTAATGGGGTTTCTGAAGACGAAACAATAACAGATTTTAGTCTATCAACTCAAAATCTCGACACTTCTTCGTTTCGTTTATTTTCACTTTCGAATTTTGTATCTGAATTTTAATCAGTTTGTGGGGCGCTTGAGAATCCACTCAATACTTCTTCGTTTCATTTTATTTTAACTTCCAAATTGTCATCCTTTTTTGTTTTGTTTCGCTTCATTTTCAATTCCAAATTTTAATCAGTTTGTGATTTGACAAATCTAGTTCTTAAAATCCTGCTCAATTTATCTTAACGTACGTTAGATTACTACGTCGCAATAAAAGACGAAGGGTCGCGCTTATGATAGTTATAATAGGCTGGCCATTAGAAGGAGACACTCGGTTTGTAGAGTACATTTCATAGCTGGCTAGTGTTAGGGTTGGCAGGGCATATTGATTATAAGAAATATGAATTCCACTCTTTGATAACGAGCCACTTGTCCTAATGAGCTTAAGACCGATAAAAATTGCTTTGTTAATTGTGTTATTACCTACATACTATATGAGAGTCGAGACAAAATGTGAGAGGTTGCCAGATTGGAATCATCTCGACACTTTCTAATAGTATCTTTCTGTCTGGCCAATTTCACATTCCGAGTTTTAACCAAAGCGATTCGCTATACCCCGAGAAAGTTGGAAGTATTTCAGAAATACGCCTGTTTGAACCTTGCTACGTTTTATTATTCATAATATTGTATAATAAAGCAAGCTCACAGTCAAAACGTGAACAGCTAAATGACCTGTATCCGTGAAAGTAATAAACGAGAAACCTCCAGAATCCAACTCAAAATGCGCACCCTGCTGGACAGTTGTCTGGACTTAATTTTAATTCATCGCGATCAGTATCTTTTGTCTACGTTATATGAATGTACCATAACCTATATGAATCATCTTGGGAGGCGCTAGCTCACACACCAGGAGGTCATGGGTTTCGATCCGTATTGATCAAGAAGGTTCCTTGAGGTTTTCAAATCCCGTTTCCTCTCGAAAAACACCTAGTCGTTCAGATGGTACGTAAAACCGAGATTCCGCGTACACGTATGTCGTGTTGACAATTATTAGGCCTATAAACGTTTCACTATGGCATTGCTAGGTGAAACCCAAAAGCTGAATACACAGTTTAAAAATTCTGCAAAGGCCCCTTAGTCATTAAGAACCAGATTATGGTTAGGTCTAAATATTAAGGCCGCCTGACATGTCGATCAAGTCACGAGGTGTGGGCATAAACAGGGCTAACCCTAACCCTACACCTAACCCTGGACCTAGCCCACAATCACGTGCCCTAACCATATTTATATCTCGCGACCATAACTAAATCTGCGTGTGGCCTTAGGCTTTACCCTCAATTACTGTGCCATAAAAGTTGATTTTGTTCTTCATTTCCAAACACAATACACTATATCAATTACGAAATATTTGCCTACAATGTAGTCACCACCATTAATGCTATTTAATCAATTGCTTCTGCGGAACCTTGAACCGATTGTGCCCAAAGCTTGCCCAAAGCTTGCCCAAAGCTCGAAGTTCGGCAGTTCATTTAACTTAACTGAAATAAATGTGTATCACTGTTTGCTCAGATGTTTTTTTGTGCAATCTATAATTTTATTTACAGTAAAAATTCCCGTGTTCTTGCTTTAAATGAATTGATTTGTTGAGTTAACCATACTCAAATGTGTCATTCTTCTCGCTGTATGAAATAATTCTTGATTTATAGAAAATGCTAAAAATCCTGGTATAAACAGACAAAGCCGTGTGATAATAAAAAAAACCCACAGAATCATGTAGACGTGCTTTTTAATACGTTTAACAAAGTTTGTAAATCTGTTTCTTAAGACCGGCCCAATTCTCGTCAAGGTTGTTCAGATGTAAATAAGGTTTGGGAACTTGACGGTTGGCGAGATTGTATGTTAGGGTTAGCATTAGGGTAGGGCTGTACGGTATTGCCATTTTTTTTAAACGATATAGTTAAATATCGCGATATTTAATAATAATGTCACTTTTCTATTAAATAAATTAAATATAAATGCATTAAAGCTGACTACAGTGTGAGTAAGAATTGTGGTAAGAATTGCTTTTTTCATACACTTTAAACTTTGCTTTTTTTTATAATATAGATTTATTAAAATTAACAAAACAACATCCTTTTTGTATAAAAACTTTTCAATGCTTTTTAACCCATTTTACTTATGCCTTCACATTCCTTGTGCAAGAAAATTCTCAAATATCACCAGCAGCGGATTAAAGTAGATGCGGTCTTCAAGTCTTGTATTGTAAGTTCAAATAGTTTAGCAAAATAATACTAAATGATCCGGACTATCTTCCATTCAAGCATTAGATTGGCTGCGGTATTCATGGCCAAACAGTGGCAACTTAGTAGTCTATTTATAGATCGTTTTATTCTTACTTTCAGAAATAAAGTTTCGCAGAGTTTTTTTAAAAAAAAATACTCGTTTTTAGAAAAATATGACAACCTATTTATAGCCTGGTAATTAGTTTTATTTTAGTTTATTGCCGTCGGGTTATTTACATTGCTGTTTAATGTATTTATTATCTATTTTTATGATAATTTTTTTTTCGATATTTGAAGTTTTTGGCGATATTCGATAAACCACTATTTCGACGATTTTCGGCAACATGATATCGTAGTTGGGTCTGAAAATACCATATCGTGACCTTTGGCCAAACTTAAGTTGGCCTTATCAAATAGTCGTAACCGTATTTCCCCAAAACGTCTGTTTAGTGACTGGAAGGTGGTGGGTGTCGTAAAGGGGACAGACAGTGCTTATAATTTAATTTACCTCATATATACTAATGTTTGTGACTGTCGTGTGTATGTCTGTTTTTTTAGGGTAGGTGGCTACACAGGGTTGTAAAGGGGCTGAAATTTGAAGTATAAAGGTAACTCGAACTGGGTTGGGTGAGTGACATGGCCTACCACTACTCTATGCTTTATTAAAGGGGCTGCGTGGTCTGAAACCAGGTTTCTAGAAAGTAATGGATGTCGTAAACGAGGCATTGGGTGTTTATAATTTAATTGCGAACTATTTTTTTATAGTGTGTTAGTCCGAGCATCCTGTTATATTAACTCTCTCCACTTGGACCGATGTGTGCTGAAGGACTGAGTGGTCTGAGACCAGGTCCCCCTCCACTCTCTCTCTCTCTCCCTCTCTCTCTCTTAATCCATTTCAACTCTTTCGAGCAAAACTTACAAGTTAAAGCTATACATTATATAAAAAAAACAATTTCATACCCAATTTTAAAAAAAACCCTTTGTTTTTCTGGATTTGACAAGTAATATCGAGGGAAATAAAACAAAACCAAACAGCTCGTTTAATCGAAAGGTCTTTTCCCATGAACAAGGATCAATGCGAGATTTATTAGGTTCTCGTTAAGATGAGCAATTGGGTGTATTAAACATTTAACTCCATTGATTATAAGGTACCATGATAGAATTGGGGTGCAAAGTTCTCCTGGATGTTTTTAAAGAGTTCTGTGAATGAAGAGAAAGCATCGAGAGTTGACATGTTTCGCTGTAGATTATAATTCTTAGCAGGTCGTCAGCTGGCTGTGGCATTAAATCAATGTTTTAGATTCGATAAGGTGCCAGTTATGGTTTTATTCTCTGTAACTAATCAATGTAGCGACTCTGCTCAATGCATTCCTTGTATTCCTGTCTGTAGAATATTTTTGTTAAAAAGAAAAATCGTTGGTCGTTGATCGCGGTTACAGATATTTTCAATCTAATTCTGTTAGGAAGATTAAAGTGATCTAGTGATCGGGGTGTATTTAATAAGATGCCTACTTGGGGATATCTCATTTCTCCTTAACCCAATTGTTTTTATTAATCTGTGTGGGTGGGAAGAAGGTATGTTAGAGTACTTATTAACAAATTATGAGCAGGGGCGGACTGGTATCCGGAGGCCTTAGAGCCTGACCCTGTAAGGTACCTTCACTCTAGGACTTGTCTTCCTGAGGACTAGGCTAGACTGTAAAAGGTGCTTTGGGAGTGTAAAGCCTCTAGGAATTGCTCTGATCATCTATTTATGAAAGGAGACGGGAATTAAAGATTGGCTCCGAAACTACATAAGATCATTAACGTCTTTAGGGTCCGGCCATACTCACAGTGAGTATGAAGGAGTGGGGGATCTAGTGGTCGCATCTTTCATTAAGTCAAGTGACATGGTTTCGGTTGCCCGCTTGCATGTGACAAGGAGTATGGTCGCTTGCCAAACCTCCTTGATTTTCTCCGAGTCCTCCGGTTTCCTTTCACTGCTTTAGTTCGGGGGGGGGGGGGATGCAGGCCCTGTTTCGGTTCGTTGTCAGCTTTCGGGGGAGGGTGAATACGAGAACATACATTGCTTATGCTCCTTTGTATTAGTCTCGGCCATCCAGAAATTCCTAATCTTCAGCGTACCGAGGGTCTGAGGCTGTTGTCAACATTGGCTAAAACGTTCCATTGCCCATGCGTAGCCGTTGTTTTTTTTGTGTGATTTATTATCCAGTTAATTTCGCCAAGTCAAGTAAGAGTTGCGCACCCTCCCGAAATAAATCCCATAATTCATGCCCTATTATAAACAAACATGAATCACGACAACGAATTTAGTATTAATATAAAAACATAAATATGATCCATGAAGAGAGAAATTTTACAATTAAAAAATTAAGAGCGTTGGATATTGAACTGGCATTCAAAATTAGATTTTTTTTCTGAAATTGCAAATCTTAAATTAATATCAAGGGCGCTGACATCTTGTTTTAGTGCAAGTTACCTCTTTTTTTTTTTTTTTTTTTTTTTTTATATAAACAATATTTATTCAGAAAACTGAGGGGATTGGGGAACAGGCAAAGCCTATATAAACCCCTCTCCCGGTTACAATAAATTACATTACAATATATTACAATCAACTATATTATATTACAATCAATAACACTATATTAAGATCAATTACATTATATTAAAATCAATTATATTATATTACAATCAATTACACTATATTACAATCAATCACATTATATTACAATTTATTGAAAAACAAAGAAGGAAAAAAAAGAAAAAAAAAGAGAATATATACAAAGGAAATTATATACATATATATATATATATTATATGTATACACAACCCAGTACAAATATAATTTTTGAATAATTAAAATCAGCTATTTTTTAAAATGCAAATCTTTCGGTTTGTTCAATGAAATTTTGTGTTTGGTTAAATACTGAAACGTTTTCGTTATATGATAGTGTTTCCGATCCATATAGTAGCACTTTAATGTTTTGTTGTGTTCGTGGTAGAGTGTCGATTGTTCTATGACGAGCACCTGAATACAAGGAACATATAAGGAGATAGTGATAAGGATCTTCTATTGTATTACCACATAAACATTCAGGAGTATCTGAAATATGTCTTATAAATTTGTGAAAATTTAGATTGCTGCAGCCTAGTCTTAGTTTAGTATGTATAATTTGATTTTTTCGTTTGCCAATATAATAAAAGAGAGGTATTTTCGGATCATGTTTAGAGAGTTCTTTTTTAAATTTCGAAAGTGATAAGACATTTGTTATAGACGGATTTAGGTTGTTCCAGAGTCGGATAGCTGATCGAAAGAATGAATTATAATAGATGGATGTTCTGCAGAATATTTCATCTAATTCTGGTTTATTTCTAAGATTATATGGTGATGTTTTTAATTTAATGTGGTTTGATAAATAATTTGGAACCGTTCCATTAATAATTTTATATAATGTGTGTAATTTGTGTCTTTTTCTTCTTTCATTCAAAGGAGTAATACCAGTTTCGAGGTAGAGTAAACGGTGGCTAGTTCCCTTTACAGCCCCACAAATAGTGCGTAAGGCATCAAGCTGAAGGTGTTCTAGTTGGTTCGCTAGGTGGTCAGTGCAATTGTCCCAAATAATGTCCGCGTAGTCGAAATGCGGTAGTATAAAGGAATTGTAAATTATAAAAAGAGATTTTCTATTTAACCTGTACTTTAGGGATCTTAAACAATTGATTAGTTTCGATACTTTATTACAAATATTATTTATATGGATATCCCATTTAAGTTTGTGGTGGAAGAAAAGACCCAAGTGCTTGTGAATTTGTACATCAATTATTTTAACAGCATCCATGAAAAGTGGTGGTGTGTCATTGTGTGGTTTGGTAGATATTGTTAGTGATTCTGTTTTTGTGGGGTTGAAGGAAACTAGCCATTTTTTGGACCAAACGTTGATTCTCTCGATATCCGAATTCATTATTTTCGCACTTTCTGACGGATCTTTTATCAGTAAGTAGAGAGACGTGTCATCAGCAAACAATTTGATATTTGATTGAATATTTTCAATGATATCATTAATATAGATTAAAAATAGAAGCGGTCCGAGAACGGAGCCCTGTGGAACACCGGAAGTGATGAATGATGACTCCGAGGCGACATTGTCCAGAACAACGCACTGTGATCGACCAGTAATATAACTTTTAAACCAACTGTACAATGTGCCTCGGACCCCAACAGCATCAAGCTTAAGACAGAGCCCAGCATGCCAAACTCTATCGAATGCTTTGCTGATGTCACAGAACACCGTTCTCGTATAATAACCTTTATCGATTGCATTACAATAAAAATCATTTAAGTCTAGAAGTTGATAGATAGTAGAGTCTCCTTTCATAAAACCACTTTGAAATTTTGTAAGTGTATTGTTGTCTAGAAGGAAGTTAAAGACATGCTTATAAATACAACGTTCAAGGATTTTACTTATTATCGAGAGTAATGATATCGGGCGATAGTTGGAACATATATCCTTATTACCTTTTTTATGTAGGGCTACGACATTAGCATGTTTCCAGATCAAGGGGAAGGTAGCACACTTAAGGGAATGATTAAACAGAGTACACAATGGATTAGAAATTTCTTTAGATATAGATTTTAATAATTTTCCGCTAATATGATCAGGGCCAGAGGATTTAGAAGTATCGATAGAGTCAAGAATGTCTTTAACTTCATTCGGCTGTAGAATTATATTAGTTATACTGTTGATATTTCGGTTAATTAATGGCAGTGGGTGATTAAGATCATTAAGTTTGGATTGCTCAGCAAAATAAGTGTTAAGTGCGTTTGCCTTTTCTTTAGGTGTGAATGCTGTACCAGTATTTGTTGTTATAGGAGGTATGTCATGGTTCGATGAACCCGTAGTTTTTACAAATGAGTTGACTACCTGCCACCAGGACTTTGATCCAAGGTCATTGACATCGTTAATTTTGTTATCTAAACTTTCATAATATTCACTTTTACATTTCCGAATTAAAGATATATATTGGTTTCTTGTCTTACGAAAAAGTGCCCAGTGGTCTGCCAAATCTGACTTCTTAGCTTTTTTGTGGATTTTATTTTTCAATTTACTTAACTTCCTTATGCTATTATTCATCCACGGCATATCTCGTGGTCTAATGGTTACTAATTTGTTTGGAATATAATTCTTTGCTACAGTTATTAATTCACTTGTAAATTTACTACATGACTCATCGACCGTATTGTTAGTAAGGAGTGTGTCCCAGTCAGTACTGTGGATTTCTTGTTGAAGTGCATCAGTATTCATTTTCCCATAATCCCAAATTAGTCGTTTAAAGGATCGTTTTTGTGGACTCTGAAATGAAAGTTGACAGTACACGGGGCAGTGGTCGCTACAGAAGTTATCGAGGCATTCAGCTTTGGAGACATAAATGGGGCAATTTGTCAAAATTAAATCTAATAACGTGTTTTTCCCATTATCACTGTATCGGGTAGGCGAAGTTATCATTTGTTTAAGATCAAAAATATTAATGGCCTCGTGGATAAAAGAATTAAAAACGCTGAAAAAATCAATATTAAAGTCACCTAAGATAAAACATTGTGGAATATCATCAGTGAGAGCCAAGTTAAATGAATTGAAAATAGAGTAGTTAATATCTGTTGTACTATTAGGGGGTCTGTAAAATGTACCCAATAAGAATTTATTATTGTAACTATGTATTTCTAACCAGATGCCCTCTGTTCCGTCAACTTCCAAGTCAGCGCGTCTCTTGTAAGCTAGAGTGTCTTTTATATATACGGCTACCCCCCCACCTGAGTGTGTAGTGCGATCTTTTCGAACAGGTGCATGGTAAGATGAAATGGAGACTTTACTATCAGGAATACTACAATCTAACCACGATTCGGATATCGAGATAATGTCATAGCTATCCAACTCGGAAGCAATTAAATCAATTTTATTACGGATGCTCCTTGTATTCAGATGAACTATAGTAAGATTTTTAGGGCCGGGGTTTTGTTCAATGTCACCACACTGTAAAAGAAGTGAAGGGATAACAAAGGTAAAAGTAATATCAAATTCGTTGATTAAATAATGGTAATAATACAATATAAACGATAAACATTGGTTGTCAATGATTAAATAATGATAATAATACAATAAAAGCGATGAGTATTGGTTGTCAATGCTACTGTATGGATCGGTAAAATAATGGATGAAAGACAATACATAAAAATAATTATCTATTATGTTTGGGTTAATGTGTAATAATCTATAGAAAAACATATATACATTTTTTGAAGACGAACATAATGAAACATATATACAAACTACTTTACAAAAACGGTCAGATGGTATGCCCGCTTTAATAAGCTGATGGAAGCTTATTTGTTGTTGCCTTGTACACGTGACCGTGTACTGTTATTCACGTGGTCGGTGTAACGTGCACGCACAATGAATGGCTCGTGCGAGATCCGGGATAGTTGGATTGATTTGTTAATCTATTTATTACTGTTATCGCTATAAGACAGTTTAAATACATGTAAAATAAATTTTTAAGAAGTTTAATAATGCGTCTGGGTTCGCTTACGATAAACAAGTCCTGTGTACTTGTATGCTATTAAAGTGAAGATAGCGCAAAATCTTTTTAAGATTTATGCATGTAGCGAATGGGGTATTTTAAATAATAGGTATCGTATCTTATTGTCAATATTAACATTTCTTTGGCGTGGTATAGTTAAAAACCAAACTAGTAACACTATAAAATTGCATCGTTTCAATTAAAGAATACCTGTTTCTAGACAAGCATAATTTAACCTGAAAGTTCTAATAAAAAACATGTTTGAAATCAATTTACATTAGGTATAAGTTAACGTCAATCAAGAGTCGGTGTATATACATGTGGTAGGACAGCTAAATAAACACAATAACGTATTGTACACACTAACGTATATATTGTACCCTCGATAATAGCTATATACAATTTCTACCAGTTTCAAGATATTCTATTCGGTAATTAAACCCGCTTTGTTGTATGGGGTCGGAGTATGGGGATATGAATATAGAGAATACATCGATACTATCCATTCTCAATTTTGCATTTTTGTCCTTCAAATACATAAATTAGCTCTTCGGAAGTGGTACAAAACGTTAATGTGATCACTACGACTTATCTGTTTTGTATGTGTTATCATTCATAAAATATTACTTAATAAAACATTATTATTATTAAAGATACATGATCGGAGATTCGATAAAGAACTGACAGTTCAAACTATAACAGTTAAAATATAGACAGTGCAAACGGAATCCGCTGAATGTTTAAGTCAAATACATTAACTAGCTCTTCGGAAGATGTACAAAATGTAGTATAGACAGTGCAAAGGGAGTCCGCTGAATGTTTAAGTCCAATACAATAACTACCTCTTCGAAAGATGTACAAAACGTTAATGTGATCAGTACGACTTATCTGTTTTGTATTTCTTATCATTCGTAAAATATTACTTAATAAAACATTATTATTATTACATTATGGGAGATAAGATTAAGAACTGACAGTTCAAACTATAACAGTTAAAATATAGACAGTGCAAACGGAATCCGCTGAATGTTTAAGTCAAATACATTAACTAGCTCTTCGGAAGATTTACAAAATGTAATATAGACAGTGCAAAGGGAGTCCGCTGAATGTTTAAGTCCAATACAATAACTACCTCTTCGAAAGATGTACAAAACGTTAATGTGATCAGTACGACTTATCTGTTTTGTATTTCTTATCATTCGTAAAATATTACTTAATAAAACATTATTATTATTACATTATGGGAGATGAGATTAAGAACTCACAGTTCAAGCTATAACAGTTAAAATATGACAGTGCAAAGGGAAATCCGCTTAAAGTTTTAGTCAAATTAATTCATAAGCTAAATAAAGTCTGACCTATATACTAGATTACATTACATGCCCAAAGAAAGACCAGAGATAGTTTTTTTCATGATAATATAAAATATCGGATAATCTAGCCAATGGCCTGGGGGGCTAGTGATTTAGAATGTCTGGCTTGCGGTTATCATTCTTTCAATCTCTGGTGTGAGCGCATGCGGCATGGAGATTGAGGCGCCTTCTCAATTTCCCCACACATTAAAGACCCCTGTGCGATCGCTAAGATAATGAAAATAAAAATGAAAATAAAAAATAAGACATGTCTGCGATATCATCTGCGGCGGGAGCGAACGTTAAACAGTAAGAACAACAACAGTCATTGACCTGGTTATTCTGAAATGTTGACAACCCATCCGAAGTAACATACGT
Source organism: Patella pellucida (assembly GCA_917208275.1). Lineage (NCBI taxonomy): Eukaryota > Metazoa > Mollusca > Gastropoda > Patellidae > Patella > Patella pellucida. Next base: position 61,921,571 of record OU795041.1, read on the forward strand.
ACGTACCAAGCACGTAACGGAAAGGAGATATATTTGTAATCACACTGGACCTTTATGGTGATTTTCTACCAGTTATTGATTTTGATTTTTATTTGAACTCATGAATGTAATGTGAACTTTAGACAGCCATTAGGATTCAATTTTAGACTAATATACATTTAGAAACACTAAAAACTTGTTGTGTATAGGGTCTGGCACTCCATAACATTTGCATTTATTCTGATATATGGGGCGATCAATATGACATCTGCGGAAAAGTTGGCCATCAAGCCCCATTTCATTTCATTTCATTTCATTTCATTTCAATATCGGTTGAAATCCAATATTGACCGAATTTGAAGTAAAGTATAGGGAAGCCGCCTTTCACATTTGATAAAAATCTGTTCTTATTTAAACTCATTTAGATGTAAATGGCTTTAATTCTATTAACGAAAGGCTTTTTTATTCAGAAAATGGCTGCCTTCGGGGCACATAACAAAAACCTACTGAATTCAATAACTACGGGGTTCTATATGTTTATGTTATCGAGTATAAAAATAGCTATCCTCTACTTTCATTTTAATTAAGTGATGGGGGCATTTGGAAAAAAGTCAAAGTACATTTTATTATTGTGTCCCGGCTGTTTGAACAGTGGTACAACATTAACAATATCTTTCCAGATTACAGAAAGTCGTCTTCAAAGCGATTGATGGCTTGTAACAAGTCAAAGGTTAAAGATCGATTCTGTCAACAAAAACCATTATCTTTAGAAACAAAAATTGTGTAATGAATCAACTATTACGGTGTGTAGCTTGTTTGTGTAAGGTGTAAAACAGGCGAAATACAGAAAGCGAGATGACCAAAAAAATACGAACAAGTTGAAATTAGTGAATTTGTTTGCGCTGAAAAGTGAAAATCCGAAAGGAAAGATCAATTGCCCTGACCTTAAAGCGGCTAATAAAACTACAGAGGCGCCAAACGATCGACATTTCTTCACATTTGAATGGAAGAAAAAAATTAATTGGCTAATATTGCAGGGGGTTTTGGTATACGATAATTTCCACAGAGATCGACTTTCTTCACAAAATTGGAAAAACACTTGATACATTTGCCGTCAACAAACCAAGCACCCAGCAGGAGAAAGATGTCTACTCTACCGACTTAGTTTTTCTTTCTTTCTTTCTATACGTATATAATTAAGAGGTGTTTTTTTTCCTTCTTATATATATATAAACTCCTATTTCTCTTATTTAATCAAAATCGACCCAGCTTCCAATTTTTATTCTGACACTCTGCTTTACGCTTAATTGTCTTGACTGGTCTGAGTTTATGAATTCTTGTCCGAGTCTGTCAATCTTTGTAACAAACACCTCTCAGAGAATCTGATAAAAACTCGGATAATGTTAGTGTAAAGTATAATGTTACTAATACGTAAAGTCACTTGATGTATTTTTATAATCAAGATGCGTGGAATTTATGGGGGATATTTATAGAATTTTTTTAATCTGGCTCGAAGTAAGCATGCATGTTATATAATTTTAAAGAAGCAGATTAAAAAATAACAATCTAATTAAAACGCAGATCCTATTTCGTTTCGTTTCTTTATAATCAAGATTTGTGGAATTCATGGAGGATATTCATAGAATTTATTTATAATCAAGATGCGTGGAATTTATGGGGGATATTTATATAATTTTTTAATCTGGCTCGAAGTAAGCATGCATGTTATATAATTTTAAAGAAGCAGATTAAAAAATAGCAATCTTATTAAAACACAGATCCTATTTCGTTTCGTTTTTTATAATCAAGATTCGTGGAATTCATGGAGGATATTCATAGAAGTTTAAATCTGGCTCGAAAAAAGCATGCGTGTTATATAATTTTAAAGAAGCAGATTAAAAAATATTTCGTTTCGTTTTTCAAAGTTTAAAATTTTGTTTTACTTGTCTTAACTACACTAGGATCTGAAACAGTTCTTATTGATGTGAGAAATTAGTCAATGTTACGGCGAGTTCTTGGCGCCCCATGTGCGGAACTGTTGGTAAACCACTAGAAACGTCAACGCTGATTTATTAATCAAAGTCTGACGTCATTTGACCACCTGACATGCACTCCCAACTTTGTAGATTTTTATGTAGTGTAGGCCATCGAGAGTATTAAAAAACAAATGTAATATATAGATCTGTATTTTAATCAGAATGAATTTTTTTTACATCGTTCTCAAATACAGCAGGTTAAAAGTTTTGTCCAAATTATCAAGTTTTAGATTTTCGAAAAAAACATCTGCGTGTTAGTTTATTAACATAACTATCAGCGTATTTCGTCTATTTTGGAAAGTGTCGATGGTACAATTTGTAACAAAATAAAAAATGTCCGATTATAAAAAGTGTAAAAACAATAAAATATATTTGCTTGTCGCCCAGAAATAATCCTTTAGTCCTTATCTTAAAATACACTAGACTGTGAGAACCCGAAATAATCTTATACCGTCCCGAAGAAGATAAAACCCACCAAAGAAATAATAATGTACCAAATCAACTAGAACTCGCCCAAGAATGAATACTTACAAACACCGGTTAACCCAATGAATTGTCAAAAACTATAGTAAAATCACCCGTTGTAAAAAGAAATATAACATGACAGAGAGAGAGACAGGGGGTTTAACTCCACTCGACACTCGACACAAACTAGGTGATTTCGGGACTAACACATTCTTCAATTTTATTTAAATAATTCGCTGGCGCATAGGGGTCTTTGCCAGTGAGATGAAATCGGGGAGCCGGAGAAAAACCCCTTGGTTGTACACATGCAACTGGGGAATCGAAATTAAGCCAGTTGACACAGTGACACAGAGCGAGAGGGAGAGAAACGTGGTTTAACGTCCACTCGACAGAAAACCGACGTGGTTAGACACGTGCAACTTGATAATCGAAATTAAGCCAGTTGACTCAGTGACACAGAGAGAGAGGGAGAGAAATATAGTTTAACGTCCACTCGACACAAACTATGTCATGTTGGGACTAACGTGTATGTTTTCAATTTTTATTTCAATAATTCGCTTGCGCGTAGGGGACTTCAGCAATGGGAGAAAACCCGGAGTGCCCGGAGGAAACCTACGAGGCTGAGAAGGCGCCCCTATCTCCACGCACATACGCTCAAACTAGGGCTCGAAACCACAGCCGCAAGCCAGAGGTGACCAGCAAGCTAAAGGCCAAAGCGTGGCACGGTAGGCCACTAGGCCATCCCAACCCCCTGACTCAGCGACAGACCGTATTAATGATACAACGCACAGGCACTAACAATTCGGCCATCCAACTCCCCGTGTTACCGCTATAACGAACCAAGTAGATCGATTTCAAAGGTTATTCTTTAGTGTACAAAACGTTTGATGACATGAAATTGTTTGAGTCATTTGGAAACTTCTACTGAAATATTTGTCATATGTTGTGAAATATTGTTTGAACGTGAGTGCATAAAATGACTCAAATAAAATCTACAGACATAATGGCAATTTAAATACTACGCTATATTGAATGACATCTAAACGTGATTTTTCTCGACGAAATTCTCGGCCTATTCTCAAATATTTGCTCGTAAATTTACCGTATTATTTATTAATGGTGATCGATGTTATATGGTCTAATTAATAGAAATATAATGCCTAGTCTTACAATAGTTTTACTATAATATATTTGTTTAAGAATAATTACCTTTCTGTGCCTTACAAATTGCTGTTTAATTTTGGCGATCTTTTAATAAAAAAAAACCAAGTACGAACAATCCAAACCATTAGACAAAATCCGAAGTCCTAACAAAACGGTATAGGCAAAATAGTGTAATTAGACAAAATAGTGTAATCAGTATAATCATTATGGACTGTTCATCGTGTACAAAATACACGACAAACAGTGGTAACAGGTGTCCGAAATATGTAGTCTACATATGTAGAATAAATGTGGGAAATGTGAGAGGGGAAAAATGGGGTTTAACGTCTACTCGAAACAAAGGAGGTCATTTCGGGACTAACATATGTTTTTTAAAACTTTATTTCAATAATTCGCATGCGCGTAGGAGTCTTTAGGAAACCGGAGGACCCTGAAAAAAAACCACGAGGCTGGGCAGGCGACCCTACCCCTCGTCACGTACAACCTGTGAATCTAAATCACGCCAGTTGACTCAATGACGGCATTTATGATACAGCACGCACGTGCTAACGATTCGGCCATCCAACCCCCCTGTATGACAGACGGTGCTCCTGTTTGTACATTTCCGGAAATTAATCAAGTAAATAAGAAAACGGAATTCCCTAACGATGAAAATCGTTCTAGTTTGTAAGTACGTGTATAGCAGGTTTTTTACTCGTCCTGTGTGTAACTTCTGGCTTTAAATTCTTAGCCATAACAAATAGAATACTGATGACCAAACGTCTTCACCGGTCACGTTCTATGTTTCAATGCTCAATTTAGTCAAGTACCATAATTCAGAATTACAACTTAACAAATGGAGTTCTAAAACGATGTATTCAGAATTCGTAACGGGGCACACGGCCTAAAAGTTATCATAATTATTGTGACTAATGCAATGTACATGAACTTAAAAGCGTTCGGAACTTTGAGGGTCTATTTGTCACCGACCATTCCTTATATATTCCTGTAAATCCGGGAAGACTGCATAAAGGCCGCCTATTTCTGGACTTGTTTCCTTTTCTTTATGCTTTTGTTGATGAATTCATTCGTAACTGGAACTGTTATTCTTATCAACCGGGTTAATGAAGTCGGGCATGCGCAATGCAGTGTTCTTTGAGCAGGACTTTTAACCGGAGGACGACGCCTTATACTCTTCGTCGATTTCCACCTCCCCCCTCTCTTCTTAGTAGGTGTCCAGGCAAACCGGAAATTGTAAACATGTGCGTAGTCATTTTGATAATTTTATTTAATTGTTTATTAGTGACTATCCTTTCAAAAAGTAGTTATATAACTTTCTTTGTAACACATCGGAGAGGGGTAATAGAGGCCTAGCCTGTTGCTCTGTTCTTTTCTGTGAATAAAATATCGTCCATTGTGAAAACAATGGTTCCCACAACGTAACTAACTTCAATAAACGAAGTGTTCATAATGATTGCTATTGTGATTTATTGATATTAGCTTATTATTGCGATGAAAGGAATAATATCATTAACACTGCTATAACTTAATTAGCTTTTATTACACACATCGAATAACTCCTATTGATGCACAGTCTTCAAAATTAGTTTCGTATAAATATCTAGCTCTGTCTAGGAAATCATGTCCGTTTATAAAGATACGCTGCTCATATCCAATAACCCGTTTATTACTGTATCGGATTACCGAATTTCATTGAGAAGAGACTATTAGTCGGTAAATAATGCATGTCTTATTCATGTATTCATTTATTTTTGGTTGATGATAGCCCCGGACCTCTTCGACCAGTTACGGTGGCAACACCAATCGGAAATATTTTCATAAATATTTCATATTTTGTCGACTGTTTCTTATTGGATTTCCTATTATTGTAGATTGTATTATCGACAAAGTAATGATAATCTATATAAGAACGGAACGAACGGAGTTTGATTTCTTGATAAGATCAAAAAGAATTATTAAATATGGCTTTTTGTTTATATTTATACGGCACGAGATCAATCAAAAAACCTTTATTTATTTTAGACTTTCAGTATTCTTGGAAAATGTTGAAATAAGGCCATTTGTTTTATAAAAGATATCTATTTTTTTTTAAAATGTTATTTTTTTTCCATGACACTTGATGGGGGAGTGAAATGTCGTTACCCTGCCCCTCCGTCTGTCGGCTCTTTCGTCGGTTCCAACTTCGGTTTCCTCCCACTGCTAAAGACCCCTACGCTCAAGCGTATAATTGAAATAAAATTAAACCGAAATGACATAGTTTGTGTCGAGTGGACGTCAAACCAATTTCTCTCTCTCTCTCTATCTCTCTCTCTCTCTCTCTCTCTCTCTCTCTCCCTTCCGTCGGTAGGTCGTTACCTTAGTCTACAAACGCTCTATTGAAGTCGTTCGGATGGGATGGAAACCCGAGATCCCGTGTACACATTGACTTGCACGTAAAAAAAACCCCTTCCAGTTGCAATTTGATATAACAGTAGGTCGTAGTTTCGCTGTTTAGGCACATTTTCCACCATAGCACACTGTGTGGCGCATGCCCGTCGTCGTCATTGGCACAATGGGAGCAGAACCGTAGGGCGTTAAATCCGATTTCATTTTATTTCTATCTATTGAATTACTAGACCAGCGCTGATAATTGCCAAGTTTGATTCGTATTAACAAGAGGCCCATCAAAAGAGAGAGGGAGAGAGAGAGAGAGAGAGAGAGAGAGAGAGAGGGGGTGGTTAAACGCCTACTCAACACAAACTAGGTCATTTCGGGTTTAACATTATATATGGCACAATATTATTTGATTTCTAGTATTTCGTTTACGCGCAGGGGTCTTTATCAGTGGGGGAAATTTAGGGACCCAGAAAAAACCCACGCAATTCGATAAAAAACCGAACTCAATCTGAAGTAACGAATCCGTATAATCTTTCCGAATTAAACCCGGAACAATTATACCGAATCGGGTCATTCGCAGTCAAGATTTGAATGTGACACGCTTGATTCAGATAAAATTGTTGACCGTCCAAGTCAAAATCTTTGTCCAGAGTCTTGTTACTGTTGCCAGTTTCAAAAGTGTTACAGCCAGTCGCTCGTGGTAAGGCAAGAGTGAAATACATGTACATACGTGTTGATGTATAGCAAACGCTACCAAAAGAGTAATCATCCTCATTCGCATTTGATTGTGGTGCCAACGAAATCATACCCGGCGCTTCATGGCAAGGTGTCGAAGATGTAAAACCTGGCATCGCTGATGTAGCGTTGCTTGCCTCAGGAAATTAAACACAAGCAACATAAGATCACCAATACGAATATATGGCGAACCAATCTTGGATATGAACGACTTCAATCCGAATAAACTGTAATGTGACGCACCGCTTTCAATCCGGGAAACACCAATCCGATTTCCGGAGGCCGGTGTGATGAATTTACATTGAATGTGCATGTAGTGTGAACGCAGCTTCAGAGGCATTTAGTAACTGGATAGAGAGCATATTCAGAGCAATAAACTATAACACATACTTATGGAAGAACAATTATTGATTTATTTAGGCGACGTTTCGAAGAATAGTCTCTCAATGTTTTCAAGCAAGTACAGTAAGGGCAATCATAGGGATTAAGCTATCACAATTAGCGACTCTTAAGACTAACAAACAATGCGAATTCTACCATGGCAGCAATGAGCTAGTTCCTTTGTTCCCGTCTTTAATACCAGATTTAATTAATGGTTTGTATGAAAATGTAAATTATCACGTTACAGCTATAATTGTATATAATTGATAAATCGGTCGTATATCGATATTTGTGCAGTAGTTAATACATTAATAACACGTGCTTTGTCGGAAGTGATCGTGTCATGTGTCACGTTACTATCACGTGTGAAATCTATACAAACAATGACAACTGACATTACAACAATGACACTATCATCAATGACATAATGTTATAATCACGGTATTATAGTGTGAGTTACAGGCCATTGGTTTATGTAATCTATAACTGACAAGTGAAAATCCTCTTGGTTTCAGAACATCTCTCGTTATGGTAGGTTCCCATTATCGCGATTCGTGCTACGATTGAAATCGTGGTTGTAATCGCGAAGCAATCGTGGTAATCCAATCAGATATTATCGTACATCGAGGTCAGTCGTAGCAATCGTGTTAACCGTGTCTCGAAACGTATTCGAATGTATCTGCTGTTCTATAGCTGGCCAGGCAACACGATTGTTACGACTGACCCCAATGTATGATTACCCCTGATAGGATCACCACGATTACCCCACGTTTAAAGTCACGGTTCCAATCGTAGCACGAATCGTAATAGTGGACATCTAGAATAAAGTGTAGTGACTATCTCTGGGCGTTAGCTTATTTACTGTTCTGGGTGTCTCGCTACGAGTTCTAGCTGTCTGGTCAACTCTGGCTTCCGGTCATGCGGGCTTGATTCCTGGTGTGAGTGTATGTGGATTGGGGTTTACTCTCTTTTCTATCCACAGCAAAGGTCTCTACACACGAGTTGAATTTACTAAACTAAAGGCCCGCGATATCACCAAGAGTGGAACCGGACGTTAAATTCCCAAAACACAAACTAAATGTAAAAGGAAATATATCCCGATGAATGTGTGTATGTTTACTAATATATCACAATAACTATTTCTATGTATTAAAGTTACATTATTCAAGATATAGATAAGAACTAGCCAGTCTTGTTATACTAGTTCGAAAGTAGATGATGGAAAATGAATAATTTGAAAATTTCATTCAAATTACTTTATTGCAAGTGAAGATATTGGCATTTGAAGATTTGGCCGACCTGTGCAATAATTTCAACCACGGTCCTGGTTGATCAAAGCTAAGACTCGAAGCGTCTTGGCGCGCCATATTTGATTTATCACTGAAAAGTTTTAATCTGTTTAATATCGAAGCAATCTGATGCCATCCAAAGTTGATTAGGGCCTGGATCAGTTAATTAATGTCTAATTAATACTTTAGAAAACATTTCATGCCCAAATAGAGACCTGCACTAGGCAGATTTAGCTCTTGAATAATGCATGTTTAACTCATTTAATATCCATAGACATGTATTGATGTCAAATTGAATTGTGACTTTCACCAATAAAGAACACATTATAACTACATACTTAACCAACATACGAAAATTAAATGGTAGCTGGCTTTGTCTCAGATGTTCAGAATGATTTTAACTACAGACAAACAAACAAATACCACCTACATCTCCTGATAATTTTGGTCACTACACTTTATTTACTTATTACTGTTAGCGTTTTCCGAAATTCTAACCGGATTATCGCCTTTATTATTGTTTGTTTTTTTACGTCTAAATCATGACGTCAACTGGCAGATTTTTGGCATCAAATGATGACACCCGGGAGACGCCCACCATCAACACGTCTTTGTTGTAAGTCTTTGCTTTGTTTTTCATTTTGAGTGAAATTACATACCCGGGGATATATGGCGTTGTAGACGCGTACGGCTGACCCCCGGATTCATTCACTTGATTTGATAGATACATTCAAATACAATATATGGCATGCAGTTTAAAAATAAAAGACAATTATATGACAGACTGATAATAAAGGTAGATAAAAATAAATATATCATAGTTTTTTATCAAGGTCATTGTCTAATACAATAGAAAGGAATGAAGTAGACAAACTTTCCATAAAATTAATAGGTTTAGATTTTAAAAAAAATTGAAATTTATCATTAAAATACGATGTCTATTGCTTATCTCAAACAACTAAAAAGCATAATAGACGAATAAAAACAAGTTATGTCACTAGACTATAGAAATATAGTTCAAGACATAGATTTACACACAGGTCATACGTCAGGGATGACAGATGAGCAGATAATCTGCAACTACAAGATCTCAAGGGTATAGGAGTGGCGGAGAAAGCCTTTGACATCCTGGCAAACAGGTTCAGTTGCCTGTTTGGACACTGGAACAGAAGGTAGAGACCGTCAGACATTTGGTGGAGACTGAGGTGGTGCTGCACAACCTGCTTAGGCAGTGAGTGGTGATGGCAGACAATGATGTGAATAACGGGGACGAAGAGCACAATATCATACCAAGGGCCTCGGAGTGAGAGAGCGAGAGAGAGAGAGATCAGAGCCAACAAGAACGAGGATGAAGACTAGTGTGTTATGTACATTATTTTGTAATATTGACTTGGAAATTTGAAATTATTATGTTAATATATGTACTTTGGAAGATTCTATGATTATTATTCATGGCATTGTTGTTGTTATTATAGTAAACCCTGCGATGACAGGACACCCTTGGGGAATCTCACAATAGCTCTGATATTGCAGGGTCCTGCCTCCAAAGGGACAATTTACAGATGAAAACAGCAATTTGGCCTTAGAAAAGATGTCCTGTGAAAAGAGGTGGCCTGTCATCGCAGGGTTTACTGTAATTTTATGTTTGATATTTTTATTTCTTTTATTTCTTTTTCCTTTTTTGGCGTGGGGGTGTGGGTGGATTGTGTGTTTTGAATTATTTATTTTTTTCAATTTAACATATTCTCTTTTATTATTAAGAAACCTTTTTTTTTTTAGTCTACTTGAAAATAAAAGGCATTTCTTTTCAATTTGACATATTCTCTTTTATTATTAAGAAACTTGTTATGAACATGTACAAAAAGCATCAAACTTAACCAAAGAAAACAAAATATTATCAGCGTTTACAAATTATACATACAAATATCATAATATAAAAAACAGTAGCATCAAAATTTCAGAGTGACAATGTTCACTAGTGTCAATGTCACATTTACATATTACTGGTATCATCATCTTGAGGTGGAGGCTGAGGAGTTCCTGTAGAGGTCACAGGGAGTCTTTGGTCTTGTCAACAGCAACAGCTGTAGAACCGTGGGAGCTGGTAGATGCCCTTGCTATGGGTATACACTGGTTATAGTTGTCGCCATGTCCATGATGTTGGTAGAGATCACTGATGGTTGTGATGACGGTTGCGGGTACAGGGCAGGGTACTGTCAGCTCATATAATGACAGTCTTTGGAGCCCCAGACACTGGCATCTGCTGGATCGACCACTGTGATGGGGGGGGGGCTGTCACTGGTGACTCTGGGACACCACTCTTGAGGGATACCGCCTGCTGGGAGAGCTTGGTAGGTACGACGGAAGTTGTGGCTAGGTTGGCTGCATTATGGCGAACTGTGGATAGGCATCTGCTGCAACATCTCCTTGTGCTCTTAAGGTTTTGAGGTCTGCCACCTAAACACCCATGTCAACAACTTTGTCCTCCCATGGCTTCTCTTTCTTCTGCGGGTCTTTTTAATCTGTCAATCGCTTTGCGTAGTTGGGGGGATTGACAATGGCATCTTCTTTTTGCCCGCCTCTGTAAATGTTTTATAGTAGTAGGGTTTGTTCTAACGGTTTTTGCGGGTTCTGCCGACGTTAGTGTTGGAGACCTCGGCCTTTCAGCCACCTGGCCTCTGTCTGTCCATTCTGGCCCATCTTTGCTGCACCTCTACCTCTCTTAGGTTCCAACTTTATGTTGTTGGACACGGTACTCCACTACAATTATATGATACATGGCCAAAAAGTTAGCAAGAATTATATGGTCTATCGAATAGCAATTCCAACATGGCCGTTGCTGACCTGAATGAATGACACGGAAACTCTGCCTACCTTCTACAGTTCCAAAATTCATAGCATACGGCAAAGATCTTATATGGGGTGAAAATTTACATCTCATAATTCTAGCACCATCACAACACTTAATCATAATATCTTCTATTTACTTCTCATATCACTTCTATTCCATGCCCGTTTAATCTTGTAGTAATCTAACGATCTTCAATATAACTAGGCAAGTTCATGAAGGATACAACAGCAGTAGTTTCACATAATCTATCACACAGAAAGTTATCATCACCAATTTTCAAACCTTCACATAGCAACTTAGAATGTTCTTCAGTGTTGCTGTTAAAACAGTCACTCCAAAAAGGGTTGGAGATCTCGGAACAAAAGCCAAACATAAACCTTCACCGCAAACATTTTCTACAGCCTCAATTAAATCCACAGGTCCCACTCTTACAACAGTCTAGAATTTATACATAATTCTCTCCCTAGGGGTTTGGATGGCCTACTGGTCTAGAGTGTCGCGCTTCGACCTCTAGCTGGCCGGTCACCCCTGGCTTGCGGCTGTGGTTTCGATGTGTGTTGTTAACGTATGTGACATGGAGATAGGGACGCCTTCTCAACCGCAATGGTTTCCTCTGGGTACATCAGTTTCCTCGAAAACAAACCAGCGCTTGCACTGAGATAATAAAATGAAAAATACGATTGGTCTGCGATATCACCTTCGGTGGAAGCGTACGTCGAACACTAATAACAACAACATCTCACCCCAGATAGTTTTAAGTTCTCCAGAAAACATATAATTTTATTCAAAATGAACACCGATAAAAGTCAATTTGAAGAGCCGAAGTAAAACACGTCTTACTCAAACAAATCACAAACCGGAAGTCAAACCAACTTCGTATCCAGTGAGCCACCGCGGCCCCCGATATCATACATAAATCAATAGATTTAGATGATATAATGCGATTACTCTTTTCCAGTACATCACTGACTTTCATATTATAAAGTTGACATATTTGTCTTGCACCCCCAGTCTTCCTTTCAGCACAAAATGTTGAAACTCTTCACGACTCGCTACATTTTAATCTTTCCCATTTTATACACCGTCAACTTCTTATATTGGTGATTGAATGGAACTTTCTGACAAAACATTTCAAATAGAAAATTTAAATTTTCCACTAAACTAATTATTTGTCTAGGCAGTGTTCGATATTATTTACTTGCATCATGCAATGTTGTGGGCTAGTTTGTTTATGTGTCGCCCTCGTCACGTCAAGTCCCCACGGAATGAAATAAAATTGGATTTAACGTCGTAATTGTCTGCTCCGACAGGGCTAAAGAAGGCGGGCATATGTCACACAGTGTACATGGGGGAAATTTGGCCTGGACTGCAGCACTACGACCTACTCTTATACCGAATGAATTCCGATGCCAAGGGTTCTTATCGTCGTAACTAACGTGACGAAATTTATGGTAGCTGGCTGTTTTTTTTTTTGCACGTATCCAGTGAATGGCCATTTTGCTCAGTAATCCCAGTCATAATTTGGCTATTTTTTAAAATTGGGTTAAAGTTTTAAATTGTTGTTTATAACTGAATTAAATTAACTATTATCCAATCCCCACGCTAAAAACTTTAGCAGAATTCACTGTGTATATGTGACCGAAGCACCTGTTCTTCCGGTGATTATTATTCAATCTCGAGTTGTCTCCGTGTTATTGAACAGACAACCCTGATACGACGCAGGTTTTCTGTTCGTCAAAGTCATTGTACTTTCGTTTGTTTGTTTGCAAACTGACTTTTGTACGTTAACCTCGCGATCTTGGACGTTTAGATAACGGCATGTGGATATCATGGCTGTTCACTGTGTCAGAGTCACTTCTCTGCATGTAGGATAAGTCTGTCGTTCAGATTGAGGTTCTTGTACGTGTTCTTCAATGTGTACACGCGTTCTCCCCTTTTCGTACCACCCAAACGACTACACGATAATCGTCTCTTCAAATATGTTAAATATAGAACTATAACAGTATAGTTTTCAACCCCGTCCCCTAAAATACACATGGATAATTGAGACTTTGTTTATTATCGTAGCAAAGGTACTTGACAATCGAGTCAATATTGTTAGAACTTCAAACACTCATAACTTCGCTCAGAATAAAGTTATTTACTGAAATCAATATTTTAATTTCTCATTGTCTATTTTTGAACTATTAATTGCAAGAACGGACAGCTTTTTTTATATCTAAATCCTATCTACGATCATTATCAAAGAACTCGTTCGCATTTGGAATTAAGAATTTCTGGAATTCGTTTGAATATTTTAACAATTAAAATGTCATAAAACAATTAAGTAAAAAACTGACATTTGAAATACAGTCTAGGCTCAACTTATTTAATTGATTCTAAATAAGTGTCAGATATTATTTGGGCTGTGTTCTGATTTCTTTTTTTGAAAACAGTGAAAATGACGAATGATTATTTCTGGCCATTATAATTCATTGATGTTTTTGTATTTTGTCCACAACATTATTTGAATTAATAGATATATTATGCGTTTGGCATTTTGTGCGACATTTTAAAAATGTGATTACAATATCCTTAAATACAACGATTCCAATTTCAATAACTAGTAACTCTCTATAGCAAGTGAAATCTTTTTCAAATGAATGATGACGAATTCACTGATATTTACATGAAAGATGACCAACTTATGAGTAGTAACATTTGGGCTTGGTCGCAAATATCACTGCTAGGGATGAAATCGGAGAAGTTAATTACTTTTTTCTTCTACTAAAAATCAAATTCTAAAACAATGTTTTTAATCATTAAAGATACATTCAGGGAGATAAGACCAAGAACTGACAGCTCTCACTATAATAGGTCGAAAATAAAAAATGTAAAGCTAATTTGTTGAAAATTTCAGTCAAACTGAACCACTTTAGATATTGCATTGGACATTTTCGCCAAGCCTCGTTCATCATTACTAAAGTTAGTACGTTAAAAAGCATAGTCTAGATTTTCCACTGTTTTGATTTAATTATCAATGAGCGTTAAGCAGCATATACGATTCTAATCTAGTCGATATTGAAGGCTAGTCTTGACATTGAGAGTTGATTATGGTCTAGATAAGTTAATTAATGTCTAATTAATTATTAAGATAAGATTTTATGTCCAAAGAAAGACATACAATAGACAGATTTAGCTCTTGCATGATCATGTTATTTTAAGTATATTTAGATACAAGTTGTGTCATATTTAGTGTGAATGGGTACATACCATAGTACGCAGAGGCGTAAAATGTCCATTTGGGGGGAGGGGGTGTGGCTGAGTGGGTAAGACGCTGGCTCGCTAGCCTGGAGGTCGGGTGTTCGATCCCTGCATTGGCCGAGAAAGTTCATCCAGATTTACCGGCGTGGTTTCCTTGTCAGTGGTGCAGGACGGATGGCCTAACAATGGCAGCTGTCTAGTCGTTCAGGTGGGACGAAACCCGAGGTCTCGTGTACACATTAACGTGCACGTAAAAAAAATAGATTGTAGCGCCGCTGCCCGGGCAAAATTTCCGTCAAAGCACACCGTATGGCGTATGTCCATCATCATTAGCCCCGGTTAGGTGCATAACAGTAAGGCATTAAACCCATTTCATTTAAAACTATAGTGTTAAAATATAGTGTTCAAATATGGTGTTAAAGGAAGACTTCCACTATGTAGATATAAAGTAGTATGGAGGTTATGGTGTAAATTGATTGCGGGGGATTATCTACATAGCCATTTCTTGAATGTGTTAAGTAACTCCGTTAAGCCAATCTTGCTATCATTTCCGAACAACTTAATAATTTGATTTAAAATGTTCAATCTACCGTAATAGACTTTGTTTTCACATTTGAATTAAATACGAAGTCCTGTAAAATATGAGACTGTTCGTTCAAGGCCGACTGTATTAATTGTACTATACGCTACGATAGATAACATTAGAAGTAGATGTTTACTTATCTGTCGGAGACGATTTGTCGAAATATTCCAAATGAGTTGAAAATCAGGATTTTAGCACTGATTAAATATCACATTATACACAATATCACTTTGGCTTGTTCTCTTATAAAATCATTTTTCGATCCGTGCATTGCTCTAGCAAGTTCATCCGGGCCTGACAAAAACAGCTGTTTAGTCGTTCGATGGGTCGAAAAACCCAGGTCCCTTATAGCACAGTGTATGGCATGTGTCCGACTTCATTAGTCCAGTTCGGAGCAGGACAGTAGGACGTTAAATGTGAAAATCAGTAGCTATACATAAATGTGAAAATCTTTAGCTATACATAAATGTGAAAATCTTTAGTTATACATAAATGTGAAAATCTTTAGTTATACATAAATGTGAAAATTTTAGTTATACATAAATGTGAAAATCTTTAGTTATACATAAATGTGAAAATCTTTAGTTATACATAAATGTGAAAATCTTTAGTTATACATAAATGTGAAAATCTTTAGTTATACATAAATGTGAAAATCTTTAGTTATACATAAATTTGAAAATCTTTAGCTACTCTTAAATATGTCTACAAAATAACTATTAGCTTAACAACTGCGCTTTTCATGTCAGCCCGGACAACAAAGAACCATCCACAACATCGCACTCGGAAAGCACAAGATCAACATGGTTCAAGCCATTAATTATTTATTGTTTAGTTAATAAAAAACTTAATGAAACACCTAAATGTTAGATCACAAGAAATAAAACTTGTTTAATCTACAATATCGCATCAAACTGTCAATATGGGTTAATATTAGTCGAACTGAAAACAGAATTCATATGAAACGCTAATGCGAAAAAAATGGAGGTATGATTCTTTTCTTGAATGTCACAAATAGTAATTCTGTGGATGTTTAATACCCTACAAACTAAAATATTGTGAAAATTAAAGTAGCCAAGTCTCGAACTCAATATCATTTAACACGAATTATTCGTCAATTTAAATCAATAATTTAACATTGGTACACCATTAATACGTTTCAGCGCCATTTGTAACAAGGGACTCGGAGAATTAGGCTTATCAGAACATACACGATTTGAAATTACAGTAAAAGCGGAAACGGTTGAATTTAAATTAGTTTATATACATTCATATTACATTATTATATGCTTTGCGGTCCTTTTGTGTTATGGTCTCGAAATGACCTAGTTGTGTTTAGTGGACGTTAAACCTCATTTCTTTCTTTCTTTCCTTTTGTGTTAATTTCTTGGCCTCGGATATTAGCGATTTAGCTCCTTTAAATCTCGTGAAATGTCTACGAAGACATGAAGAAATGAATATTTGTCAACATCCAATATCCTCTGCAGACGATATTAAAGGGACATTAAACAAACCAGCGCAATCTACGATGGTTTATTGGCCCCTTTAATCCCACTGAAGCCAAGCCTGGAGATTACGTATCGTATATATCTTGTTTTCATAATTAAAGCGACATTAGGTAAGATTAGGACAGTTCTCGCTAAAGTATTTAAAACATAGATGATGAAAGGAAGTTTTGCTTAAAAATTCAGTCCAATAACTTAAAGGGCTAATCCCGATATTTGTTTTGGGAATAAAACTGCTTAATTTTGTGTTAAAATCCCTTAAAATATTCGAGTCAAGGGCCGATAAACTACTTCAGTATTTATGATACGTTTTCAAACGACTTAAATCCGTCAGTCTTCATCTGGAATTGGAGACCGGTGCCCCAAGGTGTATTTTGCGGTATCTGGATAAAACCAAACTTTTTGTTAATAAAAATAATGTGTAGTTGAAATTTGACTGTCTTTATCAAGTACGGAACATGTGTTATTCACTGCATAACCTTGTCAAGTAACCGTAATCGGTTATAAGGTCACCCAACGAAACAATTGACCCGAAATCTTAAAAGGGTTACGTGTCCGGATAAGCAGTTTTGACGTTCACGTCCAAACGACTCAATATTTTGAGTTGAATTTTTGAGACAGGGTAAATACACCATTCCCCTATATTTTGGCGTTTTATTTTCATACATTCTCAGACTTTTATTTTTGAGCCTCTGTTTAATTCGGGATTGTCCCTTTAACTCTGCGCCTAGATATTAGCGATACAATTATTGTCTAGCCCTGATTGTCATTTCTACCGATGTTACGATAATAAACAAAATCTCGATTATTCATTTTAACGGTAACCGCATCGGCCGCAAAAAGTATTTTAATCTACTTATCTCGCAACCATCCGATGGTATCGAGAGTTGGGAAGTTAATTAATGTCTAATTAATATTTTTTAAACATTTCAGGCCTAAAAAAGACGTGCAATGGGCAGATTTAGCTCTTGCAAAATGTATATGTAATGTTAAATAATTAGTTTGAGTAAATATCACTTTGCAAAATTAGAAATTTTCCGAAAAAAAAATAATTTCAAATAACGACCAGCGATTTTACGAAAATGTGATTAATTTTGTGTAATTATATATTTAATTAAATTTACATTATTCAAGATATAGATAAGAACTAGCCATTCCTACTATATTAGTTCGAAAGTAGATGATGTAAAATGAATAATTTGAAAATTTCATTCAAATTACTCTATTGCAAGCGAAGATATTGGCATTTGAAGATTTGGCCGACCTGTGCAATACAATAATTTCAACCACGGTCCTGGTTGATCAAAGCTAAGACTCGAAGCGTCCGGGCACGCCATATTTGATTTATCACTGAAACGTTTTCATCTGTTTAATATCGGAGCAGTCTGATGCCATCCAAAGTTGATTAAGGCCTGGATCAGTTAATTAATGTCTAATTTACTTTAGAAAACAACAGTTGTTTTTTTTATTTCTCGTCCTATTTTTTCTCGTTATTTGACTTCGAGATTAAAGTTCCCCAGTCGTTCATCGTTTTTTTTTACAATATGAGCACTGTCTGCGAATATAGAATATACCGGACAACAAATTGAAACATAAATTCGAATAATTTCCGCTTTAAATGGAGATGAACTTTATGGAATAATCAATGATAACCGAGGCAAGATTGAAATATTGATAAAAAGTACAGACAAGCAGTTGATATAACTTCTGACTTTTCTCAAAGATGTCCAAATTTGTCTTTTTTTCGGAAACTTCGTCTGCGGCCCCCATCTTTCTAGTCAATAAAATTAAATTATTTGTATTTGTGGTTAGTCTTCTTCTCACTTCAAGTGGTCTGTGATTTTTTTGGGAGGAAATCTCAAGATTAGTAATGATAAAAGAAATATTATGCCAACGCAATTTTTTCCTGTTAAAAATGTTCCATGTTTATAAATTGTAACACCCAACCGCTTAACAGTTAACAGACGAACGATTTTTCGATAGAGCAGAACATGAACTGTCTTAACCCTGCATCAGGAGTGGATTAGTAGGCAAATTATCTAACTTAACGATTTTTATATTGGATTCGGTTATTTTGGTCGTTTTATCTGGATTTTATAGTCTGCTGAGCCTTTTATTCCTTAACATAATTGTTCGGTTATTTCCCTTTGACGTAGCTTATCTTTTCGAGCATATCGTTTTAATACCCATCCATATAATATTGTCAAGTTCAAATAAAAATCGTAAATCATCTTTCAGTGGCTTTGATAATAATAGCTCTAAACTCGGATACATCCTTTACAGAATTTCTTTACGGATTTATTTGGAAACAACTTTTAATTGAGCCGTATTAGCGATAACTCGGATACGCCCTTTTCAGATACACGCGATTTACTTACGAATGTATTTTGAAAATACTTTTTTAAGAATAGACTTTCAATTGAGCTGTATTATCGCCATCGTGGACCATACAATGAGAATATAATGCATCGTGTATTGTTCTAAGACCACGTGTGTTAAAACAGGACGATACATTTATTGGTCTGAGAGAGAGAGAGAGAAAGAGAGAGAGAGAGAGAGAGAGGGGGGGAGAGAGAGGGGGACAAAGAGGGGGTCTAACGTCCACTCGACACAAACTAACCAGGTTGTTTGGGACTAACACGTGGTTCAACCCTATGTCAATAATTTGCTTGCGGGTAGCGGTCTTTAGCAGTGGGCGGAAACAGGAGAAAACCCCCGAGGTTGGACAGGCGACCCCTAATCCTTGTCACGTACAACCGGGAATTCGAAACCACACCAGTTGACTCAATTACAGGCTTTATGATACAGCGCGCACGTGCTTACCATTCAGCCATCCAATCCATCACCGATGGGTGGGTGGATTGGAATATAGAGATAATATGCTTAATTAATAACATTAAACACACATTATGCAAGAGCTAAATATGCTTATTGAAGGTCTTTTTTAGGCCTGAAATGCTATCTAAATTATTAATTGGACATTAATTAATTATCCAGGCCATAATCAACTATTGATGTCATCGCTAGCCTGCGATATTTACTGGATTAGGATCCGATTTGCTGTTCAACTTTCATTCATGTTTTAATCATGAAATGGATAATCCAGACTATGCTTTGTATCGTACCGACTTTAGTAATGATGATCGAGGCTAGACCAAAAATTCAATCGCTAAACTATCGGTTCAGAATTGATAAATTTGACCGAAAATTTCAGCAAATTCCCTTACATTATCTAGTTTGTAACTGCCAGCTCTTTATCTAGTCTCCTGTGTCTTTAATGAATGATGATCCAACATGTAGATGCGTAGTCCTATGCCTAGCTTACAAACTAAAGCTATGAGTGGACTGGAATATGGAGATAGTGTGCGTTATTAAAGAATGACGATCGAACGTGCAGATGAGTGGCCATGCCTATATAGCTCACAAACTAAAGCTATGAGTGAAATTGATTAAAGAGATGTAGTGCGATATTCCCAAACAAAGGGACTCGAAACTCAGCAAGAATATGGACTGAACATGCAGATGCCAGGTCATACCTAGCTCATAAACTAAGGTTGTGTTAGGAGTGGAATTTAGATAAGATGGGTCTTATTAAGAAAAACCACACGGACTCGACTCCCAACAGGAATGTGTCGACCATGTCTGGTTCACAAACTAAAGCTATTGGTGACTAGTAATGCTTATTCAGGGATACAGGGACTCGACATCCAGCAAGAATGAGGATCGACCATGCAAGATACGTGGTCATATATCTAGTTCACAAATTATTGCCTTGTTTCGCTTATTAAGGTGTAGTATTAAACACCCAAACGACATCGCCATAGGTAATATTACACACATTTGAGCTTCGATTTCAAATACAACGTTTTTAATGAGGTGTAGCAATGCTATTTGTTTATTAGTCCCAAGATATCTTAATGGTTTATTTGAATATATTAGATGTTAATTATCGCCTTGAGACATTTAAAGATTTTTATCATCGTTAAATCTAGTGTATCCATTACGTATTTTATGTGTTTTATAAGCTATGGATCCTCTTGCTAAATGGAGGGTGGTGCTGGATAATCGATATACACATTTGAAAAACAGGTCTTTTTTTAACTTAAAGGGAATATACCTGCGTTTTTTGTTAGTTAAAAAAAAATTAAATTGGGTTGGGTTTAGTTAATCAGATGTGTTATTTATTTTTGTGGGGGTTGGATCGAGAAAGGTTAACAGGTGCGCGCTGTATCATAAGGTCTATCATTGCGTGCGTGCTGTATCATAAGGTCTATCATTGCGTCAACTGGCAGTGTTTCGAATCCCCGGTTGAACGTGACAAGGAGTAGGGTCGCCTGTCCAACTTCGTGGGTTTTCTCTGGGAACTCCGGTTTCCTCCCACTGCTTAAAACCCCTGAGCGCAAGCGAATTATTAAAATAAAATAAACCATGTTAGTTCCGAAATGACATAATGCCCGTCTTCATTAGACCAGTCGGAGCAGAACATAGGACGTAAAACCACATTTCATTTCATTTTTTTCTACACGCCACTGAACAATAACACCACACTGTACGAGTCTCTATCGGAATATCTGTTTAATATTACATAGTTCATTTTATATACAGATACACGGAAGTTTATAATGTTTCCACGGTGACCTCGATCTCCCAACTGAATAAAATAGACATGGTTTGTGGAATCGTAATTATATAATCTTATATCAGCCTTTTGATAATTCCAAGCCATTTCTTTCTTCCCGAAACTGATGATGTATTATACAAGTTTTGGCAAGACACGCGATATCATAATATTACATGTGTGTACCTTGTACCTTTATTATCTAAAAAAAATGGGTCTAGTCCTTTGGGTGGGAACAAAAACATAAGCTCCGCATAAAAATTGTCCTGGTAACAGGGCTCACACTGGCTTTCAATTTTTTTTCACCAAAAAGGATGAAAATTTTTATTTAAAAAAGATGTCTATATTTTTTCTGCCAACTGGAATATTTTATCTGCCAAAAATGTGTGATAAAAAGACAAAACCTTACAGTTTTATGTCTCAGCTAGGCTTATAAAACAATTACCGATATACACAATACAGTATACAACAGGTTTAAAAATCTGTCTTTACAATAAAGATTAGCAAATTTTGGATCGTTTAAGATCAGATTTAATTTTGGTGATTTTAGTCTATTTGAACACCGTATACTGCACAATATAATTTCAGTATTTACATGTCAAATCTCACCCAGGGACGGCCATTTTTCTTTAAATCTATGCGTTGCGTACACTATGTACCTATTGTTATTTTCAGGTACCGCAAATGTATTAGAATTTGAATCCCTCACAAAATGATAAATTTCAATAATATTATTTGTTAAAAGATGCTTACAATTATACCCATCGTTAACTTTTAGAGCATTTTGGCGACGGTAATATGAAACAAATGGCAAACTTTTTTTCTTTCTTTCTTTTTTTTAAAAAAAATCTTTATTTCAAAATAATAAATAACGACATAGTACATAGTTCACGGTCATATTACATTCTCAGTGTGTATGTAGCATCATACATATAAAGTTTTAAGGTTATACTACATTTCATTATAAACACAAATATAGACACAAAGGAAATAACAATATAGATATAGGTGTGAAAGAATTGGGGTACTAGAATTCGAATACTAGAATTGCAAACTGTTTTCTCGCTCAAGAATTGTCACTACTCAACTCATTTGTAAACGAATTCAGCTGGTAAACAAACCGATGTTCGATTTTAAATCCCGAGGTCCCTGATTCATGTTGACTACTAATGCAACAAATCGGCCCGAATCCAACCTTTTTACGATTCGTAGATAAATTGTAGATGATTCTTGAAGTTGTTCGTAAGTAATTGTTAAAAAACAATATTTCGTGGCCGGATTTCAAATGGGCTACGAATGTCACGATACGTCCCGAATCAAAACTTTTCCCGACTCGTAGATAAGTTGTAGACCGTTCTTGAAGCTCGTGAGTAATTCTTATTTGGTTCTTACATATTCGTATTGTTCCACCATGAAAGTGTTATTTGGACGGTCTATGAATTTCAGAATTCGTAGATATATCGTAAACCCTTCGTTGCCCTTACTTATCATCCGTGACAGCTTTCTACTCGATTATTTTTAATGAATAGTGCCAAATGTCGTTATTCTTTCGTGGTTTGTATCGGCTTTATTGGTAGAGAGCGTAGTGTAGTCATACATATATGTTCGACATATCATGGAGCCTATAATAATGTATTATAAGGTCCATGGACATATCCGTTTCTCATTAGTAACTGAATCTATTTAGTTTGTATAGATGTTTCTGTCATTCTGTAGAACCCTACCTCGACATATTCTCTAGGATCTTTTTGAATTTCGATTCGCCACTATTCGGGACGATTCTTAGCATTCGTAGCCTAAGTGAAAATTAGGCAATACACTGAGACGAGTAAGATCGTGTATTTGCACCAATTATTAATTAATAGCGGTTGACCTGGCGTAGCACGGGTATAGCCACCAACCGGAAGTTGCATAACTCCGAAACCGGAAGTTGCATAACTCCGACACCGGAAGTTGCATAACTCTGACACCGGAAGTTGCATAACTCCGACACCGGAAGTGACAGGCCATCGCCATCAGGTCAGAGCTACCCCTGTACACTGCATTATGGCCTCGGGACAAGCCCATTCGGCAAACCTCGACAGATTCCGGTACCCTCCGTAACCTACATCTAGACTCGGATGTATGATAGTAAGTGATATAAACCTACGACCATACATTTGCGATGAGGCTAGTCAACTGCCGAATTACTTTAACAGGAAAACGTGCCGCTTTTACAAAAAAAAGTCCCAAAATGGCGTCTTTTTTAGATAGAATCTCTATGGGGGCAGCCATTTTTTAGTTTGTTGACATATTCTCCATGGGGGCAGCTATTGTTTTATCCGGGCCCTTTAAAATAGTCTAGATGTGGGGTACCTGAATCTGTCGAGATTTGCCGAGTGGGGACAACCCTAGTTTTACAGCCAAACCTGAACAGACAAACAAATACACGACAATCACAAATATTAGTATAGATTTAAACCACCTTAAACGAAATCGGCCCAACAAATGGTGAACGGAAATACCGACAAGTTTGATGAAATATTTTGCTTTTGAATAAGAATTCGGTGATATATATTTAGATAAATTTTGAATACATTTGTTGTTTTGACACAGTGGATGATGACTGGTTTGGTTTACGTCCGCTTTAACCATATACAGTTTGAACAGGGCATGCCGAATGCTTCGCGTTTTTAACGACATTCAAACATTCTTGAACTGATATGCCTTTAGAGATTTCACTATCACAATAGTATAGTTTTCAGGAGATTAAAATATGCCTCAAATGACCTTCAGGGATTTTAATAATAGAAATTGTAAGCAATTTAATCACATCCAATCATAATAATCAAAAAATAGCTCTATCTATCACGGAATTATTTTATCTCAAAATCAAATGTTTACATGTTCCCATTGATTGCGAATAAGCTGACTATTGCGAGTGTTTCTCTTTTCAATAATATATGCTATTTTGTATTGATATTTATAAAAATAGCATAGAAATCTGAATCGGTATCTGAAGCATAGTCTGATATCCATAGTCTGATACTATCTTGATATGAAATCACTCTCGGTTCGTATAAAACCTTGATATCAAATGCATGTAAATTACGCTGTCTACAACCCCGGTAATTAGTAACACGCCAATCGAACTGTTCTCTCTCTCCCTCGCTAACAATTTCCAGACCAGTCAATTGCGCTGTGTTTTAAGTATGTATTGCAAAGGACGGGGTTCAACAGATCATACAATAAAGGTATAGGAAATGCGAACAAGTGTAATAATATGGAATTAAGCGTAATAATTATGACGTTGCTCAAAATGGTGTTTGTGTGTGTATTAAGCGATCAAGAGAGAGAGGGATAGAGAGGGGGGGGGGGGCGTAGTAGTTGCTAGTATGGGGAGAGGGGGCACTAGGTTGGCCAGGCGATCCTACTACCGTAAAAGCAGGGAATCGAAACCACGCCACTTGACTCAATGACAGACCTTATGGTTAAGCCACTAGATGACCCAACCAACCTCAAAATGGTGTAATACAACATTAGCATATTTATCCATATTTCACAATTACTTTTAAAAAAAAAATTAAGGAAGAGCGAAAGGGTAAAATAAAGTTTTATTATTTCAATCGAAATAGTTTAAATTTGTTTTGCATTAATCTTTAAATAAAGATATGCGAAGTGCGAAAAATATATAACATCTTCGAATGAATCGTAATAATTACGTTTATCGAAACGATATTCAGTATATACATATATATAGTTAAATTTTATTTATACATATTTCGCATTAAATTTATCTTTAAATAAAGATATGGGAAGTGCGAAAATGTATAATAATATGAATAAATAGTAATAAAGACGTTACTCGTAAAACATTATTTATACATATTTCTCAGTTACTTTTAAATAAAGATATGGGAAGTGCGAACAGGTATAATAGTAGGCATACCGAATAAAGATGTCATTATGACGTTACTCGAAACGTGGTACACATGATTAGAGTTTATAAAACAATATTTACATGTATAAATATATTTCGCGGTTGTCTTAAAACAACGATAACGGAGAGCTAATGTGAAATAAATCATAATTTTTATAACCGATAACTTTGCATGTACCCCTCTACACACATCACCCCCTCTCCTATTCGAACTAATGTTCATGTTTTGATTAGGTTGTGAGTGGAATTATATTTGAATATATTTCGTCGCAGTTACCTTAAAAAAACGATATGGGAAGAGCTAAATGGTTTAATTATATGGAATAGATCGTAATTGTAATAACCGATAACTTTGCATTTGCCCCTACACACAATCCCACAACATACCCTCTCCTATTCAAACTAATGTTAATTTCTTGATTAGGTTGTGAGTGGAATTATATTTATATATATATTTAGCAGTTACCGTATAAAATAAAGATATATAATAAGTGGTTTATTTATATGGAATAAATCGTAATTGTTATAACCGATAACTTTGCATGCTCACCCTACCCGACCCCCACATAGCATCGCCTGTCCTATTCGAACTAACGTTCGTTCTTTGATTATTAGGTCGGCGTAGAATTATATGAATAGCCGAGTGCGATTTCGCTTGGATCTTCAGTGTTCTTCCCACTACTAAAAGACTATGAACCCAAGCGCATTTTTTAAACAAAACACATTTAATCCCGAATGATATAGTCGTTGTTTAGAAGACAATAACACCGTTTTCTCTCTTTCTCCTTCTTCAAGTTATTTGCTCGTTTGGTCTCAGGGATCAATTCCATCCTCGTAGGAATTGGATACCATTAATTAATTTGACAAACAGATAATAATAAAAAAAATAGACAATACATAGATTATTTAATACATCGTGGTCTAAAATTAATGGAATTAGCCAATCATGGCGGATTTCTGGTCCGGTTTATCAATTTTTGCTTTCTGGGGGCATTCTGATCTGATTATTTGGTAAGTTTAGTATTAATTTCATCAATTTCATTTCCGGTCGGTGATTTTCTGTCTGTAAATGTGTATCGGACGGTTTATTTTACCGATATAATTGACTAAATCTAATTAATCTCAAATTCACTCTTTAACCGCGGAGTACACGCTTAGAGATATCGTTCTCGCAATAAATAACCAAGGGCGGATCCAGAGACCATCGAATATGCACCGCCTGCGAAGCCGTACAATTTAGAACACTGGAAGCCCGATAGGCATTTCCAGTGGCTTTAGACAAGTCTCCGGATTTAAAAATATAATGGAAAATTTTTCAGCCAGAAATCCGACCTTGATAATCTTAAATACAGCACTTATTAACTAATTAATACTGATACTATACTTGCCGCTTACACCCCCCCCCCTCCCTCCATCTCCTCACGTCATATTTACTCATTTGGGTTTATTTCAAATTTACTCATTTGGGTTTATTTCAAATTTACTCATTTGGGTTTATTTCAAATTTACTCATTCGTGTTTATTTCAAATTTACTCATTCGGGTTTTATTTCAATTTTTTCTCATTTCGGCTTATTTCAAAGTTACTTAATTAATCTATCTAAATTTGTATATATAGATATTGCGAGGATAAGGGGAGGGGTGACTTACAAAACGCCACAATGAATAGAATGTAATAATATGTTGTGTTGGAGAGTTTTTAGCTTCTATTTTACCAACAACATCAAACCAATAGTATCATTACTAGAAATGCCAGAAGGTTTCCCGCAATCATATTAATTGGAGATCGCAAAATTAACAATACACCGGATTTGAATCCTCCCACCAGTAGTTGATTCCCAGGCTTGATTGATGTTAAACTCGTGTTTATATTGCAACCGACGATCAATTTAAAATATTGCAATCGGCGATCAATTTAAAATATTGTACATTTTACTCGAAACTGCCTTATTGCACCCCTCCCACCCACACAAAAACACACAACAAAATTTATATGGAAAATAACCACTGGTGTATACATATATAGCACGACGTTTCGACAAACGTTTTATACTTGATAACGATAATAGAATACTTGTCGAAACGTCGTGCTATATGTGTATAAACCAATAAACCAGTGATTATTTTGCAAATAAATTGTGTTGTGTTTTTTAATGTGCTCAATCACTAAATGCCACTCAAAGGTTATATGTCTTATTGCAATTTGATTTTATTAGCATTGTACGGCTATTGTAACCACCACTTAAGTAATAAACTTATCACCACTATCAAAATTTAAAGTTTCAGGTGAACAAATTAATAATTGAAACGTAACAATCGCTATAGTTTGTCATATTACATTACATAAAAAAAACATATATTGGAGTTTTATATTGCAACCGACGATCAATTTAAAATAATATTGTACATTTTACTCGAAACTGTCTTATGCAGTTCGATTATATTAGCTATTATAACTACCACCGAAGTAATGAGCTTATCACCAAACCTGCGAGTTGCCACAAGTTTTGGTGAACAAATTAATAATTGAAACGTAACAATCGCCATAGTTTGTCACATTTCATTACATAAAAAAATGTATATTGGAGATGTGAAACATTTATGAGGATATCCGTAATCACCATTATAAAAAGCAAGAGAAGACGTTATTACTAAACACGGAATGAATTGAAATATGGTTTAAACTCCCATTGTTCGGCACCAAATGGGGTAATGAAGACGGACGTACGCCATATATGTGGAACACTGTGCCAGGACAGGGGCGCTACGGCCTAATCTTATACAAAATACCAACTGTCGTGGGTTCTATTACGTATATGCCAAACTATACACGGGCCTTCGGTTTTTCGTTCCACACGAACGACTAGACACTTTCTTTGCCAGGCCCCTTGTCCCGCATCACTGACAAATAGAAAACTAGGAGGGGGGGGGGCTTGCTTTCTCAGCCAATACCGGTATCGAACCCAGAACATCCTAGTTAGCGAGTAACCGCGCCACCGTGGCCCTCAATTACTAAACACGTACCTTTAATATCTTGAATAGGTGTTAAGTATTGCTATCACACAAAAAACTAATGTTAACATGTGTTTGTATACATTTTGAAATACAAAACAGCGTCAATGTCTGAGCAAACATGGTTTAAGTCTGGCTTAATCCATAATTAGATTACAAATAATATACGCCATAATCTCATATCCACATTAACAAAGTTTTAAAAAGATTGTAGCTTGTTATCAAATTGAACCGAAAGATTCAATAACAATCAAACCGATAATAAAGCTGAGAGATTCTGAGTAGATTATCTAAAGCACCTTTAAAATAAATTCTTACCTGCATGCAAACTTGAAATTAGAATAGTCAAAGACACCACGGCACATGCGATATGAAAAGTTACGCTCCTATACATTCCGACTGAAAACTTTGTCCTAGCGTCTCACAGTTCAAAACACCAAAAGACTCCTGTCTTCAATCGGCCAGACCTAGGCTCTTTTTAAATTAACGCTCAACGGAAACTTATGACGTGATGAAAATTATTCTTCAAAGTTTTAACAGCTTATTCGAAAATCGCGTGGTTTTCCCCGCGTCTCATTTGTTATACTGTGTGTCCTACGCGTTTTAAGTTACTGAAACAAGTTTTAAGTGTCTTATTAATGAAGTAGATAATTCGTTTCTGGTTTCAATTCGGAACTAAACGGGACTCGGGTGCTCCGATCTTGACAAATCACGTGCGGGTCTTCCCTGCTGCCTGAATGGCGGTGTTCAATATATAGAGTTGCCACCCACACTTGATGTGGCAGAACTTCACCTATCTTATCGATATTATCAGCAACTTGTGAATTGGACTAACTCGATCGTAGATTCCCTCTATTCTTTCGCTAGTTG
Organism: Patella pellucida; assembly: GCA_917208275.1. Lineage (NCBI taxonomy): Eukaryota > Metazoa > Mollusca > Gastropoda > Patellidae > Patella > Patella pellucida. Next base: position 61,950,596 of record OU795041.1, read on the forward strand.
TCTAAAACGTTCAGTTGTGCTTTATGAAGTTTTCAATAAGAACTATTGTTCGCAACACTTAAATATTGTTCTTGACAAACGGGTTTTACTGTTCGCCATTGACTACTTACACTGACAATCAGCTAATGGAAGTGACTATATAGCTCAACTAAAGTAATGTATTTGAATAAAGGAAAACGTCGACCGATCGACTTTTGGCGTCGATTTCTGATACTTTTATGCAATCGTTGATATTTCACTGGATAAAGACGCTAATCAATGATCAGAATACACAAAATAAATTTATTTCAGTACTTTACATCTATAACATAAATTCTATCATGAAAAAATTATTTAAAGATAGAAATCGTTTGTTGAGACAATCATCATTAAAACTAACGCCAAGGCCAATGGGGAGGGCAAGTTTATTCATTCTTTATAATACACGAATAAATTCGGTAATCATAATAAAATCCGTAACAGTAATAAATTCAGTAATAATGTCAAATTTGGTGATTGAAAATGGATACTGTTTTCGATAATTTTACCCAGTAAATACTACCATTTACGGCAGAACATTTATGAGCTGTCTGTGCTATTACTTGTATGTAAACATGATCAAATAAGAACACAAAGTTTAACGACTGTGGGAACGGCGTCTTACTAACCAAGATTATATTACTTTACTGTGATAAAAGAAATCCTTCACTTTTATTTTTCTTGGATTCTATTGCGGGTTATATCACCTTTTACATTCTATCCAGGGACGTAATAATGCAAACTCTTCGTTTAGATGCGAAGATTTTGTGACATTTGGATTAACAAGCGCCCCTGCGACTTTTTCGCGTTTATTTAGTCCTACTGAATTTGAAATAACCATATTAAAAAACGAAATACCTTTGGGTTTGTTGCAAATACTAGAAATTTGAAAGACGGAGAATGCTGTTACAACATAATGTGCATTGCAACTTTTTAATAACAATGGACAGAACTTCTTTTACTCACATAAAGATAAAATATTCAAATCGTTCTGTATCATAATTATTTTTTGCTTACTGATGTGGAAACATACCTTCAAACATCAATTTTCATTTAAATTAATGTCCTATTTTACACACAAATAAAAGGGACTGTGTTATTTGAACACTTTATGAAAATGAGTTGTACATTTCGGAAATATTATTCATTTGCGTCAATTAAAACATTTTTTAACTCTTATTAGAATAAATGAAATTGAGTTTAACGTCCTACTATAATGCACCTAACCTGCGGCTAATCGAAGACGGGCATACGCCATACAGTTGCTATGAGGGAATTTTTTGCCCGGGCAGCAACTGAATTCCAAATGCCAAGGGATCTTTTACGTGCACGCCTATGTGTACACGGGACCTCGGTTTTTATCCCATCCGAACGACTAGGAAGCTGTCCTTGTCAGGCCCTCCTTCTGCAACACTGACAAGCGGAAATCATGCCGGAAAATCGAGATGAACTTTCTCGGCCAATGCAGGGATCGAACACCCGATCTCCAGGCAAGCGCACCAGCGCCTTATCCACTTAGCCACCGTGAATGTAAATAGTTTATATATCTACTTAAAGGGCCCATCCCGATAATATTTTGGAGAATAAAACTGCTTAATTTTGTGTTAAAACCCCTTAAAATTCTGTACCTAAGGGCTGAGCAACTAATTCAATATTTGTGTCAAACAACGTATTCCCGTCAGTCTTCATCTTGGAATGGATACCGGTGTCCCAAGCTGTATTATGCGGTGACTAGATAAGACCAGACTTTTATTTTATAAAAACAATGTGTATAAAATTTACCTTTTGTTATTAAGTATAGCATATGGGTCATTCACTGTATAGACCTATAAGGAGCGGCAATAGATTATCAGGTTACCCAACGAAAAAATTGACCAGAAATCTTAAAAGGGTTACGTGTCCGGATAAGCATTTTTGGCGTTCACATCCAAACAACTCAATATTTTGAGCTGAAATTTTGAGGCAGGGTAAATACACCACTCCTCTTTATTTTGGCGCTTAAATTTCATACGAACCCGGACTTTTATCTTTGAGATTCGGTTGAAATCGGGACAGTCTCTTTAATACTTTTCTTCCACATCAAAATTTGTTGAATTTCCAACAGTCAATGATTTTATGCGAAACCTCAAATAAATCCGACGTTGTTCTACTTGACTGTAATTATCAAGAGTTAAAGGTTACTCGGTGCAAACCATTCAATTTGCCAAAGTCAAATATTAGAACTCTTAGACAGTTGCTTTAATGATCAGCGTGATAAACCGTCTTTAATTATAAAAGCTGTTCCAGGGATTGGAACGGGTCAATTATAATTTATTAGTGGTTGGTAGCATATTTGTCATTTTGTCCTGCGGATAAATTTCCCATCCCGTATTTTCTGGTACAACAGTCACCATTGCGACTGTACATTGGTTCAGCTATTATGGCGACACATGTATATTAGATTCAAAATTCTAACATGCTTTCGTCTAACTTCTAACTTCTATTCATGTAATTTCTAAGTTCTATTCATGTCATTTTTAAATTAAGACAAGGTATAATCCAACTTCTTTATTTGTCCAATTTTAATTCTATTTCGACCTATTTCTATTATTTAGACTAAAAACGTCTTCGTAATTTTTACACTTCTGCCTAGCAACCATCATTATGAAGTCGTTTAGTGTCGCCACTGTATGCTCATTAACCCGGTTGATGACAATAACAGTTCCAGTTACGAATGAATTCATCGACAAAAACATAAAGAAAAGGAAACAAGTCCTGAAATAATCGGCCTATATGCAGTCTTCCCGGATTTACAGGAATATATAAGGAATGGTCGGTGACTGAATGAATGAATGAAATGGGGTTTAACGTCCTACGCTTAAGCACCTTACCTGGGCTAATTGAAGACGGGCATACGCCATACAGTGTGCTACGAGGGAAATTTTTGCCCGGGCAGCGGCACTACGGCCTACTTTTATATCGAATTCAAACTGCCAAGGGATCTTTTACGTGCACTCCAATTTGTACACGGGACCTCGGTTTTTCGTCCCATCCGAACGACTAGGCAGCTGTCCTTGTCAGGCCCTCCTTCTGCATCACTGACAAGGGGAAATCACGCCGGAAAATCGAGATGAACTTTCTCGGCCAATGCAGGGATCGAACACTCGACCTCCGGGCTAGCGAACCAGCGCCTTATCCACTTAGCCACCGTGATCCCCTAAGGTTGGAAGGAGTGCTGCCTAAATGTGGAGAGAGAGAGAGAGTGAGGGGGGGAGAGAGGGAGAGATAGGGAGGGGGATGGCTTTGATAAAGACGAGAGTATCGTCGTCGTTACGTCGCTTTGTATTAAACTCAGTAACTGTGTATCCATAAAACTGTACCCTGTGTTAATGTAGACCAGCAATATATAATTATTAATTGGCTCAACTGTAAATAAAATAAAATACAATTCTCCAAATCCTGCACTTGTCATTAAAAAAAAAAGATAAACAAATGCTGTTAAGCTTATATTTGAAATAAAAAATGAAATGAAGTTGGGTTTAACGTCTTACTGTTCTGCTTTGAACCAAGCAAATGAAGACGGGCATACGCCATACAGTGTGCTACGAGGGAAATTTTGCCCCGTCATCGGCTAAGGCCTTCATTTATATCGAATTCCAACTATTAAGGGTATCTTTGACATGCACGCCAGTGTGTACACAGGACCTCGGGCCTTCGTCCCTTCCAAACATTAGACAGCTGTACTTGTCAGGCCTTCCGTCACTGACAAGGGGGGAACACGCCGGAAAATCTGGATAAACTTTCTCGGTCAATGTAGGGATCTAACTCCCGACCTCCAGGCTAGTGAGCCTTCGTCTTACCCACTAAGCCAATAGTATTTGCAAACCGTTCATATATATCCCTTTCAATGTTGTTTTGGATTGGACGGTTGGATATTTAGTACGTGCGCACAGTATCATAAGGTATGCCATTAAGTAAACTGATGTGATTTTGATTCAGGTTGTACATGACAAGGGGTAGAGTCGCCTGTCCAACCTCGTGAGATTCCTTCAGGTCCTCCGGCTTCATCCCACTAATAAACACCCCTACGTCCAAGCTAATTATTGAAATAAAATTGAACCATGTTAATACCAAAATGACCTAGTTGGTGTCGAGTGGACACTATCTATGGTTGATAGGTAAAAGTATCAAAATTCTAAATTTGTTTGCCGTTCATGCTTAACATGTAAAGCGACAAGAAGTACGAATTTTCGCCTTAATAATAGGAATAAAATGAAACAGAATTAACATATACACTGAACACATATAGAGGTTGGTTTATATATTGTCTTAATTTAGAAATTACATGTATGGGAGTGAGAAATTACAGGAATAAAGGTAAAAAATTACAGGAATAAAGGTAAGAAATTAGAAAATAGCATGTTAGATCTTTGAATCTAATATACCGTCACAAGCTAGCTTGTAAGTGACAAGAAGAAGGATCCCCTGTCAAAACTCTACCGTTTTCTTCGGGTCCCCTGGTTTGTTACGACTATCGACTATACAAGTTGTGTACAATATGCTTCACTGGTGGCTTATCCCGGTCTCTAAACAAATACAACAGATGTTCTGGAGTGTAAATTGACAAAGACACGTTATTTGTGCAAGTAGCATGATTTGAACACAATGTAAACTCGAAGTAAGCGACAGCGAGTCGATCAAACAGGTATAGTATTGGTTTATAAATAATTACATAATGTATACAATCTTAAAACCCCATTACACCACGTGCAGTAGTATAATTACATGAAGTTCATTGGTAGTATATCATTAGGTACAGGTACAGTGACATTATTACATCAAGTACAGTGATATTATTACATCAAGTACAGTGGTCGTATTATTACATCAAGTACAGTGGTCGTTTATTATATTAAGTGCAGTAATATTATCACATCAAGAATATTGTTACTATTACACCACGTACAGTGGTATCATTACATCACGTACAGTGATATTATTACATTAAGCACATTGTGATTACAACAGTAGGTAAAGTGGTCGTATAACAACAAGTGCAGGGGTACTATTACATAAACACAGTAATATTATTACATCAATGTCATTGTTACTATTACACCAAGTACAGTGGTAGTATTACATCACGGACAGTGATATTATTACATTAAGTACAGTGTGGTTACAACAACATGTACAGTGGTCGTGTTACACAAAATGCAGGGGTACTATTACATAAAACACAGTGATAGTATTACATCAAGTTCATTATAACATCAAGTACAGTAGTTTTATTATACGCCCACGTCTGATTTTGATGAAACTTGTTTATAACTAAAAGACCGTGGTACCTGTCGATATTTGTGCATATTGAATCGTAATTTCCTGAATTATTGCCCCTGATTTTTTAAAGGAAAAATCAGTTTTTTTTAGTTTGTTCTCTATCCATCTTTCGAAGATTAGGGCGTATCCTGCTTACATCAATAAGAGTAGCATTACAACACAAGGTACAGTGGTAGTATTATTACATCAATTACAGTGGTATTGTAACATCAAGTACACTGTCACTATTACACCAAGTACAGTGGCGTTAGTGCATGATTTTGTAGATAATGTTTACCGCACGGTAGTACAAAGTTTGAAGAAAAATAGTCTTTAATGCATGAAATTCAGTGGTATATCACGCAGGAATAAATTCAATAACTTTTATTTCTAGCCAAATCCGTCTCCATTAGCCCAGTCGCTGCAGAACAGTAGAATGTTAAACACAGTTTCATTTCATTTCTAACTAAGATTAATTTCATTATTCGTTTTAAATCCTATTAAGACTAAAGGCCTGATATTAGTGATTTTTCCCTATATCTATAACAGAAACGATTTGCTTCGTTTAACATGATAATGGTGGTATTTCAAAATCTGCATTTTATTGATTTGTGGCTAGATACCCGTTGATAAAACATTAGTTCACAACGTCACAGATAATGGTGTATTACATCACTGATGATAGTGTTTGATATGAAATTCTATACGCAACATTTCAACACGTCAATATTACTATTAGTTCTAACTGAAAAAGCATGTTGTCAATAAAGACCTTGATCCCCACCCAGTGTTTTGACATACAACCTAGTTTTATAAATATCCAAATACTATCTAATAAAGAGCGTGGATCAGGTTGTTTGGTTTCTGGGCGACTTAATATAAAACATAAACCATGTAACCATAATCCAATACAACGAGAAGTTTGTAAAGACTATGTCGAATCATGTAGTTGAACGGCAAAGTTATTCGATATCAAACGATATCAAAGATGCATTAAGCTACAGGACGGACCATCTCTGTATATGAATCTTATGCCCCCGTCAGACCGAGTGGTGTCCTTACTGCGCTGTTGCGACTAGAAAATTTACAAGGTCAAGATCGCCATAAGCTTGGTGGAAACGCCACATATCGCGCTATGGTCTCGATGGTCGCAAATGATCACCGAGTCACGGCGTTTGTTTTGAACATGTTGAAAACAAACGTCAAGGTTCTGCGATCTTCACTGGATGATGTGAAAATACAATAAATTTTTTTCCAAGTTTGTAATATTTTGGGACATTTTCGTAAGTTGTGTTCAAGTTTGTGCATTTTCTGATCGCCGTACGGTCGCTGCAGTACAGTAAGGACGCCATCCGATCTGACGGTAACTAGGCGATCATTCACAGCACAGTATCTGGCGTTTCCACCACTAATGCGCTCTAAACTCATTTTCCATCGCCGTAGCAGCGAAGTAAGATCGCCACCCGGTCTGACGTGGGTATTACATAATGCATATTTAAGCCGTGTTAGGGGGTTTGGATGGTCAAATGCGTGCTGTGTCATAAAGCTTGTCATTGAGTCAACTGGTGGGGTTTCGAATCCCCTGTTGTACGTGTCAAGGAGTGGGGTCGCCTGTCCAACCACGTGGGTTTTCTCTCCCCCCAATTAGCCCAGTTGGCGCAGATCAACAGGACATAAAACCCCATTTCATGCCTGTATCATAACATCAGGACGTTAGACCAAACTGCATTTCACAATTACGGCCATATATAACCTAAAATCAATGACTCAGAAATTTCATTCATGTCACACCGAAAGACACAATTTAATGAATGGAGTTTAAAAAATAACATTTATTCATAGACTGGTCGGGTTATCGACACATCCTTTTGACAAAAATGTCTTCGTGATTTATTTTAGTGATATAAATGTCAAGCAGTAAGCTATGAATGATCTACTGTGTCTTAGAATCGATGTTCTCTTTCTATTGGCACAAAATTGTACATTTCATTATCTTGAATTATATACGGCCGGTTATTAGAGGAAGTGCATTTAATGCGTCTCCGCTACTGCATTCGTTAGTCTTATTAAAGATACATTATGAGAGATAAAGAGCTGACAGTTCCCACTATAATAGTTAACAACTAGATAATGTAAAGGGAATTTGCTGAGATATTCAGTCAAATTGACCCACTCTGGATTTTGGTCCTAGCCTCGGTCATCATCACTTAAGTCGGTACGATAAAAACATAGTCTATAGTTCATTTTTTTAATCAGCAGCAGCAGATCGGGTTATAATCCAGTAAATATCGCAGGCTAAGGATGACATCGAGAGTTGATTATAATCTGGATAAGTTAATTGTTGTCTAATTAATAATTTTGATAACATTTCAGGCCTAAAGAAAGAACTGCAATTGGCAGATGCAGCTCTTGTATGATGTATGTTTAAATGAAATGCGCACCAGCCAGACTGCCGATGAAGAAGTACAGTCTGGTATAATAAAACGAAATAATGTCGCCCTGGCAGCGGAGAAGTGACCTTATTTTTTTGGGGAGGGGGTCTCATCAACTTTCGGATGATCGTATACGCGCTGCTATTGGTATACACGGGGGCTCGGCTGTTCTTCCCATTCAGGCGACTAGCTACTTTTTCTTACCAAGCGCTCTGGATTAGGTTTGGGTAATTGTGGATTTGTCGTCCACGTCCGTTCGGTTCATTTAATAAATCCAAAGCATTCGCAGAAATCTGTGCTGAGGAAAGAAATCGGGGTATCCGGAGGAAACTCGCGAGGTTGAGAAGGCATCCTATCCCATCTAGAAGCGGACTCACCAATTCCACTTAGATGTAACCAGTCAGCTATGTGACTTCGAATTTTGTCTGTTGGTTTGGATTGTTCGTTATTGGTTTTTATTTTATTTAGACCATTAGACTTCCCTCCGCCCCCATTCCTGACCCCCCCCCCCCCCGTTTGCAATATGACATCTACAATGTATTGGACAGATAAGTACGTTCTAAGCATCGCCTAAGGAATGATAATATGGACAAAACACCCAATGAAACTAATCAAAGCGGTTCCATTTCAATTTATGAGCAGATTATAAAAAAAGCTAACAGAAAGATTATACTATTTCTGCTTTAAGATATACTGTTTCGTCTTTATGTGTAAAATCCATATTATGTACACATAAGGTTCTTCAGATTTGTGTGTCAACGTTCTAATTTATTTTTATATGTCATTTAGAAATGGGTCAATGAAATGAAATGAAATTAGATAGGGTTTAACGTCCTACTGTTCTACCCCGAACTAAGCTAATGAAGACGGACATACGCCATACAATGCGATATGAGTTAAATTTTGCCTGCGGCCTACTCTTATATCCTTATATCTAATTCCGATTGTCAAGGGATTTTTTACGTATACGCCAATGTGCAATTTAAACCCCATATCATTCTCTTCTATAAGTATAAGCTTATACGTTTGTATTTATATTGAATGCCACAAACGCAGATATTACATTAAAAACGATGTAAACGACAGTTCAAGACATAGACAGAGCAACAGACAGAGAAAGGGGGAGACAATAGATGGACCAAGAGCTAAAGATACATTATGGGAGATTAGATAACGAGTAAGCAGTTCTCACTATAATAGTTATAAACTAGATATGTAAAGACAATTTACTGAAATCTCAGTCAAATTGATCCACTCTGAACCGAGAAATAAGCGATCGAAATTTCCGCATGATGGAGAACTCCTCAAACGGTGTATAAGTCTCTTCGGCTCAAATAATAAACTGTTTCTAGACTAGATCCATTACATAAGCGAGAGAGAGACAGAGAAATGGGGTTTAACGTCCACTAGACACAAACTAGGTCTTTTCGGGACTAACATATGGTTTAATTTTATTTCAATAATTTGCTTGCGCGTAGGGATCTTTATCAGTGGACAGAAACAGGGGACCCGAAGAAAACCCACAATGGTAGGCCTTATGATACAGCGCGCACGTTATTCATTCGTTCATCCAACACCCCCCCCCCATTACATAAGCCTAGGGTGGGTTGGATGACTGAATGGTTAGCGTGTGCGCGCTGTATCTGGTAGTCTAGTGGTTAAACGTGTGTGTGTGTGTGAAAACACAAGGTATGTCATTGACTCAACTGGCTATAAATACTTGATCGAAATTTGGACGAAAAGATAATTTTGAAAGAAATCGTAGAACCGATCGAAATATGCCGATAAGTATGCTGGCTGTCTGTTCTAGTGTTGAATGCTACAAACTGTACCATAAAAAAAATTAATTCTCAAAAGAATACAAATTTATTTTTGTGTTATGTTTATTATTTCGATCATCAACGTCATCGGCGGTTGATTTGGGTCGAATATATCGATCTGAGTTGACGTATTTAGCGGTTGATATAAACCGAATATATCAACCGCTGATGACGTCATGACAGGTTGTTACGACTGCAATGGACATCAAAGAAAAAACTACCGCCAGTTGTATATGTGAATTTTGAAATTTAGATCCCGTGGAGAAGTCATTGGAGACGATTCCGACCTATTTTTTTTCCAAAAAACACCGTAAGGGTTCTGTCACTTTAAGCAAATTTAAATAAAAGCTTTCAAAGATATTTTATTTGTTAGTTGTTTTCTTCTTTCTTAAGAGCAGTTTTTTATGCACTTCATGGGCTGCAAGACTGAAATAATTGTCTACTTTGCCTTTCATGGCTTCCAGGGGCGTGAATGGTCGAATGGTTAGCACGCGCGCGCTATATCACAAAGCGTATAATTGAGTCAACTGGCGTGGTTTCGAATCCCCGGTTGTACGTTACAAGGGGTAGGGTCGCCTGTCGAACATCGTGGGTTTTCTGCGGGTCCTCCGGTTTCCTCCAACTGCTAAAGACCCCTACGCGCAAGCAAATTATTAGAATAAAATTAAACCATGTTAGTCACAAAATGACCTAGTATGTGTCGAGTGGACGTTAAACCCCATTTCTCTCTATCTCTCTCTCGCCAGGTTTATAAATGTTCAGTATTAACATAAACATGTTCTATACCGATAAATTCAAGGCCACACACAAAAAAAATAATAATGAAAAAATAGAAATTTGCCTACAATTTGTTCAGGAATAAAACTAATTTTTTTTAAATTTGAACAAAGGATAACACACAAAAATGGGTTATTTATTGATGAAGCCCACTAAAAATTAAAAATTAAATTGGGTTGACGATGATGGTTTTTTTTAAATTCTGACTTGATCTGATACTGATGTATCATTGTATGAGGTACATTCATTCATTTATTCATTTATTTATTTATTCATTCATCCGCTCCATTCATTCTTGTTTTAATGGGCTGGGGATTGGACTGAACCGTTAACACATGTGCGTTGCATCATAAAGTCTGTTCATTAAGTCTGTCATTGAGTCAACGGTTGTGGTTTCAATTCCCCGGTTGTGTGTGAGTAGGGTCGCCTGTCCAACAATCGTGGGTTTTCTCCGGGTCCTTCGGCTTCCTCCCGACGGTAAAGACCCCTACGCGCATATTAGTTCCGAAATAACCTAGTTTGTGTCGACTGGGGAATACCCCCACCTCTCTCTCTCTCTCTCTCTCTCTCTCTCAAATACTCGTATGTTGAACTATCAAAGCTCGACAATGTGTCCCGATATCGCGACGAGTATAAACCAAACAAACCGGTTTGGCCTTTAAATTAAATTTGATATTCTTCCCCCTGGACTATAGAGGAGAAAAGTGGATGCAAATTATCTGCACAGTTGACTCGAGAGACCAGTGTTAATTGGACAATATTATGCCGAAAGCTCGTCTCAGAAAAATACGATTTGAACCTGAATTATGTTTCTTGGATATTTGTAGCTGTTATAACGAGGAAGTCAACGATTTAATCGTAAACAAAGAAACTGAACTCAGAAACCGAGTTGGACTCGACTTTACACGTAAATTGAATTTCCATCACAAATCAGCTTTGTTTCTTTGGACATTGAAGACCAACCCAACAGCCACTGTTTTCTTTTGTACCAGATCTTCAATGCTCGGCCATTAAAACTCCCAGGCACTGGGTGATGCCATTCTGTCCCTGAAACTGAAATACTCGCATTCATCTTTTTATTGTTTAAACACAATAACTCTCTTTGCCATTAAGTATTGGACTAAGGTAAGTCTAGAGGAAAAGATAAAAATAACAATAACAACGGCTTGATATTTTGTTAATTATAGTTTAGAAGAGACGGGAAGTGTATTCATTGTTTGTCGGCTATTAAACGCTAATTATCCCTACAACAGCATACAATTTAATTGCTTATTTGAATAAATACATGAATATTTGAGTTGTGTTTTAATCACTCGGTATTAAAATTAAACTGACTTCATTTTCATGAATTATTCAAAATTCCTGTGAAATTGTAAAGTTTCGCGTCATTAAAATATTGTTTAAGACATACAATAGCATTATAAAGGTTTAATTTCGATCTTTTTGTATCGTCAAAGACAGTTTTATTTTTATTTTCAACTGAGACAACCAGACAATAAATCTATTGTGTCCCGCCCTCATACTTTATATGAGGTATTACATGTAGTATATTCTATTTCGACATTATTTCTAGTCATAGTGATGTAAAAACATCTTCATGAATAATCTTATGTTGATATCTTAAAATACTTATTAATACCCCCGTCAGACGGGGGTGGCGTCGTAACTGCGCTGCTACGGCGAGGGAAAATGATCTCAGAGCGCGTCGAGATCGCCATAAGCGTGGTAAAGGCGTAGCGGAAATGCCAGATATCGTGCTGTGGTCTCCATCGACGCCTAGTCACGCAGCATGTTCAAAACAAACGCCATAGTTTGCTATCTGACCTGGAAAGCTGTAAAAGCTCAAACTTTTTCAAGTTTGTAATTTTTGGGGGGACATTCTCTCGCGTTGTGCTGCTCTCTTTTGCCGGCGACTTTGTGCATTTTCTGTTCGCAGGATATACAGTCACGGTAGTCCAGCTCTGGACGAATGACCTTGTTTCACTCATGTTCAAAACAAACGCCTTTGCGATCTGACCTGGAAAGCTGTAAAAGCTCAAACTTTTTCAAGTTTGTAATTTTTTGGGGGACATTCTCTCGCGTGGTGCTGCTCTCTTTTGCCGGCGACTTTGTGCATTTTCTGTTCTCAGTTTATACAGTCACGGTAGTCCAGCTCTGGGCGAATGACCTTGTTTCACTCTCGTCATAACGTCCAGGGATTGTGCCATTTAATCAATGTCGAAAAGGGTTTTATTGCCAGTAAATTTTACTGGGCAACTTTTTACCGTGACTACAGTCACGGCCTCGCAGTAAGGACGCCTTCCCGGTCTGGCAGGGGCATTACACAGAAGTCAATTATATTTGGGGATCACGCGGCTAGGTGGGTAGGACGCTGGAAGTCGGGTGTTCGATCCCTGCCTTTGCCGAGAAATTTCATCCAGATTTTCCGGCGTGGTTCTTCCTTGTCATTGATGCAGGACGGAGGGCCTGATAAGGCCAGCTGTCTAGTCGTTCGGATAGGACGAAAACCGAAGTCCCTTTTCGTATGGTACGAAAACCCGACTTCCAGTGGTGTCCCCTTGTCAGTGATGCAGGATGGAGGTCCCGTGTGAAAGATCCCTTGGCAGTTGGGATTCGATATAAGACTAGACCGTAGCGCAACTGCCCGGCAAAATTCACCACATAGCACACTCTATAGCGTATGCCCGTCTTCATTAGCCCAGTTCAGAGCAGGGCAGTAGGACGTTAAACCCCATTTCATTTCATTTCCAAATATAGTTGATTTAATGCGAAGTGCGAAAGACTTCTGAAATATTCAATTCCCTTGCATCAATAATTGCCATGTTTTGTGGCTTACAATATATACATGTATTTGTTTTTTAATTTTTAATAAACAATAAAAAAAATCAAGGAATTTATAGTCGAGTTTATCAGGTCGGAAAATGGTATGTATAAAGAGATGTGTGTGTGTGTGTGTGTGAGGGGGGGGGGGGTAACATGGAGTACCCCAACTCCATACAAACTATGTAATTTGCGAGTGCAAATTGGAACGCGGCCATACCTATTTCTTAATTTCAAAATCTGTCCTCTATAAGGCGCAGTATATGTTATTGAAAGTAACGTTCACACACACACACACGTGAAATAAAAAATATAGCAGTGAGACCATTGACCGAAAGGAGCTAATTCAAACCTTTTTCCTAATTTCCAAAAATATCCATCTATAAGGCGCTATATATATTGGATGTAAGTTCCACACACCAATAGGGGATCACGGTGGCTAAGTGGATAAGGCGCTGGTTCGCTAGCCTGGAGGTCGAGTGTTCGATCCCTGCATAGGCCGAGAAAGTTCATTTCGATTTTCCGGTGTGATTTCCCCTTGTCAGTGATGCAGAAGGAGGGCCTGACAAGGACAGCTGCCTAGTTCGGATGGGATGAAAAACCGAGGTCCCGTGTACACATTGGAGAGCACGTAAAAGACACCTTGGCAGTTGGAATTCGATATAAGAGTAGGCCGTAGCGCCGCTGCCCGGGCAAAAAATTTCCCTCATAGCACACTGTATGCCCATCTTCAATTAGCCCAGGTTAGGTGCTTAAGCGTAGGACGTTAAACCCCATTTCATTCATTCCACACACCAATAATAACTGCGGCCATCGAACGAATGACAGTTTATAGACATTAATTCAACCGAGGCACCTTTTTCCAAGAGTAGATTAACACATTGTTTCCTAAACATATAACTTTCTATACTTTATGAATTTTTACGAGTAACTTGCTTTTGTTCTTTATGCATTGTCCCGATTAACATTTATAAATTATTGGATGCTTCCAAAAACATGCACAATTATTTATTTACCAATCATTAAAAAGTAATTTGTGGATTCAACGAAACGAAATTTAACGAGTTTCTACATTAATTTTAGCACCATTATGTTAAATTTTCATTTAGAATTTAGTAATGCAATTATTTATATATTTCCAGTAACTTAATAACTACTTCGTTTAATATAATACTGTTTGCGGAGTATCGCGACGATTATTTTATTAATTACTACTGCCTTTTGTATTTTGCCTGAAGTCTTATTGTCTACTTGGCGGAGTGTAAAACAAGGGGACATTTCTAATACATGTGATTGATCAACGACCCGAAGGTAAATAAATCAATCAATGGCTGGTTGAAGGAGTCCGATTTATCACGAACATCCAGGTAATTAAATTCTGGGTCTCTATATAAAGATTAAAAAGTCATGTTCTACAATATGGCTTCGAGGTTTTACACGGAGTCGGTGCTCATAATTATATCCACCACTTCGAGACTTCGGGTAGATACTGAGGTCAGATCCTTAAAGAATAGCCCGCATCATTTGATCATGAATTGGTTCAAGTAGATGTCAGTATTACTGTTAAATTACGAAAATGTCAACTGAGCAGCTTCAAATTGTCTTGTTTCAAGTATCTGAAAACGAAACGAGAGAGAGCGAGAGAGAAATGGGGTTTAACGTCGACTCGACACCAACTAAGTCATTTAGGGCCTAAAATATGGATTTGAGAGAGAGAGAAATGTTGTTTAACGTCCACTCGACACAACCTAGATGGTTTAATTGTTTTTCAATAATTCGCTTGTGCGTAGGGGTCTTAAGTAGTGGGAGGAAACCGGAGAACCTGGAGGAAACCCACGAGGTTAGACAGACAACCCTACTCCTTGCCACGTGCGACCGGGGATTCGAAACCACGCCTGTTGACTCAATGGCAGACTTTAAGCAGTCGGGGGAAACCGGGGGACCCGGAGAAAACCCACGAGGTTGGGAAGGCAACCCTTATCCTTGTCACGTACAACAATAGCGTTTACTCTTCGTAAATGTAACCGTGCCAACTGCCAAGACCACACCACGTCAGCAGTACAGATGAACGCGGTTCTCAGTACGACACACGTACGCGTAACCCGTTTGCACATCAAGACTATAAGTTCTAGGTACCGTTCGTCCCTAGCGCGCTTAAAATTGAACGTAAACGGGATCATAGATTTGCGCACAGCTAATTATTACGTAGCATATTTGTATCACTCATTTATACTGATCACATTACAGTTGCCACATACCGAAACGACATCTATCTATGGTCTGATACTTATCTAATTACATAATAAACTTGATTCCATAATTTCCTGACAGACGTAAACAATTACAGGAATTGGTTAGTATTCTGATCTCGGGGTTAGGATGCTACCAGAGGATGTCTTGGCGACGAATCAAATCTGAAAGCCATCAAGGCGGAGGCATAAAAACAATTAACCCGTTGATGCACAACAAACTGATCATTGTCGACTAATCTCCTTCTATTCATCTTGCTAACACTTTCGTGCCTATTCTAATTTAGGTTGCGCAATTAATCCCGATAACAGAACCGGAGATTGGATAAGTCACACTAGAATAAGTCAATATAGAATCGCATTCAGGTTTGTCGCCCGCTGTCTACAAATGTCCACATTACTAAATAACTAACTGTGGGACATCGTCTCGCTGCACATGGAAAACTCCGCCGTCCCTTCAGAATACAGATATAGTACGACATTTAATTCGGATAATGCGCTGGTGAGAATTTCAATGGGTTTACCAGTATTATATATTCCGCAGTACTGGAGTACTGCATTATTAAGATTTAACACTTTGTTAGGCACGAACGAAAATAAGTTAGCAAAATGAAGCAATGTAATTGCTGCGGAAACCGATAAAGCTCTTGTATTTGACCATACCAGCTGGGTTTTTAAGTCAATCCGTCCAATATTGAAGATCTAATACAGGAAATTGAACGTTGATGATATTAGTGTTGATGGACGGACAGTAGAAGGAAGGTTAATAGAGACTATACTATATATATAGTACATAGTCTTCTTCTCTGCTCCATTTAATTGTTTTACATCTGGCCCCGAGTTAACAAAGCATTCTCAGGCTTAAGTTAAGAATTGACCCTACTTTCTATCACTGTTTATGATAAATATCTTTGATCAAGAAACATAAATATTTGCACATAGTTTTTTATTGATTGATGTATTTTTGAAGCATTAAAACAACACAAGTTTCATAAGGGCTATATTTTATTTAAGAAATTATGCGCAAATCTAGTTAAAATAAGGCGATTAATTTTGAGTAAAATCTCAACTTATGTAGGGTTAATAAAGGGGGATGATTAGCGGCAGAGGCGTTCTGGGCGGGAAGGCGGTTACATCTCACTGTGCCCACTTTTGATTAATCCAATTAAGGTCTAATTAGGATTAGTGTATTAAGCGGATTAGGATTAGGTGTTATAGGTAATTAGATGGAAAAAAACAAATATTGAAAGTAACTAAATATTCAGTCTTATAATTGGTGAGTACTGTCAAGCAAGCAGCAGCATTACTATTAATTCCAATACAGCAGGTTGAAGATGTATGGCTGTGTGCCCTTGATGATGCACTACTCCCAAGATGCCAGAGTGTTGCAATTTGCAGATTACGTTCTGGGTGGAGGGGCAGCATGGCAGAATGATGTGGAACCATTTCCACACTGAAGGTCCACGCACAATGAACCATGTTGAAGGATGGCATCCAAGATAACATCCATTATTGCCACCCCTCATCCAAATATTTTTAAGTTGGTGGCTTTTTTTAAGAATGAACAAGCTTACTCCGAGTTAGGTGCCAACGGAAAATTACGGCCTAAGAGAAGAAAATACAGGCAACTAGAAACCCGACTCCAAACTCTGAAAACAGATCTTCAGAACGGTATAAAGACTGTATTCGAGTATGCCGATGGCGTAGCCCGTTTAACTACATTGTAAATTTTCATTGTTTATCTTGTCTTTGTGTGATGTATGATATATCCATGTATGTTATACTTTTATTACATATTTTATATATAAAAAATTGTTATATTTTCATTAAATTATAAAGTGCTAATGTGATGTATAATATAACCATGTATGTTATATTTTTATTACATATTTTATTATATAAAACATCGAAAATTGTTATATTTTCATTAAATTATAAAGTGCTAATGTGATGTATAATATAACCATGTATGTTATATTTTTATTACATATTTTATTATATAAAACATCGAAAATTGTTATATTTTCATTAAATTATAAAGTGCTAATGTGATGTATGATATATCCATGTATGTTATATTTTTATTAAATATATTATATAAAACATCGAAAAATAAAAAAAAATTACATAAAATATTTGGGTTTTTTTTCCATCTAATTACCTATAACACCTAATCCTAATCCGCTTAATACACTAATCCTAATTAGACCTTAATTGGATTAATCAAAAGTGGGCACAGTGAGGACACACCGGGAAGGCACGGTAGCTGCCCTTATAAAAACAAAAACAGAAGAAACCTGAAATGTTTGATAACACTTGAATTCCATGAGATTTTCTATTAGTTCTTGGTTGTTGCTATGTTCATGTTCAAATATGGAGCCTGGAGGACTTAATCATAACCTCTAAACCAAGTATGTCATGGCTCAGATATACATAAAATCCATTATAGCATGTGCCACAGAACCAAACCATTTTCTGTTGTATTTACTGAAATTCTCTCATTTGCAACAGTACAGTGACATAGGGTCCCTCTCCACAGCAACTTATATTTGTGATATTTGAGACCGAGTAAGGCCATAGTTTAAGTAACTTAGTTATATAAAAAAAATGGCATACTCTCGCTTATATACACGTGTACTAATATTTGTGACTGTCGTGTTTCTGTTTGTGCGAAGTTGGCTGCTACACTAAAGGTGTCCCGAGTCTGTGACTTGGTGTATAGTGGTAGCTCTGACCGGGGAGTAATATAGGCCTGATGGCGATGGACTACCACTTAGGCTTATGACTCTGCATATTGAGATTCTTCTTGTCAGTTTTGCGTAACAGACCCAAGTAGGACGCTGGGTTGTCTGTATCATTACTTTCAAATCATTGGGTTTGTTTGGCTTAATCTTTGATAAAATAAAACAGACTGCTTACACATCAATCTGAACATTTAGCAACCATTGCGATACCCGTTACTTACATTTTTTTCCGCACTTGTATTACTTAGTTTACTAAGATCCTTTTTATACGCCCACATTTTCATGTGGACTTATTATGTCGTCGCCTCTGTCCGCCCGTCCGTCCACAATTGTTGGTCACAATTCTCGTCCGATTTTGACGAAACTTGGAATATAGGTTTATTCCCAAAAGATCTTGGCTGCTTTAGATATAGGCATGTATCGGATCAAAATTTCATGGATAATGCCCCCTGATTGTACGAGAATTCACGTTTTTAGCTTGTGGACCCTATAGAGGTCACAATTTTGAACCGATTTTGATGAAACTTGACATGCATGTTTATAACCCAAAGATATTGGTTCCTTTCGATATTTGCGCCTATCGGAACGATGTAATTTCATGAACTATGGCCCCTGATTGTCCGACAAATCACCTATTTTAGCTTGTGGTCCCTCTGGAGGTCACAATTATAATCCAATTTGAGAAACCGTTCGATTATATCACCGTTACATCCTAAGGAAAGTTGAGTTCGAATTTTGGAAAAAAAACTGGTATATCAAGGTTGTGAACCCTGTAGAGGTCACAATTTTAATTCAATTTTGATGAAACTTGAAATGCATGGTTATAACCCATAAATATTTGCGCATATCGGATCGTAACTTCCTGAATTATGGCCCCTGATTATACGCAAAATTGTCTTTGTTTAGCTTGTGGTCCCTCTGGGGGTCACAATTAATATCTAATTTTAAAAATGGTTTGATTATATCACCGTTACAGCCCAAAGAAGGTTGAGTGCGAATTTCGGAAAAATCGGACCAAAATTGCCATACTAAATGGCCGCCGTTCGTACGCGAATACTGTTAAAAATGGTATATCAATGTTGTGGACCCTGTAGAGGTCACAATTTTAATTTGATTTTAATGAAACTTTGATATAACCCACAGATCTTGGTTCTTTCCTGAATTATGGCCCCTGATTATACGCAAAATTGTCTTTGTTTAGCTTGTGGTCCCTCTGGGGGTCACAATTAATATCTGATTTTAAAAATGGTTTGATTATATCACCGTTACAGCCCAAAGAAGGTTGAGTGCGAATTTCGGAAAAATCGGACCAAAATTGCCATACTAAATGGCCGCCGTTCGTACGCGAATACTGTTAAAAATGGTATATCAATGTTGTGGACCCTGTAGAGGTCACAATTTTAATTTGATTTTAATGAAACTTTGATATAACCCACAGATCTTGGTTCTTTCGATATTTGCGCATATCGGATCGTAACTTCCTGAATTATGGCCCCTGATTATACGCAAAATCGCCTTTGTTTAGCTTGTGGTTCCTCTAGAGGTCACAATTATTATCGGATTTAAACATCGTTTGATTATATCACCGTTACACCCTAAGGAAGGTTGAGGTCATATTTCGGGAATTTCGGACCGAAATTGCCATACAAAATGTCTGCTGTTTGTACGCGAATACTATTAAAAAATGGTATATCAAGGTTGTGGACCCTGTATAGGTCACAATTGTAATTCGATTTTAATGAAACTTGAAATGCATGGTTATAACCCAAAGATCTTGGTTCCTTTCAATATTTTCTCATATCAGTACACATTTCAGGAAAATCACACCAAAATTGCCATACAAAATGGCCGTCGTACATGTTTATAACCTAAAGATCTTTATTTCTTTTCGATATTTGCGCATAACAAATTGTAACTTAATGAATTATGGCCTTTGATTGTAGGAAAAATCACTTTCGGTATGGCTTGTTCTCTATCCTTCTCTCGAAAATGTGGGCAGTGCCAGCTTACTATCTTTTATAGTTATAACAATTGACGCAATTGTCTTGTAGAACACCGAATTACTTTATTAACTATTCATTGAGTATGTATATCTACTGACTGCTCTGGCGAAAGATTTATTGCTATCCACATCAGGTTTTGGAAGGACAGAAGAAGCTTTTGATGACCTCATTTCGCTTAGTTCTTGGTTGTTGCTAACTATGTTCATGTTATGGTAGTAGTTCTAGACAGGAGACGGTTTGAATGACCCAACAGAATTTCGCACTGTCAGAGTCTTAAGCAGATTGGCAACACTTGTAACTTTAAACTGGGTTTTGCCCATATCATGTTGTAGAAGCCTCAGTTGCAGTACGTAACTGGCAAACACAAAGTTGTATGTTCAGTTGTTTTATAAAAGATAGCAAATCACAACTTTTATTGGTTCTTTCCATGTTTTATTGTTTGAATTTTATTAATAAAAGTTGTACTTGTTGATCTTTGATGTATTGTCTATTGTGTTTATTTTTAGCTCTGTTGTTAGTGGTATAAAATTGTCGTAAATATTCAACCTTTTTAACCACATATAACTGTCTGTGTCTATATTTAGATTGTAGTTAAATGTGTTAGTGAAAAGAACTCAGGTTGTTTTTTTTAAATATCCGAAACCTAGTATCAAATTATTTCATTCCTACTATTATTTCGTATTTTTCAAGCACTCGCGGTGAATTACTTCCCCTGACAGTTTGTTGAACTGGATGGATCCAAGCCCCTATATACGTTTCAATGTTGTCGCCCATTTATTATTCCCCTGTTCATGTTTTGCATATGTAAATAGTCCCCCTCCCCTTGTTGTATTTTTGTTAACTAGCACAGTAAAATTTTACTGGAGTTACGACTGCGAGTTTTACAACATCTGGCCGTTGCTGGTTAACTACACAATTCCCGAACTTATAGCTACGTTATCTGCCGACACGTCAATAGTAGCATTCAATCAGAGATTGTAACATAGCGAACCCCACGCAAAATTTGACATTTGACGATCTCTGAACTTTGGAACTTATTTTAGCTTTAAATCGCGAGACTTGGTATTCGCGACGACCAAGGTTAGGAATCTGATTGGATCACCAACTGGGCTTATACCCAATCAAACTTAGTACCGAATTATTCAGATTATTACGTGATGGGCTTGATGAGATGTACGTAGCGAGATCAAGCCTTCTATTGAAGATGGATTATATACAACAAAATGGTCGTATTTAGCTCTTATTTTTTGCATTTTTAAAAACTGGCAGTCTAGTTTGTGAATGTTACTTGATATCCAGAAATCTTTTTTAAACAATCGGACCGACTTGGATATGGATATGGACATGGAAACTTATTGACCGGAATGTCAAGTCTCGTGTAATAATATCCGAACTTTCGTCTGTTTGAAGTGTTCTTCAGAGAGGTTAAGAAAAGTGTGTTATTCATCGGATGCGACTTTACTCTCTGTATAAAAACCATTGGTAGTCCCGAAATGACCTAGTTTGCGTCGAGTGAACGTTAAACCCCCTAAATGGACATTAGGTAAGATACGATAAAGAGCTGACAGTTCTCGCTATAATGGTTAAAACAATAGATAATGAAAACAGAATGTGCTGAAATTTTCAGTCAAATTGCTTCACCCTGAACCGAGATATTAGCGATACAATATTAGGCTAGCCTCGATCGTCATAAAGTTGATTCGATATTAAACCAAATCTGTATTATCCATTTTTAAGTTGGCTCTTACATGAACCTATTCAAATTTTAAAACAAAACAAAAACCAACACAACGTTTAACTACTCAATACAAATCTTTCATAAGCTTTCTAAGTATATAAAAATTAATGTCGTTAGAAATTCCAATAAATACCTTTAAATCCTAATTTCGCCATTTTTAGTTACAACTAAACGTAATTAAATTGAATAAATAACATTTTTCAATCTTGTATCGATATCTAGATCCATGGAGTACGACATGAGACCAGGCCATTCCGTTTACTTATTCACCAAGGATAGTTTCATTCACTTTCTTTAAAGGGCCAATCCCGATAACCTTTTGGGGAATAAAACTGCTTAATTTTATGTTAAAATCATTTAAAACCCATTAACTAAGGTCGATCAACTAACCCGATTATTGTGATACTCTTGTAAATAACTTAAACCTGACAGTCTGCATCTGGAAATGGAGACCTTTGTATTTTACAGTATCTGGATAAAACCAGACTTTTTTCTATAAAAATAATATGTAGGTGAAATTTACCTTTTGTTATCAAGTACAGTACATGGGTCATTCACTGTATAGACCTCTCAAGAAAAATAAATCGATTATCAGGTCACCCAATGACCCGAAATCTTAATAGGGTTACGTGTCCGGATAAGCAGTGTTGACGTTCACGTCCAAACGACTCAATATTTTCAGCTGAAATTTTCAGACAATGTAAATACACCATGCTTTTTTATTTTGGTCCATAAATTTCACAAATACTCAGACTTTCATTTTTGAGACTCTGTTCTTATCGGGATTGTCCCTTTAAAATCAGGGTGAATGAAGCTATTATGGTTTTTATATTTACATAAATCAATACCAAATAGCCAGAAAAGAGATCACGAAAATTTAACTGACAAGATAATAGTTATTTTCGAAACAATCAATACCAGTTTTTATTTCCCGCGCCATGTTTTACGAAAATAACTTACGAAACCAAAACGTACTTTGACATTGTAAGGAATAGAATAAAGCGTGTATGTTAGAATGTACTATAAGATTCTAAATAAATAGGCAATGTCTTCAATAATAGTTAGGATTTTACTAAGAGATTTTTTACGATAAAAACAAACGATACAATGTATATATTGATCGTCA
Organism: Patella pellucida; assembly: GCA_917208275.1. Classification (NCBI taxonomy): domain Eukaryota; kingdom Metazoa; phylum Mollusca; class Gastropoda; family Patellidae; genus Patella; species Patella pellucida. The sequence continues at coordinate 61,973,621 of OU795041.1, forward strand.
TTTAACGATTTTGTGTAATTAAATGGACAATACGAGTAGAGACATTTTCCCCTGACAGTAAAACAATGAAACGACATTTAAAATAAAATTGAATGTTTCGTGTAAATCGCTCATTATTTGTAACAATACGCTACTATTTCCATTCCGATCCTTTGTTGTTAGGGGGCTACATATTTAAACACATAATAATATTGTCTTTCATCTAAAAAAATATTTGTTAAATAATCCGAAAACAGGCCAGCGATTTAAACAGTATTTATTTCGAGAATATTATACAATATTAAAAGTATACATAATAGGATACAAAAACAAGCCAAGTGTGCTTTTATTAATTTGCTTCCACAGTTGTAATCAAAGTTTAAACAAATGAGAGAGGGAGAGAAATTGTGTTTAACTTCCACTCGACACAAACTAGATCATTTCGTGACAAACATATTATGGTGCAATATTACTGCATTAATTAGAGGTCTTGTGGACGTTAAACCTTATATAAATATACTTATAAGGCTCGATTTCCCTGTTGTGCGGGTTTTCCCGGGTCCTCCGGTTTCCTTCAACTGAAAAAGACCCCTAGGCCCAAGCGAATAATTATCAAAAATAAAATTGAACTAAGTATTAGTTTCGAAATGACTTTTCCTCGAGTGTAAATTACCGCTCTCTCTCTCTCTCTCTCCCTCTCTTCTCCCCCCTCTCTCTCTCTCTCTCTCTCTCTCTCTCTCCTTTATGTTATGTAAATATACTTATATGATTTTGTATCTTTATCGTTACGTGTAAACTCACAACTTTAATAATTTGACAGAACATCTCAAATAGAAAATCAATAAAGTCATTGTAGAATCGTTTACAAAAACACTGATTCTGTACAAAGTCAACTTGTCATGTTGATGTTTTAGATCCTTTGACAAAGACAACCCGCCCACAATTTATATAGATGACAATCTTAGCTTTGTTTAGACTGTCTTTTCCATCTATCGTGGTGTTTAGCAATCATAGTTTGTATTTACTTCATGTAATCCAGTCGCCAACTTGGAGATCCCGTTTTCAATCCCGGTTTGGCATAGAAAGTACATCGGAACTTTCCGGCGTGGTTTTACCTTGTAAGTTAGTCGTTCGGATGGAACAAAAACAGAGGTCCCTTGGCAATTCGAATTTTATATACTAGAGTATATTAGGCCGTAGCGCCACCGTCCGTCCGTATGCTCGACTTCATTAGCCCAGTAGTCCTCTATTTTATTTCATGTCCTAATCGTATAGTCTTGATAGATTAGCGGAAACCAGACTGTAAGGCACCTAGTAATACCTGGACAGAACCAGGAACCTACTTAAAGGGTCAATGTGGCTCCTTTCTTTTTCACATCAGAACATCTAAGAAACTATTGACAATGACTTTACGGGGTTTTTGTTTTGGCAGTGGCTTTTGCTACTACAATACATCGGAATAGTCCCCAGACTATTGTTACGACGATGCTTTCAGAGCCCTCCATTGGCAAAGTTTAGAATGAATTCCAAAATGGTTGTCAATCTCCCCAACACCAGCTTTGAAAGAGGGGCAGTAAAGGCGGCAATTGAGAGATGGGAAGCAAGTGCCGGTGTAAATTTGTACACACTGAACTCTCGATCTAAACCTAACCATAACCCAACCCTAACCGATGGGGGGCTCTGCAAACCTCGTCGTAACAATAGCTGAGGACTATTTTACGACTTATCGTAACAATAGCCACTTTGTTCTGCTTTTTTTTTAAAACACGGACACACTTTCTTTGAAAGGTAAACGTACGGAACTTTAAGATATAAACGTAGTCTTGTAAATGGAAATCAATATTCTAATTAAATTAATGAAATTCCTTCTGGCAATTCTTCTTTGTTTGTTTTTTTGTGAGGTTTTTCTCTGTTAATTAAACAACGCACTGGATGTTGTTTATTATTGTTGCATTTGCTGATTGAAGCTTACTTCTACATAAATTGTAAAACAGATGATCCTTTTGGATTAACAAATACGCCGGACTAATTAATGTAATAACCAAGAAGGTTTTGTTTGCAGGTTTTTCAAGATAAAGGAATGTAATAGGATTTGTACCGAGAACATTGGTGTTTTGTTAAATCGCGTACATCCCAAAATATTTTACAGAATGAAACTATAATGAATTAAATGCATTGTGTTGTTTAATTTTTCTAGCTTTAAATAAGTTCTATAATTATAAAATTATCAAAACATCACACTGCGATCTTGATAATGACTAACACAGCAAGCTTGTTGTGTTTTGAACTTACCTTACGATATAACACGTGGCGACATAATTCTAATACTACGAATACGAATTTGAATTCGGCCTACACCAAGCGACGACGCGGCGCTACGACCTACTTTTAGTTTTATTTACAACTGCATCGGATCTAGAATCTAGGTCTCAGCCTGTCGGGCGTATAGGTAAATTCGAGACTGCCTCCTGGTTTGTAAGTAGTCAGTGCCTTTTCACGCCGAACCACCACCTTGGTTCCCTCAGCATTATACGACATGAAAAGAAATGGAATGGTGTTTAACCGCATACTATTCTGCTCCATTTGGGCTAATGAAGACGAGCATATGCCATACAGTGGGCTAAGGGGGAAAATTTGCCCGGACAGCGGCGCTAAGGCCTACTTTTATATTGAATTCTAACTGTCAAGAGATTTTTTACGTGCACACCAATATGTACACCGGGCTTAGGTTTTTTCGTCCTATCCGAACGACTAGACAGCTGCACCACTGACAAGGTGAACCAAGCCGAAAAATCCCGATGAAATTTCTGGGCCATAAGAAGGAGCAACCCCTCGACATCCCGGCTAGCGTACCAGTGTCTTACTCACTTAGCCACCGCGTGCCACCCCCCCCCCCCCCCAATTATAAGACAAGCCTGGAAATCTGAAGTAGAGTACAACCATTCCGCTATAAATAACACCAGAATAAACAGTACATCTATAGGACGTGGATAAAACCATTTACCATCATGTTTGTAACGAAACTTGCCACTAAAGTAATCAGCGAACCTCTTTTACCGTGATGGAATAGACACATAATAAATGGTTTTATTTATTGAAATAATCGATTAGTGAGTGATTCTTCTTGACATCTACTTATCACATTAAATGGTCAACGCGATATATTTACCTCATATCGCCAGCTATTATGGCCGGATTGTAGACTGTCATATGGCCGTGGTTCCACCGGTTCCTGCAAATTCTGTTTGATTAGACAGTCGTGTGTAGACAGTAATGGCAATCATATTGATGTGATCAATAACATGCGAGGAACCACGAAGACAACTCAGTCCGTTTAAGAACGAAGCGTTGAATGAATATTTTCTGATGAGTTTATATCCGTCTCGAATACTGAGTTAAGCGCTGTGACTCACTATCCAGGAGGTCCCGGGTTATATCCCGGTTATGGCCGACAAAGGCACCATGTCGTTCGGGTCGGACGAAAAAAAGGGCACTAGTAGGTATGTACGTAAACGAACCATTGACAGTTGAAATTCGAGTAAGAATATGCAGAAACGCTATTGACGGGTTTAAAATAAAAGATAATAGACACCACGACTATGTCCCTATTTTGGCAGAAAAAAACCCATGTCGTTCGGCAGTACGTAAAAACGAGATCCATCTATTCTGTATAGATCATTGCATATTTTCCTGGTGGCGCAGTGAAATTGGACGTTATACCTCTTTTTATTGAAATACCTAGCATACTACTAGTCGCCCGACTCACGTAACAGGTCACACAACATAATACGTTTTAGCTGTTCGATATAAAACCCGGTGGCCACAGGGTAACCTTCTAAGCTGAAGCGTCAGCTTCCGATTTTGAGATCCAAGCTATTGTGCCATCCAGCTTCCAGTGGTGGCGGGTATCTTGCTAACAAATCCGGGTGTACTTTTTGTTGAAACCACCCGGGTGGAGACTGCCTTTGGTCCCGATGTTATCTTCTATCTAGATCAGCAGCTTTTGGCTAGGTACCAGATTCTGTCCAGCCATTTACATTACCCACATATCACACAAAAGTGACCACAGTTTAAAGAAAGGAGTAAAAGAGCGTTTTGGGGGGGTTTGTGGTATGGTTTTAAAATACATATACCCTCCCAGACATCTGACCTCTCAAATATCACCCTTAGTAGAAGTAGACGTTAATACCCCACCATCACCAGTACCTAACACGGACATTGGGCCTAAGTTACAGGATAGGCGATCGCTTTTGATGACCTTTTTCTTTGGTACTCAATCATCATTACTTTAAAAGAAAACCGAGTCTCGATTGTTCATTCTTACGTTTAATTGTCCTCCACGAAATGTAACTAATCCGCTAAATATCGCAGGCTTGCGATGGCGTCGAGGGTTGATTATGTCTGGATAAGTTAATCAGTGTCTAATTAATAATTTAGATAATATTTCAGGCCTAATGAAAGACCGACAATGGGCAGATTTAACTCTTGTATGATATATGTTTAGTAAATGCAGATTCACAAACGACGAAATTATAATTTAAAAAAGGTGTAAAATGGCCTTTATTCAACCGTACTAGATGATTAGAAATTACAATAGAATTTTAAAAATTGATGCAAATCACTTTACATAAATTCATACTACATTAATAATTGATTAACAGACCGATTTTAAAGTTTGAGAGAATATGGAGCCATGCGCCATTTAAGGTCAGACTAAAGAAATCTAGATTTGTCAATTATTACAAATTCAAGAGAAACTGTAAAACCGGTGAAGGAGAACAGACTAAATGGCCAAAAGCAACATGATTAGGTTTTCTCTGAAGTTCGGCTTGCAGGTATGTAATTTTGTTATAGCTTAATCAAGTTTGAATAATGTGGTTTAGCTTAATATAACGATTGAGTTGTCTTCGCCATGTTGTGATATATGAAGTTTTAGGAGAGTTTTGTGAATAATATTAATGGACGAAGTTGACGATCGTGACTGAAGTAATGGCTATAGCTAATGAGTAATATTTATATAAGAGGCGTATTCAGTAAGATGTGTATTCGATTCCATGTCACTGTGCTATAGAATAATTTTATAAAGTAAATTCTCCCAAAAACCACACATAGATTAAGCATTTTAATAAACACTTGGTTGAAAAGTGGCGGGTGTGTGGAGCATTAAACTTAATAAGCACTTGTGTGTATTCGATTCCATGTCACTGTGCTATAGAATAATTTTATAAAGTAAATTCTCCCCCAAAACAGCCATAGATTAAGCATTTTAATAAACAATTGCCTAAATGGGATGAAAAGTGTGTGGGGCATCACATTTTAATAAACACTTGGAGTGGCGAATGTGTGGGGGGATTACATTTTAATAAACATTTGGTTGATGGAGTAGCGGGTGTTTGGAACATTATATTTTGATGGAGTGGCGAGTGTTTGGAACATTACATTTTAATAAAACACTTGCTAGATCCTAGAATAGAGTGGTGGGTGTGTGTGACATTAAATTTAATAAACACTTACTTGAATGGAGTGGGCATCACATTTTAATAAACACTTGGAGTGGCGGATGTGTGGGGGATTACATTTTAATAATCACTTGGTTGATGGAATGGTGGGTGTGTGAAGCATTAAATTTAATAACACTTAATAGAGTGGCGGTTTTGTTTGGCATTACATTTTCATTAACCAATGGAGTGGCGGATGTGCGGGGCATTTTCCAGTCTGACCGAAGTTATTAGTGTTTGAAATTTCAAGTATATAGATTCGATTGACAGGTGCGGATGCTATGATAATTAAGAAAAATGCAGATTATCCATTTTAAATTTAATTATTAAATGACCATCGTGTTTTAATCCATTTGAAATCACGGCCACCCGATGCTTTGGCGGGTTTATATTGAGCTAGTCGTGTGAATGAATATCTAATTAATAATTTATATAACATTTGGAACCAAAATAAAGATCTGCAATAGACAGATTTTGCTCTTATATTTTGCATTTTTAAAAACTGGCAGTCTAGTTTGTGGATGTTACTTGATATCCAGAAATCTTTGTTAAACAATCGGACCGACATGGATATGGACATGGAAACTTTATTGACCGGAATGTCAAGTCTCGTATAATATTGTACGAACGTTCATCTGTTTGAAGTGTGCTTCAGAGAGGTTAAGAAAAGTGTGTTAATTCATCAGATACGACTTTACTTTTTGTATAATATTTACTTTATTAAACTGATTTTGTGAAGCAATGTGAACTGATTTATTCACGTTTGATCCAGACTAATACTTCAGTTAATCCTTTCTAGTTAGGTACCAGTTTACTGACTGTTGAAGGCTTGCAACCAAGGGGTGGTGGATTGCCGAATGGTTAGCACGTATGTGCTGTATCATAGAGCCTGGCATTGAGTCAACTGGCGTGGTTTCGAATCCCCGGTTGTGCGTGACAAGGAGTAGGGTCGCATGTCCAACCTCGTGTGTTTCTCCTGGTCCTCCGGTTTCCTCTCACTGCTAAAAACCCCTACGCGCAAGCGAATTATTGAAATAAAATTAAACCTTATTAATATACGAAGAGAACATTCACAACAAAAAAGTAATTTTAAGGATATAAAAGTCAACGTCGTAAGAAATTTCAAAAAATACTTTTAAATCCTAATTTCCCATTTTCAGTTTCAACTAAACGTAATTAAATTGAATCAATAACATTGTTTAATCTTGTATCGATATCTAATTCCATTCTATGAGTACGACATGAGACCAAGCCATTCCTATTACTTATTCACCAAGAAATAGCTTTATTTACTTTCTTTAAAATCCGGGTGAATGAAGCTATTATGGTTTTTATATTTACAGAACTAAATACCAATAGCCCGAAAAAAGATCACGAACAATTAACTGACAAGATAATAGTTATTTTCGAAACAATCAATACCAGTTTTTATTACCTGCGCCATGTTTTACGAAAATAACTTTACGAAACTAAAACGTACTTTGACATTGTAAGAAATAGAATAAAGCGTGTATGTTAGAATGTACTATAAGATTCTAAAGTAATAGGACATTGTCTTCAATAATAGTTAGGATTTTAGTAAGAGATTTTTACGATAAAACAAACGATACAATGCATATATTGATCGTCATTTAACGATTTTGTGTAATTAAATGGACAATACGAGTAGAGACATTTTCCCCTGACAGTAAAACAATGAAACGACATTTAAAATAAAATTGAATGTTTCGTGTAAATCGCTCATTATTTGTATAACAATATGCTACTATTTCCATTCCGAACCTTTGTTGTTAGGGGGCTACATATTTAAACGCATAATAATATTGTCTTTCATCTAAATAAATATTTGTTAAATAATCCGAAAACAGGCCAGCGATTTAAACAGTATTTATTTCGAGAATATTATACTATATTAAAAGTATACATAAAAGGATACAAAAACAAGCCAAGTGTGCTTATATTAATTTGCTTCCAAAGTTGCAATCAAAGTTTAAACAAATGAAAGAGGGGGAGAAATGGCGAATGAGAGAGGGAGAGAAATTGTGTTTAACTTCCACTCGACACAAACTAGATCATTTCGTGACAACATATTATGGTGCAATATTACTGCATTATTAGAGGTGTTGTGGACGCTAAACCTTATATAAATATACTTATAAGGCTCGATTTCCCTGTTGTGCGGGTTTTCCCGGGTCCTCCGGTTTCCTCCAACTGAAAAAGACCCCTAGGCGAATTATCAAAAATAAAATTGAACCAAGTGTTAGTTCCGAAATGACCTTTTTTCGAGTGTAAATTACCGCTCGCTCTCTCTCTCTCCTCCCTCTCTCTCTCTCTCTCTCTCTCTCTCTCTCTCACTCCTTTATGTTATGTAAATATACTTATATGATTGTGTATCTTTATCGTTACGTGTAAACTCACGACTTTAATTATTTGACAGAACACCTTCAATAGTAAATCAATAAAGTCACTGTAGAATCGTTTACAAAAACACTGATTCTGTACAAAGTCAACTTGTCATGTTGATGTTTGAGATCCAGTGACAAAGACAATCCGCCCACAATTTATATTGATGACAATCTTAGCTTTGTTCAGACTGTCTTTTACATCTATCGTGGTGTTTATCAATCATAGTTTGTATTTACTTTATTTAATCCAGTAGACATGGTACAAGGGTTAATCAGCGAAATGGATGTATGAGATGTGTTGTTGACGTTTGGGAAAGTAGACGAGGGGAAATGTGTAGGGAGTGATAGTTAGATGTATTATGAATGGTTAGAGTGGCTGTGGTGTTACGGTGAAATACTATGCCGCCACCGTAACACCACAGCTTTATGATTTGTTAGACAGGAGTGATGAAATAAGTCCGACAATAATAAATAACATATTTCTGATTTTATTGTCGTCTTTTCCCACTTGCACTGGTTGTACGCCATTTTGAAACTAGCTGACGAAGACAGGTCGGGCGGCGATTGTTCGACTCCGGGCTGCTCTGTCAGTATCTAACAAACGCATTTAGTTTCGCGTACAACTTTTAAAAACCGAATATCAGTATGGTATTTCTCACATAATTGGTTATCGCAAAAACAGAGTAAATTGAAAGCGAGTAATCTCGACTTAAAACTATAGTCTATAGCCTACTTACTACACTCGTCACTAGGCTTCCTATACATATTATAATATTCCATTTACATGTCATTCTCGTGCAGATTTGTTTGAATAACAGAAATGTCCCGTGTACCAAAGATCAAAGAATAAAACCGCACGTGTTGTTTTAATAATAATAATAATAATATCTTTATTAGGGTAAGAAATTAGGCCAGGCCTTTTTACAATTCTGCCCTTGAAACATAACAAAACAATATAAGAATAACAAGAACAACAATGAGATCAAATAAAGAGATACAAAATTAAATTACAATATTAAAATATAAAATTGCAGTAAGGTTAACTACCTTCTCTATTATGAATTAAAATTATGTACGTAAGGTTTACTGAGGTTGGAATTTATGTGTAAAAGGATATTCGCTTTAAAGTTTGATAATACAGGTGTGTTTTTAATTGAGGTAGGTAGATTATTCCAGAGGCAAGGTCCAATGTATGTTAAGCTATTTTTATATATTGATTTATTAGGTTTAGGAATATTAAATCGAAGATTAATATTAGTATAAGGTGTATTTTTAAAAACGAGAATATTAGTTAAGTAGTTTGGGAATTTTTTATGAACTAATTTGAACAGAAAGATGTATTTATTGAAGGTGAACCGATTTTGAATGGTTAAAATATTTAATGATGTAGCCAAGGTTTCATAAGTAGATAAGGTTGAATTTTTCGGTAGCGGTTTATCACTAATTAATTTAAAAGCCAATTTTTGCACACGCTGTGAGTAATTCAAAGATGTTTTACTACAGGTATCCCAAATGGTGGAGCAATAATCTAGATGTGACTGAAAATGGCCAAAATAGAATAATTTTAACAAGTTTGACGGAAGAAGTGATTTTATCTTTTTTGGTTGATACAGTTTTTTATTTAGTGTTTTACATATGTATTCAGTATGTTTATTCCAAGACAATTTACTATCAATGATTACTCCTAAGAGTATTTGATTATTATTAATTTGAATGTCAAGTTTATGTAATGGATTTTTAAGTTGATAATTTGTAGCTATTAACATTGATTTAGTTTTTGGTTCATTGATAATCATAGCATTATTTTGACACCATTGTTTTATTTTATTGCTTTCTAATTGGAGTTTATTATTAAGAGATGTTATATCCGGAGAAGAGGTATAAACGGTGGTGTCATCTGCAAACAGATCGCAATTTACAGAAAGAGAAGCTTGTTGTGTTTTGAACTTACCTTACGATATAACACGTGGCGACATAATTCTAATACTACGAATACGAATTTGAATTCGGCCTACACCAAGCGATGACGCGGCGCTACGACCTACTCTTATTTTGATTTACAACTGCATCGGATCTAGAATCTAGGTCTCAGTCTGTCGGGCGTATATGTAAATTCGAGACTGCCTCCTGGTTTGTAAGTAGTCAGTGCCTTTTCACGCCGAACCACCACCTTGGTTCCCTCAGCATGAAAAGAAATGGAATGGTGTTTAATCGTATACTATTCTGCTCCATTTGGGCTAATGAAGACGAGCATATGACAAACAGTGTGCTATAGGGGAAAGTTTGCCCGGACAGCGGCGCTAAGGCCTACTTTTATATTGAATTCCAACTGTCAATAGATATTTTACGTGCACACCAATGTGTACACCGGGCTTAGGGTTTTTCGTGCTATCCGAACGGCTAGACAGCTGCACCACTGACAAGGTGAACCAAGCCGACAAATCCCGATAAACTTTCTGGGCCATAAGAAGGAGCAAACCCTCGACATCCCGGCTAGCGAATCAGTGTCTTACTCACTTAGCCACCGCGTGCCCCCCCCCCACCATTATAAGCAAGCCTTGAAATCTGAAGCAGAGTACAGCCATTCCGCTATAAATAACACCAGAATAAACAGTACATCTATAGGACGTGGATAAAACCATTTACCATCATGTTTGTAACGAAACTTGCCACTAAAGTAATCAGCGAACCTCTTTTACCGTGATGGAATAGACACATAATAAATGGTTTTATTTATTGAAATAATCGATTAGTGAGTGATTCTTCTTGACATCTACTTATCACATTAAATGGTCAACGCGATATATTTACCTCATATCGCCAGCTATTATGGCCGGATTGTAGACTGTCATATGGCCGTGGTTCCACCGGTTCCTGCAATTCTGTTTGATTAGACAGTCGTGTGTAGACAGTAATGGCAATCATATTGATGTGATCAATAACCTGCGAGGAACCGCGAAGACAACTCAGTCCGGTTAAGAACGAAGCGTTGAATGAATATTTTCTGATGAGTTTATACACGTCTCGAATACTGAGTGAAGCACTGCGGCTCACTATCCTGGAGGGTCCCGGGTTATATCCCGATGTTGGCCGACAAGTCAAAGGCGCCATGCCGTTCGAGTCGAACGAAAAAACGGGCACTAGTAGGTGTGAACGTAAAAGAACCATTGACAGTTGAAATTCGAGAATGAATATGCAGAAACGCTGTTGAAGAGTTGAAACATGTCTCGAATACTAAAAACCACGACTGCTTAGTGTGCAAGGAGCTGGCTCACCAACCAAATTATGTCCCGATTTCGGCAGAAAAAAAACCCAGATCATTCGGCAGTACGTTTATTTTCTGTTCTTTTGAAAACGCTCTGTATAGCGGATTAATCTCTTACATGACTTAACCTTTAACTGAATCATCATTACTTTTAAAGAAAACAAAGTCTAGATTGTCCATTCTTACGTTTAATTGTCCTTCACGGAATGTATTTCAATCCACTAAATATCACAGGCTAGCGATTGCGTCGAGGGTTGATTATGCCTGGATAAGTTAATTATTGTCTAATTAATAATTTAGATAATATTTCAGGTCTAATGAAAGACCCACAATAGGCAGATTTAGCTCTTGTATGATGTATGTTAAGTAAGGGCTGATTCACAAACGACGAAATAATAATTTAAAAAACGTGTAGAATGGGCTATATTCAACCGTACGTAAATTATTAGAAATTACAATAGAATTTTAAAAATTGATGCAAATTACTTTACATAAATTCATACTTAAAAAATAATTGCTTAACAGACCGATTTTAAAGTTTGAGAGAATATAGAGCCATGCGCCATTAATTTAAGGTCAGACTCAAGAAATCTAAATTTGTCAATTAATACAAATTCAAGAGAAACTGTAAAACCGGTGAAGGAGAACAGACTAAATGGCCAAAAGCAACATGATTAGGTTTTCTCTGAAGTTCGGCTTGCAGGTATGTAATTTTGTTATAGCTTAACCAAGTTTGAATAATGTGGTTTAGCTTTATATAACGAATGAGTTGTTTTCGCCATGTTGTGATATATGACATTTTTAGGAGAGTCTTGTGAATAATATTAAAGGGCTAATCCCGATATTTGTTTTAGGAATAAAACTGCTTAATTTTGTGTTAAGATCCCTTAAAATATTCGAGTCAAGGGCCGAACAACTCCTTCAGTATTTATGATACGTTTTCAAACGACTTAAATCCGTCAGTCTTCATCTGGAATTTGAGACCGGTGCCCCAAGGTGTAATTTGTGGTATCTGGATTAAACCAAACATTTTTTATAAAAAATAATGTGAAGTTGAAATTTGCCTTACTCTATCAAGTACGGCACATGGGTTATTCACTGCATAACCCTCTCAAGTAACCGTAATTGGTTATAAGGTCAACCAACGAAACAATTGCCCCGAAATCTTAAAAGGGTTACGTGTCTGGGAAGCAGTTTTGGCGTTCACGTCCAAACGACTCAATATTTTGAGTTGAAATACACCTTTCCCTCATAATTTGGCGTTTTATTTTCAAACATAAACAGACTTTTATTTTTGAGCCTCTGTTTAATTCGGGATTGTCCCTTTAATGGACGAAGTTGACGATCGTGACTGTAGTAATGGCTATAGAATGAGTAATATTTATATAAGAGGCGTATTCAGTAAGATCTGTATTCAATCCATGTCAGTGTGCAATAGAATAATATTAGAAAGTAAATTTGCCCAAAAACCACACATAGATTAGGCATTTTAATAAACAGTTGATTGAATGGAGTGGCGGGTGTGTGGAGCATTACATTTTAATAAACACTTGGTTGAATGGAGTGGCGGGTATATGGAGCATTAAACTTAAATAAGCACTTGTGTGTATTCGATTCCATGTCACTGTGCAATAGAATACTTTTATAAAGTAAATTCTCCCCCAAAACAGCCATAGATTAAGCATTTAATAAACAATTGCCTAAATGGGGTGAAAAGTGTGTGGGGCATCACATTTTAATAAACACTTGGAGTGGCGGATGTGTGGGGGATTACATTTTAATAAACATTTGGTTGATGGAGTGGCGGGTGTTTGGAACATTACATTTTAATAAAACACTTGCTAGATCCTAGAATAGAGTGGTGGGTGTGTGTGGCATTATATTTAATAAACACTTACTTGAATGGAGTGGTGGGTGTGTGTGGCATTAAATTTAATAAACACTTACTTGAAAGGAGTGGATATCACATTTTAATAAACACTTAGAGTGGTGGATGTGTGGGGCATCACATTTTAATAATCACTTGGTTGTTTGAATGGTGGGTGTGTGAAGCATTAAATTTAATAACACTTAATAGAGTGGCGGTTTTGTGTGGCATTACATTTTCATAAACCAATGGAGTGGCGGGTGTGTGGGTCATTTTCCAGTCTGACCGAAGTTATTGGTGTTTGAAGTTTCAAGTATATAGATTCGATTGACAGGTGCCGATGAAAATTATCCATTTTAAATTCAATTATTAAATGACGATCGTTTTTTAATCCATTAAAAATCACGGCCACCCGATGCTTTGATGGGTTTATTATGGGCTTAATAGTCGTGTGAATGAATGTCTAATAAATAATTAATATAGCATTTGAAGCCAAAAGAAAGACATGCAATACACAGATTTAGCTCTTATATTTTGCATATTAAAAAAAAACTGGCAGTCGAGTTTCTGGATATAACTTGACATCCAGAAATCTTTGTTAAAAAATCGGACCGACTGGGACATGGATATGGACATGAAAACTTTATTGAACGGGGTGTCAAGTCTGTGTAATATTATCAGAACGTTCATCTGTTTGAAGGGGGCTTCAGAGAGCTTAAGAAAAGTGTGTTAATTCATCGGATACGACTTTACTCTCTGTATAATATTTGCTTTATTAAACTGATTCTGTGAACTGATTTATTCACGTTTGATTCAGAATAATACTTCAGTTAATCCTTTCTACTTAGGTACCAGTTTACTGACTGTTGAAGGCTTGCCACAAAGGGTGTGTGTGCTGTATCATAAGGAGGGGTGGAATGTCGAATGGTTAGCACGTATGTGCTGTAACATAGAGCCTGACTGGTGTGGTTTCGAATCCCCGGTTTTACGTTAAAAGGAGTAGGGTCGACTGTCAACCTCATGGGTTTTCTCTGGGGCCTCCAGTTTCCTTCCACTGCAAAAGACCCCTACGCGCAAGCAAATTATTGAAATAAAATTAAACCGTATAAATATACGAAGAGAACATTCACAACAAAAAAGTCATTTTAAGGGTATAAAAGTCAACGTCGTAAGAAATTTTAAAAAATACTTTTAAATCCTAATTTCACCATTTTCAGTTCCAACTAAACGTGATTAAATTGAATCAATAACGTTGTTTAATCTTGTATCGATATCTAAATCCATGGAGTACGACACGACACCAGGCTATTCCTTTTACTTATTCACCAAGGAATAGCTTTATTCACTTTCTTTAAAATCCAGAGTGAATGAAACTAGTATGGTTTTTATATTTACACAACTAAATACCAAATATCCCGAAAAGAGATCACGAACATTTAACTGATAAGATAATAGTTATTTTCGAAACAATCAATACCAGTTTTTATTACCTGCGCCATGTTTTACGAAAATAACTTTACGAAACCAAAACGTACTTTGACATTGTAAGGAATAGAATAAAGCGTGTATGTTAGAATGTACTATAAGATTCTAAATGAATAGGCAATGTCTTTATTAATAGTTAGGATTTTACTAAGAGATTTTTTACGATAAAACAAACGATACAATGTATATATTGATCGTCATTTAACGATTTTGTGTAATTAAATGGACAATGTGAGTAGAGACATTTTCCCCTGACAGTAAAACAATGAAACGACATTTAAAATAAAATTGAATGTTTCGTGTAAATCGCTCATTATTTGTAACAATACACTACTATTTCCATTCCGATCCTTTGTTGTTAGGGGGCTACATATTTAAACACATAATAATATTGTCTTTCATCTAAATAAATATTTGTTAAATAATCCGAAAACAGGCCAGCGATTTAAACAGTATTTATTTCGAGAATATTATACAATATTAAAAGTATACATAATAGGATACAAAAGCAAGCCAAGTGTGCTTATATTAATTTGCTTCCAAAGTTGTAATCAAAGTTTAAACAAATGAGAGAGGGAGAGAAATTGTGTTTAACTTCCACTCGACACAAACTAGATCATTTCGTGACAAACATATTATGGTGCAATATTACTGCATTAATTAGAGGTCTTGTGGACGTTAAACCTTATATAAATATACTTATAAGGCTCGATTTCCCTGTTGTGCGGGTTTTCCCGGGTCCTCCGGTTTCCTTCAACTGAAAAAGACCCATAGGCCCAAGCGAATAATTATCAAAAATAAAATTGAACTAAGTATTAGTTCCGAAATGACTAGTGTAAATTACCGCTCTCTCTCTCTCCCTCTCTTCTCCCCCACTCTCTCTCTCTCCTTTATGTTATGTAAATATACTTATATGATTTTGTATCTTTATCTTTACGTGTAAACTCCCGACTATAATAATAGAAAATCAATAAAGTCACTGTAGAATCGTTTACAAAAACACTGATTCTGTACAAAGTCAACTTGTCATGTTGATGTTTGAGATCCAGTGACAAAGGCAATCCGCCCACAATTTATATTGATGACAATCTTAGCTTTGTTCAGACTGTCTTTTACATCTATCGTGGTGTTTATCAATCATAGTTTGTATTTACTTTATTTGATCCAGTAGACATGGTACAAGGGTTATTCAGCGAAATGGATGTATGAGATCTGTTGTTGACGTCTGGGAAAGTAGACGAGGGGAAATGTGTAGGGAGTGATAGTTAGATGTATTATGAATGGTTAGAGTGGCCGTGGTGTTACCGTGAAATACTATGCAGCTACCGTAACACCACAACTTTATGATTTGTTAGACAGGAGTTATGTAATAAGTCCGACAATAAAAAATAAGATGTTTATGATTCTATTGTCGTCTTTTCCCACTTGCACTGGTTGTACGCCATTTTGAAACTAACTGACGAAGACAGCTCGGGCGGCGATTGTTTGACTCCGGGCTGCTCTGTCAGTATGTAACAAACGCATTTAGTTTCGCGTACAACTTTTAAAAACCGAATGTCAGTATGGTATTTCTCACATAATTAGTTATCTCAAAAACAGAGTAAATTGAAAGCGAGTAATCTCAACTTAAAACTATAGTCTATAGCCTACTTACTACACTCGTCACTAGGCTTCATATACATATTATAATATTCCATTTACATGCCATTCTCGTGCAGATTTGTTTGAATAACAGAAATGTCCCGTGGTTCAGACTAATGGCGTCAGAAACCATGCAGAAGTCATGAGTTACCAATAGAATTAGGTATTTTTCATAAAATTGCAAGAGAAGACCGGATTTGTCATCTGTGTAACTCCAACAACTTGGGCGACGAATATCATTATCTTTTTGAATGTCAATTCTTTAAAACAGACAGAAATAAATATATTGCTACAAAATAATGTAAATAGACCATCAACCCTAAAGATGTGTAATTTATTCAATAACAAGAAGGAAATCCTAAATTTAGGTAAATTTGTCAAACTTATCCTCCGACGTTTTAAATAATTGTATAATATACCCTGTTCATTTCAATGTCAATAATACAATGTAAATATATCATAATATTATTTATTGTAACCTATTATTGTTAATACCCTTCATGTAACTTCACGGAAGTTTTCTTGAATAAAGACTTATAGGTGCTTATAGGTACCTTACAACAGGTCCATTGATTTATGGTTAACTTTATAATACCGTTTAGACCACAATAAATCCACGACGATATTTCCTGTTGTTTGGAGTTGTTTAGTGTCATTTCGTGTACGGGAATGAATGAATGAAATGGGGTTTAACGTCCTACTGTTATGCACTTAACCTGAGCTAATTGAAGACGGGTATACGCCATACAGTGTGCTATGAGAGAAATTTTGCCCGGGCAGCGGCGCTACGGCCTACTCTAATATCGAATTCCAACTGCCAAGGGATCTTTTACGTGCACTACAATGTGTACACCGGACCTCGGTTTTTCGTCCCATCCAAACGACTAGGCAGCTGTCCTTGTCAGGCCCTCCTTCTGCATCACTGACAAGGGGAAATCAAGTCGGAAAATCGAGATGAACTTTCTCGGCCAATGTAGGGATCGAACACCCGACCTCCTGGCTAGCGAACCGGCGCCTTATCCACTTAACCACCGTGATCCCTCTCGTGTACGGGAGGGATTTGGTGCAAAGGTTAGAGAGTGGGATTTGTTACCTACCGGTTGCAGGTTCGAGACCCGAATTGTTCACCAAGTTCTTGTGTCCTTGAATAAGACACTTCATCCCTGCATTCCAGTCTACCCAGTTGTAAATGGGTACCGGTAGGATGGTGTATGTATTACACAAAAAAACGGTTGCGTTCCTTGAAACTACAATATTTTCTTCCGTGTCTTGAATTGACCTATTTCCAATAAATTACCCCATTTTGATCGTTGCCATTTCTTATATTTTCCACAAAAAAACTTTGCCTTGTACGCACTAATTTATCGCTAGACATGTACTTAACGGCAAATAAGCGATCATAGTATCAGAGGCATGGATTAATATAAACACCGAGTCACACCATGTTTCCAACACCGAGGGAGTACTATCATGTCACTCGATATTCACTCGATAATTCACGGAATTCCACGATAAAAAACACGGTAATATCGTGTTTCGTCAAAGCTCCGCGATGCGCGTACTGTATGTTTCAACCCTATTACTCAGTGATAAGCCTTCGCCGCAAAAATAGTTCTCGCCTTTTATTATTACGCTATGGATAAGTTCATACACTGTTGAGAAAATAATCCCATTGGTTTGCTTAGCAACAAATCGTGCTTGAATCAACTCTGTACTGAAAATTTTGTGCGTGATATATATAAACTGTCTTCACACATTTGGTTTATAATTAGCGATACACAGGTACAGTGGCAAGTGTTCTACTTCACAGACAAATACCTCAAAAGTACCTCCTCGCGAAATCCCAGATTTTGGTACAGGTAAAATATAAAGAAATAGTGCCCGTGCGCGTGCCAGTAATAGAAAAACTAAGAGTTCGCGCATAAAAATGCACGAACGGTACTAGGCGCGAGGTCATCCAGGCGCCAACTTGGAGGTCCCGTGTTCAATCCCGGTTTGGCCAAGAAAGTACATCGGAATTTTTCCGGCGTGGTTTTACCTTGTAAGTTAGTCGTTCGGATGGAACAAAAACAGAGGTCCCTTGGCAATTCGAATTTTATATACTAGAGTATATTAGGCCGTACCGCCACCGTCCGTCCGTATGCTCGACTTCATTAGCCCAGTAGTCCTCTATTTTATTTCATGGCCTTATCGTATAGTCTATATAAATTAACGGAACCAAGACTGTAAGGCACCTAGTAATACCCGGACAGAACCAGGGACCTACTTAAAAGGTCAATGTGGCTCAGTTCTTTTTCACAACAGAACATCCAAGAAACTATTGACAATGACTTTACAGGGTTTCTTTTTTGGCAGTGGCTATTGTTGCGACATGTCGTAACAATAGTCCCCATGCTATCGTTACGACGATGCTTTCACAGCCCTCCATTGGCTAAGTTTAGTGCGAATTCCAAAATGGCTATCATTCTCCCCAACACCAGCTTTGAAAGAGGGGTAGTATTTTCAACGTTTTCAGAGCTGACGGCAGCAATTGAGAGTTGGGAAGCAAGTGCCAATGTAAATTTGTACACACTGAACTCTCGGTCTAAACCTAACCATAACCCAACCCTAACTGATGGGAGGCTCTGAAAACCTCATCGTAACAATAGCCTGAGGGCTATTTTACGACTCATCGTAACAATTGCCCCTTTGTTCTTTTTTTTTTTAACACGGACACACTTTCTTGGGAAAGTAAACGAACGGAACTATAAGATATAAATGTAGTCTTGTAAATGGAAATCAATATTCTAATTAAATTAATGAAATTCCTTCTGGCAATTCTTCTTTGTTTGTTTTTTTGTGAGGTTTTTCTCTGTTAATTAAACAACGCACTGGATGTTGTTTATTATTGTTGCATTTGCTGATTGAAGCTTACTTCTACATAAATTGTAAAACAGATGATCCTTTTGGATTAACAAATACGCCGGACTAATTAATGCAATAACCAAGAAGGTTTTGTTTGCAGGTTTTTCAAGATAACGAAAATGTAACAGGATTTCTACCGAGAACATTGGTGTTTTGTTAAATCGCATACATCCCAAAATATTTTACAGAATGAAGCTATAATGAATTAAATGCATTGTGTTGTTTAAAGGACCTAAGTCCGTAACTCAAAATCCTCCAAAATCTTCGACATCGAAAACACGAATTATTGGTCAATTTAAATCAACATTGATGATGTAATGTTACCAGGAAAAGATGAGCTTCTGATATCCGATATTTAAGATAAAATGATTTTTCTAACATTGGTACACGAATCGTGTACCATATTGCGCTCAGGTCCTAGTTTTATTGAGAGACTCGAGGGACGAGGCTAGACACATTGCACTGTATCACACTGCATATGTGGACTGGAATAACCAGACGCTAAAAAAAAAATGCACTGGGTTGAGACTGAATGGCTTGTTTCGCCGAACATAACTGATTTGAAATTGGAGTAAAACGGAAAGCATTTAATGTAAATCAGTTTATATACATTCATATTACAGTATTATATGAGTTTCGACCCACTTTTGTCAATTTCTGGATCCCAAATGTTAGCGATTTAGCTCCTTTAATTTTTCTAGCTTTAAATAAGTTCTATATATATAAAATTATCGAAACATCATAATGACTAACACAGCAAGCTTGTTGTGTTTTGAACTTACCTTACGATATAACACGTGGCGACATAATTCTAATAATACGAATACGAACATGAATTCGGCCTACACCAAGCGATGGCGCGGCGCTACGACCTACTCTTATATTGATTTACAACATCGAATCTACGATCTAGGCCTCAGCCTGTCAGTTGTATAGGTAAATTCGAGACTGCATTCTTGTTTGTAAGTAGTCAGTGCCTTTTCACGCCGAGCAACCACCTTGGTTCACTCAGCATTATGCGACATGAAAAGAAATAGAATGGTGTTAAACCGCATACTATTCTGCTCTGATTGGGCTAATGAAGACGAGCATGTGCCATACAGTGGGCTAAGGGGGGAAATTTGCCCGGACAGCGACGCTAAGGCCTACTTTTATATTGAATTCCAACTGTCAAGAGATGTGTTACGTGCACACCAATGTGTACACCGGGTTTAGGTTTTTTCGTCCTACCCGAACGACTAGACAGCTGCACCACTGACAAGGTGAAATCAAGCCGAAAAATCCCCATGAACTTTCTCGGCCAACAAAAGGAGCAAACCCCCCGACCTCCCGGCTAGCGAAACAGCGTCATACTCACTTAGCCACCGCGTGACCCCCCCCCCCCCCCAATTATAAGACAAGCCTTGAGATCTGAAGCAGAGTACAACCAACCATTCCGCTATAAATAACACCAGAATAAACAGTACATCTATAGGACGTGGATAAAACCATTTACCATCATGTTTGTAACGAAACTTGCCACTAAAGTAATCAGCGAATCTCTTTTACCGTGATGGAATAGACACATAATAAATGGTTTTATTTATTGAAATAATCGATTAGTGAGTGATTCTTCTTGACATCTACTTATCACATTAAATGGTCAACGCGATATATTTACCTCATATCGCCAGCTATTATGGCCGGATTGTAGACTGTCATATGGCCGTGGTTCCACCGGTTCCTGCAATTCTGTTTGATTAGACAGTCGTGTGTAGACAGTAATGGCAATCATATTGATGTGATCAATAACATGCGAGGAACCACGAAGACAACTCAGTCCGTTTAAGAACGAAGCGTTGAATGAATATTTTCTGATGAGTTTATACACGTCTCGAATACTGAGTGAAGCGCTGCGGCCCACTATCCAAGAGGTCCCGGGTTATATCCCGATGTTGGCCGACAAAGGCATCATGTCGTTCGGGTTGGACAAAAAAACGAGTAATTGTAGGTATGTACGTAAAAAACCCATTGACAGTTGAAATTCCAGAAAGAATATGCAGAAACGCTGTTGACGAGTAGAAACATGTCTCGAATACTAGAAAACACGACTGCTTAGTGAGTTGCTCACTAACCAAATTATGTCCCGATATTGGCAGAAAAAATCCCATGTCGTTCGGTAGAACGTAAAAACGAGATCCATCTATTCTGTATAGATCACTGCATATGTTCCTGGCGGCGCAGTGAAATTGGGCGTTAGGCCTCTTTTCATTTAATTCCTAGCATACTACTAGTCACATAACAGGTCACACAACATAATACGTTTTAGCTGTTCGATATAAAACCTGGTGGCCACAGGGTAACCTTCTAAGCTGAAGCGTCAGCTTCCGAAATGGAGATCCAAGCTATTGTGCCATCCAGCATCCAGTGGTGGCGGGTATCTTGCTATCAAATTCGGGTGTACTTTTTGCTGAAACCACCCGGGTGGGGTTGCCTTTAGCCTTGATGTTATCTTCTATCCGTATGTAGATCAGCAGCTTTTGGCTTCTGAAATAATCCTTGCCAGATACCAGATTCTGTCAGCCCTTTACATTACCCACAGTTTACAGAAAGGGTTTCAAGGGCGTTTTGGGGGGTTCGTGGTATGGTTTTAAAATACATATAAACCACAGTTTAAAGAAAGGGTTTCAAGGGCGTTTTGGGGGTTCGTGGTATGGTTTTAAAAAAACATATACCCTCCCAGACATCTGGTCTCTCATATATCACTCTCAGTAGAAGCAGACGTTAATACCCGACCACCACCAGTACCTAACTCGGACATTGGGCCAAAGTTACAGGATAGGCGATCGCTTTTGATGACCAATTTTTTGGGTGTATTAACAGAGCTCTTTATAGTTGATTTAGGAGATAAACACTTCATGTTTTGCATTTAGAGGGGTGTTATTGTCCAATAGACATGTCCTGAGATCATTAGGACCCAAGACGCGTAGCGTCGCGGGTTCTAATGTAAAATCTCAGGACATGTCTATTGGACAATAACACCCCTCTAAATGCAAAACATGAAGTGTTTATCGACATTGTAACATGCTATTTTCAATTTTAAAAGAAAATACTAAAACAGAGGGGTGTTATTGTTCAATAGATGGTGTCTAATTGACCAATCAAAATGCGAGGTTTACTCTTAGCATGTTACAATAATCTCTTACATGAGCTAACTCTCTACCTTCATCATCATTACAAAGTCTCGATTGTCCATTCTTACGTTTAATTGTCCTTTACGAAATGTAACTACTCCGCTAAATATCGCAGGCTTGCGATGGCGTCGAGGGTTGATTATGGTCTGGATAAGTTGATTAATGTCTAATTGAAAATTTAGATAATATTTCAGGCCTAAAGAAAGACCGACAATAGAAATATTTAGCTCTTGTATGATGTATGTTTACTTATGGCTGATTCACAAACGACTAAATAATAATTTAAAGAACTTGTAGAATGGGCTATATTTAACCTTACGTAAATGATTAGAAATTACAAATTGATGCAAATCACTTTACATAAATTCATACTACATTAATAATTGATTAGCAAACCGGTTTTAAAGTTTGAGAGAATATAGAGCCATGCGCTATCTAAGGTCAGACTCAAGAAATCTAAATTTGTCAATTAATACAAATTCAAGAGAAACTGTAAAACCGGTGAAGGAGAACAGACTAAATGGCCAAAAGCAACGTGATTAGGGTTTCTCTGAAGTTCGGCTTGCAGGTATGTAATTTTGTTATAGTTTAATCAAGTTTAAATAATTTGGTTTAGCTTTATATAACGAATGAGTTGTTTTCGCCATGTTGTGATATATGACATTTTAGGAGAGTTTTGTGAATAATATTAATGGACGAAGTTGACGATCGTGACTGTAGTAATGGCTATAGCTAATGAGTAATATTTATATAAGAGGCGTATTCAGTAAGATGTGTATTCGATTCCATTTCAGTGTGCAATAGAATAATTTTATAAAGTAAATTCTCCAAAAAAAAAAGACACACATAGATTAAGCATTTTAACGAGCACTTGGTTGAAAAGTGGCGAGTGTGTGGAGCATTTAACTAAATAAGCACAATAAGATGTGTATTCGATTCCATGTCACTGCGCAATAGAATACTTTTATAAAGTAAATTCTCCACCCAAAAGCAGCCATAGATTAAGCATTTTAATAAACAATTGCCTGAATGGAGTTGCGACTGTTTGGGGCATCACATTTTAATAAACACTTGGAGTGGCGGATGTGTGGGGCGTTACATTTTAATAAACACACTTACTTGAATGGAGTGGCAGGTGGGTGGGGCAATACATTTTAATAAAACAATGAAGTGGCAAGTTTGTGGGGCATTACATTTTAATAAACCACTGGAGTGGCGGATGTAGGGGGGGGGGGGCATAACATTTTAATAAACACTTGGTTGATGGAGTGGTGGGTGTGTGGAGCATTAAATTTAATAAACACTTACTTGAATAGAGTGGCTGATGTGTGTGGCATTGCATTTTAATAAACGCTTGGTCGAATGGAGTGGCGGATGTCTGGGGCATTACATTTTAATAAACAACTTACTTGAATAGAGTGGCGGTTGTGTGTGGCATTAAATTTAATAAACAACTTACTTGAATGAAGCGGCGGGTGGGTGGGGCAATACATTTTAATAAGCTTGTGGCTTTTAATAAAAAAAATTGCTAATGACGTCAAATGAAGGTCGGCAAGCGATGCAGTTTATATTGTCATGTCAACCTTAAAACATTATTATGTGGTCTTCAGATCATCGGGTCTGTTAATGAGTCAAGTGATTGTAGTGCCGATCCAATGCTGGTTCTGGAAAAGGGTTTTCTGTGCCTGTGGGAGCTAGGTTATTGGCGTGCAAGTAAAAAATTCTTTGACAGTTGGAATTCGATAAAAAAAAAAAGTAGACTGTAGCGCCGCTGTCCGGTCAAAATTTCCCTCGTAATACACTGTATGGCGTATGCCCATGAACATTAGCCCAGTAGTAGCAGAACAGTAGGTAGTTAGACCCTATCTTCATTGACCATCCAGAAATAATGACGTAGTTTGTGGTCATTTGACGTTACACCCACGCCCCTTTCCCTCTCTGTTAGATAAGCTGTGATTGGTTCCGTCATTCTGAATTTGAATCATAGAACATTTTATATTAAACATAGGGCCGAATACTCTCTTGTAGAAGTCCGAGACCTATTAACATTAATAATTACGCAGCAGTAATTGATAACCGCCTTCTTTGAAGTGGTACCGGTTGATTAAAGACCCTTGACCTCAGACAGGCTAATTATTATCATCAGCATTAATTTACCAGGACGTTTTATACTCATCAGTATTTGATTGGTAATTCTAATCATACGTCAACGTACTTGTTAATGGTTGATCCAAGGAAGCTATTAATATACAACTAATTTATCATCAACGTATTTTACTGATCTTGTCGTCGTTTAGTAAACGAGTGTTTTTCCGTGGCGCATGCGATTGGTTGGTGGTGATTTAGCTCGAAAACCTTCTTAATCACGACAGGCTCTCCTAGAAAGTTTCCTATGAAGTTTCCTGTGGAACATTTGTCCGTGAAATCGCACTCGGCGGAAACGGACGTTATTAGGGACCGAGGGGAGGGGGAGTTGGGGGGGGGGGGCGAATGTCATTGAGTAAACTGGCGTGGTTTCAAATCTCCGGTCGTACGTGACAAGGAGTAGGGTCGCCTGGGTATTCTCTGTGTCTCCCGGTTTCCTCCCACTGTTAAAGACCCCTACGCGCAAGTGAATTATTGAAATAAAATAAACTATATGTTGGTACCAGAATGAAGTAGTGTGTGTCGAGTGGGCGTTAAACCCCATGTTTCTCTATGTAATATAATATATTTTTAGGGACCGTTCGCGTATTCGCGAAAACGAAGATATTGTATTGGGGCACATTCTACACATTGTACACAATCAACAAGATACACAAGGCATCTGAAATATGTGGAAAATTCAATATATGAGACAAGAAACATTAAAGTTTTCACACCTATGTGGACCAAACTCCACGCTTGTGACGTTCTTGAACTGGCCGAACACTCATGATGTACGGGTTGACGTCACAAGTACACACGAATCGATGACGGATTCGTTTTCGTGCCGATACGAAAGGTCCCTAATCCCTATACGAACGAACGACTGCACAAGTCCGAGCGAACGTGTTGAAGTTTCGCTTTAAACTGTGAAACCCCGCCATTACAAAGTGTATACACTCGAGGTCATCTTGAACTGCGTCATGGTCATTTACAGTTGTCATTGGTTTCTATTGATAAAGCCCATGTCGACCATGTCTTGAGTATGAGTAGGTCACTGTGTGAGATCAAGGTAGCCCAAGGCATGGAAATAATATAAATACAACCATTGACAATAGGCGGAAACGTCGCTGTCCGAGAAAAAGTTCCATCGCAGCACACAGCATGGTGTATGTTCGTCTTCATTAGCCCGGAATGTATAGGACGTTAAACCCCACATTTCGACTTATTTCATTTCATTTCCAACAATGGTTACTCTCACAGAAAAACGCGATTTTATCATTTTTCTTCTCTTCATCAAAGTTTGTTCTCCAGGAAACGTCAAGTTCAAACCCAGGGTATGGCGGACACCTTCAGGTAAATCCAGCTGACGAATCCGCCTTAAATCAAATGTACAGTCTAGAGAAATCCCGTAGTGGAAAGTTGTACCAGGTGTTCATGAAGGGTAAGCATGCCCCTCCTACACGCACACGTGAGAGAGAGAGAGAGAGAGAGAGAGAGAGAGAGAGAAATGTGGTTTAACGTCCACAAACTAGGTCATTTCGGGACGAACATATGGTTTAATTTTATTTCAATAATTCGCTTGTGCGTAGGGGTTTTGAGCAGTTGAAGGAAACCGGAGAACCCGGAGGAAACCCTCGAGGTTGGACAGGCGACCCTACTGCTTGTCACGTTCAACCGCGGATTCGACTTTATGATACAGTTCGCACGTGCTTTGCCATTCGGTCATTCACCCCCCCCCCCCCCGTAAAAGACCCCTTGACCTGGTGTATACCCGTCTACATTAGCCTCGTTGATGTGGAAACGTGCGAGACAGAGAGAAAAGGGGCTTAACGTCCATTCAACACAACTATATAGGTCATTTTGGGACTAACATAGGTCTAATTTTATTTCAATAATTCGCTTGCGCGTAGGGGTCTTTAGCAGTGGGAGGAAACCGGAGTGCCCGGAGAAAACCCACGAGGTTGAGAAGGCGCCCCTATCTCCATGCCACATAAGCTCACATCAGGGCTACAAACCACAGCCATAAGCCAGAGGTGGCCGGCCAGCTAGAGGTCGATGCGCGGCTCTCTAGACCACTGGGCCATCCCAACCCCCCGATTTAGAAACGTAATAGGCCATTTAACCCAGGTTATAAATATCTCCTTAATCTCCGGAATCGCCCGAAGTTCGTAACACTGATACTGGTGTAAAATGGCTTCTTCTCCATTTCCTAAATGTTCAGCAATGTTACAGTAAATTCCCCATGGCGACGGAATTAAAGAGGAATTTCATTAATTGGGATTGAAATTACTATTGATTATGCAACTTAGTTTACAGGAAATAAAGTGTTACGGTCATCTTGTTAAATTATACAGACCTATGTATATATTATGTAGCGCCACATTAAAGATGCATTATGTAAGATATGGATAAAAACTGACATTTTTGCTATAATAGATTAAAAATAGACAATGAAAAATTAATATATTGAATATACTTTAATCTAAGCGAAATTATGACCGTTCAAATTTTTGACAATATAGTTCGATTGTCCAGCTTCGATAATGTACAAACTATCGAGTATCCAGTGTTGCCTTAAATTATTAAATAGTGATTGTGTTTAAATTTATTCAATGTTACGACCATCCGATATTTTAGAGATTTGGTTACAGGCTTGCATCATGTAAAGCCCCCCCCCCCCTTCTTCTGGGCACCCTACTTCCCGCAATAACCATATATATCACTTGCATAATGCATCTGTAAAACTGGTTCATCGGGGTTTACCCACAGTTATGTACAGAGAACGCCAAGAACTCGCCGTAACAGACCGTTTCATTGGCTAATTCCTGATATCAACTGTTATATAACATCTCTTCCAGATCCCTAGTGTTGTGAAGAGAAGTAAAACGAAAATTTGAAATAGAATCTGTGTTTTAATCAGATTGGATTTCCAATGCACTTAAAAATTTTCCTGGTTCGTGAGACCAGAATGTCCAAGTGTTTCAGAATTGGGATACGGAAAAAAAATTGCATTCGCTTTATCTCGAATTTTTAGTTTCATTTTTTCCAGTAATTGAGGTAGACCAGAGGCAACATTCATATTATGTAATTGAATTCATTTAAATTTTCAAAAAAGCAAATTATTTTTAAAGGGCTAATCCCGATATTTGTTTTGGGAATAAAACTGCTTAATTTTGTGTTAAAATGCCTTAAAATATTCGAGTCAAGGGCCGTGCAACTACTTCAGTATTTATGATACGTTTTCAAACGACTTAAATCCGTCAGTCTTCATCTGGAATTTGAGACCAGTACCCCAAGGTGTATTTTGTGGTATCTGGATTAAACCAAACATTTTTTACTGCATGACCCTCTCAAGTAACCGTAAAGGGTTATAAGGTCACCCATCGAAACAATTAACCCGAAATCTTAAAAGGATTACGTGTCCGGATAAGCAGTTTTGGCGTTCACTCTCAAACGACTCAATATGTTGGGTTGAAATTTTGAGACAAGGTAAATACACCATTCCCCTATAATTTGTCGTTTTATTTTCATACATTCTCAGACTTTTATTTTTGAGCCCCTGTTTAATTCGGGATTGTCCCTTTAAAGATATTTATCTCGGGAAATATGGTGTTTAGCCATGCGCGTATAAAACAGTCTTCGTAGAAAATTTGTAGGTAATAAATGACGAAGACAATAGACAACTTTCAACTTCTGGAAATTCTTTCAATTAAATGTATAAAAAATCAAATTAATTTTTGTTTATCTGTTAATTATTAGATTAAAGCTATTTATCAGAGGAAATAGGATGTGAAGCCATTATTCGTATAACGTTGGGTGATGAAGATAATACATAACTTTAGACTTCTGGAAATTCTTGCAGTTATATGTATAAAAACATATGAAAGATATTATAGGAAAAAAGAGTGTTAAGCCATGCCTGTTTGAAGCGGAAATTTCAAATTTATAAGTTATATTTTAAAAATTTATTAAATTAAAGCCTTAAAATAGATGGTATCCATACACAGTCCCACCTTGTTAAAGGATACTCCTATTAATCATATAATTCACTATTGCCAACTGAGAAATTGGCAAAAATATCATTTTCAACTTCAAATTCCAACGTTGGGAAATGGCCGTCCATGTTGTCAATAGGAAAACAAGGGGGGTAATTGTGTTGTTATATCATGTGTCAATGATTTTTAAGTATGAGAATGACACCTATGGTCGTATAATAGTGAGTTAGTGACCTATTGAGCATAAGACATAGAAATAATTATGTTTCGACTTTCTTAGAAAATTTGAAATTCTCACTTTAAAACGTTTCTCGTATAGGTATTACAATGAACATGATTTATTGTTTCCAATAAGCGTGGGATGAAATATATGAAAAAATCACAAACGCATGAATCATCAGTTAAGTTTCCGTTCATACATCGCATGTACTAAATCATTTTAGTAAAACCGAGCTTTGTGTTCTGCGCACCATAAAATGTTTTCCAGTATAACAACATTGTTTATTAATTCATAATCATTAATTCAAACGGTTAATTAAGTCATGGTCATTGTCGTCGTTTCATCAAATTAGGCTCGACTAGTCAAATCGATATTTATATAAAATATTGAAAACCGCCTAAACACTAATCGATTTTTTTATGGAGATGATCAGCCAATCCGACGTTGTACATTAGTTACACAGATAAATATCAACAAGGCATAATCTGAAATCTTTGAACAGAACTGAAGCGCAGTAACATTCACTGACTGAAGCTTTACAACAAGTCTCGCTTAAAAACAGACACGACAGCTGGGTGACCGGCTTGTGCACTCGACACAAACTAGGTCATTTCGGGACCAACACATGGTTCAAATTTATTTCAATCATTTATCTTGTGCGTAGGGGTTTCCAGTGCCGGACTGGGCCCACTTGCCCACTTGCCAATGGCAAGTGGGCCTAAGCCGAAAAGAAAATATGGGCCTAAGCCTCAAAGAAAAAAAGAAAAAAGAAAAAAGTAAAAAAAAAGAAAAGGTAGCAAAAGAGTAAAAGAGGGGAGGAGAGGAAACAGGGAAAGGAAAGGAAAGAAAAGCAGAAAGATAGATTTCTTTGGAAGAAACAAATTATATTCGCATTCGAGGATGTGTGATTAAAGTGCTCGCAGGTCACCATATATCTCTATCCGCTGCTCTGGCCTGAGGTGCTTGAAAAATGGGTTTGAGGCTGTCTATTTTTCAAAATTTTATGGGGGGATAACAGGGATAACCCCCTCCAGACCCCCCTCGAGCGCTCGTAGGCAGGTTTCGCCCGCCATTTGCTCGTGTGCCTTTTCACAGGTATGGCAAATGGGCCTTCGACCCACCAGTCCGGCACTGGGGGTTTCTATAGCAGTGGGGGAAACCGGAGAAAACCCACGAGGTTGGACAGGCGACCCTACTCCTTGTCACGTACAACCGGGGAATTGAAACCGAACCAGTTGACTCAATGTAATACCTTGTGATATCGCACACCATTCGCCCCCACTCCCAATCTCCCTTCTTCTCAAAGAACAACTTTATCTAAACAAAATATTGAATAGTTACCAACCATTTACTCAAGTAATACATGTATCAAATTAGGTCAAATCTGAAACGGGAGCCACAGGGATTCAGTGGGTGAGGCGTTCACTCACAAACCAGGGGGCCCGATGAGAGAGAGAAATGGGGTTTAACGTCCGCTCAACACAACTAGGTCATTTCAGGACAAACATATGGTTTAATTTTATTTAAATGTTTAATTTTATTTAAATAATTGATTGCGCGAAGGGGTCTTTAGCAGTTGGAGGAAACCGGAGTGCCCGGAGGAAACCCACGAGGTTGAGAATGTGCCCCTATCAACATGCCACGTACGCTCACACGAGAGGTGGCCGGCCAGCTAGAGGTCGAAGCGCGGCACTCTAGACCACTAGGCCATCTCAACCCCCCGGGGCCTGAGTAAGTTCCTCGAGGTTTTCCGACAAAGTTACCCTTTGTCGGTGGTGCTGGATAAATGAACAGCGTCTAGTCGTAGTAGTAATAGCCGTAGTATTAGTAGAGAGAACAGGAAAGGTCGCATCATATAACGAGAGAGGGAGAAATTGGGTTTAACGTCCACTCAACATAACTAGGTCATTTCGGGACTAACATATGGTTTAATTTTATTTCAATAATTTGGTTGCGCGTAGGGGTCTTTAGCAGTGGGAGGAAACCGAAAGGCCCGGAGGAAACCCACCAGGTTGAGAAGGCACCCCTATCTCCATGTCACATACGCTCACACCAGGGCTCGAAACCACAGCGGCAATCCAGAGGTGGCCGGTCTACACATTATTTGAAAAGTTAGAACCCGTCCTTTCCGATGGACTATAGCATCCACGCTCAAAAACTGTAAAATGTTTCTGATGCTATGCTAGCAATCGTTCGATGAGCCTTTAGACAGTATCTGAAATTGCACCATAAACTATAACTAAGCATCTTTCTGTCCGTCTTGGCACAGCTTTCCAATTTACCTTCCCACTTGTGCTTCATTGTAAAATAAAATTTTATTTGCTAGAATAGATTGTGCCCGTATTATTAACTAATTCACACGTTGAGGAAATTGGCGCAAACGGATTGTTAAGGGCCCAATTAACGGCAACTAGTTGGTAGAATATTGTGCTGTATGGTGAAGATATTACATGCTTGGTTACGTTTCATCTTCCATAATTAACTTAATAAAGTCTATCATTCCCCCGTCTTATTTCACGGTAGTAACATCGACGTTCTTCCTGTACTACACATTAAAAATACGACTATTTTAGTCTGGTAGCAATGTTCTTTCATTACACGAATGTAGGTGATGACTGAATCAAATTACCTGACAGTGTTTTAAGCAGAGTGTTGGCATCTAGACTGGAAATTGCGTTATAATGGGGGTTTGACTTTCCTGCACCAACCAGAAGGACCGGTTGGCAACCAGATGAGTAAATTGGGGTTTAATGGGAGGGATTTCCTGCACCAACCAGAAGGGCCGGGTTTACGTAGGCCATTGTGGGCATAGGACCCACAGATATCTGAAACTAATATTTTTTGTCGTGCCAGCGTATACCCTTGTTTCAAAATGGGTATTTCATTATAATATAACATATTCTAAAATCACACCTAAGCCCCCCCCCCCCCCATTTCAACGACAGACCTTATGGTACAACGTGCACCCTTTAACCATTCGACCGTCACCCCCTCTCCACCTGTACAATGAGTATAGGGCCTAAAGTATCTAACCACTGTACAATAAGTATAGGTCTCGGAGCGTTGAACCCCTGTAAAACAATGTATATCTATAAAGCTGTGGCCCCTGATGAGTTCGTCCTACGGCCCACGGGTAGGTAAACCCACACCTTCAACCGGGATAGTGACGATGGTCATGCGCCTTGCAGTGCACTAAGGGGGGGGGGGGTTGTTTTTGGACGGTAGCGTTTTCCGAGGGTATGAGTCTTTTACATGTACACAATATTCAATATTTCGTCCCTTCCGAACATATAGACATACTTTCTCGACTAACTGTAACAAAGTAATCATTTAGGTGCATAGACCATATTGAACTCTGCTAGTTTTGACAAAAGATGATTTTAACTTTCACCCGTATATAAACTTTCATCATGGCACGATCTTATTAAATCTAATAAATTCAATATGTCCATTACAAGCTATACATGACCTGTGTACAAGATCCACACGACTTCGAAAGTTTATGCACATGCCGTGACGAGATAAAAGAAACAATTACAGATATGACTATGTGCCTTATTTTATCCTGTTGGCATATAATGGTAATAGTTCACTGACAGAAAACGAGGAACCGGGGGAGAAGAAAGGCTTGGACGAGTGTATGGATTTACCTGAGTCCAGACACTGCCTTGGCAGAGGGGCAGAATTGTAGATGAAATGTTATATTGTTCGATGTGTTCCTGTAGAAGTTTAGTTGTGGATTATCTCATGCTGTATTATGTAGATGTGTTCCTGATGTAAATAAATCCTTTATTTTTACTAAACTGATATTCTGTTATACACTAATAGTGTTACACAACACTAGGATAGAACCGGGACCTTCTCACTCTATATCTTTGACGACCTGCAACCATTGACCCTATATGGTAACTGGGCTTCATATAAAATCCGCCCTTCGGTTGCCGGGGCTAAATAATTAATCATATTCGGCTAGTATGTCCACCTATTCGGCACCGATCGATTCGTCTAATGTGGCCACCGCTTTAGACACCATGGACATTTTTAAATCACTACCCATTCCGCAGAATAAATTCGGCGCCCATTGATTTGAATGATTCGGCTAATGTGTCCACTGTCTTTAATATTTCTGCAAGATTAACATGAATATTGATTGAAATGCCAAATGGACCAATATTGAATCTCGAATTTTATTGAAAATATTGAGTTAGAGCAGTTGTTGCGACCACATTCCAGAAACCATCATCTGATCGCTACCCCTCGAAGAGAGAGAGAGGGAAATTGGGTTTCATGTCCACTCGACACAAACTTGGTAATTTTGGGGCTAACATATTGTTTCATTTTATTTGCGCGTAGGGGTCTTTAGAAGTGGGAGGAATTCGGAGGACCCGGAAAAAACCCGCAAAGCTTGACAGACGACGCTACTCCTTGTCACGTACAACCGACGATTCGAAACCACGCCAGTTGACTCAATGGCAGACTTAATGATACAGCACGCATGTGCTAACCATTCGGCCATCCGAACCCCCGGTCAAAGAGAAACTGGGGAAACAATTCGTGGGCATGAGAGAGGAAAGACGATTGGCAATGTGGCAAACCGTGTATATATCACAGATTTTCGAGGGCGGGTTGAAAAGTTCTAAGCCTATCTGTGAAAGACCTTTAAAAAGTCGGTGATTTCCATTCTGTTTCTACATAGTCCCTTTCGAGGTGGACACACTTTGTCAATGCTGTTGCCAGGCGTAGATGCAGACCAGGGAAAAAATATTCCTCAGCACCCTATAAAAAAGGTCTTCCACAGCTGACAAAGTGTTATCATTACTACGACTAGTTCTCTTTCATTGTTGTTAACAGGCCTCATTTATGGATAAAATATGGCCAAAATATTATCAGTCTGCTTCAAAACCGTAGCCGTTGGAGGTTGAATCGTTGCCGTTGGAGGTTGAATGGCTGTCGTTGGAGGTCCTCGTCAGGGCTTTCTATGCAACGCTTAAATCCTACAGTCTACTGTGGAAAATAAAGGGACATAATGTGCTCAATCCTCTCATGAAAGATGCCCACAACACTATGTCCAGTTGCCAATCGTCGATCAGCCATCACCTTGCTGTTGATGGCCTTCAATCAAGGTTTTCTCTGCCCCGCTTAAATTCAACAGCCCACTTTTTTACAGTGGAAAGGGAAGTGGAGACCATGTCGTAGGCGAAAGACCGAAGAAATTTATCGTTCAAGTTAGTTGCAACAACCTTTGTGGGAGATTTTATTTTTTTAAATTACACGTCTCTTTGTACGAATTTAAAAAAACATGATCTCCACACATCCAGCATGTGTCAGTATTTAATAATTATTTTTTAAAATTGTCGATTTTATTTATCAATGTTGAAGCTACCACGAGATCAAGTTAGCCCTCACTATCTCAACCTTCACTAATAATACCTACGAGTAGGCCGTAGCCAATACCGAGCACAATATTTTACTCAAGTCATGGTCACCCAGAGAATTTGGTAGTGAGGGCCAGTTTGATTCGCAGTTAATATAGTGAAGGGTAGGTATTCTTAGTGAAGGTTGAGATAGTGAGGACTAACTTGATCTCGTGGCCGCTTCAACATTGATAAATAAAGTCGACAACCCGACATCACGACATTTTTACGAGACATTACATTTCAAATGTATTGTGAAAATGTCATAGCCTCAGGTTAAAAATGTCGTGGTGTCGTGATGTTTTCAAAAAAACACTTTATAGTTTAGCGTTAAATTGTGCTATTTCGATTTTGTGATAAGCAGCGTGTGGAAAACCCAGAAGAGAGTTGCAAAGAAACCTGCCCCACCTGTCAAACCGCAGTCAACTCAGTCACCCAAGAAGCGATTACGGTCGCAGCTCAATCTTCTACCACTAGTGGTCTTTCTGCTATTTGCTTGATTTGTAAAAAGTGGACACATATGAAAGTAGTTGGTAACTTTTGTCAATTTTAATTCATAACAGTAATGTTTAATTTTTGAACTACATTTGTTTAGTCTATAATGGTGCATTTTTTTCTCAGTTGTTTGATGTTAATTATCAATGAATTAGTGTATGTGTATTGTGTAGTGTGTATGGGTGTGTGTAAGTGTTTGAATACACTTTTTTTTTTGCCTATAACGCATTTTAGGACTTTCAATTCTGTCTTATGGTTTGGATTGTTCGTACTTGGTTTTATTTTATTTATATTATATATGTGTATATTTATGTATTTGATTTATTATTGTAATTTCATTATGTTTTGATTGTAATATTTATATCTGTTTGTATTTTTTTTTTGTAGAGTGGGGTTGCCTGGTCTATAATCCAATTATCTTTAATAAAAAAAGTTAGAAAAAAAATGTATTTTTAAAACTCCCATAGACCGCTCCTTTGAGCAAGACCAAGTAGTCAATATATATTATTTTTAAATAAAGGAATGGGCAAACAAGGGACATTTTAGCCTATGCATTAATTTCAAAATGTCATAATTTAGCAAACACAAATAACTGTCCACAAAACATCAGTTAATTGTTATTACATTATCAAACCTTATTAGGGCTGCCTTTGGTGTGATGTGGTCGGGCTTAATGAATTTCCGTGTTGTGGGTATATTGATATTAAAAGGTATTTCCAACCTTATATGGGGGGTGGGGGATTAAGCAGTGTATGAGGGAGGGGGGTGCTGGGCCTTGCATTTGATTCACGCATAGTTATATTATATGGATGCTACAGTGTCGACTTTATTAGAGATGAGGAAAGGTAGGTCTATTCTAACCAGAATATTAGGGTAAACTCGACAATGCGAAGTAGTAGGCCTATATGTCTACACATACAAAGACAAATACAGTAGGAAGAGAGCCTCTGATACAGTATAGCTTCGCACACCTTGATTGATATTTGGCAATTATTTATATAAATATTCGATTATAAATAGGCCTATAATATCATTGCTATCAAACAACATTTTTCAACCCTTTGCAAATTATCCCAACACTCTGAGCTGTGGTTGCGGCTTCACGGGGGTAAGAGAGATAAAGCTTGTCTGGCATCGGAGAAAACTGTTCGTCTGAAAACACGGCATAGCTGACCTAAATCTTTCATATTTATGCACTTATTACATGTTAGCCGACATGTAATAAGTGCATAAATATGAATTAACAGCGCGCACTTTCTTTTCATTAGAAATATGATTTATAACAGTTTGGCTAACAAAAATCGACCTGATTATATTATAGCAAAACAACGACGGCATCTATTAAATTCTCCTTACGGTCACGTGTATTTACTGTTATTCACTATTTACTAGATTTTCATTGGCTGAAAGCTTGCCGCCTCACTACTATATTATTGCGAGGACAAAAAATGCTGTCGTTTAGATTATTTGTTTAAAACGTTTCTGGCACATAAATGGGAGTGTGGTAGTTCTGTTTACTCGAGAAATAAATATTAAAACTTCCCCCAGCGGTGAGTTGCAACGACTTATAAAAACTAAGCTAGTTAGAACTTCCCAGTCCTCCGCCTATCGCCTATCGGCGTGTATTTGGTTCGATCAGATGCAGGTACTTGATGACGGTCCTACTGCCAGTTTGTCCATTTCTGGGGATTTCAATGGGTAGGTTCCCATGATGGTCTGGTACCAAGACAATAATAACACTACAGTTGCAGTTCTTATGTCTATGATCCATTCAATGATTGTACTTGTTGATGACAAAAGTTTGTTTCAACCCAAATGATATATCCTTTTCAGGCTTAGAACCACTTTTCAGCCAGCCCTTTATATACTTTATATGAAAACATAGCAATTATTAAAAGGATTCAGAGTAGTCCGCCGCCACATCACGAAAAGTGGCCCGCGACCCCCCCCCCCCCCACCCGGAGGTTGGAAACCCAAGAGCTAGAGGTTCAGCTCCTTTAATGTGCCAAAAATGTCACAGGTTACACCAAGGCGTTATATAGTTCAAGTCTGCAATAATAATCATTGGTATGCAATAGTTATATCTGTGGAATAAACATAGATTATCTATTCAGAGATATTATTTGTATACATGTTGAAACAGCAAAATGGACACTGTGCACATATTTACTTGAGATTATTAGTGAAAGGAGAGAGAGAGAGAGAGAGAGAGGGGAGAGAGGAGAGAGAGAGAGAGAGGGGGGGGGTAACGTCCACTCAACACAGCTAGGTCATTTCGGGACTAACATATGGTTTAATTTTATTTCAATAATTCGCTTGCGCGTAGGGGGCTTTAGCAGTGGGAGGAAACCGGGGTGCCCAGAGGAAACCCACGAGGTTGAGAAGGCGCCCCTATCTCCATGCTCACACCAGGGCATTTGTTTTGATAGCTTGATCAATTCTCCCAGACAATCATTAAGGCTCACATGCACTTGAAGGGATTACAATAAAACTCCTTACTGCTGCTTGACTATATTTAGTATAGAACACATAGTCAAGCAGTAGTAAGAAGTTTTATTGTAATCCCTTCAAGTACCAGTGTAAAGGCTGTATGCGTTTATTTTAACAATTATTTAAAAAAAAAATAATTCTGATCTGAGTACATTTTACGTATTGGTTTACTGGATAAAATGAAAATACATCTTCATGTCCGTGTTGAACTTTTACTTAAATCGAAAATGAATCAAAATTTTTAAACGAGCCGACTTCCGCTAACTATACCGATATTAGATTCTAACGGACAAGGTTAAAAGATGCACATATATTCATAAATAATGCATGTACATAAGTATTTTACATAATATATTCATAAATAATGTAAATATATTTAAACATACTGTACATATATTCATACATACTGCACTTACATATATTCATAAATATTATTGTACATATATTCATTAATAGGCCTATTATTGTACATATATTTATAATTACTGTACATATATTCATAGATATTTTATATATATTTATAATTAATGTACATATATTCATATATATTTTACACATATTTATAAATAGTTTACATATATTTATAATTACTGTACATACATTCATAAATATTTTACATATATTTATAAATATTTATAAATAAATGTACAGTTAATATGAATATATGTACAGTAATGAAAAATATATGTAAAATATTGATGAATTTATGTTTAGTATTTATAAATTTATGTACAATGCTATATTAAATGTACATACCTAATTACCTATAATTACAAGTACCAAAATTAATAAATACGTTACCAATTATAATTACTGTAAATTTATCAATAAATACTTTACCAACAATCATAAATAATGTATATCTATAATTACAATGCATACCATTTATAATTACTGAACAAATATATCCATGCTTTAGTATTCCATACTTATAAATACTATTTATCAATACTATTTGTATCAATTTTATAAATTCTGTATACATAATTGCATGTACATATAAAGACTTGTGTGCCGTTTATTTTAAATACATTGTATTTTACCATTAAATTACATATAGTGTACATATAAACAACATAGTATTCGTGTCAAATAGATATAGATTTTGCTAGTAAATAAAATACGGTATATTCTTATATATGAGATACTTAATGTTTTAATAATATTGAAGACAAAGGGCGTACATCCAACATTTTATACGTGTTAATATGTTGTTAAAAGGTGATAAACTTAAATTACTTACATTATATGTTTTTACATTACATTTTTATTATCACATTATTTTCTAAGCATAAGAGTAATAAATGTACATAACACCGTGTCTGTATTTCTTTGATATTGCCTCAAGCATGCTCACTCAGTTCTGAGACCACCCAACTATTAAGACCAAATCTAGGCAGTTCCACAGGTGGTCTTAATAGAGAGATTTTACTGTATTTCTAATTAATATTAATATCGGTAACTGTATTTCTAAATATTGTACCGATATTTATAAAAACAAACAGATTATCATAACGTTACAAATATATACATGTATATAAATATAGATTCTATACAACTAGCTTATATGATTTAATGTATGTCAGAATGAATAAGGTGGTGAATTTTTTAATTCTGTTTTTATTATTTTTATTATAATGAACGTGATTTACCACACATATAAACATAATTACATATATTATTAACCCGTTTTTGAAAACTGAGTTTGATAAACAGAAGTGTAAATAATTAAAATGTTTTATTAAATTAAAGCTAGTTTTTTTTTAATGCAAAATGAGTTTAAATTCACATTAGCAAACATCATTACAAGGAAACTGCCGATTATTTAACAACCTCATGTCTGACTGTATTTGTGTTTCATTAAAATTTAATACGCACATAAACCTGTATATTTTAATTTATGTATTTAGACTGGGGGTTTAGACTGGATCTTAGCGATTAAGATGATCTTAATCAATGTTCAGTCACGTCTATGTATACGGTTAATTCTTTTAAAAAGACTTCAAAAATAATAACAAGACGTTTTAATGAGCAATTATTTTAAAAGTAAACGAAACGTGTCCAATTAATTTTACTGCATTCCCGAGGCTATAAATAAGCCCCACGGTATATATATATATTTAGAACGCTGCATTTTATTTCCCAATTACAACATGGTAGTCTGTCAGGTAATGAATTATGCCTTCACAGCAACTAAGTCGTCCAGTCGAACTGTTAAATGGAGTAAAAAGTGCCATTTAAACATGCATTATTCAAGAGCTAAATCTGCCTAGTGCAGCTAGGTCTTTATTTGAGCATGACATGTTTTCTAAAGTATTAATTAGGCATTAATTAACTGATCCAGGCCTTAATCAACTTTGGATGGCATCAGATGGCTCCGATATTAAACAGATTAAAACGTTTCAGTGATAAATCAAAAATGGCGCGCCTAGACGCTTCGAGTCTTAGCTTTGATCAACCAGGACCGTGGTTGAAATTATTGCACACGTCGGCCAAATCTTCAAATGCCAATATCTTCGCTTGCAATAGAGTAATGTGAATGAAATTGTCAAATTATTCATTTTACATCAACTACTTTCGAACTAGTATAGCAAGAATGGCTAGTTCTTATCTATATCTTGAATAGTGTAACTTTATTGTACTGACGCCATATCACATTCAGTAGGGTTATGATTTATGTTTGATACATAATATATTTATTACTTTCATGTAACATATTGTGAATAAATTTGTTAATTCACACTGTATTTGATAATCTCCTTGCTTGATTAATCCCCCCCCCCCCATGAGAACAATAACAGGGACATAGTGAGATGTCCCCGTTGTCCCACACGGTCGCTGTTAATATATACCCTTTAGAGTAGGCCATTTAAACAAACTTTAAGCTTGATCACGAGCAGCAACTGTATATATATATAATTATTGAAATTGAATTGGAACATAAATATTACTGGTACATCTATTGATGATAATCCAGTGGCTAGCAGAAGTTAGATGAAGTCCGGAGCAAACTCAATAATTGTGTGCCCCAAAATTTCAAGCATAGAGCTTATTGTACTCAGAAATGTGAAATGACATGAAATGGGCTTTAACGTCCTATTGTTCTGCTCTGACTGACCTCAGAAATGTGAGACAGGACGATATTTTAGATATGGATATACAGATGACATCTACTCAAATTAAGCTTGGCAGCTTGTTCGTCAAAGTTAACGGCAATAATTACACATTTTAAAATAAGATCATTTTAATTTTATTCTTTGATTGATAGCCCCCCCCCCCTTTTTATCAGAATGTCTATTAAGATGGTCCGTGTTGAGGTTTATCTGAAAAGTTGCGACACATGCCGGAATTTCTACCACGCGTAATATAGGAAATCTGAGTAAAATTTGTAAGAGGTCCTAGGTCATGTATAAAATGGCCTGAATGGCAAGAAAATGGGGGAAATGAAACGAAATTGGGTTTTCCACTGTTCTGCTCCGACGGGGCAAATGAAGACGCGATACAGTGTGCTATGAGGGAAATTACCAAAGAATCTTTTAAGTGTACCCCAATGTATACGCGGGACCTCATTTTTTGCCCTAATCGGCATCTGAACGACCCCACCCCCATTCCTGCACCACTGACGAGGGGGGAAACTATGAAAACCCCAATGAACTTTCTCGGCCAATGCAGGGATCGAACACCCTAGCGAGCCTGCGCCTTACCCACCGTGACTCCAGAAACTGGGAAAAGTTTAGGAACTGCTGATATAATCCACTGTATGACAGTAACGTGCAAAGTGTGATTAGATCGACTTTAGATCTGCATAATATTTAAATCTCTTCATCTTAAAAATGCTTTCATTATCCTTACATCTGATTGTCTATTCAATAAATTTACATGTTAATGGAGTGGGCCAATTTTGGAATTATTCCAATCGTCGGCTTGCCTGTAGGGGACTATCATTCTCCACGCAAGTCTCGCTATCCAGACTAGTGTTGACTGCAAGGGAAGACAACTGTTTGGGAGATTGGGGGACTATAGCAGTAGGACAAAACCAGATTAACCAGAGAAATCCATGGGGTTGAACAGGGGACTCTACTCCTTGGCACGACCCTACTCCCGGGCACGTACAGGTTTGGCATCAAAAACACGCTCCTTCATTCAATGGCAGACCTTATGATATAATGCTATGTACATGTGGAGGGGGAGGGCATATTTTATCATCTGATCCCAATGACTAGGCAACACAGGCACTAAACCTGTAAAGTGGAAGCTGGATTTAGACCACCTCCGTGTGAAGCAAATCAAGAGTCCTCGGGCCTGTTTCTCGAAATCTTAACCAAAATTTTAATCCAAATTTTAGTAGATATTGCTAACATCATAAACAGTGAGAGAAAGAGAGAAATGGGGTTTAACGTCCACTCAACACAACTAGGTCATTTCGGGACTAACATATGGTTTTATTTCAATAATTCGCTTGCGTGTAGGGTTCTTTAGCTGTGGCAGGAAACCGGAGTGCCCGGAGGAAACCCACAAGGTTGAGAAGGCGCCCCTATCTCCATGCCACATACGCTCACACCAGGGCTCGAAACCACAACCGCAAGCCAGGGGTGACCGGCCAGCTAGAGGTCGAAGCGCGGCACTCTAGACCACTAGGCCATCCCAACCCCCCTCACATCATAAACAGAACAGGACTTACAGTACACATGTAAATTTAATACAAATAATAAAATACAATGCCATGGATCCTAAAGGACAATTAAATTCAAAGAATAATACCAAGGCGAATTTGGCTGAAACTAGTGCCTCACTTAAAGATACATTATGGGAGATTAGTTGACAAGTTGGCAGTTCTCACTATAATAGTTAAAAGCTAGATGATGTAAAGGCAGTTGATCCACTATGAACTTAGAAATAAACGCTCGAAAGTTCTGCATAGCCTCGGTCATCATTACAAAAATTGGTAGGAAAAAGATCATAGTATCGATTATCCATAAATCGTTAAATCAAGAAGGAAAGTTTTGAAGGAAATCGGATTATAATCCAACAAATATTGCAGGCTAGCGTTGCCACCGAAAGTTGATTATGGTCTGGCTGCATACGTTAATTTTTTTTCTAATTAATAGTTTAGATAACATTTCAGGCCTAAAGAAAGACCTACAATAGTCATATTTAATTTAGCTCTTGCATAATGTATCTTTAATAGGGAACTATAAATTCAATGTATTTATTGTGTTTTAAATTCTTTGAAATTCTGATTTTGTGACATGTAAATTGACCGAGATGTAAGTTCTCCAGTTGGTCAATTTCATTATCAGTCAGTCAAGACAGGTAAATATGACTTAAGTTAAGAATTTATTCAACTTTCAATCATTGTTAATGAGAAATATCTTTGATCCAGAAACACAAACTTTGCACATAGTTTCTTACTGATGTATTTGATACATTAAAACAACAAAAGTTTTATTAAGGGCTATTTCAGTTAAGATAAGGCAAGCAATTTTGAGTAAATTCTTAACTTAAGTCTGAGAATGCTTTGTGAACTTGGGCTTGGTCTACAAGTACATGTACATTGACTTTTCAATACAAACATTTGAAGATAGTTACAACAGACTACTACACAAAACATAACAACTTAACAAATAACAATATATACATTGCACATAACAAATCATCAATGTAATATTCATTAACATAGGCAACTGACTGAAATATTATTATTATACAACAAATGTCTCTAATCATCATTTAAGGGTTTTTTTAAAAATCCCTGGCAC
Organism: Patella pellucida; assembly: GCA_917208275.1. Classification (NCBI taxonomy): domain Eukaryota; kingdom Metazoa; phylum Mollusca; class Gastropoda; family Patellidae; genus Patella; species Patella pellucida. The sequence continues at coordinate 62,016,338 of OU795041.1, forward strand.
AATAGAAAACTGTGCAAGTTATCTCTGAAAATGATCATCAGTGGTTTAATTTCATTCAGTATTTACAGGAATGATAAATTGAACATTGTCAATATTCGGCATCTTACAGATGATACATACAGGATATGGTATAATTATGATCCTTCCTAGTCTTTTTATTGTCGAATTCAGAAAATAATGTCATAATAGTCTGATATATCAAGCCAGTGCCAACTATAAATTCACTAAAATCTTTTGATAGGCCTCTTTTGAATCTGACTGAATCAAAGCCAGGTGACGCTCTCCCTTTGATATTTTGATTTTTTTTTCTTAAAGGTACATTAGTTAAGAGTTTAATAAAGAGTTGGTCATTCTTGCTATAATAATTCAAAAATAGATGATAAAAAAGGAAAATATGGAAAATTTCAGTCAAATTTCTTCATTCTGAGGCAAATTATCACTGTTTGTGGCTTTGACAAGATGTGTGGTTAGTGGTAACCAGGGCACTGGTATATTCGCTACTTAGACTCGCTTTCCTTATTTTTAAATTAATGATAAATGGCAAACCTGTTCTAATCTAGTTAAAATCTTGAATAACCGATTATCTTGATGTTTATAATGCTCTTGTTTTGTTAATAAATGTCTAATTAATAGTTTATATAACATTTCAGGCGTAAAGAATAAAGAAAGACCTGCAATAGGCAGATTTATTTCTTGCATAATGTATTTTTAATTAAATGTTAAATAAACAATCTGAGAACATTTTAGCATCGATAGTAGATATTGTCTGAAACATGTCAATGATGATCACTATTTTCAAATATAATAAAATCAACATAAATTCTATCAAGTACACATTTAGGTATACCACTCTGAAAACCTCAGAAGATATGTACGCGCATAATTGCGATGAGGCTATGGGTTTAGAAATAGAAAGACGTCTTAAGATTGGTATCGTTCGAAGAGTGTGTAGAGTTTTCATTTCAAAGTTGTCCTTTGTTTAAAGAAATCAGATAAACTTAAAAAGAAAATCAGCAACAGACATTCTTCACAGGTGTCTTCATGGGTGCGGCTATTTGTCATCCAGGAACTTGAAAGTAGTTCCAATGGCAGAGGTTAGATGTAGGAAACTGAAGTCAGCTGAGATTTTTCGAGTATCAGGTACACATAATAGGAGAATTGTTAAAAAAATAATATCTTAGTATAGGGTAACAGATTCATGTACATGGGTATCAATGTATTGAAACAGTGGTTAGAATACAATCAAATATATAAAAATACCCATTAGAAAACACTGATGTATTCAACAATAACAATTTGAATCAAATAATCTAACATACATGTATATTGTTCGAACTAAAATACTCTCTCAACCTCAATAAATAAATCTGAAACAAGCAAATACACTTAACAGTCTCATTAATATTACTGTGTTATTATTGTATCATTATTGTATCATTGTATCATTATTATCATTGTATTATAAGTTTATCGATATTGTATCATTATTGTATTAATATTATTCTTTTACTTTTGAATCATTATTATTATTATTATTTTATCATTTTTACTATTGTATCATTGTTGTATCATTATTACTATTGTATTATTATTGTATCATTATTATCATTGTATCATTATTGTATCAATTAGTTTACTTTTGTATCATTATTATTATTTTATCATTTTTACTATTGCATCATTGTATCATTATTGTATAATATTATCATTGTATTACGGTATTATTGTATCTTTATTATTATTATTGTATCAATATTATTATTGTATTATTATAATATTGTATTATTATTTTATTATTATTGTATCATTTTTGTATCATTATTGCATCTTTAATACTATTGTATCATTATTACCATTTTATCACTATTATCATTGTATTATTATTATTATTATCATTGTAGTATTATTATTATTGTATCATTATTGCATCTTTATTACCATTGTATCATTAATATTACCATGTTATCACTATTATCATTATATTATTATTGTATCATTATTATTATTATTTTTATCATATCATTCTTAAATGAACACTGAGATGACAGTCTAAAGCACAACTACTAAATATTTTAAATCATAAATAAGAACTAATACATTTGATACAAAAATTAAATTAAATTAAATTATTCAAATTTCTCCGTACTTAGTTTAATCAATTAGTCTGATAATAATACATGCAGAAATGTATCTTAATTACTTTTAAAAACCTGTTATGACATACACGTATAACACATATATCCATCCATCACATACAAGTCATTCTATCTCGTAACTAAAATATATTTAAACTATAATTCTTCTTTCTTAGGTTCACTTTTAACATTTATCTCATCAACTTTATCAAAAATATTATTCCAATGATTATAGGCTAAGTTTGCTACGTTTCTGGCTCCTATAACATCCATCTCCATGGCTGAAGCGGCCGATTCTATGGCATTAACGTAATACATCTGATCATGCAGTACAAAGGCAGGTAACTCCATATTAGGTTTGTACTCTGGATAAGCAAGCCAGTCGACAAGTCTCAATTCTTTACGCGTTTGAAACAAAAGTCTCATTTGTTGCTCAGTGGGAACTTTGTTTAAAAATATTTTAGAAACTATGTCATCCTCCGTTGGATCTGTAATTTTCTCGAGATGTTTTTTGCCAGACACCGAGGACTGTTTACCATAACTATTCCAAAAAATAGATTCATTTGTCGTTAAAATTGAGTCTGGAAAATTATCAGCACTGTTAAAACCGTATGTTGTATAATTGGGCGTACCTTGAACAAATAAGGCTACTGTTCTGTGGAAGTCTGTGACCGATGATGGAATTTCTGTCGGAAAATCCACAAATTCTATTTTATTTTTTTCAGAGTTTCTGAAAGGTGCAGCAACCACTACGATATCGTACTCTCTACTATTAGTTTTGCCGTCAGCTGTATTTTTATAATTAACTTCATAAGAAATATCACTACTGTCTTTCTGCAAGATCACCTGTGTTACCTCAGCATTGATCAATGTAGCCTTGGATTTCCTCAGTAGTCTCTCAGGTATTTGGTAGTTACCTCCCTTGACTGCCCATAACCCTTTCTCAACTCCAGCCAGGGATACAGCCCCTAAAAACAACAAATTTAAAATGAATTGAAATGAATTTAAATGGGGTTTAACGTCCTAAATTGGGCTAATGAAGACAGGCATACGCCATACAGTGTACTATGAGGGAAATTTTGCCCGGGCAGCGGCACTACAGCCTACTCTTAAACATGTATCAAATTCCAAATGCCAAGGGATCTTTTATATGACATAGGACCTCGGTCCTGCATCACTGTCCTTGTCAGGCCCTCCGTCCTGCATCTGGATGGAAAATCTGGATGAAGTTTCTCACTAATGCAGGGATCAAACACTCGATCTCCAGGCTAGCGAGCCAGCGTCTTACCATGTGATCCCCTAATAAATTTACCAGCAATGGCTCTCTCCGTTTTTTGTAGTGTAAATGGGACAAACGTAATTGCTCAATAGGTGGTGCAGTGCCAATCTGACCCACCGAAGTGATGTGGTCTGAACACCGTGCCAGGAACAGCTATTTTTAAATTTTCGTAGTGTAAACGCTAACTGGTCTGAACACGGATTACTGTGCATGCGCCAAATTGACCTTGACCTTTTTTCCCACAATATTTGACAGTCATCAGTTCTGAGTAATACAAGCTATTTATAAACAACATGATTATTCATTTTCGTCTCCTCTGGTAGCGTGAAATCATTGAATAACTCAAAGAGACTGCTAACTCATTTAAAATAGGCATCAAGTTTGTTAGAAATTGACCATTCTTTCTTGATTTATTTGGTACTCTCAATAACAGAAAGAAAACAAATGGGCCAAACGTACCAAAATCAATTGTTTTCATCCGGGTAGCTTGCGTAGGGACTGTTAGCTCGCTTGGCACTGTTCCAAGACCAGTAACGTAAACCTGTCAATTTCTTGAAATTTATCGAGTTTTTGTACGGTGCCCAGTACGGCACGCTTATCGAGGCCAAGTACAAACGTGACTTATGACAGTTCCTTTTCGGGCCCTCCGACACTATCCTGCAACATTGACACAGGGAAACAATGGTGTAAAATCACAAGAAACGTTCTCGACTAACATGCATCTAAACTGTTGAGTAAATCAAATATCAAAATCAATACTTGCCTACAAGAGCATGCACATTTGTAGTCTGTCCATAGTTTGCTCTCAGTGCACCCATGGCAATTTCATTAATAAATCTTTCAGAATAGCCTTTTTCTTCCAGTAAAGTTTTGAGTGATATTTTGGTAAAATTAACAAATGATTCATCCATTGCTCGAAGTAATTCTTCTACTGTTGTAAAAGCCAAACCTTCATCTTGTAAATTGTATATTCTGAAAAAAAAGTTAAAAAACTTTGTAATGTCAATGTGCTTCTCCATCACAGCATTTTGCAGGTTTACATTTTATTCAACAAGATTTAATGAATGATTTTTGCACCTATTTGAAAAATGAAAAAATCAAATTGCTGAAACCACACATTTTTGAAAGCAGTATTGGCATACAGTAGAATCTGTATGCGCAGCCACTCCTATTTAGCGCAACTCCTTGTAAACTGTCATGATAAATTCCCCCCCCCCCCCCGTAAAAATTATATTATTTCAGCAGTAGACACTGGTATTGAAGGGTGGTACAAAATGACAAGTTTACAGAAGTTATGTCCGAGATCTGAGTAAAGAAACAACAATGACAAAATTTACCGATACAATTATTGAGGCCTTTTTACAAGAAACTAATTATGGCTAATAGATTTTCAATTCCTGTTCAAACACATTTACGACAAAAATTCGCCTAATCGGTTTCACCTAATTGTCATATTTAGCACGAAGATTTGTCAAATCGATTATGCAAATCTTCCAACTTGCTCGCCCTGCTGGATTGACAATTCCCGACGTTTTGAATTACACGTTAAAATACGAATATCAAAGACATTCCTAATAAGAATACGGGGCATTTGGGCAGTGTCTTCAAGAAAATAAATTTTTGAACATTTTTTCCTCACTTCTTTAGTCTTCAGCCATTTTGCAAGTCAACTCGTCACATTTACGAGAACAAATTCAAATACCAACCTCGATACCTACGGCATGTACAAAAAGAGAAAGGTAATCGAAACCGATTTGTTTTCTTGTAAAAAGGCCTTCGATATTTGCTTCCAATGCATCAAAAAAATTCCCTTGGGTGTCTGCTTAATACAGATTCTACTGAGTGAATATACATATCTTGCACTATCTCACGAGGACAATAAGCACCTATTTACTAAAGCAAAGGCTAAAATTCAGAGATAAATATCCCTAACACTGAATAAAGAGCTATTCGGTCTTCCATACTAGTGTCGGTGGCTAAGCGTATGTAGTTACACCTTAGAGCAACTTTTACAATTAAAGCTACATACCTATTAAACTTGTCAAAGAATGTTTCTTTGAGAAATGTTTCTATATTCAAGACATCAAAACCATATCTCCAAAAGAATTTAGCCATTGTTACTAGTTGCCATGAACAGCTTTCTACAAGAACACCAGAACTACCATATACCGCCATTCTTCCATCTACAGATGTTCGCTGTTCATATCCTATTAATAACATAATCTACATTATACATGTAATTCAAGAGGAATTACTATTTTTGTGAACATTTTGAATTTCTCATGATTTGATAATACTTTACTGAGGAGACATTCAAATTATATCACTGTTAAAGGACAATATTGGTGTCAGTCTTTATCACATACATGTACAGTATGTGATAGAACTGGTTAAACACGTTCCAAATATATTTTTAACACATTGCTACGATAGATGAGTAATACAGGTTTCATGAATCTGAAGTGATGAACTCCAAAGGAAAACACAAGTTATTCCTCTTATAACTGACTGAAGTGATGAGCGATAACAGATACAAAGACCTAAAGTTGTTATATGGAACTGTAAGAGCATAAATCTGACAATTCAATAAAGTACATGTAATTAGTATAAGAGAACACAAGAAAAATAGAAATAGTCATAGTCTGTACATTTCCTTGTTTTTACTCATTCTATACGCTAAAAAAAACCATGGTATTGCACAGACTTTTTCTGTTTTTCTTTTGTGTTCTCTTATCTCGTATCAGTATAGCATTATCAATTGATGACAACCAAATAGGAATTTGACTTTGTTCTATTGTCATGCACGTAATGCTAGGAAGAAGGAATTTGCCAGTGCAGCACTGTTCTGGTCTACTCTTCCTTGAATTCTAACTGTCAAAGACTATTTCTCATGCACTCAATTAGCCCTGCATGCACTAAACCCCCCTGTTCTCAACCAACGCCAGGCAAAACTACAGCAACAACCACAGAGCCTAACAAATCATTACTGAAAAATCCTGAAAGGAAATCTAAGTAATTGATATTTACTGATGACTTATTTATTCTTGTAAATAACAGGTGGGGCTGTTATTTCCAAACCAACTCAAAATCAATCTTAATGTAGAGTAAAATAGCGTGAATGAATGACTCCAAATTTAACTCAACAATAAAACCAATCTGATTAAAACACAGATTCTATTTCGTTTCGCTTTTTATAGTTCAAAATTTGGTTTTACTCGTCTTAACTACACTAGGATCTGCAAGAGTTGTTATCATTGACGTGTTTTTGAAAATGTGAAGGATTAGCCAATGAAACGGTCTATTACGAAGATCTTTAGGCATGTGGTGCACAGAACAGTGGGTAATCCACTAGAAACATAAATGTTTGTTTGTTTTGTGTGTAGTGCAGTCCTCCTGCATTTACTAATAGGGTCGAAAGCTGTTCATATGACCTCTGACATGACCTATTGCTACAACCGGTCAGATCTTAATGTAGTGTAGGCCATCGAAAGTATAAAAAAAACGAAATGAAATATAGATATGTAATTACCGGTAAATCAAATAGAAAAAAAACATGTTTCTTACCAAACTGCTTTGCAAATTCAACCATGTATTTATTTTTGGGATGAAGGATACTTCCCCCTGCTTCATATTCTACTCCATCTATGTTGATATTGGCTATTCTCCCTCCAACTCTATCACTCTCAAACAGATCAATCTTAACTCCATCTCCAAACAGTTTGCGTAAATAATAAGCTGTTGATGTACCACTGATTCCACCGCCTATTATACCTGTAAATATATCATGAATGTAAATTACCACAGGTGTGTCCAAGTATTCAACCAGGGGAATTTGGAGTGAGGTCTAGGGGATTACCCAAGAATTTTATAAAATCAGAAAGCCTGAGTTAATATTGCTGCTTATAAATGTATTCAATACACTTAAAAAAGTTAAGATAAATCTTAGCCACAACTTGACAAGTGATCAAAGTACTGTAATATTATCATGACCACATAACATAATTTGTTTATTAACATCTGTGTACCCCTCCCCCCAAAAGTAAGATACTGTAAATATATTGTATTGTTCTGTGGGCAAATAGTATATAAATATGAGAACTAGAGAGAAAGAAAGATTTTAATGATCTCTAGACACAAACTAGGCCATTTCAGGACTAACATATGGTTTAATTTTATTTCAATAATTCGCTTGTGCGTACATGTACCGGTACGTGTCTTTAGCAGTGGAAGGAAATCAGAGGGCCTGGAGAAAGCTCACAAGGTTGCACAGGCAACCCGACTCCTTGTCACGTACAACCGGGAATCGAGACCCTGCCAGTTGACTCAATGACAGGCCTTATGATACAGCATGCACGTGCTAACCCTTTGGCCACCAACCCCACTAGCCCATATAAATATGAGGCAATAATGTGTTTAAATTTTTTTAAAAAAATGAGAGAGATTTTGTTACATTTACATGATGATTTATAAAATGATACAGTTGAGTTGATTTGAGGACATGGTGACATAGATAATAATAGTGAAATCAATTATAAATTGGCAAACAGATGACACACTGTATGCTTCCTGTTATTGTACTACATACATGTAGTTATCTGTGTGTGTTAAAACATTGAGAACCTGTGCAACAGATGTGAAAAGCTGGATAACAAAAAAAAAGTTTTGACTTTAATCAGACAAAACAAAAGGATTATTGATTGCCTCACTGCGTTGATTGTAAAAAGGTCATACGATCATTTTAAAATTGAACCTGGTAAAACATAAGGCCACTTAAAATGAATATAATATGCTTTGACTGTATTCAGACAAAATTAAAAAATTATTGATTGCCTAACTGCGTAGATTGTGAAAGAGTAATACGATCATTTTGAAAATTGAACCTGGTACAACATTAGGCTCCTTAAAATTATAATAATGTACGTATGTACATGCAAGTATACATGTGTGGCAATCAGCAAGATTGTACTGTATTGGCTCGTGTTGACTATGTTTGGGGCTATTCCCAAAATATGCGCTATTCATTGGCTGTTGTTAGGTGTTTTCCTGCAATTTATCTTATATGAAGCAAAGAAAATCCACCTGTATCGCCACGTATTGAAATTTTTTAATTCTGTCAACTATTTTGTGTGCGTGATAAATTTCAAGTTTTGCTTGAAATCTTTGCATCTACAGACCCTGGCTGTGTGTGGGACGTCAATACATCATAGGATCATTTCAACTTAAAACTGACAAGTTTCATAAATGAGTCGAGGATCACGTGGCTAAGACGCTGGCTCGAGGTCAGGTGTTTGATCCCTGCATTTGCCAAGAAAATTCATCCAGCTTTTGCGACGTGGTTTCCACTTGTCGGTGATGCAGGACGCAGGGACTGATAAGAACATCTGTCTATTTGTTTGGATGGGACAAAAAAAACGAGGTCCTGTGTATACATTGGATTGCAAGTAAAAGATCCCTTGGCAGTCGGAATTTGATATAAGAGTAGCCTGTAGCGCTGCTGCCCGGGTAAAATGTCCTTCATAGCACACTGTATGGCGTATGCCGACGTCATTAACCCAGGTTAGGTGCAGAACAGTGAGACGTTAAACCCCATTTCTTTCATTTTCATAATTGAGTCTAATGTCCCAAAGGTGTTATTTTTATGATTACATGTCATTTTGGTCCCGCTTCATTTCTGACTTACGACATTTCTGACTCGGGAATAAGTTGAGAGGAAAGGTTGAACGCAACTGTAAAATCAATTTATAATAATAAGCCAAAACGATTTTAAAAAGAAATAACATGCAGGTAACAATACTGCTCGCCATCAAGTACAGCGCGTGGAGTCGTGCATCCAATGTTGAATGTAACTATGTATATAAAAAAAGTCGTCGATGAATTTATTAGAAATAGACCAATTCAAAACATATTTTATTGACATGAAACATGTGGTTAGTAAAAGGCTCTATAAAACGATAAACTATTACAGTATTAGTTGCACTTACGGTTCTTTGATAATCATATATTTGTTTAAAACAAATAATATGCTGATGAATTTATTTGAAAATGACCTACACAAAAACAAAAGTAAATATTTACACGACATGCACTCTTTTTTAACAAGCCCCTAGAAATTGTTAACGATAATCTGTAAGCTGCGCGTTGACAAGATTGTCGTAGACGCCAATACCAATCAACAAATTAGTGCCTACAACGATCAAAGTGGGTAATTAAAACTGATTAACCGATAATCCCGATGTTATGTCATATGTGCAAAGAAACCTGACGGTTCTTTGGTGGATGAGGAAAAAATGCAAGTTGTCAACCATCAAGAATGGCAGCCTTTTGTTGGTTTCATGAATAAAAAATTATTAGCAGTGATCGGTCAATCAAGCTCGTTTAATATTTGATAAAAGAAAAACAACAGGGTAGGCCTATTAATAAATATACACAAAATTTAAACAATATTTTATTGTCAAGTTCTATAGCCTACTCGCCGATGAAACAAAACAAAGGAGAACTAGCAGTGTTACTCGCAGGTTCAGCTCTCAACAATCGCCGATCAATTGAATAGATGGAAAGACAACTATCAGTCTCACATAAAATGAAAACGTCTTCCTACTAAGTCCGAAATGTTGTCTGTGTTGGGTCATGGGACCGAAATGACAGGCGAAACGAAATTTTGTGCTACCATTTTAATGTGCCAGCTGGCAGGACGAATTTGGATTACGGTAATAATAATAATCGCGTCATTTTACAAGGGTAGCAAATTAGGCCTGAGGCCTTTTTCCAATTTGGCCCTTGGCACAGATCGTGCGAATGATTTCGATCATTACTGCAGGAAGAAACCGAAGAACTCTGGGGAAACCTGTCTGATCGGAAGGGAGTCCGAATATCCTCTCACTTACATGTACAACGATAAAGTTCATGCCCTGAGCTGGGAATGGGATTTAACCCTCGTTGCATTGGTGAGAAGCCGCCTTGTCATGGCATGGCAGACACAGGCCTTCACGTTTGAAGCATGCTGTCTTTTCCCAATGCTACCAATAATTTTACTATTGACCCATTTTGAATTTGTTTGCCACATATTATAATTTATAGGCCACCCAGATTGACATATTTACAATAAAATAACAATTTTTACAAATATTGACAGCTTACCAATCCTGGTGGCTTCTTGGTCATCTTCTTCGTCTTGAATACTAGGACAAGCCATGCTGAAGATCAGCAGAATACAAACAATGTAATTCCACATATTGAATCAGCTGGATATATTTTGGCTGCTTGTTTTGTTGCATATGGTAAATTTTTACAAAGCCTCAACGGTGCCGGCCGGCAATAAAAATATATCTACTAGAGTTATCTGCCCCTTCTCTATTGCTAACTTTTATAGTTTCGCAAATAATAGACTCGACAGTTTCTTTCTACAACTTTAACAAAAACTCTTCTATGAACTCTATAAATACATATATGCACTTTAGAAATGACTGATGCTTACTGTTTTGATGATATTAACTGAAATACATGAATGTCGATTACTAAGATTTGAAAAAAAGGCTAGCTCTGAATTAACAAAAAACAAAATGTCAGCCCCCATAAGAAAAACAATTTGGATGTCTATTCGTTATTTAAACGTGTGCAAGAAATGTTTCTCAGCTATATCCCGAATATCCCTACCTGGTTCTGTTGCAGTAGCCACTTTAGCCAGATGTAATATTCAGACAATTATTCCGTTACCAAACACTGATGAAAACTTAAAAGAGGAGGTAATGTCTTTGATAGATTTGTTCATCCAGACATCTTTTAGGCTTTACGCTGTAGTCTTGACTCTTCTTGTCTATTGACTAAATTATGGATTGTTGATTGAGATTGATTGAATTCATGCAATCACAACAAAAGTGGCTGTGTGGTGTAAAAGGAATTTCAAGCTCAAATCATGTGTCGACCTAATACTGATGTCTTCCGCCATAGGCCTACTCCAGCCGCAGTCCTACTACAGAGCTCCTTTGCGCAAGTTTTTTAGTCAAATGACTACAAAAATGTTACTGGCCTATAGTTATTTACACATATAGACTGACCCAAAACAGTAGGACATGGCTTAACATATAATAAATCAATTCTGAATTCCCATTGAAATAAAGGTAAAGCCTTACCGCATAGGGCCTAATTATATGCTTCGATGAAACCCAACTGGCCGGTGTCAGAAACATTGCTATAGAAATACTGTTCAGTAACTATTTTACTGGTCCAGTCTTCACTATTTGTCATGGGGGATTGGGATGGCCTAGTGGTCTAGAGTGCCGTGCTTCGACCTCTAGCTGGCCGGTCACCTCTGGCTTGCGACTGTGGTTTCGAGCCCTAGTGTGAGCGTATATCGTCGGCCTTCTGGCGAACCGACGAATCTGATATACATTTAAGTATTGAGAATTACGTATTGAGAAATTTATACTTTGTTGTTATCTCTGTGGCCATAATTAATAATATTTATTTAAATGACGTCTAGTGTCCTCATGTATATGTCTGAAATAATACATCATAAATAAATATTGTATTTGATGGCCACAAAGATAACAACAAAGTATAAATTTCGCAATACTTAAATATATACCAGATTCGTCGGTTCGCCAGAAGGCCGACGATATGTGACATGGGTTTTCTCCGGGCACTCCGGTTTCCTCCCACTCATAAGACCGCTACAGGCTATTGTAACGTTAAACACACAGTTTAATGTTACAGGTATAGGAATTAGTGTCGACGGAATAAGAAAATACCTTAATCTGTTTCACTGTGTCAGAGGGGAACCATTTATAAAATGATTAATCTCTAATCAATGAGTGTCATCTATTTATTTTGGGCGACATCAATCTGATTTTTGGCTTCTTTTTTTTGTTTTTGATCTAGAGCTCAGGAGAAAACCGGTTGACCAGAGTGATACGCATTTTGATTGCTACATGTAGATGCTTCCTAAAAAAAACACCCCTACGCGCAAGCGAATTATTTAAATAAAAATTGAAAACCATACGTTAGTCCCAAAATGACCTAGTGTGTGGACATTAAACCCCATTTTTCTCTCTCTCTCTCCTAAAAAACATAATCTCTATTTATTTCTAGAGCTCCGGGGAAAACCTATCAACCAAAACATTAATTAGAAATGGAAGTGTTTGGACAGTAGACGCAGCTACATCACTACTCACACAGACAACAACCAGCTTGTTACAAATGGAGAACGAGTATGTTCAGGTTATTTTTTTCTTCAGTCTTCATAAAAATGAGAAATGTTTTATTATAAACAATTTCTTATACATATGTAGCTTGATTTAACAAGTACTGTCTCTGGTGTATATGGAGCCAAGGAGATTAAGTGGGTAAGACGCTGGCTCTCTGGCCTGGGAATCGCATGTTCGATCCCTGGATTGGCCTTGTTATTGGTACAGGATGGAGGGTCTGACAAGGATAGCTGTCGAGTCATTCGGATGTGACGAAAAACTGAGGTCGCGTGTCTACTCATTGCTTTGCACAAAAGAGATCCCTTTTTGTTGGAATTTGGTATAAGAGTAGGCCATTGCATTGCTGGCGGGGCCAAATTTCCCTGTATGGCAAAAGCCAGCTTCATTAGCCCAGTCGAAGCAGAACAGTAGGACATTAAACCCTGTTTCATTCTATTCTCTGGTGTATACAATACATGTATGTATTTCAGTAAAAACTGTTTCAAATATACAAAAGAGATTGTGGGGGTTCAAATAAAGACTATTCAATTTGACCTACTATTATTCTAACTTGTTTAAATTTCTAGTTTACAGTTCATCCCCATTTGAATCACTAATAATAAAAGAAATGATGAGACATGTCTCAGCTTGGCAGCTGGAATTTATCAAATCATTTCTATTTTTTGCATGTAACTAATATCTGGTATTATTTTTTTAGGCAGTACACAAATTAACAGATATGTTATCATACAAACTACAGGTTCTTGGTAATGAAGCTGAGCTAGAAATAGTCTGGGATCTCGTTCTTCAATTTAGGTCAGATGTAAATGAAATTAAAAGGAAGAAAGAGGTAAACTCATGTGTTACAAGAATAGAAACCCTAACATGCATTATATAAAACTATATTTGCCTATTGCAGGTCCTTTTTCTGACTTCAAATGTTATTATTATAAATTATTATTTAGACATTTATTCACATGACATGCCTATAATCAAGTCTCTAAATCATCAGATTGCTGACATTTAAATGGATTTCATGACCTTAGAATATGGTACATAATACAAATACATTTTTTTAGAATTAATTTCGGGAGAAGGGGGCTTTAATATTGGGGCTTATTGGCCTAATCCCTACCCTTAATCCAGCTCTCTTTACATTCAAATATAATCAAGTATGTAGTCCATTCAGTGCTCACTCTGGGTTCCAATTTTTTCCCGCCAATTTCTCTTTTTAATTTTTTAGCTATATATTTCTTCCGCCAAATTTTTAAAAAAAAATTCAATAATTTTTATAATTTTTTTTTTACAATTTACAATATTCTTCTCTGCTTTTCCATTCATCTCTGAAATATCTACCTCTTCTAAATGCCCTTAAGATTTTACGTAGTTTACTAGTTAACGTCGCTCTAATACAACGAGCGATTGACACCAACTGCTAAATAATTGCACTCGAATGTAGCACGTGCTATCGGTCATTACATTTGAACTATACGTCAACATTTCTAAGCGTTTTGATTTATTTACTTAAAACATAAACCCCATTCAAGATATGATAATAAATCCGACAATATGCCATCAAAATGTTGGTGATGGAATACTAAAAAATCTGATAATCTGCGGACGTTGAAATTGAAGTTCAATCTTTCGTTTACGACCCATGGCATATGATTTGATAATACCTGACTTTCGACAACCTCAAGATTATATACGCATTTATAAACTGTAACAACATATCTGGTTTCATTTATTAACGATACCGGCAACTTTAGTGAGAAAAATATCAAACAGCAGTCATAATCTAATAATCCAAACGAATCGACCGAGTATTGTTCACCGTGTCCGCCATTTTGAATAATAGAAACCATAAAAAAAACGCTGATTCGTATTGAAAACAAATAATCAAATCCTTTGTCTCTTAATTAGTTTATTACTACTCTTACTGTATATACTTATCAACACTAACCGGGGATTGATCAAGAGACAAAAGATGGGTCTATAGATACCTAATTAATTTTTGATTGACTCACTGTCAATGAACCAAAAGGATTATACAGCGTGGAAATCAAAGCTTTGTGTCATTATGACAAGAAAAAATTATTGCCAAAGGTAAAAAAGAATCGCCATGTAGGAAAAAGTTATCGCCAAAAAATCCGCCAGATTGAATATTTTATCGCCAAGATTATATTTTTATCGCAATTGGCGGAAATGGCGATCGACAGCGTGAGCGCTGAGTCCATTGATGGTTGACATATTAAATGGATTAGAAAATGTTTGTCATATCTTTGTACACATTAAAATGAAAAAAAAAGACTACGCTCATTATTGTAGCAATTGTACTTGACAATCAAGACCCCTATGCGCAAGCAAATCATTAAAATAAAATTAAACCATATGTTAGTCCCAAAATGACATAGTTTGTGTCGAGTTGACGTCACACCCCATTTCTCTCCCTCTCCCTACTAACCCAAGACCTAGCCCTAAGCCTTATCCTGACCCTAACCCACTATCCTCGGCAGGGACCTTGGGAAAAACTGCAGGTGGCCATATGAAATAGATCTAACCTTTTGTCCTCGTCACACATTACATTGCTCAATGAATATATATTTTTCAGGAGATGGAACAACTTTACTCTAGTGTTCAAAAACTAATGGATATTTCTGCCGAAGTTGCATTTACTGCTGGTATGTTGTATACTAAACCTAGTTACCTACAATTACTGCCTGTTGTACAAGGGAGGGGGATGGCCTAGTGGTCTAGAGTGCCGCACTTCGACCTCTAGCTGGCCGGCCACCTCTGGTTTGCGGCTGTGGTTACGAGCCCTGGTGTGAGCGTATAATTAACCCAGATGTTAGCCCGGAATGACCTAGTTGTGTTGAGTGGATGTGAAACCCCATTTCTCTCTCTCTCTCCCTCTCTTTCTCTCTCTCTCTCTCTCTCTCTCTCTCTCTCTCTCTCTCTCTCTCTCTGTCTGTTGTACTAGACACCAGGTGCAAGATGTGTTTCCATGTGCACACTGGCATTCACGTAAAAGACAGTTGGAATTCTAGATAAGAGTAGGCCATATATTTGTTGTCCAAGCTTAATTTCCTTGGCATTGAGCAGGGGCGCAGATCACTCAAATTTAGTGGTGGGGACAGACCATGTGTGGGCAACTAATAATAAAAAGGGGGGTTCGGGATTTTTCATGATCTGCGCCCCTGGCGTTGAGTACTCTTAAATGCACATTTTAAATCTAGCAGTGTAAGTTTTGTTCATGAGGTATGATATTTTTGGTTAACAAAAATATCAATTGTTCTTACTTGGCCCAAAAGCATAATATTTATTTTCGTAATGGAACTTAAAAGCTGGTGCTGTCTGAAATATTATATATTGTTTACCCGGTGGTGTTGATACCAGATGGTGTTCAATCACTGCCTGTGATCATAAGGTCTGTCATTGAGGCAAATGGTGTGATTCCCAACAAGGAGTAGGACTCTGTGTCAGTGGTGCAAGACAGGGGGCCTGGTAAGGAAAGATGTATTTTTTTTTTGATGAGACGGAAAACTTGAGATCCTGTGTACAAATTGACATGCATGTAAAAGATCCCTTGGCATCCCATGGCAGTTAGAAATTGACATAAGAGTAGGTCATAACACCACTGTCCGGGCAAAATTTCACTCAAAGTACACTCTTTGGCATATACCTGACTTGATTAGAACATTAAACCCCATTTTATTTTATGTTTCATGCGTTTCGTCGGTTCTTCTAAATCTCCCTCTGCTAAAGTTAGAATTTGATATAAGAGTAGGTCGTAGAACCATATGTTAGTCCCGTTTGTGATAAGTGGACGTTTCTCTCTTGCCCTTACCATGTATTGAATTAGGTGCTAATGACCACAACTTGACAAAGCTCACAGAAATCCACAGGGTCGTTTTGGATCGGTAAAAAATTGGATGCTTATTACCACTACTTGACAGGGTTGTTTTGGAGGGTTTCGAATAAGGTGCTTAAAGGAGCTAAATCGCTAACATTTGGGACCTAGAAATTCACAAAATTAGTTCGCAACGCATATAAAACTGTAATATGAATGTATATAAACAGATTTACATTCAATGATTTCCGTTTTTACTCCAATTTCAAATCAGTTTTGTTCAGCGAAATAAGCCAGCAATGTCGATCATGTGCAAAAGTCTAGCGTCTAGTTTTTCCAGTCTACATAACTCCGTTTGACTTGGGGCAATGTGTCTCTCAATACAACTGGGGCTGAAGCGCATAATGGTACAGGATTCGTTTACCAATGTTAAAACAAATATTTTATCTTAAATATTGGATGTTAGAAGCTCATCTTTTCCTGGTAAGTTTAATCATCAATGTTGATTTAAATTGACCAATAATTTGTGTTTTCGATGTCGGCGATTTTGGAGGATTGTGAGTTACGGATTTAGGTCCTTTAAACAATATTTTTGTGTTTCAGGAGCAGAGTATGCTAGTACATGTGCTGGTGAAAGACTTTACAGTTCTCAAAGACAATTAGAAACGACTCGTGCATTAACAGCTGAAGCAGAAATGCAACTGAATCAGGTGGAACTGAGAGACATTGAAGCGACAACAAAGCATCATGAAAAAAAGGAAAAAGAGAAATCCGAACAAGATAAAATGGACAAATAGCCCTAAATATATTTTTTTATTGATTATAACAATGTATAAAGTAAATTGTAATTAAAAAATAATGATTTCTATATCATCTTGATTATTCAATTAAAGGGGTGCTATTATGTAAGATTTAGATAAAGAGCTGGCAGTTCTCACTATAATATTTGAAAAATAGATAATGCAAAATTATATTGAAAAGTTTTTTGGGTGGAGGGGTTGGATGCAAGTATGGTTAGCATTTGTGTGCTGTATCGTATGCTCTATCATTGAGTCAACTAGAACAAATTATTGAACTAAAATTAAACCTAAAATCACACTGACATGGTTTCCATTCAAAATTTAACCACATTTTAGAACTGGGTCAATTTGAGATAGAGAAATTTCTTTGAATTGGAGTAAGTATTGCCCCCTGCCTAAGAATATCTTATGTCAAAATGTAATGAAATGAGGTGAAACATGGGATGAGGAGGGGGGGGGGCTGAATGATCAGCAAGTGCATGCTGTATCATAAGGTCTACTATTGAGTCAATTGGCGTGGTTTCGATTCCCCGATTGTAAGTTTCAAGGAGTAGAGTCGTGTCAAGGAGTAGGGTCGCCTGACCAACCTCCTGGGTTTTCTCCGGATTCCTCCCATTGCTAAACACCCCTAGTGCAAGCGAATTGTTGAAATAAAATTGAATCAAAAGTTAGTCCCGAAATGACCTAGTTTGTGTCAAGAAGACGTTAAACCCCATTCCTCTTTCTCTCTCAAACCAACAGGGATAATTCTGATTGGCAGTATACAATGAGAGAATTTAGGCGGTTAAACTCGCCACTTTACGAGTACCCCTCAGGCCCGTAGCCAGGAAGTTGTTTTGGGGGGGGGGGCAAAGATGTTTTCGGGAGGGCCAACTAGCATGGGCATCTGCCCCCCCCCCCCCCGTGCCACCCCCTGGCTACGGGCCTGGCACCCCTTACAAATGGTCAAAATGCCACTGAGTTAGACTTGGAGATTTATAAAAAAAAAAAGGGGTATCCAATGTTAAAAATCATTTTTAATCAAAAAAAACCAAGCACTTCAAACAAAAAACCTTCTTACAGATGACGTACGAATATCATCATGTCAAATTGGGGTGAATCGCAAATCACTTTCTCTATAGTCTATAGAGAATTTAATATCTGAACTTGACAGGTCACTCTCTCACGTAGCCTACGTGAAGAATCGATAGGGTTTTTTTTACTGAGTTTTGATCTTATATATAAATCTACAAATCTACATGTATACAGACATCAGAATATATGCAACCCTTACAATCTAGTTCTTCCCACCTTTTTCGTAACCGTCCGTGTACGGTACTCCATGGGGACATTTTACAAATCTGCATATACTCCAAAGGGTCGTAAGGACTTGCCACCAACTTGCACATTAATCTCTGATACGCATCGCACGCCAAGAACTCGCCGTAACAGACCATTCCATTGGCTAATCCCTCACATCAGCCAGAACGCGAGTTCTATAACAACTCCTCCGGGTCCTAGTGTACTAAAAACAATTAAAACAAAACTTTGAACTATAAAAATCGAAATGTTTTAATCAGATTGAATTTTACTCGACTGTCTTTTACTCGCGGACCCCCTTGAGTTGGCGGATCCCTAAATATCCAACGTTGAGGTGTATTGTGTATGTTGCTGGGAAAATATAATAGATACATTGTGAAAGAGCGCATTTCTACTTTCACTTTGTTAGTGTTGAAATAATGTATTTATTAGGCTTCGATTGGTGTTGGGAGTTCTTCATATCTCACAGAAACATTTTGATGAATGGCGTATTTAAACGATAATAAACCCTCAACCGTCCACGTAACATACGACACGTTTGGAGAAAACGTTACGTCTCGGGCGATATCTTCGGCTTTGTCTTTGAGGATTGTAGCCAAGTCATTCTGGAGATAGAACGGGGGGTTCAGGGGGTTCAAACACGTCGATATCTTCACCCCAACTTCACCACGCATCGTTACTTGCGTTTTGTATTTGCAAGACGATTCCTTTTCCTCAACGTTCAAAATGGCGACTGTCCTTTTTTTACCGGGCGCATTAATTTTCGTGTCGATTGACCACTTAAACTGAGTCGTTTGGGTATCGGTTGTAGATCTGTTGATGGTTACCTCCCGGCCATAACCAGCAGTAAATTTACCCAATGTATCTGGAAGGGGTATCGTTAGCCCAACATTCCAACCCCTTCTAAATCCCTTTTGCATGGTCGTTGTCAACGACGCCGTTGTCGTTCTTTCGGTTTTAAACACATTTTCTTGGAGATCGTCTGTGTAATTATCAAAATGTGATTTAAATACAGTTAGGGCCTCGGGTACGTCGATGTGCAACTCTTCAATAAACTTGGTCTCGCTAATGGAGAACATCACGTGGTCCCAGTTGACCTCAAGAATGTAATCTGCCAATTTACTGGAGGGGTGATTTTTCTTGAAATATGTCCACGCCCATGTCTTTACTATTTCATCTATGTCTGTTACTTGTTGAACCATTTTAGCCTGTAAATAAAATTGAATAAAATGGCGGTGAGTGGATAACAAAATGGCCAGAGAAGGCTCGCGTCAAAAGGCAATATATAGTAACTCACTTTTGTTCTTATTTTGAGAAAACGTATGTGGCATACTTGACAAATGAAGGAAGTTAATTGTAACAGTTTAAAAAATTAAAAGATTCGAATATCTAGTATAGCAACGGGGGGCACACACCCTAGTAACTACAAATTTGGTCCTAACTCAATTTTGATTTTAAAAAAGTGAGTTACTAGGTTTTGCCTTTTGACGGGAAAATGTCCAGTAGTGGGGATGAAATACATTTAACATAAATCTTAGATTAGATCACTCAGGCAGCAGGAATATTGAATGAAAAGTCTGTCGCAATAAAGGGGTTTGGTGACCGAACGGTTTCACGTTAGTGGCCGTTTTAGATCACCAAAATTGTGTCATTGAGTCAAGTGACATGACGTTAATTGCTCTCTTGTACGTGACAAGGACTAGGGTACCCTGTCCAACCTCGTGTTTTTTTTTCGGGTACTCTGGTTTCGAATCTCACTACTAAAGACCCCTAAGCGCAAGCGAATAATTGAAATAAAACTGAATGATATGTTATCCCAGAAATTAACCAGTTTGTCTCTGAAGACGCTGGCTCTCTAGACAAAACGTTGCCGGTTTGATTCCGGTGTTTTTCGAGAAAGTTCATCGTGATTATCCGGCGTGGTTCCCCTTGTCAGTGGTGCAGAACGGAGGGTCTGACAAGAACAACAATCTAGTCGTTCCGATGGTACGAATAACCGAGGCCCCATGTACACATTGGCGTGCACGTAAAAGATGTCTTGGCAATTGGAATTAAATATAAGAATAGGCCATGCGCCGCTGTCCGGGGAACATTTCACCGTATGGCGTATTCATTAGCCCAGTCGGAGCAAAACAGCAGGACGTTAAACCCCATTAAATTTTCTTAAAATTGGTGTATTACTACAATAAATTCATTTTATAGACTCTAATGAAGAAACCCAAAGGTCATTCCATATATGAAACTATTTTGAGGAAAAGAGAGTCAGGGTGCGTGTGTGAGGGTTGGGTGGGGCGTAAGGTCAATATTGAAGCCAAAACGTTTTCGAAAATATATTTCAAATACGGGGTACCTAGCTGTTTTGATTGGGTTTTTACTCAAATTTATTTCTTTTTTAGCAGATAAATTTACGGGCAAAGAACGAGTTAATCAAAACATGGGTGATCACAATGATACCCTTAACGCATGATCAGGGGTTGGTATAGATGGATAGTGCCAAGTTATTTTTCTCTTTAAAAACTGCAAAAAAAGGTCCCAAAGATTTGTTATTTAATTTACTACTGATTTGTCTTATATGTTATATCAAATGTTATAAATCTGAAAGGGCACAATCAACGTAAAAGGTATATCTATAAAGCTTCAAAGAGCTGGAATTAAATGAATTTATTTGGTTAGCTATATATGTTTGCTCGGGGTTCTTTCTTTTCTTATAGGGGGGCTGGATGGTTGAATGGTTAGCGTGCGCGCGCTGTAATCTTAAAGCCTGTAATTGAGTCAACCGGCGTGGTTTCGAATTCCCGGTTGAACGTGGCAAGAAGTAGGGCCGTCCGTCTAACCTCGTGGGTTTTCCCCGGGTCCTCCGATTTCCTCCCACTGCTAAAGACCCCTACGCGCAAGCGAATTAGTGACATAAAATTAAACCATATGTTAGTCACGAAATGACCTAGTTGTGTTGAGTTGACGTTAATCCCCATTTCTCTCTCTCTCTCTCTCTCTCTCTCTCTCTCTCTCGTGAGTCACAGATATTTACTTTTTCCTCCGACAAATTATATTCTAAAACAATTTTTAATGTATTAGAAAAATAAATAATGACGTTTGACATATTTGTAGGTAAACATTATTTCCTATTTAGTATAAATAAATGGCAACTAGAATGAGTAAAAGCACCATTGATCTACTCGGACCAGTAACGTCTTATACATGTATAAGTTATACATGTATAAACAATGCACGGGCCATTGATTGACGCCGCTAGATGAGATGTTACGTATTGAAATTTGAAGGTTGTAGGCCTAATCTTTCAAAGAGATATCAGAAAACTTTCGTATAATCCTCTGTGAAATGGATTGGGATTTGACATGGAGAAAATTACTGGTCTGAATCCATAAGCGCCACGTAGGCTACACCTACACCCAAAATCATGCCCATGCTTGTTTGTTGTTTGAATATACATTAGTGAACGGCAGAAGTGCGTGAGTGTGCCTTTAACCGTGCCTTTACGTAATGTTTGTACTTCCCGATCAATAGGTTTTGTTTCGGTTTCAGTATAAGTGCGACGCGAACAACTTGTCTCTCGAGCAATGTCTATTTGGGTTAAGAAAAGGGTATTCCCCAAAGGGAGACAATCGACTCCACGAAGCTTATTGTCATAATTGACAATCGAGCTGAAATTCACGTAAAATACGATTTGTCTCTGATAAAATTTGATTAATTTCAGTCTAAATGAAGTGTACAGTTGCGTAATCAGTGGATATACACTGAAACAACGGAAGGATGAACCGAACCGGAGAAAATGGTTCGGTTAGTGGCTCCGACAGATCGGATGACTACCTGCTGGTAAACGACATGGAAAACATATCGCTCGAAGAAAACGATAACACCGCACCAACAAGTGTTGTCGCCCTCGTCCAACAAGAAGATCTCAGGAGATTGCTCCAAGAGGTTCGTCAACTCGTAGCCCAAATAAGAGAATACGAGGGAGATCCTGTTAAAGCCTGTGAAAGCGTGACAAAACTGTGGCACATGTATTACGATAACATTCCTTTTCGCAAAGACATAGGTGATACCTTGGCTGAATGTGGCTATGCAACTTGTACCTGCAGGATGCTACAATCTCTGAAGAAGCGAGGATTTGCCCATTGGACTAACAAAAGTATATGGCGGACATCCCATAATTTGCTGGACAACGCATGGAACTATTCTCACGACAGTGACGACTTTGCTGCTCAATTAGCAAGACAAAATGTTTTAAAAGTCTTGTTCGACACTCTTTTCGATTATGACGGCAAAGTTCCATCGAAAAAGTCTGAGTATTTTATTCTGAAGTCTACTTTATCTATAATCAACAATATTGCACGTAGACCCGAGAATAAAGCAATTTTTAGAGAAAACAAGGACGAGGATCCTTTCAAGATCCTGATCAAGTTTAAATCTGTTCAGGATGACTTTATTAAAGTTTTGTGTCTGTTAATACTTGCAGCTATAGCTGACCCGAAGGAAGCCCATATGCTAACAGACGACCGAGATACCATACATACCATTATCGAGTGGATGGGTATACAAATTGATGTTGATCAAAGAAAACCTACTGCTTTGGGTTTTAGTGCTGCCGAACTTGCTTTCGCCCTGGACAAACTCTCAATTGATGGAAACACGGAAAAGATTCTGGACGGGAAAGCCTTAAATGCCTTCCAAAGGATGTTAGATACAACTGATGTCGACCAACAGACCGGTGCAGCTAAATGTATTTGGACACTGTCCTTTCAACCATCAGCAAGAAAGAGAATAAAAGACAATAAGAAAATTGTCGACACTTTGAAACGTCTAAAAACTTTTGAAAAAGATACCCCATTACTTAAAGCTGTTAACGGAGCTTTGTGGGTTTTGTTCGACACAATGGAAAAGAAAACAACAACAAATGTTGATCCATCCAAGCCGCAGCATGTTTTTATCAGTTATCATCAGAAGGATAAAGAAACGGTGAGGAAAATTTGGCACAATTTGAAAACCAAAGGCTACGATGTGTGGATTGACCTTGAACGAATGTCGGGCGATCTACTCGAAGCAATGTCAACTGCAGTTGAAGATTCTTCGGTCGTTATCCTTTGTGTATCAGAGAGTTACAAACAAGATCAGGGCTGTCACACTACCGCCAACTATACTTACAAACAAGAAAAAGGATTTATTCCACTGTTCATGCAGAGTTCGTACAAACCAGATGGATGGCTTAGTATGTTGCTTGGCACCAAACTATACTTTGATTTCAGTGGGGATGAAGACTTCGATGAAAATATGGACAGGTTTATAAGAGAACTTAATATTCAAGTCACAAAGCAAGGTCCAAAAGCTCTCCCAGACGTTGCTAATACTGCTGCTCAACCATTACCTGCATTACTGCCATCTACTGAGTCTGGGAATATTTCCCGATCACCTAGGTTGGATATTCGTGAACCTTCCGTTCCAGTTCAAGCTGAACTTTCACCAGCAACCTCAATGGCTGTTGCTATCCCTGAAGAACAACGATCAGTTAGAGTTCCTCTAACTCCAAGTGCACCGGAAACATTTAACAAGATGAAAAAGGAACATGTAAAGGAATGGCTTAATGAAAATGGCTTAGAGACGTGTGTAGAAACTTTTAAATCAATGACCGGGAAGTTGTTATGGCAACTAAAGAACATGAAGAAAGAAGCTCCTAGCCATTACTTCAATATGCTAAAGGAGGATTACGAATTGCGAGGAAGTGAAGTATTAGCATTTGGTCAGGCATTAGATGAACTCGAATAGATGTCACCCTTTAGACTTGTAAACTTCCAGAAATATGCCTAATAACATGATGTATAAAAGACGAGTCATTACTTATCCATATTATTTCTGAACAGTTTTATAAACAAACATTTTAGCCAACTTTTATCTGAACAGTTTTATAAACAAACGTTAAAGTTAACTTGTATCTAAATAGTTTTATAAACAAACAAACGTTTTAGCCAACGTTTACCTGAACAGTTTTATAAACAAACGTTTAGCCAATGTTTTTCTGAACAGTTTTATAAACAAACGTTTAAGCAACGTATATCTGAATATTGTGTATAAAACAAATGTTTAAGTTAACATTAATTAACAAGCTTTCAGCTATTTTACTGTTAGTTAGGCAGCTGTTTGTCGTGTACTTTGTACACGGTGAACAGTCCATTTGCTGAGTACACTATTTTGCCTATAACTATAAGGTTTTGTTTAGGACTTCGAATTTTGTCTAATGGATTTGGGGTTAAAAATAAACACACTTTATGGATATACTACTTCTGAATTTTATTAACATGCTACGTTTCAATACACATACAGGTATCGTTATCAAGCAATTATTTGCTTGATAACGATACCTGTATGTGTATTGAAACGTAGCATGTTAATAAAATTCAGAAGTAGTATATCCATAAAGTGTGTTTATTTTTAGTGCTTTCTATTTCTATATGTCTTATAAGGATTATGGATTTGGGGTTGTTCGTACTTGGTTGTATTTTATTATCAATAAACAAACGTTTTACCTATATTAGGTAAGTTTAAACAATATTTTATTCGTTTAAAAAGGGATTAAACAACATACACATGAATATCTATATTAAATTATATCTTAGTGTAGTTTAAAATATTATTCATTGATTAATTAATTAATTATATCTGATCAATATTCATAAACAAACGTTTTAATTATATCAACTCATTGAACAATGTATTTTATGTATATAAACAAACGTATTAACTATATTAACCCTTATTTAAAAGGTGTATACAAACTAACGTTTTTCCTTAAACTACTACTATTTGAATAGTGTATATCCTATTTGAACAGTGTGTATAAACTAACGTTTTACCCTACATCTACTTCTATTTGAATAGTGTATATCCTATTTGAACAGTGTGTATAAACTAACGTTTTACCCTACATCTACTACTATTTGAATAGTGTATATCCTATTTGAACAGTGTGTATAAACTAACGTTTTACCCTACATCTACTACTATTTGAATAGTGTATATCCTATTTGAACAGCGTGTATAAACTAACGTTCTACCTTATATATACTTCTATTTGAACAGTATGTATAAACAAACGTTCTACCTTATATCTACATCTATTTAAACAGTATGTATAAACAAGTCTGGAAATAAAGCACCTGTCACTGACAATGTCAGGCACAGATTCAGACTTTGTCAGGCACAATACCTGTGGTGCCTGTCATTTTGTCCAGCACTGATTTGTCTTTTTTGCTGATATTAATAATACATGTCCAGTACTAAGTTGAAAATGTGAGGTACTATTTCATTAGGTACATCTAAAACCGTTATTTCCAGGCCTGTAACAAATGTTTTGGGTAAGCTACCCAGGAAAAGTGGTTTCAAGGTAGTCTCACTCTATTTTGAGAACAGTGTAATATAATTATAATATATTTAGTGTGATAAAAAAATAAATTCTCTTTATCTTTATGTTGCCTTTGAACTTCAGCTGTAGTATCACCTGTGGTGCGAGGGATGTCAGTTTTAATGAACAGAGGGGAGCTATGGAAGTTTTTGCGAATTCGCAAACCTATTTTCTCATTGATCCAACCATCGTTATTTATTCTTTGAAGCATGCGCCCATAAAACAATGTCCCACTTCGTCAAATGAAGTGAATGAACTTTATCGTTGTAAGTGAGAGGGATATTCGGTCTCCCGTCCGATCAGGCAGGTTTCCTCCGAGTTCTTCGGTTTCTTCCTGTAGTAATGATCGAAATCATTCGCACGATCTGTGCCAAGGGCCAAATTTGAAAAAGGCCTCAGGCCTAATTTGCTACCCTTGTAAAATAACGAAATTATTATTATTATTATTATTATCGTCCTACTGTTCTGTCCGAAAGGGTTAATGAAGAGAGGCATGTGACATACAGTTATGATTTAAATTTTGGATTCCAACTGCAAAGGGTTCTTCTCGGTGGACTCGATGTGTACAGAACATCGCCATCGGGCATTTTCGTCTATTTTGATTATACGTTGTCCCGTATCAGACCCTTTGTCCTGCACCAGTGACAAGGCGGCTAACAATTGCACTTCTTATCGATACCCTGTTACTCAAACAGTAGGATCGACTAGGCTCTAACGTGTGGGCTTTAGATCATAAGGTCTGTAATTAATTCAAGCCGTGCCACAAGTCCTATTACGAGCATACCAGTTTCCCCACCCCCAAAGTTAAACTTCTTACAGAAAGCGATTTATTGAAATATCATTATATGCTAGTCCCGAAAAGGCTTGGTTCATGTCGACTGAACGTTAAACCCCATTTCTTTAATTTTCCTCTCCCATATTTTACAGCCAAAAATTCCACGAATTTATATCTATTTTATTTCAATAAAAATCGCTCAGCTTGAATTGTAAACAATTCTTGGAAATCTAAAATAGGATCGAGCCTACTTTCAGTTTCTGTTTAATAACAGCTGTAGTCTCCAACAACATGCCTCTTATTTCCAGTTTCTGCTCAATCTGAACGACAGACTCACCCTACCTACAGAGATGTGACTCTGACACAGTGAATAGCCATGATATCCACATGACGTTATCTAAACGTGAGAGGTCACGAGATCAACACACAGAACTCAGTTTGTAAACAAACAAACGAAAGTAAAATGACTTCGACGAACAGAAAACCTGCGTCGTATCAGGGTTGTCTGCGCAATTTTAAAAGAATTATCAAGTTTTAACGGACATTTGACACACGCGCGGGCCGCACTATTGGCACTATTTTGTGCTTCGGTAGGGTCTGTTTCACATATACACAATGAATTCTGCTAATGATTTTAGCGTGCATTGACATATAGTTTATTTAATTCAGTTCTAAACAAAAATTTTAAACTTTAACGCAATTTTAAAAAATTACTGAGCAAAATGGCCATTCACTGTATACGTGCGGAAAAAAGCCAGCTACCATTTAATTTTCGTACGTTAGTTACGTACGGTTTCTGCTGTGTATAAACTTTTCGGGTTGCAAATGAAATGTTAATGTGGTTTAAGGTCTATTGTTCTACACGGACAGTGTGCTATGAGTGAAATTTTTCCCGGGTAGCGGCAATACTAGTTTTACCTGCAAATGGTTCTGTTTGTTTTTATGTAGGGGGTTGAATAGTCGAACGGTTAGCGCATGCGGCGTGCGATGTATCATAAAATCTGTCGATGAGTCAACTGGCGTGGTTTCGATTCCTCGGTTGTACGTGACAAGTAGCAGGGTAGCCTGTCCCACCTAGTGGATTTTCCCCACGTCGATGCAGCGATGCAGCACGGGGGGACTGGCGAAGGCCGCTGTCTAGTCGTTAGAATGGAACGAAAACCAGAGGTCCCGTGTACACATTGGCGTGCACGTAAAAGATCCCTTGGCAGTTGGACTTCGATATAAAGCAGGCCGTAGCGCTGCTGTCCGGGCAAAATTTCCTCCATAGCACACAGTATGGCGTATGCCCGTCTCCATTAGCCCAGTCTAGGAGCATAACAGTAGGACGTTAAACCCCATTTCATTTGATTCCATTTTATGACCAATTGATTAATTCACAGACCATGTAAATATCAATTTTGACTTAATCACGTCCAGTTTAATTAACCATTTGTTTCCTTCATAGTCTTTTGACAATAAAACAATGGGGGTTTGGATTTCAATCAAAGATATTGATTTTGTCTCAAAAACTAGACAGGGAGAGGTTGGCGGAGCTTTTTATGAAGGCCTATCACAAAAATTGTTTTCCCTATTGATAAAAAAATAATTCCAGGTGATTCAAATAAAATTGGGTCATTTAATGGGAGCTTCTAGGCCTAGTTTTAAAGATGGCGGCACAGTTTTCTTACTTATTTTAGCTTTTAAACGAATTAATATTATGTTTAAACGAATTAATATTTTGTTTAAACGAAGTAGTATTTTGTTTAAACGAATTAATATTTTGTTTAAACGAATTAATATTTTGTTTAAACGAATCGATATTTTGTTTAAACGAATTGATATTTCGTTTGCGTTTAAACGGATTAATACTTCGTTTAAACGAAATAATTATATAAGAGTGGAATCGCACACGAAAATATTATATAAGCTTGCTCTTCCGGAGACCTGTTACCACTGCTTGTCGTTTTTTTTGTACACGAGATGCAGTCCATTTGCTGATTACACTATTTTGCTTGAATACACTATTTTGCCTATAACAACATATTTAAGAATTCGAATTCTGTCATATGGTTTGGATTATTCGTACTTGGTTTTTATTTTATTTATATAAAGATTGGAATCGTGCATTTAAGGGACTGCGTAATAAAAATAGCGATTGTTTCCCATAAACATTGTGGTCTGTTTTATCTCTTTCTCAATCGCTAAATGCCACTTCAAGATTATGTAAAATGCGTGTAAAATTGTCTGATAAAAAGCATTTCACCATGCATGAAATGACTATGTGTCATCTTGTATAGGAGATTTATTATTATGCACATGAATTCATAAGTAGAAATCAATACTCATTTAATGAGACATTTTCTATTAGAACTATTTTATATACAAGAGTATAGTCTTCTTTAATTTTAGTATGTCTTACGAGTATGTCGCCTGTCATCTATTTAAAATTCCTGTTTTTGACATCTTGGTCGAGTGGGTTGGATGGCCAAAAGGTTAGCGTGTGCGCCCTGTATCATAAGGTGTGTCATTGAGTCATCTGGTATGGTTTTTTATCCTGGTTGTACGTAACAAGGAGTCGGGTCAACTGTTCAAACTCGTGGGTTTTCTCCGGTCCCCCGGTCTCCTCCCAGTGCTAAAGACCCCTACGCGCAAGCGATTTATTGAAATAAAATTGAACTAAATTTGTGTCGAGTGGACTTTAAGCCCCTCTCTCTATCTCCCCGTCTCTCTCTTTCTCTCCCCCTCTTTCTGAAACTTCTTGGTCGATTTGCATCAAGTGTGATAGTGCTTACTGAGATTTATTGACACGGAGTTGATTTGACCCTTTGCTGGTGATTCATGTTACAGGAAAACATTTGGATATGCGCACACATTTCCGATTCCTTCTCTTGAACCCAACTGTTGTGTATTTAGATCTGTTTAAACACGATACATATATTTAGACTTCTTGATCTATTTAAGCTGTCCTCCACCTTTTAGGAATGTTGGCCTGTATATATACATGTGAATAATAAAAAGGGCCCCCGGCCCTAAGAACTGGCAAATATATAGATATGTAAATTATTACAATATTTGATCGACTAGCTCAACCCACCTTGACTTCCAAGTTAAATTACACAGTACAAATATATTAAAAGTCTAAACAATTTCAAATATTCCTTTCTTTTAAACATAATTAATGTCTATAATAACGCAGTGGTATTTAGAAAATTGGAATGAAAATGAACTGGGGTTGAACTGGTTTTTTTCTGCACCAGTGGATTTAATAACAATACAACAATTATTGCCCTGTGAGCGAATTTTTGACCGAACGTTAGCGTTTCGGCCTTCTCTTAACTAAATTCCAACTGCCAAGGGTTCTTTTACTGAAACAAGTGCTAATGTTTATAAATTACTGATAGTGAGTAGCGAGGGGTGATTTCCCTTGTCATTGGTGCAGGATTGGAGGCCTGACATGAAAGAGGAAACCGCGCTAGAAAATTCTGGTGAAATTTCTCGGAACTGCCCCGATGTGACTCCCATAATAAAGGATGGATACCAAGACCATGGGAACTAAATAAACCTGAATGGAATAGCCCTTTAATTTGTGTCTATTTGCACTAATAATCAGCTCAATTAAACGATCTACGCCAGAGGTTTATTATCCATGGTTCGATATTCTTCTCGCTATAACAAGAGGCATTGATTATCACCACCTAACGGTAAACTTGGAATCGCCCATCTTGTCTGTGAGGTCAACTGATACAGGCAATTAGTCATTCATTAAGGATTCTTATATTTGTTTAGATTCTACCGCGAACCGTTCGTTCTCTTTGCTGATCTAAAAGCCTATTACACACTTTGGCCAAGAAGTATTAAAGAAACCGGACATGCGTTGCTTTAAATAAGAAATCATCTTTCTAAATATCAGATGGTAGCCATTATACAAATCCATGTACTGCAAACCTTTGATCATTGATACCATAATATAATGCATCGGGAATTTTTTTTAAATTTTGGGACATGATTGGGAATATTTTAGTAAAAAAGATACTATGTTTAACCATAATTTGTTTGTTCAACAGGAATCTTTAATTGATGCCGCTATACCATATTCCGGAGATTCTTATCTCTCCATCTTAAATTAGACTACCGGCTATCTTAATCTATTAACCTGTAATTATGTGAAGAGCATCTATATCTTGAACATATGTTAATGTAGAGCTATTATTTCTCATAAAACCTCCACTAACTGAAGCTAGCCGTTGATTTACTTTATACGTTGTTGAAATATTTTTCAGCTGTACTATTATGTTTATTCTAAAAATAACTAGGACACCCGAACAGTTCACAGACTTTACTCATACTGCCGTGTTGCTTCTGATAATTAAAAGTTAAAACACACCTTGGAGGTAGAGAGAGAGAGAAGAGAGAGAGAGAGAAGAGAGAGATGGGGCTTAACGTCCACTCGACACAAACTATGTCATTTCGGGACTAACATATGGTTTAATTTTATTTCAATAATTGGCTTGCGCGTAGGGGTCTTTAGCAGTGGGGGGGACCCGGAGAAACCCCACGAGGTGGATAAAACACACCTTGGAGCTTAGTAAGTATATAAAGTCTGATAGACGAATTCGGCAACAATACTACTCGCCAAATTAAACATTATGAATATTGGGGTAAAGAATACAATTTTAAAAATTATATTACGAGACCAAATTAAATATTCAATAATTTATGAGTGATAAAATATTGTATTAATTTCTATTGGGAATCACATTATGGATGGTGAAATATTGTAATATTTTATATCAGGGATCAAATATCACATTATGCGTGATCAAATATTGAACTAATTTATATTAGGAATCACATGAGATAATCATATTTTTTATTGTGTTCTTATTATATAGAAAATGATTAAATATGACCTCATTATAAATGTTACAAATCTGGAATTTGGATATTTTGAATAATGTTCACTTTACCTTTATACTGTTTGCATATGATTCGGTTAATGATTTTTTTGTTATATTATAATTAATGAACACCAATTCGGTCAGAATAGTTTCTAAATGTCTGGTATTAATAATGCAATGGTACTACGTTAATGATACAATGATGGCGCATCGACTTGCATAATACATTACGGCAAATGTATTCCCCAGAAAGCAAATAGCTCTTGCAACCGTTCCAGAAATATTGCAATCAGCGATAACTAATTAGAAGAAACATTCGCGAGTTTGTGAGTTAAAAACTAAGAGCATCAGGAACTAAAATATCGCTCAAAATAAATAAAACCGAGTTTGTTCTCTGGTACTATTTAATGAGCAAAATGGCGGATTAGATAATAAAATTATTGACAAACGCATGAAATAGAATGTTCCCAACGCTTTGTAGCTGTTAATGGATACCTAACAAAGTTCTAGAATTAACAAAATCAAATCTTTGTATTACCTTTAAATTGAAATCTTCTTGGTTAGGTAAAGTGTTCTTCGGAATTCAAGACTTCTCACGGCCAGACAATTCCAGTTTATGATGTTGGTTGTTTTAAGATTTTCACTGCCTCTACAAAACAGTTGATTATGCACAAAACATGCACGAATCTAGTCCGATAATGAGAATTTGCTCTTCAAGAACGTATATTTATTACATTTGTGGATGAAACAATTTTTCTGCACCGGTTCTCTTCCAATCGTTTAATTTACACAAATTTGATGGAATATGTTAATTAGCCACTAGGATCATTCCATTCTAGCTATAGGTATAAAACAAACATCAAGTCAGAACTCTACACAGTTAACCGTTGAACGATTCCAAGGCACCGCGCTCGTCTTCTAATAACCAAGAACTCATCCCTGATCGCTTTTAAAACCATCATAAGATCAACATCTGCAACCGTTAATTTGGCTATTTGAAACATCTAATTGATATGAACTATGTAATTATTGAGCAAACGGGTGTCATAATTTTATTATTATTCTCTCGGTTTTCACTTTTGATGAATACGAAACTAACCGGCATCGATTTATGAATAATCCCTGCTGTCACAAATCGTGTAAAGATGAAATTAAGGAGTCCGCTATTATTAAATGATACACCCAAGGAATAATCATAATAATAATACTAAAGAATAAAAAAACAGAATTCGCCAAAGATATAAATTATAAGCCGGTCTTATAATTGTATTTACTTCTCCTCATATTATTCGATTATATAATCAAAGAAGCGATTAAAATAACCAAATCGACAAACTAATTGCAGCATTGTTGACATATTTGTTATTGTTTATGAGAAGACAAATCTCATTAGACACCATTATACATCAAATCAATAGTCCAGTCAATTTGTGGTTTGACCTAGAAAAAATTGCAACAGAATTTCTGTTTGCTGCAAATAATTTCCAGTTCCCCAGACTCTCTTGGACAACATATCAAAATTGAAGATTAACATGAGCGAGGGAAAAAATCCCTCCGTAATATTTTCAGTCAAATTTACGCTGTATACATTATATTTTGGGAAGAGTTGCTCAAATTCATTGTTCAATCCGTATGATAATTCCTTCAGCTTTCCGAGTATAAATCGTAGTACAAGCTTCAATTTGAAGGTTTCGACGTTTAGTAACAAAAAAAATTACAACGTTAAGATTTTTTCTGAGTTTGTCTTCAAAGTATGGGTGTAATTAAACGATAAAATTTAGCGATAAAATGGATAATGAAGACTTAGACTTGTTTGTCAAGTGATGTACACAATAAAAAAAAAAATCTTCAAAACATTCATTTTTCATTTCTTTTAGTTTTGGACTATAGCAAGAACCGATACTCCTTATCTAAATCTTATTTAAGCATCCATAACAAATAAATCTAAAAAAGAAAATTGTGTCGTAAAGTCCTCAACTATTGCACAGTGCCGGCAGTCTGCATCCGCCAAATACATAATTGAATGGCCGAATGATTAGCTGGCGTGATTTCGATTCCCCGGTTGTACGTGACAATGAGTAGGGTCGCCTATCCAACCACGTGGTTTTTATCCGGGTCCTCCGGTTTCGTCCCACTGCTAAAGACCCCGACGCGCATGAGAATTATTAAAATTTAATAGAACCATATGTTAGTCAGGAAATGACATAATTCCAACCGCTGACGGTTTTGTTGGGGTTTTGGTTGGTTGTTTATATGTGTGGTGCACCCCCCCCCTCCTCCGCCACTATTCTTAAAGTTCAGTAAAGAACTGATTGGCCGATAATCAGTTCACTGCAGATTTCTTCAACAATGCCCACTTGCCAAAACAATAAACGAAACAGACTCGCCAAACCAATAGAAATGCACTTGGCAACACTGTCTATTTATATAATTTCAGACTATAAATTTAAATAGAAAAATAAATTCAGTTATATCAGCAAACACTTTATTGCCACATGCGTCTTATTTAGAAAATAATATACAAAATTTTAAAAATTAAAATAAAACAATATACTTTTTAAATTTCACGTACAGCTGAATTCTAACACATGGATACCGAAACCTGAAAATAAACATATAATAATACAAAATATTATAATTATATAAATTTCTTACTGCTGTTTGATTATCCCTTCAGGTGCCTGTGTTAGAAATAAGTTTTTATTTTAATCCTTTCAAGTGCCTATTTTGATATGATACAAAATAATAACACAACTTCCGTAAACAATACTGTGCGCTATCATGATATGCCGATTTGACATCGTGATACTGGTAGGGTAGGGTTTAATACCACATAATTCAGCTGAACAAAAGCCACAGATTTTTCACGATTTTGATAACTATCGCAAAGATACATTAGGCGTAATTGTCGTGTTGCACCAGGGCGTGATGCACCTGGAATAATATACTCTTATTTCCAACGATGATGTTCACAGAGCTTTCAAAAAAAAAAGCCAAGTAACTATTGGTACTGATATCGATCGCCACTTCCCTGATTCAAGGGACATAAAAGTGAACTAGCTCATTGGTCTGTAATTTATTGTTAATTGTCAGAGGAGACCTTGTGTATTGAATGTTTTCTAGAGTCTTACCAATTCATTAAAAACGACGTAAATCCAGTACTAAATAGCCCCAACCCCACCCCCAGTTACTGATTCTAAACTAATGGTTCTTGTTTCTACATTCTTACGTCAACGTTTCATGCTCAAAATCAACATTCTAAACAAAATCAACATTTTACACAAAATCAACATTTTAAACCAAAAAAATACTCTATGCTTCATTTTCGGCGTTTAATAGGAAACTTTTATATATCCCTATTAATTTTAATATTTAAAAATATTAAAATCAAAAAATAATTTCTTAATTAAACACGACAAAGAAATCAAATTATTTGTTTCTGAAAGTATCTAAAACAAATCTGGAATTTGAACTCTTATGAAAATATTTTCTACGTTTCAAAAAGTCTTGAAGTTAAAATCTTGAAATTAAAATGTCCAGAAAATTATAATGAATTATCAACATTATTACACCAGAGGGCGTTAGCGTATATTATGTGTACAACTGACTATGGATTTAAAATTTATTGTGGTAATTATGCCTCTATCAAAACGCGATATTGAATGTGCCATTTCTTCATGAAAATTGATTTGTTATACGATATTATGAAAGAAAGGGATACTTAAGGTTATAGTCATTTGCATTTTCGCTGAAATATCGAATTTCTTACTGCTTAGTACATGCAGATGGCGTACTCAGATTGATTATTTGACATTTAATCAAGCATAGATTGGTGAAATTTCAATTTATCATAGCTTTACAAATAAAGTAAGGAACTGAATCATTTTTGGACTGATATTCCTGTTGCGCTAAACTGACGCATCATTAGAAATAACACCAACATTACCTCATCAATCCATCCCTTAAATTTTGAGTAACCTTGACCTCGACCAATCTGTAGCGCACAATGATGTCGGATGATAATACCTGAAAAAAATATATATCGTAAAATTATGTCGAACTTAAAAAAACAAACTTTTCATTAATCTGAGTTGACCATTAATGGCAGAAATTCTTCGTGCTTTTGAATATTTATTTTTAAAAAAATGGCCCTAATCCGACTAAAATGCGGAACACATATAACATCGTATTCGCCAGAACTAAAAATTAGAAGATAAACACCGACTTTTAGAATTTAGAGGACTGCCTTTGTCCACTTGATAGCACTTTATTCATTTTTGTGTTTTTAATAAGCCAATGTTTGAATTTCATTGTTGATATAGCATTTTTGGCCACTATTGCGAAGAGAGTCTAGTACCCAAGAAATATTCATTCGCATTTTAGCTACATTATGCAATATTTGACTTTTAAGTACTTCTGAAGTTTTCACATAAAGTAACCTATTATTTGACCATAGCCTGTCCATTCAGCGACCTCAATTTTCGACGGTAAAATATATTACGTCGTATATGATGTAAAACGACAACTGAATAGTGTCCGGGGAATAGAATAAGGGGTGCTAAGAGTCTCGCATGCATAATTGACACACTTTATCCAGTGAATAATCAACTGGGCTTTCTCCTTTTACATTAAATGTTTTACGGAGTATGACAACAAGTATTATAACGCCAACCGTGTGGGTTTTAAGGTCGTCATACGCTCGCCTTATAGCTCCCACCGGCCCAGTTCGGAGCAGAACATCAGGATGTCAAACCCCATTTCATTCGTTTTTATTTATAACTGTCCACATGACACTAATGGCTTTCTTTTAAGTGGATTCAATCATTTTATTGTTAACTTTAATCTCGATAGTCTTACCTTCCACCATTTTATTACTACTTGCACCATTAACTGACGTCATCAGAAATCCACCGACAACTTTATATTCTACTTCATTCCAATCTGACTCTTTCTGTATAAAAACAAAAACAAAATACAATATAACACAAACGTTAAATTCAGACTGTACAACACACAAACATAATACAGTTTAAATATATTATGTTGAGAGCCCGTCTTCAATTAGCTCAGGTTAAGTGCATAACAGTAGGACGTTAAAGTTAAACCCCATTTCATTCATTCATTATGTTGAGAGTCTACGAACATAACCATGACCTGAAAAACATATTCGTACCAATACTATCGGTCAAATGAGTTGGAAGAAGGAATACGGATCCACTTCTTTTTACAGAGCAGCTGAGGTATTTGACTTAAAGACTTACAGCAGATAATTCAGTTGATGTACGACCAGCAGTTCCATTAGATACCAGACCAAATTGTGTTTTTGCTTTGTCAGCAACAATGAACACTGAACTAGTTTCGCCACAGTCTCCATTAGTTACGATAGCTTGAGTTTCTGTAGGGGCACCATCTAACTTGTATTTCAACTGTATCTTCAACGTCGTCCCAAAATCAACATTGGAAAAGCGAGGAATTCGCAGAGCACTGTTTCCATCAAAATAAGCCGCGCCATCTTCAACTATGACACCTTCGTTTTGAACGTAGTTATTGTTCCCTGATTGGTCCGAAGTGTCGACGTCGAAGGTAAGCTGGATAACTGGTGAGCAATCTGAATGATAAAAGTAATGTGAAAAAATAATGCAACAATAATTTGACAAGTTATTTGATTAGATCTTTCGATCCTCTCCGAATTGCCATGTTTATTATTTCTATGGACATATCACCTGGACGTATTGGCTAGACTGGATTTTAATTAAATTTCAACGGCCTTACTTTGGAATGTAATTAGACTGCTCTTACACTAGATTAGATTGTAATTAGACTGCTCCTGCACTAGATTAAATTGTAATTAGACTGCTCTCGTACTAGATTAGATTGTAATTAGACTACTCTTTTACTAGATTAGATTGTATTTAAACTGCTTTTGTACTAGATAAGATTGTAATCACACTGCTCCTGCACTAGATTAGATTGTAATCACACTGCTCCTGCACTATATTAGATTGTAATTACACTGCTCTTGTACTAGATTAGGTTGTAATTAGACTGTTCCTGCACCTGATCAGATTTTGATTAGACTGCTCCTGTATCATTTTGTATTTTAATTATAACGCATGTATGAAATCTGAAAGCGGTACTATTTATGCTGAACAAACTGAGGTGTATTTTGAATTTCGACTTTCGTTTTGGAAAATATTGTACCAAAATTGTATGTTGAATCATTTAGTTTATAGGCAACTTTGTCATTTGAAAGAGAGATATTCTATTTTGACAAACACACTTCGAACTTTTGTAAGAGAGATATTCTATTGTGACTAGCAAACCTCGAACTTTTGTAAGAGAGATATTCTTTAGTGACTAACAAACCTCGAGCTTTTGTAAGAGAGATATTCTACTGTGACTTACAAACCTCGAACTTTTGTAAAAGAGATATTCTACTGTGACTAACAAACCTCGAACTTTTGTAAGAGAGATATTCTATTGTGACGAACAAACCTCGAACTTTTGTAAGAGAGATATTCTATTGTGACTAACAAACCTCGAACTTTTGTAAGAGAGACAAACCTCGAACCATTGTAAGAGAGATATTCTATTGTGACTAACAAACCTCGAACTTTTGTAAGAGAGATATTCTATAGTGACTAACAAACCTCGAACTTTTGTAAGAGAGATATTCTATTGTGACTAACAAACCTCGAACCTTTGTAAGAGAGATATTCTATTGTGACTAACAAACCTCGAGCTTTTGGTTTATCGGTTGGTGGAATATATTCTTCATCTATATCAGAGCATTTACACTCCGCAGCATTAAAGAGAGTTCCAGCAGCACACGACATATCTAACCATCCCATTCCATCCCCTAACATCTGCTTATACGATCTTTTATCGCCGTCAACACTACGTCGACTGCAATCTATAAATAATAATAATGACAATTTTAAATGGTAGCTGCGGTGGCTCGGTGTGTAAGACGTTGACTCGCGAACCTGCAGTTCCCGTGTTCGACCCTGGTGTTGACCGAGAAAGTTCATCTCGATTTCTGGCGTGGAGCAGGACAAAGGGACCTGCCAGGGGACAATGTGTAGTCCTTAGAATGGGACGAAACAAACGAGACCCCTTTTCAGATTGGCGTGCACGTAAAAGACCCTTGATAGTTGGAATTCGAAATAAAAGTAGTTCGTTGTGCCGTGTTCCGGGGTAAATTTCCCTCATACTAGACTGTATGCCGTATGCCCGTCTTCATTAGCCAAGTCCGTACAGAACAGCAGGATGTTAAACTTTATTCCATGTCCGTTTTTAATATACACGACCATGGCAATTCTACAGATAAAAATATCTAGGTATTGCAATAAACGTTTCAATCACACATACACAGAGTGGGGTGGGAGGTTCAAGGAGGGAAGACCAGATCCCCCCCCCCCCCAATAATTTAAGAAAATAATTTTTAGTAGGTTTACAGCAGGATGCACTTGTAAAAAATCACTCTCTGACTGAGTAGGGGTGTGAGATTTAACGCATAAAGTATTGATTACCGAAAGGTATCACAAACTCTAAACAATAACATGTGAATCACTCGAAAAGTGCTTTTACGACCCTCAATGTTTTTTGGGTATAGGTTCAACGCGACGTGAATATATTTTTACTTGATACACTCAATCCGTTCGTTTGACACCTCCCTCTTTTTTCATATTAGCTGGTGATTTGGCGACGAACAGTAGGCTGGTGAGCTCTTTTTATCTCGACGACCAGTATCTGAAATACTGCCAGCCTGCATTTTCGATAGTTTATTTAATAAAATATTGTGGCGAAAATATTCATTCATTTTTGTTCACTCACTTCGTCGGTTTGTCATTTTCCCCTCTGGTCGGATAAACTAGTGAATTGAGGACATGCGGTTTCTGGTAGGCTTGTTTTATCTCGACGATCAGTGCCCGAAATACTGCCAGATACTGCATTTCGGGCAGTCTACTTTTCAAATTGTCGGGGGCTTTGTTGAGGTTCGCAAGTCCGTTAATTTGACACTATCCTAACTGGGGTCGGATATATCAGGCATCATACGGTAACTGATCTTCTCTGTATATCTCTACCATCGGTGCCTGAATACTCTGACAGCATTTCCGTCAGTCTATTTTCAAAAATGTCTTAGGGAGGTCCCAATACCCCCCTCCCCCACGAGGACTCCTTACTTCGAGGTTCGCAAGTCCGTTCGTTTGACACTTTATCTCAACGATCAGTGCCTGAAATACTGCGAGGATGTATTTTCTCGTTAGTGGATTTCGTCGCGGTTCGCAACTCCGTTGGTTTGTCACTTTATCTCAACGGCTGTGTTTACGGCAGCCTGTTTTTCAAAATTTCTGGAAAAGACCCCCCTACCCCTACCCCTTAACCTCGGACTTTGACCCAGCCCTGCCCCCACCCCAACCAGCGGCGGCTTGCGCCCCCCCCCCCCTGCATACACAGCAATCATTAGGTAATTGAAAACATCTGTAAATCATGTCCCTTAACAAGTGCATACGAAGAGTAAATTAAGCTTCAAACAAATCTGGGCAACTCACCACCCGACTCGGGTTCTCCCCATTTACAAGGATCAGTACAACCGGAATTTTGTCCACATTTTTGTGTCGAGGTGTCAAAAGCGGAGCCACTTGGACAGCATTTAAGCGATGAAATCCCACCAACGCATTCGTAATACTCTCTACAATTATCTGGATGTCCATAATCTCCATTGTCTTTACCATAACATGGCCCTGCAAGATTAAAACATTTTTCATTGATTCAGTTTAATAAAAGACTTAAAGATACAGAGAGAGAGAGAGAGATAGGGAGAGAGATATAGGGAGAGAGAGAGAGAGAGGGGGAGAGAGAGAAATGGGGTTTAACGTCCACTCGACACAGGTCATTTCGGGACTTACATATGGTTTAATTTTAGTCTTTAGCAGTGGGAGGAAACCGGAGGACCCGGAGTAAATCCATGAGGTTGGACAGGCGACCCTACTCCTTGCTACGTACAACCGGTGATTTGAAACCACACCAGTTGTCTCAATGGAAGGCTTCTTAATGATAGGCTACAGTTTAAAGATACGCTTAAAAAGCCAGTTTAAAGAACACCTTAAAGGGCAGTTTAAAGAACAGCTTAAAGAGCCTATTTAAAGAATAGCTGAAAGAGTCAGTTTAAAGAATATCTTCCCTGTGCCTTGGGCTTTGTACCCCAAAAGTTCGACAGTAAATAGAAAGGCCCTAAACCGAAGTTTAAATGACTGTAGTCATCAGTTGATCTATTCTGGAAGCCGTCTGTCGAAACCTTGGCGAATGGTGCCATAGCCTCCGAATCCAACGCTATGGCTCACGAGACTGAGCGTAAGCTATAGCTAATCAATTGTAGCGATTGGGTCGCGCAACGATCGTTTGTGATCTCATGTATACCTCGAACAGTGTAAACTGGCGCGAAAGCTACCTTTGAGACAAACCCATGGATGTCCGTGAGACAAATCTCATAGGCTAAAACCCACTGATCAATGGGAAGCTAACCATCCTAGAATTTATTGTTCACTATTAAAAATAAACTGTAACATCAAACTATTTACCTTTAGTACACTCAACTTCTTCTGGGTAGTTGCAGGTCAGTTTATCTTGATCCCAAAATAAAGTAGGTGCACAATCTTTAATGATTGCCTTTATCAAAACATCCTGATCAAAGATACACTGAATGAATTTCTGACAACTATCTCTGTGCGGCCGAAATCCGACACCATTCAACATTGTACAGTTGTCACAAAGACCTTCTGGATCAACCAGGTTCGTACCATCTACTGGAAGAATTCGGTCGCTGGGTGGAGTTGTAGGGTTTTTGTTTCCAGGGATTATGGTCGGCGTCATTTTATCGTTGGACATGTTGGAGTCGCTTTCTGGAGACATAGTAGTCAGTTTTGATCCGGATGATGCCTTGGATGTTGATTTGTTTGTAATTGGCATGGTCGTTACAGGTAATATTCTGTCATCTGGACCAGCCGTTGTTGGAGTTGGCTTCAGCATGTTTTGATCTGAAATAGAAACCCCCTATTAACTGAACATATTTATACATGTATTTAGAATCCAAAAATGTTGACCTTGGTATATGTCATCTATGATTTCTATGAGCAAGTGGTGTATTTTACACGATACTCTGTTAATACGTTTTGAATGACCCCGCCAGAAACTAACATCAGCCAACAATGGTTCGGGAACATTCGTTTATTAAGCTTACCTGAGCAGCCCTGTCTTACAGCCTTCATCAAGTTACTAGGTAACTGGTTAATATTTTTCAACATAAGAGTTTCCTTCCCCGAGGAGGCTATCGCCATCAGCTCCTTCCCAAGCATCTCTTCAGTAACACCAACTGAGAACAAGCTGACGTCGAGTTTCCGTAATTCTTCTGCATATCGGACCGTTTCTGTGAAGTTTCTTGAATATCCATCAGTAATCACAACCGCTACTTTAGTTACCCCCTCACGGCCACCTTCGACAAATAATTGATGTGCTTTTTCCAGAGCATCCGCTGTGTTTGTCCCATCTCTGGGTTGTTGTAGAGCGTCAATGTGGGTGACCAATGCGGCGGTATCCGCGGTAAAGTCCATTACCGAGGTGACGTTTGAGCTGAATACTACAATTGCGAATCTGGTAGAGCCACTTTCATTGTTCAGTTCAGTGATAAATTTCTTAACAGCTCCTTTAATGTTTTGAAACTCACCCCTAGATATGCTGTCGGATCCATCAATAACAGTAACAACATCAATATAATCTTTGCAACCAGGAGCCGAATCTAGAAATATCCATATTTCAATTATTTAATATAAATACAAATGTTGAATATCTCGAGGAACAATGATCTGTTAAGGTATATGTATGTAAGTCATGAAATAGAAAACAAACAGGCAGATCTCACAGGCTTAAGCGACTTTTCAAATTGTTGTATTTCTCCACGGATGATAATCTCCCCGCTTGCATTCAATAGGACTTAAATAAATGCCCGTCATATGACATTAATTAAGATTATAGGTGACATTAGCTTGGCTGTGTGTTTTATGGGCATATTAAACAACAAGCGCCAAAAATGTAGCCAAAACGACCATATTTAGTCAGTATGACTAAATGAATTTTAGCCATTTGACAATATGCCATTTTTATCGTCTGCAGAGGATACCGAGTGATTGCAAAATTTTCAATTTATCAAATCTTTATAAATACTGCACAAAATTGGACCAACTGCCGACAAGAGACTTTAATATAGGAAGCATACGATGCACACAACTTTGACGACATGATCTTAGTTTGATTATTGTCAATATCGCCAATTCATAACAGGCTCAGAACTCTAAACGCCGAAGCAATCATTCTGTGAGCATTAACATTTAGTGAGTTGATAGCTGCATTTGGAAGATAGCATAAACCCGTTATTTCTAAGATAGTCATTTAAACTGCCAACTCCTTCGAAGTCTAAACTTCGAAGCAATCATTGTGTAGGTATGAACATTTAGTGACTTGATTGTTGCATTGGGAAGATAGCATAAGGTGTGTCTAAACCTTATTATTTCCAAGATAGTCATTTAATCTGCCAACTCCTTTGAAGTCTAAACTTCGAAGCAATCATTGTGTGGGTATTAACATTTAGTGACTTGTTTTTTGCTTTGGGAAGATAGCATAAGG
The DNA here is from genome assembly GCA_917208275.1 of Patella pellucida. Classification (NCBI taxonomy): domain Eukaryota; kingdom Metazoa; phylum Mollusca; class Gastropoda; family Patellidae; genus Patella; species Patella pellucida. Next base: position 62,059,634 of record OU795041.1, read on the forward strand.
TGTGTCTAAACCCATTACTTCCAAGATAGTCATTTGAAGTATCAACTCCTAACGTCCTAATCCCTGAGCTACCACGACTTTTTATGTCGATACTAAACCGTCTTGCATAGTCTACATACCTGGACATTTTGTGAGGAGGGTCTTTAAATGTGGGCATATTTCGGGCAGTTGCTCTACAGTAAGTACCCGATTCTTAGATGTGGCAATTGCTTCAAGCTCTGATCTGTCTACATCACCATTTGTACAAACAGCAAACACGTGGGTGCCCTGTAATTCTGATAGACGAGCTTCTGCGAGTGTAGCTGTTTTATTTTTAGATATTCCGTCGGTGATGACGATGCCTACTTTTGGTACCCCAGCTCTTTCCTCCCTGGAAAATATTTTATTCATTTCCGCCAGAGCTAAATGTGTCTGGGTACCCTCCATGGGTTGCTGAAGGGAGGATATACCGTCAAGAAGAGTCTTCTCGTCACTACCCAAGGGAATAACAGTACTGATAGTAGAGCTGTAAAGGATTACTCCCATTCTAGTTGGTCGCTCTTGTATATTGAGATCAGTGACCATCATCTTTAAAGCATCTTTTATTGTTGTAAATTTGGCAGCACTAATACTCTCTGAACCATCTAGTACAACCAGAACATCTACATCCTCCACACAGTCTTCTATAACAAAACCGAAGGAGACTTTTTTCAGTTTCTAATATTGAGAAACGAGGCAATCACAACTCTTGTTAGCATTGTATTGCATAATTTGAATGGAAAGAGTATTCCTGAACTCCTAGATAACGCATAATGAAAGCGGGCGGCCAAAGTCGAATTTTCAGTTTTCTCTTATTAATAAATGATGCTTTCATTAATCTTAAATGAATTGTATATATGATATAATTTAAATGAAAAGAATTTTCTTGATTCACTCAAAATATTTTAGTCCTAAATTAAAGATAATGTGTTATAAAACCGGGTAACTAAAATTTCTATTATTAAGAAATATGTATGAAATAGCTTTATTTAACGTCCACTTCAGCCCAAGTAATATCGCAAGCGCCACTCTTATATAATATAATTTAAATGAAAAGTATATTCTTGATTCACGTAAAATATTTCGGTCCTGGATAATTAACAATGTGAGCTGGTAACCAAAAGAGAAATTTAATGTTTCTAATATTAAGAAACAAGGAAAGCACCAGTCTGTAATGAATTGTATCTGAATTGAATCATATACTTTAAATGACAATGGTATTAATATTCGATTAGGGAAATGCTATAATAACCGCCCATCATAGGAATGATGTTATACCAGAAGCCCACATAATTGAAACTGGCTTACCTTTCATATCCGTCATAGATAGTACTTGAGATATTAGCAGTGATGCCACGATAATCCCTAAAAGATTCATTGTTAGGACCTTAAAAAAATAAAATCCAAACGTTTATGGGGTTTTTTCGTCAAATTTCAACCATTTTCCAAAGTATTTCCCATAACTATTAAAGTTGGGTTCCCAGCAAAGTATTTATCGGGTGGTTATTTCCAATAAAAGTATGTCAAATTTGGTATATATGGAAAGTATAGACACCCAATCTTACTAGAAAAATACTGGATTACGCGAAATACGCCCACGGGGCAAGCACTGGGCAATATTGTCAGGAAATCACTAACTAGCAACCCAACAGGCTCTGCTGGCTTATTGTCTGCTAGCTAAGGTCGGGGAGCAGTTGTTATTTCTAGCTCAAATGGATAGGCGGTTTGGGAAACATTGAGGGTTGTCAACAGACAAAAAGACACTGCGATTAAAAGGTCTAAAAAGAAGTAGACAGAAATAACTAAGAATGTACTTAGGCCTCAGTAAGTATGGTAAATGTACAGTAAGTATAAAGGATACATTCTGAAAAATGGACCCTCCCACAATGAAGTTAACTTGACAGACATTGCGTCTAACAACAGCTTACTTATAGCTATGGGTATCAACGACGAAAGCAAAGTTTTGAAAGGGAATTGAAGCAAATTTTTGATAGATTGGTTACATTGAATATGTTTTTAGTCCACATATATCGTGAATTCACAAAATTTGTAGCCGGGAAGGCATCTTTAAGAGTAGTTGAGTACTGGGTGTCTTCTAGAATTTCGATGTACAATCCTCTGGCTAGTATCTTTATATTTTCCCATTTACTTAGCTAACCCAAAACTTTACAGAACACAAAATCCTAACGTGGTCTATTATCATTTTTCCAAAAATTTAATCGATCGAAGTTTTCCAAAAGAAGCAAATAATATAAGTAACCATGAAAATATATATGTCCACCAATTTCATTTTTTTAAAATCTTTTTTACATTCAATTATCTAAGTTTTTTAATTTCTTTTTAAAACTCTAAACTGCTAATTAATAGAGTATCCAAGTTATTTAATTACTTTTTAAAAATCTAAACTCCTAATTAATAGAGTAACTTACCTAGTATGTAATTTATCGCCTTCTCTCCTCTATCATTCAAAAGGATGTGAAAACAATTTCAACTGGTAAATATGAAGTTCGACGCCCGGATTATTTGGAATGTTGAAAAAGGTTTAAAATTCTCGAATCATGCAGGTTTTACGAAATCAAATATTAGCTTTCATGACATAATACATACCGTGTAGATGTATTATTGTAATTAACTCCTTAGTGGATTTTTGTTTTTGGGGAAATAAAAAATTGGAGCTTTTATTTTATAGGATTGTGGGTTAATCGTGTTGACTTATATATATCATTGTCAATATGAGTAAAACAAACGAAGGTGTATCAATTAAACAACGAGGTAGGGCGAATGGCGCAACTTTTATATTAGAACGTCATTTTCCATAGCACTGTAAAACAAAACAAAAATGTTCAATTCAACGGCAGCTTAATGTAGAATGTAGAATTAGCCTGTTATTAAAATGATAGAATGGCATGAATTTGGTGTAAGGTCGAGAGTTCTCTGCATTACATTTATACCAGCAGGATACCCGGCTTAGCCTGGGGTCCAATTCGCCATAACCAAGCGACCATCCATCCATCCATCCATATACATACATGCATTCATACATATACATGCATCCATACATCCATATATACATGCATCCATATATCGATATACATACATCCATCCTTCCATCCATCACATCCATACATACATCCATATACATACATCCCTCCATCCATACATCCATCCATATACATACATCCATATACATACATCCATCCATACATCCATATACATACATCCATCCATATACATACATACATCCATATACATCCATCCATCCATACATCCATATACATACATCCATCCATACATCCATATACATACATACATCCATATACATACATCCATCCATACATCCATATACATACATACATCCATCCATACATCCATATACATACATCATATATCCATCCATGCATCCATATACATACATACATCCATATACATACATCCATCCATATACATACATGTATCCTTATACTTTTCTTCCAGCACTGTATTGTATGATCATTTTTGTAAAGTTTATTTAATAACATACGTTCATGGTAAATATGAGGCGTTTATCGTATTTGTGTGAGCAATATATCCACATTGTGGAGATTTCCTTACTGATATATATCCGTCTATTGGACCTATGTCATGGATGTTTTCATTAAGTGCAGTTCCGCACAATTTTCAAGCCCCGCTTCGCTCGGGCGTTTATTTCCAGCTCACCCAATCCTGATTACATTGATCATTACTCTGTTAATGGACATTCCTGTTGAAGGTAACAAGGCAACAAATTTATTTAATAAACGCTGGTTACATGGTGTTAGGCTATTGCCCTGCAATTTTTGGTATCAATTTTGATTTGGGTTTTTTTGTCTTTGGAAGCTGGCTCTGTTACTGGAAAATCATTCGGTTGTATTTTGAAGCAAACGGATTCACAGAAACTGGAATTGACGAAGAAAAGATAGTGCCGTATCAGTGTGTCCTTGCCTGACAGTAAAGACTACGGGTTTAAGTATGCACAACTAAGTATCTCTTTAATGAATGCTAATTTATCATATAAATTGTGCATATAATTACTTTAAGCCTATTTATATTTAAATTTATGATTGCTAGTTGCAAGTCACAGGTACATGAGGATAGGAACGCCCTCCTTAACTATGTGATTTTTTTTTTCAAAATTTTTGATACCGGGTGGGCCTTTTTTCTTCATATTTTTAAAAAATGTTAATCTTCTCTATTTTTCTTCCAAATCAGTGCTCAATCATGTAATATTTACTAACAAAGATGTTCGTATAAAAACAACCCCCCAAATACAATTTATACCTACTGATGTATCTCATAAAAGTTAGGGGGGGGGTGTTTGGTTTTTTTATACGAACATCTTTGACAGTAAATATTATATGATTGAGCACAAAATAGGAAGAAAACAAGGGAAGATTAATTTTTTTGTAAAATCACATAGTTAAGAAGGGCGTTCCTGTCCTCCTCTTCTCCTGTTAAAGATTAATCAAATTTATTGAATAAAATATTTTTAAAATCAACTATTGATCTGTTGAATATGATTTTTCCCAGCAAGGTAGATTATACAGTGCGGGAAAGATTTCCGACGTTGAAATTCGTATGTCTTATAAAGTTTATCGAACCAAAAATGCTTTAGTTTTGATTCATTAGTATGCAGGGATGATGTCTGCTTAGCTTCTATTTAGTCATATCCATGTGCCCAACGGGATGTAAACCCTTTCGTTTCTTAATTATTTGCATTTGTTTTTTTGTCATTGTGGATGTTTTCCGAGAAATACAAATCTGTAATTAACCGGATGTAAGAGCAGGACATACCGAATATTTGGACATGGGTGGATAAATAGTAAGACATAACTGTTGCCTGTTCTAGTTATGTGTTAAAAATCAAGAGTTTTAAAGACCTATAGCTATCAAACAATTAAACCCATACATACAGTTATATGCAGGATGGGGGCCTGACAAGGACAGCTGTCTAGTCATTCGGATGGCGCGAAAACCCGAGGTCCCGTGTACACATTTTGGCAGTTGAAATTATGTATAAGAGAAGGCCGTAGAGCCGCTGTCCTGGCAAAATTTCCCTCATATCACACTACATGGCGTATGCTCGTCTTCATAAGCCAAGTGCGGAGCAGGACAGTAGCTCGTTAAACCCCATTTCATTTCATTTCATTTTCATACAAGCAACCGAAAAATACATTCAACATTTTACACTTTTGAGTGTATGTACGTACATAGTATTTACATATTAGTCCCATGGTCAACAGAATGAGTATATATTAATTATTTTACTCTCTACCACAAGCTAACATGAAATATTTAAACAAGAAATTAGTGGAAATGTTCACATTTTATTGTTTTTGTCAATATTAAGAGCTAGTTGATTTATGGGCCATAATGCTAATCCTAACATACCAATTGCCTGACAAACAAACTAGGACAATACTACATACATACAGTCCTACGTATAAATTCTCCGAAAATACATCATTTTAAAAATTCAGCCATGTACTTTGGAAGGCGATATTTAACGTAAATGAATTTTAAAACCATTCAACGGCATGCAATATTGGAAGAGAGAGAGAAATGGGGTTCAACGCCCACTCGACCCTACGTTTTGTCACGTAACATTAGAAGAGAAGAGGGGGTAGATGCACGGCATTGTGGCTTGACTTTCTACTGGATAACTGCCTTGTCTGTTTTTCTGTTGCAGTTGTTTTCAGAGAACACTTCCGTACGCAATCACAAGTCATTCTTATTGATGGAAAATAATTTGTGGGGATTGTAAGACATTTGTAAAAAAGAAATTGCGATTGCTTAGGAAAATATTGCGGGGAATAAAATATGCTTTCATGGTGACCTTTAGGGGCATGTTCCTGATATTCGCAAAACCCAACGAACGACCACGAATGCACATGGATACCTACGAATGTCTGGCTATCGCTGCGAAGTGACTAGGCAAAAGTATTGGAAGGGGGTTTCTTTGAAATTCGCCACGCATCTGTTGTTCAGTCGTTTCATTCCTAAGGCGTTCGCAAGCATTCGCAAGAGCATTCATACGTATTCGAAAGGATTCGAGAGCGTTTTAATAAACATTTATAAGGCTTCACTTTTATCTGTATTTCTCAAGACCAATTGTAACATTTTCGGCGAAATTCCCACGACTTTCACATTTTTAATATTTGCAAGGATATTGTTCACTGCGTGAGAGTACCATAAGAAAGCATGGTGAACAATTCCAGCTCAGTAGCTATAACGTGTACATTAACGACAATTAAGATATTAAGGCAACGCAGTTATAATGATGCAATGTTTTATTAGGCATCTTTGCTTTTTTCTATGCTAAGAAACACAAAAAAACCTTTTAAACTTAAATATATTTACAAAATCATTTAAAAAAAATAGAGAATGTCCAAAAGTCGTAGCAAAAGTCGAAAACCATTTAACAGATGTATACATAAACCTGAAACGAAAAACAAAATAATAAATGGATTAATGCCGTAAAATTGTGAAATATTGTTACTTAAAGTTACATAATTCAAGAGCTAAATCTGCCTATCGCAGGTCTTAGTTTTGGCTTCAGATGTTATAGAAATTATAAATTAGATCTTCATTTAGACAACAACCCCAAAATCAACTCTGTAGACCCACGGATGGCTAGGCTACAGCTTGGATTTTAATCAAATATGGCGCCCCAAGCTCCGTAAGTTCACCGTTAAGTTGACGTCATTATCCGGAAACTGTCCATAAAGGGCTGTGCTGATCGAGGCTATTTCATGGCAGACAGAGCTTGATAATCGAGATCGGGAATTGTCGGAGAGGGTGAAGATGAATTTTGCCCCTATCTCTGGTCAAATATTATAACGCTGATAACTCGGTTCAGAATAAGGTAATTTGACTGAAATTTTTAATAAATTCCTCTATTATCATCTATTTTTGAACTGTCATAGCAAGAATGGCCAACTCTTTAGAAAATATCCCATAATGTAACTTTAAAGATACATTATAGGAGATTAGATACGAGCTGGAAGTTCTCAGTATAATAGTTAAAAACTATATATAACGTAAAGTTATTAGTTCAATATTTCAGTCAAATTGGTCCACTGTGAACCGAGATATCGGTTTTTAGTCCCACCCTAACGACTGGACAATTGTCCTTGTCAGGCCATCTGTCATGCATTACTGATAAAGAGGGAACCACGCCTGAAAATCTGGATGAACTTCCTCGGCCAATGCAACGATCGAACACCCGACCTCTAGGCTAGCGAGCCAGAACCTTACCCACTTATCCACCATGACCCCTATATTGGAACTCAACCGGGAATCGAAAAATTCTGAATATCGATAGGGTACCAAATTAACAATCTCACTGGCGTGTACCGCGTTAACTAGCTTTAAAAATCGAAATATGACTGAAAGAGAACTCTCCAACTTCACGTTGCTCTGTATATCAAGTTCCATTATTAAATGCTATCCATGAATTGTGTTATTAAACATCCATAATGTATTGTTGCTATGCAAAGTGAAATAACATGTTCATACTTACATATTCCATCCAGCCTTTAAAGTAATCGAATACATCGCCTCGTCCAATCTGTAAAGCATAGTGACTTCTAGTGATGGCGTCGGAATTTGCTTTTAATAAAAAGAAAAAGAAATACATGATATGTATACACAATTGTAAGCGTTTCGTGGTAATGCAAAGACATCTTGTAAATTAATTATAGAAGATTATGCAATTTATTTAGAATAAAGGGAGTGATCAGTGTCAGAATACATATAAGCTTCTAAAGGCTGGGGTCGGAATGCTTTGTGCGTGCGCGATATATCATAAGGTCTGTCATTTTGTCAGCTAGCGTTGATTCGATTCCACCGGCTGTACTTGGCAAGGAGTAGGGTCACCTGTCCAACCTCATGGGTTTTCTACGAGTTCTCCGCTTTCCTCCCACTACTAAAGACCCCTACACACAATTAATGAAATAAAATTGAGCCATGTTAGCCTCTAAATGACCCGGTTTGTGCCGGGACCTCCGGCAAAGGTGTATCCATCTATTATTGTTGACACTGCCATAAGCAATTGTTACACGCACCATCAACTGTGTAACTGTGTTTACAATATACACTACCATCTTCCTCCAGCCGCGGGGGGTTGGGATGGCCTAGTGGTCTAGAGTGTCTCTGGTTTGCGGCTGTGGTTTCGAGCCCTGGTGTGAGCGTATGTGGCATGGAGATAGAGGCGCCTTCTCAACCTCATGGGTTTCCTTCGGGCACTCCGGTTTCCTCCCACTGCCAAAGACCCCTACGCGCAAGCGAATTAGTGATTTAAAACCACAAGTTAGTCCCGAAATGACCTAGTTGTGTTAAGTGGACGTTAAACTCCATTTCTATCTCTCTCCTCCAGCCGCGAGAGTCGAGGATTGGAGAGCCTCGTACGTGTATGTGGAATATCTTCAAGTATTGGGTGTAATACATATAAGACACACCTGAACCATTTTATATATTTTCTAAACATTAGCTGAATTAAAGTTTTCATTTATAATGTCAAATTTGGTCCTACTGACACTGCTTATATAATGATTCTAGGGAACCAATAACCAGAACATTCATTGTTTTTTTTATTTAAATCATAAATTCAAAGTAAATACTCACTATCTAAAGTTCCTATATTAGAAACGGTTGTAGTTGGGTCACTTATATTCGAGCCTGTTGTTCCCAATAATACACCATTTTCATAGAAGAATTCAACATCCGTCCAGTTACCCTAAAATGAAAGGAAATTGGGTTTAACGTATTATGTTTCTTCACCAACCGGGCTAATGAAAGCCGACGTGCAGGATAGTATAACATTTTGCCGGACAGCGGCGTTTCATAGGATTCGGTTGTGTGTATGTCACCTAGTACACGGGGTATCGGTTTTCCGTTCCATCAGAGTCTCTAGACGCTGTTCCCCACGTCCGAAGTAAATACTCGAGGAACTTTTTCGGCCGAGACGATGGTCGAACTCAGGACCTCATAGTGGGTAGACCAGCCAATCACTCACAGAGCCATGTTCCTCAATCTACAACCCGAGCAATATGTTACATTTTTCAACAGCATTTATTTAAAGATCCGTTTTGTGGGAATTTCGAGATATAATATGAAATGGAGTTTAACGTCCTGCTGTTCATGGTCAAATGAAGACGGACATACGCCATGCAATGTGCTATGAGGAAAATTTTATCCGGACAACTGCACTACGTCCTACTCCTATATCGAATTCCAACTTTCAAGGGATCATTTCATGGATGCCAATGTGTTTACAGGATCTGTTTTTCGTCCCCTCTGAACGACTAGACAGCCCTATTATACTCAGTGAAAATTAAAAATATCATCGGCGTTGAAACAAAAAGTTTGGTAATTTTTTTATCGGTAGTGAACACCAGAGAGAATATTATGTTCTGTTGCATTATTTATTAGTAGACACGGTCAATTATTTCACAGATGTCAGGTTTCTTGATAATCCAGTCTTTCTGCCCCTACAGCAAGAATATATTCGGGATGCAATTGTCACCATACCTTATTCCCGCTTCGTCATAAGCAGACTTGATAAACCGACCATAAGAATAAGTATCTTAAGGATCGAGTACTATTTTGCCTATATATACCATTTTTTACAGGATTTCGAATTTTGTCTAACGGTTTGGATTGTTCGTACATGGTTTTATTTTATTTATATATTAACCCCTTATGATTTATTTAGAATTTTAAATAGATAAATGAGGCTTACCAAGTTTGGACTAGGCAATGAAAACTGGCTGCTGTCTGTCTCTAATCTGAAAGACGTCCCCGTCGAAGTTGCCAGTAATTGGATCGGACCAGTAGTGCCACAATCAGCATTGGTTACCAGAGATTGTGGTGACGTCACGAGTCCATCTGTACGATATCTGATCTTTATGACGAGGTTAGTGCCGCTAAAGTCCATGTTAGAAAACCTTGGAATTATCAGTCCACTGCTGCCGTCGAAGTAAGCCAAGCCATCTTCAACGGTGACGCCTTCGTTATGGACGTAGGCGTTTTTACCAGATTGGTCGGAAGTGTCCTGGTCGAATGGTAAATATAGAGCTGGGTCACAAGCGGCTAAAATGGACAATCATAAAACATGTACCCATAACGCATTTGAGGACACTGATATCCAACAACACATAGACATTTTTTTAATCAAGAACTCGCCGCAATATACGTCAGTCACTAAATTAACAATTGGGTTTGCTGCAGTTGGGAAATGGCATTTCAGACACCCAAGTTGATAAATGTTCTGAATGACTTTTGTTAATGCCTTGGGGAGTACAGTTTCCAACGTAAAGGCCGTGCAATAGGGGGACCGTTTCGTTTTCTATTTTCGTATGCATATTCTGAAAGTTACATTTGAGAACACGCCTCTCGTCGGGACTAACCAGGCTAATGAAGATAGAACATTTGCCTAGAAAGGACAGTGTTATTTCCAACCACTCTTTATTAAATGCTGCCAGAGGTTCGTTTAAGTGCTTAAGTGCATGTCCATTTGTCCACTGGACCACGTTTTTTAACCATCCGAACAATTAGACCCTATATCTGCACCACTGACAAGGATAGACCTGGCGGAAAATACCGACGAACTGTCTTCGTTAGCATATGGATCGAACCCCGGGTCCCCGTAGATCCCAGAAGAAATAATAATCAACAATTCATACCCTCTGAAGTAGTTGGTGGAACAATTGACGAAGTTACGGGATAAAACAGGTACTCTGAACAGGAGCAAGTGTCAAGAACAAATCCTGTACCAGCGGTACATGGTCTAATATCACCATTGGAATCTCGGTATGACGTTCTATCTCCAATCACTGCTGTAAGTTCACACACTGAAAAAGAGAATCGGCTCGTATAACACTGTATGATGGTTGTTGATCATCTTATTACAACGTTCGCAAATTTACATTTTGATCTGTTTCAAACTAAAATAAACTACTACAGGTCACGCTAAACTATGTCCAGATCGTACATCAGACATAGGTGTACTTTTTAAGTAACGTTACGAACTACACAATAAGCAGAGATTTGAACCTCCAGAATTGGGGATGATCTGTGTTTTAGACAATAACAATACGATAACTAACCTGTGCTTACTACAACATCTAATGAACAGCTTACATTACAGGCAGAATTTAAAACACACGTTCCTACTGAAGCATCAAATCCGGATCCTTCAGAACAGCAACTCAGAGAGGAAACATCGTTATTACACAGGTAATACTCTCGGCAGTTATCAGAGGGTTGAAATACACCATTAGACTGATTATAACAAGGATCTGTGAAATAAAATTCTGAGATATTAACTTGATGCTGAAGACGTATCTTCGTCCTTTACAAACATTATCAGGTGCACCACTAACGTCGTCTCTTTTAGATCGCACAATAAAGATAAAAACTTTATCAATTGATCCTGTTAGTGTAAGTAGATACATGTATATTTAAAATTCTTATGGGGAAATATCGTTAGTTTTAATTTGCTGTCATTTTCCTATTAGGCCAACACTTTCCCCTTTACGTGACGATATTATTATGGTAACGTCGGTTCTGTTATGGTGGTCGCCACTGGTGCAGCTGATAAGTGAATTTTTGGATTTGATTTCCAAATCTCCAAGCTATTTATATCGCATAATTGATTATTGTAACAAAACACGCCCTTCCTCCCGCCAACCGTCTCTAGCATACTCTTGACAAGACCAGAATGTAAGGTACACTATATATCTTACCTTTCGTACATTTCATTGTTTCGGGATAGTTACAGACCAGTAGATCTTGATCCCAGTAGAGGCCAGCCGGGCAATCCTGAATAATGATTGAGATATCACCGTCATGGTCAAAGATGCATCGCACAAATTGATTGCAGTTATCAGGATGACTGTTAAACCCTACACCATTCACTATTCTACAACCGTCACATACTGTAGCGGTTGTGACTGCTGGGTCGTTAAATGTAGCTTGTGTGGAGGACTGGGGGACTGTTGGTGGGTATACGGTACTTGCAGATGGTGTGGTTGATACGGAACTTGTAGATGGTGTGGTTGACACGGAACCTATAGATGGTGTGGCTGATGCGGGAGTGTTACCTGGTGGGGATACGGTACTTGTAAATGGCGTGGTCGATACGGAGCCTGTAGATGGCGTTGATGATGCGGGAGTTTTAGCTCGTGTGGATGAATCGGAAACTGTTGGTGGGGATACGGTACTTGTAGATGGCGTTGTTGACACGGAACCTGTAGATGGTGTGGGGGAATCGGTAACTGTTGATGGTGATACTGTACTTGTAGATGGCGTTGTTGACACGGAACCTGTAGATCGTGTGGTTGATACTGGAGCGTTAACTGTTGTAGATGAATCGGAACCTGCTTGTGGGGATACGGTACTTGTAGATTGTGTCGTTGAAACGGGACCTGCAGCTTGTGTCGTTGATACTGGATCTGAGACCGCGGAAGCTTTAGTTGTAGAGGTTCTAAGTACTATATTTGTTATAAATGTTGATTCTGTAGTAACATCATCTGTAAGTGTGTCAGTTATATCGTCAGGTGTTACGAGATTACCTTCACCACCGTCAACATCTGTATTGCCACTTCCATTTCCTAATTTATGTTTAAATAGAAAATGACACAAGTGAATGAAAATGAATAACAACTAATTTGATCTCAGAATATACATCAGTCGTGTCTGATATACAGAGGATGGGGTGTTATAGTGGTAACTGGTTGAGGGGCTTATTTGCATTCTTGTAATATATGGACAATATTGTTCCTGCATCAATTTATTTTACCAACAGGTACATTTTTAAAATTTACCTAGGTTATGCATGCCCAACAATGGGAATAACAGATTGTAGAATGGACGTATATGTACTCAAGTTTGTAGCTTAATTGAAGAAGCGAAAAAGCTTTTAACTTACCGGGACATAGATTTCTCACGATTTCCATCAAACTTCCACTTAACTGATAAAAATTCTCTGCCGTAAACATCCGATTTTCATCTGAAATTGCCATGAGCTCCGTTTCGTCGATATTTGAGGAAACTCCAACAGCAAACATGATGATTCCGCTGTTTTGGGCTTCTTCTGCATACATGGCAGTTAAATTCGGGTTCTTGGAGACACCATCAGTGATGACAATTCCGATTTTTTGTGCGCGTGACTGGTCAGTGTTGTTGAACATTTCTATCATCGTCAAAAGAGCGAAAGCTGTCTCCGTGCCCTCCCTGGGGTGATCCAAAGCATCTATCTCAGCCCTCAGGAAAGTAGCGTTACTGCTGAATTCAATGATGGCTGTTATGTTGCTACTGTATAAGATCACACCGAACCGGGCCTCGCTATTGTTGCTTCCAATATTAAAATCAACAATCAGATTGATCAAAGATTGTTTCAGTGCTGTGAACTCTGGTGCTGATATACTATCTGAACCGTCTACGACGACTAATATATCTAGCGAGGCTTCGCAAACAGGTACTGAAAAATATTTAAAGCAAACAATTGAGTGTACCATTGATAAAATTGATAAAATACTCGTTTTTATTTCAGCAGTTACGTGTGTCTTGTTAGGAGTTGGAGGGGACATGGCATGGGTGTTTTCAGCTAATTAATGTACAAATTCAAGGGGCATTTCAATTAAATCACGGGTGTAATTATGGCTGGAGTATGTTATTCTTTAACTTCAATCATACAAAGAATATTTTAACAAATTCTAATTATGTTACTGTATTTAGAATGGTATAGGAGCGCAATGAAATTCGTCATGGATATTATAAAATGCGACTTACGTGGACAGAACATAAAAACAATGTTTTCTAATATATGTTCTAAGTCATCGAAATAATTAATAGTAAGAATATTTCTGTCAAGAGAAGCTATTCCAGTTAACTCATTAATGTCGCTCTTGTTGCTGATACCAACCGCGAACATGTTAACGCTCATGTTGGTCTTTAAGAAGCTGGCTTGCTCGATGGTGCTGCTGATATTTTTAGAAATACCGTCTGTAATGACTAAACCGATTCTTGGAACTCCGGGTCGACTCTCGTTGACAAACATTCTATACATTTCTTCAAGTGCCATGGCCGTTTCTGTTCCGTCCCTAGCGGGTGTTAAATTGTTGATTTCTTCTAAGAGGTACGTTTTGTTGTCACTTAAAGAAATAGCTTTCGTAATCGAGCTACTGTACAGGATGACACCAAACCTCGTACGTTGAGGACTGACGTTAACTTGTTCCACCAGATTGCGGAGAGCGGAGGTCACTGCTGCGAAGTTATCAGAGGATATACTATCAGAGCCATCAACAACAGCAATAATTTCCAGGTAGTCGTGGCACTCACGTTCTGAAAGAAGTTAAAATATGAAGTTAACATTACCGTAGATAAAGTGTGAAATAAAAATATAGCATCTTGTACATACGATTTCGGGTGAGTTAATGCGATACACCAATGTGGACCTTTGTACATAGTGCAGTTGTTTAGATTTAAATGTTGTTACGCAACACAGAGAACATACAGATGGGAATGGAAAACCAAGCTAAGTTAATCTGAAGTTTTGTGTTGCTTCCAATCATTTTGTTTTCGATATCTCAACCCCTCCAATCCCCGCCAACTTAATGTTAAATAAACAAAATATCGAAGCTGTTTTACCCGGACATGATCTTTTGACGACCTTCTGTAGTATAGTGCCGAGACTATTGAAAGTTTCTCCAAACAAAACGGCGTTGCCGGGTGACGCGATGGCCAGTAGTTCAGTCATGTTTACTCTGGAGGATATCCCAACAGCAAACATCCTAATATTTATCTCTTGGGCCAATTTCGCCTGTTCCATTGTAGCTGTCGTGTTCTTGGAGATACCGTCAGTGACGACGATACCGACTTTAGGAATGCCTTCCCGTCCTTCAGATTCGAACATCAGTATCATTTCTTCGATAGCCATGGCTGTGTTCGTCCCGTCTTGGGCGTGCTCCAGTTCTGCTATTGCTTGCAGGAGGTTATCCGGGTCATCGCTAAACGGTATTCTCCAGGTGATGTCGGAACTGTATAAAATGATACCAAGGCGTGTTTCATTCTCTCCTATACGTAGATCAGCTACTATGTCTTTCAGGGAAGATTTTATTAAATTAAAACTTTCACTAGTTATACTATCGGAGCTATCGACAACTGCTACAACGTCCAGGAGCTCCCTGCAACCTGTAATAAAGATGTCCCAGTAATATAGACGATGCAAAGGGAGGCAGAACTTGTTTTTTTCAACTTACAGACCTATTATAAATTTCACCATGACGTAATTAGATACAGATTTAAGATAAGCGTACCTTGTTCACGCCATGCATATGATTCGTATGGATCTTTAGTGTTGCAAGTTCATCGGGATTTTCCGACGTGGTTACCCCTTGTCAGTGGTGCAGGACGGGGGTCTGACAAGGACAACTGTCTAGTCGTTCGGGGGAGGGCGAGGTGAAAACCGAGGTTCCGTGTACATATTGGCATGCACGTAAAGAATCCCTTAGCAGAAAAGTAGGACGTTAAACCCCATTTTATTTCATGTCTTTAGTGAAGCCCATATAAACATGTGTGATTGACGTCACAGCACTTTTAATTTAATCACTACCGTATAAGATAATTCTAAATAATGCCAAATTTTACTAGGAAATTGTTTGACTAAAGAACCAACTGAAAGGGGGTACGTTTGCTGTTCACCGAGCGGCAGCTTGTCAAAACTTTTTGGACAGTTCAAAGACACCACAAAAGAGTCATCTGTCCGTCTAATACTAGTAAATATTTCGGTATTTTTTTCTTTTGGTAATTCTACCTCTACCTCATCTTCTCTAACTGTATACCTCAATTTAAAGACTGGGCGTGGCTTTCTTCGATCAGAGAGCCGCCCTGTTTCACAACAGATTCTCTCGGTATCTAGTATAATATGATTCCGGTATGTATTGTCGTATTAACTTACTCCTTGTGTAGTTCACAGAAAGCACACCGGGAACTATGATGGCAAGAACCAAAATCAGGCTTGGATTCATTTTCGAAATCCTATAAATAAAATTTTAAAAAAATACACACCAAAAATATTAATACTGAAAATAAATTAGGGAAATTGGCTGGATGTGAAATATATATGTATAAGTATCGTTTGTCAATAAAAAAATTTGCAATAATTTTCACGTTTTAAAAGTCTTACGGGTGGAGGTAGTTGGGGGAATTCGATATAATTCTAAACCGTAGCGTCGCTGTCCTGAAAAAGTTTTCCTCGTAGCACACTGTATGCCCGTGATCATGCCCCGTTGGAGCCGAATAGTAGGACGTTAAAACCCCATTTCATTTTATTTCATTTGTTTAAATATAAAACGATGCTTTAACCTTACCTTGTGTCCTAGTCTGATAACGATTCCGTGTGTTGTAACCGGTCGAATTAAAGAAAATGTAATCATCAGTCATTATACCGCCCGACTTTTATATATCCACCAAAATATACTGTCTTTCAAATTCTATACAACAAAGCCATGTTTTATTCTTTATGTTTGATTCTCCACCCATCTCCCCTTTTCAATCTTCTTCCATAATTACATCGCAATTTTCCCATGGACCATCTTTTACTAAATAAAATCGATTTTATTCTCAAGTGGTATTTGGGATGATGTCACATGTAATATGGTTCGTAGACTATTTACCAGTTCGTAGACTGTTTACAGACACACTTAACCTGCAGGGTGTGGTTAACATGATTCACAAAACTCACAAGTTTTCTTTCGATCAAACGTAAAGGAATATTGTTAACGTTTTGTCATTAACCTTTTTATCCAGCTTTCTTTATTAATCGTGATCACTTGGCTAAGTGGATAAGGCGCTTGTTCGCAAATAAAAGATCCCTTGGCAGTTGAAATTCGATATAAGAGTAGGCCGTAGCGCCACTGCCCGGGCAAAATTTCCCTCATAGCACACTGTATGGTGTATGCCCGTCATCTAGTAGCCCAGGGTAGGTGCATAACAGTTGGACGACAAACCACATTTGATTTCTTTATTAATTCATTACATTTTCTGCATTGCTCAGCTCGGTGATTTATTTTAATCTCTATATCGATTTAAGAACACCTGACTTTACATTGACAGTTTAAAGCGAGAATTTTATATTTTCTCAGAAAGTCAAAACATAATGATTTCTATGTCTTTTGCTCAATAGGTTATCAACTCACTATTTTACTATCATGGGCATTATTTTCCACCCTTATAGATCATAGACACAGGAAATAATAACACAAGTACATCCTTTGTTTTCCCATTCACTCAATACATAAGCTATATTCAAACGTTGGAATTTGAAGTTGAAAATGATATTTTTGCCTATCTCAGCTGGCAATAGTGAATTATAGGATTATTCTTTAACAAGGTAGGGCTGTTTATGGATACCGTCTATTTTAAGGGTTTTTTTAAAATAAATTTCAAAAATATAACTTAAAAATATGAAATTGTAGCTTTAAGAAGGACATCCCACTACTTCTTTGCATCGCCCGTTTGTGCATTATTCTAGCATATGACCGATCATTGTGAAGCCGAACAGGTCGCTCAGCATTAAATGAAACAAACGTTTATACATGTTACATGTTAGAGAGAGAGAGAGAGAGAGAGAGAGAGAGAGAGAGAGAGAGAGGGGGGGAGGGGGGAGAGGGTTTAACGTCCACTCGCCACAAACTAGGTCATTTTGGGACTAACATATGGTTTATTTTTATTTCAATAATTGGCTTGCGCGTATAGGTCTTTAGCAGTGGGAGGAAACCGGAGAACCCGGAGAAAACCCACGAGGTTAGACAGGCGACCCTACTCTCTTTGTCACGTACAACCTGCACCCGAAACCACGCCAGTTGACTCAATGACAGGCTTTATGATACATTACCCACGTGCTTGTCATTCGGCTATCCACTCCCCATTATACATGTCATAACGCAACTAATATGCGATTTGGAGACCCGAAAAACAGGCCGATTTTTTAAAGTCCTTAATTCGTTAGTTAGATAAAAATTCAATAATTGAACAATCAATTAATCTATTTGATAAACGTGATTAGTCCTTTATGATGTAAAGGTATACAAGGGTTGAGTTCGTGATATAAAAGGCAGTTGTAAAGCTGTTCAATTTATTATCATTATGTTTTTACACTTAATAAAAACATAAATGTGCGTCATTTGACGCCCTAGCACACCTCTTGCAATATTGTGAAAGGCGAATCTCTTATAGGATTAAAGGTCGTGCAATATTCGCTTTAAAGTTTGATAATACAGGTGTTTTTTTAATTGAGGTAGGTAGATTATTCCAGAGACAAGTACCAATTTATTTTAAGCTATTTTTATAATAAATTGATTTATTAGGATGGGGATTATTAAATCCAAGATTAATATTAGTATAAGGTGTAATTTTAAAAACGAGAATATAAGTTAAGTAGTTTTGGCAATTTATATGAACTAATTTGAACAGTAAGATGTATTTATTTAGTGATTTAGCTATAATTAATTAAAAAGCCAATTTTTGTACATGCTGTAAGTAATTTAAAGATGTTTTACTATAGGTATCCCAGATGGTGGAGCAATAATCTAGATGTGACTGAAAATGGGCAAAATAGAATAATTTTAACGCATTTGACGAAAGAAGTGATTTTATCTTTTTCGGTTGATACTATTTTTATTTAGTGTTTTACAAATGTATTTAGTATGCTTATTTTAAGAAAAATTTATATCAATGATTACACCTAAAAGTTTAAATACAGAAACATTTTCAATTTGATTATTATTGATTTGAATGTCATGATTATTTAATGGATTTTTAAATTGATACTTTGTAGCTATTAACAATGATTTAGTTTTTGATTCATTGATAATCATAGCATTATTTTGACACCACTGTATTATTTTATTGGTTTCCAATTGGAGTTTATTATTAAGAGATGTTACCGGAGAAGAGGTATAAGCGGTGGTGTCATCTGCAAACAGATCGCAATTTACAGAAAGAGAAAACGGTAAATCATTTATAAAGAGATTAAAAAGTAAAGGTCCAAGGGTTGATCTATGGGGTACACCGGAAATTATAAATGAAGATTTATTTTGTCCAATTAATTAACGCGGTTTTCGATTTTTAAGATATGATTTCAATAATGAGAGTAAGTTTTCAGAAAAATTATATAGCTGAAGTTTTTGTAGACGAAGATAATGATTTACAATGCCAAAAGCTTTTCTGAAATCAAAAAATATTAATCCTGTTAGCATATTATTTTTAGAGCGTCATAAACATTTTCAGTGATATTACCAAGGGCTTTTTGAACGGAAGCCGGATTGATTTAATTATAAAAGATTATTTTTATCTAAACAATTATTAATATTTAAATTTACATGTTTTTGCAAAATATAAATATTGGCCTATAATAACTGGTTAGGCTTTTATCACCTGATTTAAAGAATGGTAGTACCTTTGCCTGTTTTATAATGTCAAGAAATATATTCTTTTCAATGCCAAGGTTAAATATATATGTTAGAGAAGTATGTAAAATGGAGCATCCGGTTTTGAGAAAAAAAAAGAGCTAACGCCATCAGTTCCTACAGATTTTGATGAATCTAAATTGGAAAGATATTTATATACATCACAAGTAGAAATAAAAGGTATTTTACATTAAGGAGTACAAGATGAAATTTGATTTTTTACGAAATTAGAAATACTATTTGAATCATTTTTGCTTAACGAAATTGGGACATTGTTCGATAAGTTGTTTGCAACATTGATAAAATAATCATTCTCAGAATCCATATGAGTATGTTGTCCCGAAGTTTTATGAAAATCATTATTTGCTAGATTTATGGCACCCCACCCCCCCTCATATCTGTTTACTGTTTTTCCGGTCAGATATCAAGGACTCTAAATATATTCATTTACTTGCTCTAATAGCTGTTTTAACTTCATTTCTTATTTTTTTTATAATTAGTAACATCACCTTTTTTTTCTTTAAATAATCTCGTTTATAAATAAGTTGAAATATTTCATGAGTTAACCAAACTGGTTTATCAACTAGCAACTTGACGGATTTTCATTACCAATTCAAATTTTGATGAATGAATTTTTAAATTCATTCATCAAAATTTTAAAACCATAATTTTCAGTTAGCCTATAGTCACTTTGCAAAATGTCAGTTTGGCGGCCATCTTTAAAAGATGGGACTTTGCTGCTCAAAAATCAGCAGGCTTCTTCGTCGTCTGAACATAAACCTTGTGTATAAATTTCAAGCGAAACCCATGCATTAATTATCTTCCTGTCATTAACATAAACAAAGCATGTACTGTTAGGACTTTGCTGCTAAAAAATCAAAAGGATTCTAAGTCGATGAACTTAAAGGGACAAAACACTCTTGCAGGCTTGACAACTCCAGAAAATTAATAATATTCTAGATGTTAAAGTGCCCTACCTGTTGGGTAAATTATCCATTACAACCTATTTTACTTGTTCAGAGGGTTCGAAAATATTTTAAATCGAAGGTACATTTGAAAAGGTTAATGTTAGACGTTTCAAACCATTAAGTTGAATTTTTTAAATTAGGTGTGTTAAGATGAAATTTGTATCATCAATTAATTGAAATATTGAAAAAATAGTACAATTTGTTGACCAGAATAAAAATTGGGACATATTATCCAGTTACAACAAGAGTGGCAATGAGCCCTCAAACATCGTGTAAACATTTCAAGCGAATCAGATTATCGTTAATAAACAATAGGCGTCTTCGTCTATAGTCGGGGTGGCCAGAATAAACGACAATCGATCAATCTGGGAAAATAAAATTCGTAGGTATGATACCATCTTAAACTTGATGTTTGTTCATTCACTTGATTTGATAAATGTCTATTTTTGCAATGTCTATTTTCTGTCTTGTCCGTAGGGTTTTTTTTTGTGTCCCCCTGCACTTACTAATAGAAATGATCTTAGAGCAAAAAGTAAGATATCAATAGAAAATAATGGGAACTTAAATCGGCCGTTAGGATCGGTCGAATTGAATAATATTTAGACCAATCGGGTTTTAATGTCATGTATTCCCATTTAAGTTCTCAGTAGAAAGTATTCCAAAATAACAATATATCTATTCAAAGATGTACATAATGAAGTCGAGTAAATATTTGATCTTCATTCTGATTTTATCTTAGATTTTTTAAACTATAAAATGTTACTCGAATAAAGGTTCTTGTGATCTGGTCTATTATAAGAACATTAAGTTAGATTTAGATATTTAAAATGTATGTACTTAAACTTTCGGTAAAATTACTTGTCTGTGAAGTTGATTAGGAGAGAGAGAGAGAAATTTGGTTTAAGGTCCACTCGACTCAAACTAGGTCAATTCGGGAATAAAAAAATGTTCAATTTTATCTCAATAATTCGCTTGCGCCTAGCGGTCTTAGTGTGAGGAAACCGGATGACCCGGAAAAGCCCAATTAGGTTGGACAGGCAGGGTCACCTGTCACGTACAACCAGAGAGTCAAACCCACGCCAGTTGACTCATTAACAGGCCCTATGATTCAGCGCGCACGCCCCAGAGTTGATTATGGATTTGGCATGTAAAGCACAGTTTAAATAATAATTTATATCATATTTGAAGCTAGAAAATATATGCAATAGATAGATTTAGCTCTTACATATAATGCATCTTTATTAATATAACATTGTGAAATTTCATCTCTATATATACCCAACCTCAAACCTCGTGGGTTTTCTCCGGGTTCCTCCGGTTTCCTTCCACTTCTAAAGATCACTACGCGCTAGCGAAAGATTGAAATAAAATTGAAATATATGCTTGTCCTGAATGACAAGTTTTTGTCGAGTTGACGTTAAACCCCATTTCACTCTCTCTATGACTCTACTTTATAGTCCTGAAATGACCTAGTTGTGTTGAGTGGACGTTAAACCCCATTTCACTCTCTCTATATATACCTTAGAGTAATAGTGGCAATATAACGACAATGAAAAGTAGGTAAACATAAGGGTCACTGTTTTTAGTTAATTGATAATATATGCCGTGCTCTCGTTAGGTTTCAATAGATATACTGCGGAGTCCGACCAATGACTTTACAGAATTTACAGATTATGTTGACAAATGAGGGCGGAGCAGTTGTCCCTATTTGATG
Organism: Patella pellucida; assembly: GCA_917208275.1. NCBI lineage: Eukaryota > Metazoa > Mollusca > Gastropoda > Patellidae > Patella > Patella pellucida. The sequence continues at coordinate 62,081,821 of OU795041.1, forward strand.
AACGGGAACACAATTAAACTTCACGTATTTTCTCTCACAGTGGGTATCGTCTTAGATCTTATATAAAGGATGTTATTTCTATTAAAAACGTGATTTGACTTTTAATTATTTTGTGATCGAAACTTAGACCCGTTCCCATCCGCATTGATGACATTTCTTTGTAGCGATCGAGTGAAAGCTAATGCGGTGTCTATTTGGGTTTAATGCTGTATAAATATATCTTAAACCGATTGTTTAATACAGACTGTTGGAATTTGAGATTTGGAAGAATGACAGCAGTAGGATACAATTTATTCTGTCAAATAAAGAGATTGAGAAAAATAGGGTTTAATGTCCACTCGACACAAACTTTGTCATTTTGGGACTGACATATTGTTAAATTTTATTTCAATAATCCGCTTGCTCGTAGAGGTCTTTAGCAGTGGGGGCAAACTGAAGGACCGGGAGAAAACCCACGAGGTTGGACAGGCGACCCTACTCCTTGTCACGTACAACCGCGGACTCGAAACCTCGCCAGTTGACTCAATGACAGGTTTTATGATACATTGCGCGCGTGCTAACCATTCGGCCATCCAACCCCCTGGTTCACATAACAGAGTGGCTATTGTTACGAGGAGATTGAGAAAAGTTAAGAACGAATTCCAAAATGAATGCCAATCTCCCCAAAACCAGCTTTGCAAAATAAGCAGTATTTTCAATGTTTTCAGAACTGAAGGCAGCAATTAAGAGATGAGAAGGGTTAGTGTTAGGGTTAGTACTACATGTATGTTTACGACTTTTCAGTTTTTAATAAGAAGTATTTTCAATGTTTTCAGAACTGACGGCAGCAATAAGGGAATGAGAAGGGTTAGTGTTAGGGTTAGTACTACATGTATTTTTACGACTTTTCAGTTTTTAACATCGCCGATAGAGGGCTTTAAAAGTATCGTCGTAACAAAAGCATGGGGACTATTTTTATGTCTCCTCGTAACAATAGCCACTGCCTTCAAATAAATCATTAATGTACGGTACGCAACATTGTTTTTGGTTTTTATTATCACATTCATAGACAAGACGGCACAGACTTCATTAATAATTAAAAATATCTCCAGTATAAAAAAAACACTTTAATTCCCCGGGCGGTTGGTCAGTTTAATTCCAAGATTGTTGGATTATAAATTTTCTACTTAAAATAAAACCTTTTTTTAAAAAAAAATTGTACAATGTCTAAACTTGATCCATAACCCCACCAGAAGTGTATGAATTATTGTTGGAAACAATTAAACTTGCATTCGTTGCTTTCTTGTTTTATTTTTCATAATTGGAAATTATTAAGTTTGGTGGAAATTAAGCAGGTTGCGACCCAACTAGATCCGGCCTTGCTTATTGCTTAATGCATTAAAGGCGAAAGATATTTTTAGTCTTTCTTTCCCTTTTCTTCCCCCCCCCCCCTTTTGCATAGCGATTTTTGTTGACTTGTTGGTGTAGAATTGAATAAAATGGTTTGAATATACACGTACATTTTCGGCCAGGTTTTGTGAATATTCATGATTTTGATGTGAAAGGGTGCAAGAGTTGTGAGGTTGGTTAGGTTGAAATGTAGGGCCACAAATTGCATGTTTATCACGGTGAACCTCATACATGTTTTTGAGCAAAAGATTGCCACATGTCGCTCAATCTGTGGCAGACAGCGTTCTACCCAACTAAAATTTGGGGGAAAGTTAGAGGCGGTCTAAGAGACGAAAATTAGCATCAATGGGAAATCATTAGTGATCAGTACCCGTTTGAAACGATAAAAGGGGGATAATTCTTGTTAAACTATCAGGATGCAGACCACCATTAATTTCCCATTGACTTTAATGTTAATTCTGGCCTCTTTGCCCCTCGCCAACCTTACCCCAAATTTTCGTTGGGCTGTTTGCTTTCCACTAAGGACAGAGGAACAACTGACAGGTTTATAAACTAAAATTTGTATGAGTTTGACCATAAAAATTTTGAGATACACAAACCTGAAGAAGCATGTAAAACGATGTAACTAGTTGCAGTACATATCACCGTAGCCAGCCTGACAACTCCAATATCATTCCGCCTCAAAATCATGAATATTTACCAAAACTTGGCAGACAATATTAATTCAACCATAGTCTTCCATTGTAGACCGAAAAATCAACAGAAATGAACACGCTAAAGGGGGGGGGGCGGTAAACGTGACGGGGGAGAGAATTTCTATAAATAGATGAACTACATTGTGGTCTGCCTCAATCGACGCATTTAAGATTGCGTTTGTAATTAGCTGACACACGAGTGTGTTTGTTTTTGTTAAGATAATAGTTTTAGTGCTTACTACATCTATCAACATCATTTCATTATGAGGCAATAATAATTAATGCGGCTATATTATATAACCGTAACTAACGTTTCACGAAGTCTGTATGTGCATGATTCGGTGAACCGTCCATTGTTGGGGCAATGTATTTACGTTTTTCTGGCGAAAACATCCAAAAATGACGCCATATATCGTTGAAATATAAGTCTAAAATGAAATCGCTCGCGGTTGAATATTTATTCAAAATAAACTACCATCACAACTTCGTGGAAAACTGGTTTTAGTTGATGGTTAAATTATTCTGAAAATTCGGATGGCAAAGAAACTTTTCAGCCCCTCCCACCTTCCTTCCCAACTGGAGATTGACCCCCTATACATCGGCGTGCCCCCCCCCCCCCATGATCATCTTGATCGCCAAGACAGATTTTCAGGTTTATATCCACATGAATGTCCCGTTCTGAAGGCTATCTAACCGCTGTCTTGGGTCTTGCCGCAGTAATTGATCTTCACGATATCTTCCTCCTTAATTGCAGGTAGTCAATTTTTCCATATCGTCATCATATTGTCCGTCCCCCAAAGGTTATGACTAATCCACGCCCTTTCCCCTATACGACTTTGATCACCAGTAACTAAGTCAGATGGACAATAATGAAATTAGGATTCACATAATCCTTATTCATGTACAAATCCATTTTAAATGTTTTTCTAATCAAATCCTGAGATTGGGAAGCCCGATCAGACAGAAACAAGACTGTAAATAAATTGATTTTATTCCAATTGTTATAATAATGATATAAAACAGAACAACATTTTATGATCATGGAACAATTTTCGGCAATTTACATTTGTTAACATAACAAAAGAAAGCATTATAAAATATATTATATATGATTAAAATGGAGAAAGCGTTCTAAACGAAGTCATTTCGGGACTAACATATGTTTTAATTTGATGAGAGGTTGTATTCTCCTGTGTTGGAATATTCTCATATCTGCGTGCAGTTGCAGGAGGTTTACATTAGTTTCTGAAATATCGGTGGTGGGGATCTAGGGATCTATTATGCGCGTCTGAAAGTACATGGTCTGTCATTGAGTCAAGTGGCATGGTTTCGATTCCCCGGTTTTACGTGACAAGGAGTAAAGTCGCCAGTTCAACCTCGTGGGTTTTCTCCTTTTACCAACCATCCCGTGCTTTAAGATCAGCCGATCAGCTACAGTTGGCAGTGCCATCAAAATCAAGAACCAAATATGGAGATCGTGCTTTTGTGCGATGTGGTGTAGTTTTGTGGAACAGGCTTCCCATAGACATCAAAAGATCCGCAACATTGAACATTGACATCAATCTTCAAGCAAATATATGACTAGCGCTCTTGAGCAGTTTACTGGAAAGAACTGCGCTCTACAAATTCATAATTTATTAATTTATTATTATTTCTTCCCACCCCTACGGGCAGGTGAATTATTAAAATGCAATTGTGTTAGTCCCGAAATGACCTAGTTTGTTTACCCTCTCTCTCTCTCTGTAAAATATCAAACCGACACTTGTCGAAACGTCGTGCTATATATGTAAAGACTAGCCATTGTTTTGTCATATAATGCTGTGTTTAATACTATGCTCAATCTCTAATTGCCTCACAGTTTCATTAAAATACAGATCTATATTTCGTTTCGTTTTTTTCTATATTTTTGATGGCCTACACTATATGCAGATCTGACAAGTTGTACTGGAATATCGTTTGAGGAACGTACAAGCGGCTTTTGGCCCTATGACGTCATACACTTATTATTCCATCAGCGATGACGTTTCGCGTGGTTTACTCACATTACCTAGCATGGCACACCAAGAGGTCGCCGGCTAATCGCTCACGTTGGTAATGTAACAACTCTTCCAGATCTCAGTGTAGTAATGCCAAATAACACAAAATTTCGAACTATAAAAAACGGATCAAAATAGGATCTGGGTTTTAATCAGGTTGTCCCTCTCGGTGATTAAAATGGATGTGTCAACGCATGCGTTCAAGTCATTATCGTATGTTAGCTGTATGGACTTAAAGGCTCAATACCACTCTTGTTGTAACTGAATAATATGCCCCAATCTTTATTCTGGTGAACAATTGTATTATTTCACAATATTCCAACTAATGGATGATAAAACTTCATCTTGACACACCTTATTTTTAAAAAAAATTGGAAAAAATCAATTAAATTGTTTGAAAAGCCTAATGTAAACCTTTTCAAATGTAACTTGAATTTAAAATATTTTCAAACCCTCTGGACAAGTAAAATAGAATGTAATGGATAATTTACACAACAAGAAGGACACTTGAACATCTAGTGCTTTGAATAAGGCTATTATTTTTTTTCTGGAGCTGTCAAGCCAGCAAGAGTGTTATTGCCCCTTTAATAAATGACAAATATGTGATATCAGATGTTGATGATAGGGCGAGGAATCCCTAATTTAATTCGTTGAATTGCAAAAATAAAACGTGTAATATGGACATGGCTTCAATTCATTATAAAAAAGATGGAATTCTGCGACTACCATGTAGATGCAACTCTAGGACTAAGCGATGACTTAAAGGAGGTAAGTCTTTAACTCGGTACTATCCACAGTCTTCGCCGTTGCAAGCACAAGACTTGTTGGTCATTATAAATCATCATGGATGGTCTTCTGATATCCTTTATTAAAGATAGAATGAAAGTTTTGATATTGGCACACGAATCGCGTGCCAGAATGCTTTCGAGGGTCATTTGTAGTGCATTTAATTGACGCCTTTACTATCTCCCTGATAATGTCTGTCGATTACATCGTCATCACTGTTCATTACGTACATTTTGCATACCCATAGTTCATTGGCCAATCACGCTATTTTACCGAGATTTCGTCTAATAGTATGGATGCAGCTATGGCGGTTGTGGCGCCAGGCAGGGTAAAGGTTAGCTTACTCTTCCGGGCACCTGTTGCCACTGTTTGTCGTGTATTTTGTACAAGGTGAACAGTTAATATGCTGATTACACGATTTGCCTGATTACACTATTTTGCCTATACCGTTTTTTTAGGACTTCGAATTTTGTCTAATGGTTTAGATTGTTCGTACTTGGTTTTATTTCATATTGACTCGATAAATGAGGCTAAACATACCCCACAGCCCACAGAAAAATAACCAGAACATAACTGATTAGTAATTATAGTAAAATCAGAAACGATTGAATGTAAATCGGTTAATATACATGTACATGACATTCATATTACATTATTATATGCTTTGCGACCCATTTGTGTCAAGTTACCGGTGCCAAAGAATAAGTATGCACTTGGCAGACCAGATGAGTGTCTAAGCATCCATGTACACTGTATTTGTTGTAAAATATGAATTTTGTATGAAAATTAAAATGCTCATAATAAATAAATGATCTCTTTGTATGTGTTGTGATTTCTTGGTATGATGTCTTGTCTTGTCCTTATATTTGTTTTTGTGTAAATTATGTGTGGTGCAGTCCCCCTACACGTACTATTATAGTTTGCTACAGACTATTAAAAACACAAACCAGACTTAAAGGGGCTAAATCGTTAATATATTTGAGACCTAGTAATTGACTCAAATAGGGTCGCAACGCATATAATAATGTATTACGATTGTATATAAACGGGTTTACATTCAATCGTTTCTGTTTTTACTGTAATTTCCCATCAGTTGTGTTTGGCGAAATACGCCAGAAGTCTCAATCGAATGACAATCTCTAGTGTCTGGTTATTACACCGATAGTATTTAATTCCAGATAAGAATATGAGGGTACTGTTTGGCATGACTGTTATGGAATATGCTTAGTCTCGTTCTCAGAGTCCCGTGTTACAAATTGCGCCCAAACACATTATGGTACACGATTCGCGTACCAATGGTAAAATTTCTTAAATATTGAATATCACTAGACCATCTTTTCCCGGTAAGATCACAACATCACTGTTGATTTACCAAACTTAATAATAATTTGTGTTATCAATGTCGAAGATTTTGGGTGATACATGATACAGAATTAAAGACTTAGCTCCTTTGAGTTAACCATCTATGACAATCTGACCGGCATAAAATGCTACTACAAGAATAATACCAAATCCTACAAGTAATCCGAATATTTGTAGAAACATTATCTTCCATGGGTTTTTATTTTGTCGCTGAAATTCATCGGCTGTATGACTCAGTTCTGGTAACTGTAAGAGACATAAAAGGGTATATAATAATATACTAGTTTTAGAGGAGGTAATATATGAAAATATATATGAAAATACTTATAATGCGCCATTTCGAGAAAACTGCTCAACCGCGCATGGAAAAATCATTAATGACACAAAGGTGAAAAACATTAGTCAACATTTAAGTCTATCGCCAAAGGCTTCATGGGAAAAGAGTGTCTTCAGTCTCGATTTGAAGGTATCGATTTTGTCCAAAGCTCTAAGCTCCAGGGGGAGCCGGTTCCACAAATAAGGACCAGCAACCATGAAAGAGCGGTCTCCAAAGGTACGAGAACCGGGTGGTGGCACAAATAGGAGACGGCTCTCAGATGACCGGAGAACTCGAGCTGGCTTATAACTGGTTACGAGGTCTGTGAGATAATGCCAGATTCCGACTGTCGTGGGGGGATGCAGTGGCTAAGTAGGTAAGACGTTGTTGGTCTGGCATGGAGGTCGGGTTATTCGACCCCTGCGTGTTTTTGTGAGTTCCCTGTCGGGAGGGGTTGGGATTGGTAGTGTTGTCTTACAAGTGTGGTTTAGATCATGTTGGTAGTTAATTGCTGGGGTTTTGATCTCTGGCCTATATGTGATAAGGAGTAGGTATCACAGAACCAATGGAACTGGATGCTCAAGGTGCAAAATGTTTGTGTTTCTTTATACACCCCCTCTCTTCTCTCTCTCTCTCTCTCTCTCTCTCTCTCTCTCTCTCTCTCTCTCTCTCTCTCTCTCACAGAAGAAAAGAACTCACCATATCAACTAATGAAACATAGAGAAATAAGCCACCTGCTATAGCAAATATCCAGCGATTAGCTGACGTATTTTCACCTAGGAGTATACCAATAATAAGGCCAAAATAACACATAACAGCTGCCAAAAAGTTATATAATAATGCTCTCTTCATACTCAAACCACTGTGTAATAAAATAGCTATATCACCTGAAACATAATAAATAAAAAGCCGATATAATACACTAAATCATGAATGTTTCCTTTATAAGTTACGGGTAACAGCGGTTGGTTCCCATGCAAGACACGCCCACATTTTGCAACAGATGGTCAGAGAACATGCTAACAAGGCGATTGTTCGGGCACAGCCAGGGACCACAATCCAGGAAGATACGGTCTGATATGCGCGAATATCTAACGAACCCCTAGCTTTGGGATATAAATATACAGGCTAAGTTTCATCAAAATCGAATAAACATTCTGAACTCTAGAGGGTTCACAACCTTGGTATTACATACGCTATTTTTCGTACATTCGGGTTCCATTACCCAGGAAGATACAGTCCGATATGCGCGAATATTGAGATTTTTGGGATATAAAAACACATATATAAAAGGAGCTGCTCAATGATCCATTGATCCAAATGTTCCTTCGGCACAACGTAAGGGATAAACATACCTAATTCGTGAGGAAGTTCTTCACACACTACAGCTATAGAAACACTAACACCCGTATATATATTCTCAGTAAATGCTGCTCCTATAGATAAACCATCTACAAAATTATGTAAAGCATCGCCAATTAATACCATCCAGGCTACAGTTGACACAGCCTTCTTCCCGGATTCCACAGGTGTATTGCCAGGAAAATGACTATGACCATGTCCGTGATCTGCAGACAACGGAACTTTAATCTCTCCATTGTCTGAAGGTGATTTCTGAAATATGAACGCACCAAATACTAAAGTTTGAAAAAACTATTTAATACTGTTGTCATAGGTACGAAATAAAAAGTTAGAACTGCATTGCAAGCACTTAGAATCAGTGTTAAACTCGAAAGAATAAAGAGTAGAACTGTCAACCATATTTCTTTTAAATTGGCTGGGAACCATTGGGCTCATGAGAGGTTGGACCCTATTTATATATTCAGTTAATCCCCCTGTGCCAAAGAAAACCTTTTGCTCGTGACACATGGTATAGTTTAATGGACTTAGTTTAAATTTAGTGGGAAATGAAACGAAGTGGTTTATGCTCCGATTGGCCATACAGGAAAATTTTATTAGGTAAATTTAGCCACCAAATCCAACTGCCAAGGGGTCTTTAACGTGCCTGCCAATGTGTACGCGGGACCTAGGTTTTTCGGACCACCTAACGACGTAGTCCCTTGCCAGACCCTCGGTCCAGCACCTCAGACAAAGATAAACCACGTCGGTAAATCCCGATGAAATATCTCGGCCAATGCAGGTACCGAAAGCGAGACGACGTTCTACTCACTGAGCCCTCGTGGCTCCCCAAATTTAGTGGGAAGCATTGTGGTCATGAGAGGATGGACCCTATCAATATTATTCAACATCCAAGGTTTCTTTTCGGATAAGCTGGAGTTTAGACAAAGCTGCTGCGTCGGTATCTTTAATTATGAAGTAAACCTACAGCGTTGTTTCCATGCAAAATGAATGTAGATCAATATATGTTTCCCATAAATCAAATGAAAATTACAGTACCTTCTGTTGGTAAAATAATATTTTCAGGATTCTTTCAGACAGGTAGAAGATATAAATTCCCACCATAGCTGTAGCAGCTTTCCATAAATAATCATCTGCTATTTCATCGCATCGCATTAAATCAAAGGCCTGTCATGGAAAAACAATGGTTTATGGTTAATATGCTGACTGTAAAGGATCATTTTTGTAATGGGCATATTAATTTTAAGGGTCAATAAATCGTTTCACCGCCTACAACTCCCATACGTTATATAACGAATATGGCATTTAAATGGTGGGGTCAATAAATCACTTCACTGCCTACAAATTCCATACGTTATAACGAATATGACATTTAACTGATGTGGTGCTAGACACCGGGTATAATTGTATTACTTTTGATAGAACACCTGTTTCAAAATATTTGTATATTTTACTTCTGTATATAAAAGAGCAATCTGATTAAAACACAGATTCAATTTCGTTTCGTTTATTATAGTTTAAAATTTCATTTTTACTTGTCTTTACATGTAGTGTAGGCCATCTAAAGTGTAAAAAACGAAACGAAATATAGATCTATATTTTAATTAGATTGGTAAAAGAGAAACATCAAATTGTTGTTAACACTTTATTTGTTATGATAGATTATCTTTTAGAGGCATTTAGTAACTGAATAGAGCAATACACTATAACACATACTTATGGAAAAACAGTTACTTAGTTATTTAGGCGACATTTCGAAGAGTATTCTTCACCCTTAACAACGTTATAGTTTTAACATATATTTTGAGAAAAAATACAGCTACTTTTTTGATAACGATGAGAGAATACTCCTCGAAACGTCGCCCAAATAGACAAGTAACTGGTCTTCCATAAGTATGCAGGCGCTGATCCAGTGGGGGACCCCCCCCCCCCCCTCAGCTCCAATAAGACTGATCCTCACTGTTCATACCAGCGCTTGCAGCCAGCAGTGGGATTCCCAGATTTTAGTTTCTGTGCGACCAAGACTCTGTGGAATTCACCAAACCACTAATGCATGCGGCACTCTGATGATTACCCTTTGCTCCAATGTATGCCCCCCTCCCCTCGACAATATCCTGGATCCGGGCCTGGGTATGTTTATAGTTTATTACTTTATTTGTTAATGAAAGGGTTGCTCGTATAATGAGCTTAAAGCAATCATACCTCTGGTAAAAGTACGAGTAATCCTGTTGCCGCCAAAGTTCCCACTGCCATAGCAACCAAGAAAGTCAACAACTTCTGGAAAAATTCCTTCTCCATCAAGGGACCTAACAGGCCTCCTATGTTGGAGATGACACACACCAGAGTGACAAAACCAATACCATAGCCCCATACTTAAATAGATCGAACATACATTATACATTGTAAGTCATACAAATATTGAAAGACACAGAACTAAATTCATGAAAAGTTTTCAACTGATAGAAAGATAATAAAACAAAACCAAGTACGAACAATCCAAACCATTAGACAAAATTCGAAGTCCTAAAAACAGTATAGGCAAAAATGTGTAATATCGCAAAATAGTGTAATCAGCATATGGACTGTTCACCGTGTACAAAATACACGACGAACAGTGGTAACAGGTGTCCTTGGAAGAGTAAGCTTACCCTGCCTGGCGCGCCACACCCGCCATAGCTGCATCCAATCTATTAGGCGAAATCTCGGTAAAATAGAGTGATAGACCAATGAACTATCGGTATGCAAAATGCACGTGATGAACAGTAATATAGGCCTACATCTTCGAAATATTACAATTACTATCTATAAAGTTAATCATTTTATGGATAAAGCTCATAGAACTTTCAACATGCTCTAAATCCAAAATTGGTTCATTTTCTATATGCCACTGACTTCGATACAAAGTGTTCCTTGGAGCTTCCTTGTCTGGTTTTCAGAGCAAACTCGTCTGGTGGTTTGGATGGTCTGGAAGAACTGCTGAGTATGAGTGAATTTACGCGACGTATTTGTGTATTAAACTTTTAAAAAAATCATGTTTATAACATCATTATAACAGTTCGTTTGATCAGATGTACAGCCAAACGACGATGCGTGAAGAACATAGAGTGCTAAACAAACGCTAAATCTGTATGCTTCTCTTGAATTCCATGTTTATATAATACTATCTAATTAAACAGACTTATTAATTCGATTTTTCAGCCAAACGACGATACAAAATAGAGAGCTAATTAAACATCTATATGCGAAATAAACGTGTATGGTTGCTATAGAAACCAGCGAGCGTGATGAACCAATAACATCAATACCGGTTTTAATAAAATAAATAAAATATCTCGCTATTTGCTTGTGTTACAGAGGGGCTTATTTTCTGAATACATATTTAAAATTAATGGAAGTCTTATTGGAAATCGTTGGTGTTGCCCTTTAATACATAAGTATTTACTTGACGAAATTTTACTGTTTAAGTAATTACCTAGTCCTGAACTGGGCCTTTTGCCATGGGAGCCATCGCCTTTTCTACCTACACAGTCGTCATCGACAATAATATAGACCAATGAGGATAAGGCTTCTATAAGATCTATGGATGTCAGACCATCTCCGTCCCGGTTGTATAAGTTGTAAATCTCATCAACTGTTAGACACTGAAATAAATGAAATGAAATTAAATGGGGTTTAACGTCCTACTGTTATGCACCTAACCTGGGCTTATGGAAGACGGCACTTTGCCCTACTCTTATATCGAATTCAAACTGCCAAGGGATCTTTTACGTGCACACCAATGTGTACACGGGACCTCTGACAAGGGGAACCCACACCGAAAAATCGAGATAAACTTTCTCGGCCAATGCAGGGATTGAACACTCGACCTTTAGGCTAACGAGCCAGCACCTTTTTTTTCTTTTTTTTTTCTTTTTTTTTTTGTAAAACACCTTACCAACTTAGCCACAGGATACCCCGACACTAAAAAAAAATGTAATAAACAACAGAAAGATCAGCGAACTGGACCAATTACCACACTATTAAAATGTTCGTTGAACTTTACATTATTTGGCTATTTTGCTGGGGTCTATAGGTTTGGCCCGTTTCCACAAAATTCAGATTCAACCGTAATTATGATGTAACTTCAAGAGCATCCGCAAGCTAAAATGAGCTTTTTACAGCTCGATATGTGCCCATATCGAAAGGAGCCAAGATTATTTGAATAATAGTTTTTAAAAATATGTTTATTTCAGTAAAGTAGGTCCACGACCAAAGTTACAAACATAAAATATTGAAGTCACAGTCACGTCAAGATATGTATGAATATATTTTCGTGACGGATATTTTAACCCGATTAGTATTTTGCGAACTTACTTTCCAACCACTATGCAAGTACAGATAATCTTATTATTGATATAACAGGTTTGTTGGAGATATTACATATATAGCAATGTTAATATTCAACCTGGTTTTTTATATTATAAGATTTACTAAAGCTATAATAACAATCTTTACATAACAACCTTAACATTCAACCTTGCTTTCTATATGTCAGATCATGTTACAAACTGTACAGCGCAATGGACGCTTACGGTTGGCCCCCGGATCCACTAACTTGATTTGATAATATTGTTTATTTTTTGCAATGTCTATTTCTGTCTTGTCCGCAGATTTATCTTGTAGATTTTTGTTTTGCGTGTAGTTACTATTAGTATTCACCTTTAATTTTTACAGGTTTACTGTGGATATTGTAACGATCTTTAATGTTTAGCCTTGCTTGATAAACAGATTGTTTTGATTTAAATATTTGTTCAGATCATTTGAATATAAACATATGTTTCAAGTTTCATCAAAGTCAGATCACATGCTTTTACACAATTTGCGTAAACAAGAGCGTCCATTTTTTTCTTTTTTTTATAAGCAATATTTTATTCAGATTTGTATCTGAAAAGGGATTGGGGAACAGGCATAGCCTATATTAAACCCCTCTCCCTGACAGATATGTATTAACATTTTAGGAATAAATAATCAATGTACATAAGTATGGTATTAGTGAAGATATATTTACAATGGGTGTTTATAGTTGTCCCTGGAACCGTCTGGTGATTTCAAAGAACGAATGGGCAGTTTTAAAAATATTGAGCGTCCATTTCGTCGGGCATTAATATGATGGTGTAAGGGTTATATATTTCAACGGGTTTCACATCGAATAAAAATTGTGACCCCCCCTAAAAGGTTCTCAAGGTAAAACAAACGTGTTGGTTATACAATCAGGGGCTCTAATCCAAGAAACTAACGTCCGATATGCGCCAATGTTTAGTAATGTCGGACTTCCTTGTTGTGTTTCTTGTGTTCATAAATACAACTACAGATTAGTTGTTCTTACAACTTGATTGTTAAACTGAAGGACTTCGAAGGTCCCTCTGGCTTGCGGCTGTGGTTTCGAGCCTAGTGTGAGCGTATGCCCTCGTGGGTTTCCTCCGGGCACTCCGGTTGTCTCTCACTGCTAAAGACCCATACGCGCAAGCGAATTGAAAAATTGAAAACCATACGTTAGTCCCAAAATGACCTAGTTTGTGTCGAGTGGACGTTAAACCCCTCTCTCTCTCTCTTCTCTCTCTCTATCTCTCTCTCTCTCTCTGTTTTCAATAAGGCATTGATGATAGCTGTTCGGAATATCTTGGTTAGCTCTGATCAACACCTTCTTTTATAGCCCCCTTATTTCTGTAAGCTATAGACTAATGTTAATTTTCTTCCCAAATATGGAATAAGCACAACATTCTCCTAAAACCACGGAGAAAACATTTAAAAAATTGTTTTATCAACCACGTGTCATAAACAGATAGAATTTGATGGATATTTTGACAATGGTAAGGATTTTACCAAAATATCACTGTCTTATATATATAAACATGTCATTCACTGTCATTCACTGTCATTAGTACATGGGATTTGACTCTATAAAGAGAGGTGGTGGTGTTTAACGTCAACTCGACACAAACTAGGTCATTTCGGGACCAACACGTGGTTTACTTTTTATTTCAATAATTCGCTAGTGCGTGGGGGTCTTTAGCAGTGGGAGGAAACCGAAGGACCCGGAGAAAACCCATATCGACACTAATTGAGATCTTTGAGATTAAATTGGATAAAATTTGTGACCACTAGGGGTTGCACATGTTAAAATTCGTACAATCTGGGGCCAATATCGATAGGAATCGAGATCTTCGTGATATAAACCTATATTTCAAGTTTCGTCAAAATCTGATAAACATTTTAAACTGCTGATTGTCCATAGATGAAATTCAGCTTCGGCTCTCCTATGTCTCTGAGATATCAGTCTGTGGAAGCAGACTTTAAAGTACCAAGTAGTAGTAGTAGCTGATAGGAACATGACGTCACTGTTTGATATCATACTTGTGGAATATATCTAGCCTTGTTTTTCGAGTCTCTTGTTACGAACGAATTATGTACACGATTCGTGTACCAATGGTGAAATGTTTACTTTGTCTTAATTATTGGATATCAGAAGCCCATATTTTCCCTGTCAGATCACAAACATCATGTCAATGTTGATTTAAGTTGACAAATAATTCATGTTTTCAATGTTGAAGATTTTGGAAGATATTGACTTAGATACTTTAATACTACGACTTCTTTCAGTGCAAAGATGTTTTTGGAGAACTACGTTATAACCTAATTATTTTATCATAGTTATACGAGTAGACCATGATTAGATTGGAAATTGGCATATCTTAATTACGAAGACGATCAAATGATGCAAGTTTGTTGTCTTATCGTGGAGAATATCTAACTGGCATGGTCTAAACACGCATCATGTAATATGGTCGATGTGATCAACAGACACAAATAACAAGCATGGCCAAGGACAATACTAATGGAGAAACTGATGGTTAAAGCGGCATTACGGTCATGTTCCTGAAGCAACGAATGCGAATTTTACAACATTTGGTCGTTGCTGGTTTACTTCATAATTCCCGAACTTTTAGCTACGTTATCTGCAGAAACGTAAACAGTTAAGTCCAATCAGAGATCGTGGCATAGCGAATTCTACGGAAACCTTGACATTGGACAGACCTTGAACTTTGTAACTCGATTATCACAGTTGGACATTTTAGCTTGATAGCGTGAGACTTTGTATTCGCGACCATCGAGGAATCTGATTGGTTCACAAGCTGGGCTTATACCAAATTAAATTTAGTGCCGAAATATACAGGTTGTTACGTGAAGGGCTTGATGATAAGATGTACGAAGTTAAAGCGAGATCAAGCCTTCTATTGTAGATGCATTACGGTAAGATTTGATAAATGAATGAAATGGGGTTTAACGTCCTACGCTTCTGCACCTTACCTGGGCTTATTGAAGACGAGCATACGCCATACAGTGTGCTATGAGGGAAATTTTGTCCGAGCAGCAACTGAATTCCAACTGCCAAGGATTCCTTTACGTGCACGCCAATGTGTACACGGTACCTCGGTTTCTCGTCCGATCGAACGACTAGGCAGCTGTCCTTGTCATGCCCTCTGTCTGGATCACTGACAAGGGGGAACCACGCCGGAAAATCGAGATGAACTTTCTCGGCCAATGCAGGGATCAAACACTCGACCTCCAGGCTAGCGAGCCAGCACCTTACCCACTTCCTGTCTTCCATTAGCCCAGGTTATGTGCATAACAGTAGGACGTTAAACCCCATTTCAGTTTCAGTTCAGTTTCTTATCCACTTAGCCAAGTAATCCCCAAGATTTGATAAAAGAGCTGACAGTTCTTGTTATAATAGTTACAAAATATACCATGAAAAGATAATATGTTGAAATTTTAGCCAAACTACTTCACTCTGAGCCAAGTTATCGGCGATACAATTAAAGCCTACCCTCGATTGTCATAACTGCCGTTGTCACGATAATAAACAAAGCCTCGATTATTGTTTTTTTGCGGTAACCACATCCACCACAAAACGTATATAAAAGCTATTGACGATGGCATCGGGAGTTTATTATGGTAAGTACATTAAAATGTCTAATCAATAATAAAATTAGACATTAATTAGGCCTAAAGAAAGGTCTGTGGTAGGCTGATTCCATAATACATGTTTAATTAAATATAAAGTATTATTCCAATATAGGGTGGGATAACCAGCCATAAAAGAATTTGTTTTTGTTTAGAAAATGGCGCCCCCTCCCTACC
The DNA here is from genome assembly GCA_917208275.1 of Patella pellucida. Lineage (NCBI taxonomy): Eukaryota > Metazoa > Mollusca > Gastropoda > Patellidae > Patella > Patella pellucida. The sequence continues at coordinate 62,097,945 of OU795041.1, forward strand.
AAACCCTCCAAGGATAAGAAGCACGTCCAAAAGAAATTATTAAAAACTGTGCGATTTTGTGGGTTGTCAACATGAATATTCATTAAAACATAGTGATATCAACTTTCATAACACTTAAATCACAATCGCGGAAGCTATACGAAATGAAAATGAAATAGTGTTTAACGTCCTACTGTTCTACTCCGACTGGGAGTACTGTCGGCGCTACTGTCTACTTTTATATTGAATTTCAACGAGCAAGGGATCTTTAACTTTCACGCCAATATGTACACTGGACTTGACTTAGGGTTCTCGCCCTATCCTCCAATTAAAAATCGCCAATACTCCATAAACGCACAACTACTAAATAAAGAATCTCCTACCAGTTTTTTTTTTTAAATCAAAAAACATCAACACAAGTTGATAAAAATGTATATATCAAAAAACACGAGTTGGAGATTTTATTTACCACCTAATCCTTTTTTACATGCACAACTAAATAAATAGAATTCTTTCCTATAGATTTCACTTTTACTGAACCTTTTAACATTATAGCGTAGTGATTACTGATACACCATTTTTTGACGGCAGTTTTTTGGGGGGTTTTTATAGCAGGGTTTTTTGACAGCAGTTTAGCTATTGCAAAGTGCTATATATTGACCCAATATTTCCTTCAAGGTCAATTAAATAAAAACAGTTTCTTATCTATTTTTTCGTTAAAATAAAAGAAAGTAGTTCCTTTTTGATTGTCCAGTCAAATTCATGTTAAGCGATATCTCCTTGGTGATATCACAGTAGCTTATGTATTTTATCACACGTAAGCGATATCTACTGTCAAATGTGTTATTGGGTGATAAAAACGGTTATATATTAATGTTTATTATTTTCCCTTTGCCTTTGAAGTAATACAACTTATTTTGGACTTCTGTATTCAAGGGCTACTAATCCATGTTAGAAAATATGTTAATCTTTTGGGGTGTTGTGAATAGTTTGCAAAAAGCCAGTGTCACGATTGACATATGGTTGGGTTAATTCATTATATTATACATTTGAAGCATGACGTGATTCTTAAATTTACAATTTCATATTTTTAAGTTACATTTATATATTATTAAAATGTATTAAAATAAAGTCCGCAAATAGATCGTATCCATAAACAGTCCTACCAATTAAAGAATTGAGTCCTACCGTGTTAAGAATAATCCTATAATTCACTATTGCCAGTTGAGAAATTGGCTAAAATATCATTTTCAACTTCAAATTCAAATTCAAACGTTTGAAGATAGCTATTCCATGGTGTGGAATAGGAAAACAAGGGAGGTAATTGTGTTATTATTTCCGGTGTAAATGAGGGTTTTTTAAGTGTGAGAATGGCATCTATGATCGCATAATAGTGAGTTGACCTATTGAGCAAAAGACATAGAAATAATTATGTTTTGACTTTCTCAGAAAATATGAAATTCTCGCTTACCAGAATAATAACCAAAAGCCGTTTCCTATTTGTCCATGGACAACGGTGACTCGTGATCAGTGAGCAAGTTTTTTTTGTTTTGTTTTTTTGGGGGGGGGGGGGGGTAATGTCGTGGTGCCGGGTGAAAATAATGTATACAGAAAAAGGGCTAAATTTTGGGTATTTGTGTTATGTCCAGTTCACTGACATTTAATTGATTGGTTTGCTAGTGTAAACAACTTGTCTGACTTGTTGTTGTTCTTGGTGTTCAACGTCCGCTTCCACCGAAGGTGATATCGCATTTTTATTATCTTAGCGCATTTTATTATCTATTATCTTAGCGCATTTTTGTTATCTTAGCGCATTTTTATTATCTTAGCGCATTTTTATTAGCTGACTTGATAGCGTTATTACTATGGCGGGGTATCGGGTTCAATATGCGATCAAGAGTAAAAGTAGAAAATCAAAAGTCTAAAGAGAAAATCCTACTTTCAACAACATAATTTCTACTTTCAATAATCAATTTTTGACATTCGACTTTCAATAATCAATTTTTGACATTCGACTTTCAATAATCAATTTTTGACATTCCAATTTCAACTTCATATTTTCTTCTCGAGATTTTCTCCTCAAGATTTTCTCCATGCATATTACGGAAATAAATTTAATCACGTGACTATTTCTGCATGTCATTAATATACGGAATTTTCCCGGAAAAATAAACGATTGTGCAGAAATAGTCACGTGATTAAATTTATTTCCGAAATATGCATGGAGAAAATCTTGAGGAGGAAATCTCGAGTAGAAAATCTGAAGTTGAGAGTCGAATGTCAAAAATTGATTATTGAAAGTAGAAATTATGTTGTTGAAAGTAGGATTTTCTCTTTAGACTTTTGATTTTCTACTTTTTACTCTAGATCGCATTTTGAACCCGATACCCCGCTATATATTACCTTTATATGTTGATAACTAACTATGAACCTGCCTGCTATTAAAAAGCTCTTTGATCTAATTGGTATAATTTCTGGGAAATCAGTTGTTTATTTCGTTATAAAAAAACAGTTTTATCATTAAAAAACATAGGTTGCCAGGCAACGAAACATACGCCCACAGCAGCTAAATCGTCCGGGCAGTCAACAAGAGTTGTCGCATATTTTACTTTTTTCGGTAATGAAACATTTATAATACACTAAAATCTGATTAAAAGTAACAACTCATTATGTAATTATCAGAAAATCATTGGAATTTGTTTGGCTTTGATAAAGTTCTCCTCCATGCTGTTCAAGTTATCTAAATTCATTGAAACTCAATATACTTGTTCGTCTCATGACCTTCAACAATTTATATAAATTTAAAGTCAATCGGGTATTAACTTTAGCCTCTAGAGCGTCCACAAAATTTTGAAAGTGATCAAGGGCCATAACTCAGTCAGTAATTATTTGAAATTGCTGAAAATCAATAGGCTTCTTCGTCTTATGACCTTCAACACTGTGTATAAATTTAAAGTCAATCGGTTATTAACTTTAGCCTCTAGAGCGTCCACAAGATTTTTATAAGCGATAAAGGGCCATAACTCTGACAGTAATTATCAGAAATTGCTGAAAATCAATAGGCTTCTTTATTTAATGACCTTAAACACTGTGTATAAATTTAAAGTCAATCAGTTATTAACTTTAGCCTCTGGAGCGTCAACAAGATTTTTTTAAAGAGATCAAGGGCTATAACTCTGATTGTAATTATCGGAAATTGCGGAAAATCAATAGTCTTTTTCGTCTCATGACCTTAAACACTGTGTATAAATTTAAAGTCAATCGGTTATTAACTTTGGCCTCTAGAGCGTCCACAAGATTTTTTTAAGTGATAAAGGGCCATAACTCTGACAGTAATTATCGTAAATTGCTGAAAATCAATAGGCTTCTTCGCCTCATGACCTTAAACACTGTGTATAAATTTAAAGTCAATCGGTTATTAACTTTAGCCTCTAGAGCGTCCACAAGATTTTTATAAGCGATAAAGGGCCATAACTCTGACAGTAATTATCAGAAATTGCTGAAAATCAATAGGCTTCTTTATTTAATGACCTTAAACACTGTGTATAAATTTAAAGTCAATCGGTTATTAACTTTAGCCTCTGGAGCGTCAACAAGATTTTTTAAAGAGATCAAGGGCCATAACTCTGATTTTAATTATCGGAAATTGCTGAAAATCAATAGGCTTTTTCGTCTCATGACCTTAAACACTGTGTATAAATTTAAAGTCAATCGGTTATTAACTTTAGCCTCTAGAGCGTCCACAAGATTTTTTGAAGTTATCAAGGGCCATAACTCTGACAGTTATTATCGGAAATCGCTGAAAATCAATAGGCTTCTTCGTCTCATGACCTTAAACACTATGTATAAATCTAAAGTCAATCGGATATTAACTTTGGCCTCTAGAGCGTCCACAAGATTTTTTTTAGTGATCAAGGGCCATAACTCAGACAGTTATTATCGGAAATCGCTGAAAATCAATAGGCTTCTTCGTCTCATGACCTTAAACACTGTGTATAAATTTAAAGTCCATCGAATATTAACTTTGGCCTCTAGAGCGTCCACAAGCAATTGTGGACGCCGGACCGACGGACGGACGGACGGACCGACGGACGGACCGACGGACGGACGGACGGACGGGGGCGACGGCAATATACGACCACATTTCAATGTGGGCGTATAAAAATGGTATTGGATGCCAGAATACAGCATCGACATCTTTCGATAAAGGTGGGTTGTTTATAATTACATATAATTATATTATTTCTGAAAACAGAACACACCGGTATGTATTATGTAGTTTAATTGGACAGTGATTTGCATGTTTAAACCAGAGACAAAGTACATGCACTTTAGTAGTGTTAATCGTTGTACAAATTTTGCAAATACTTTAATTCAAACTAAAATTTAAATTGCGCTTTTCATGTTAAAATTAAAGTAACATTTCTTAACCTGCCATTTTTAAAAAGTGTTGAATTAGCTTAATGATGAAGTTGAAGTTGATAGACAAGACCTTAACACTGTTACATATTGAGACTGTCATATAAAGGGAAATGGGATGGCCTAGTGGTCTAGAGTGCCGCGCTTCGACCTCTAGCTGGCCGACCACCTCTGGCTGGTGGCTGTGGTTTCGAGCCCTGATGTGAGCGTATGTGGCATGGAGATAGGGGAGCCTTCTCTACCTCGCTGGTTTACTCCGGACACCCCGGTTTCCTCCTACTGCTAAAGACCCTTACGCGCAAGTGAATTATTGAAATAAAATTAAACCATATGTTAGTCCCGAAATGACCTAGTTGCGTTGAGTGGACGTTAAACCCCATTTCTCTCTGTCTCTCTCTCTCATTGTCATTTAACCAATATTCTAACCAACCCAATAAATAACATGCTCTTTTTATTCAAGGAAGAACACAGATACCAGACCAGGGTTCGGTTGCTCAAAACTAAGTTATTTTAACGATCCGTTAAACTCTAGCGAATCGTTATCTTGGTAACGTGTCGTTTGTTAACCCCTTAAGATTTCTGTTGCTGGAAAGTCAATTTCATTTTCCATTAGCTAACGGGTTCATTAAAGTTAATCCAAGAGAAGATTGTTTGCTGATTGGCTGAAATTTAAAATTTTAAATTCAATGTACCGGTAAATGTATAACAACTTCATAGAAGTTAGTATTAACAAAAAACTGAAGACAGTGGGATAACTAACTGTGCAGCATGTTCACAAAACATGATTAAAGACAAAAAGATAATTTATTACAGAAAACACTATAGAATACTATATTTTTCCCTTTAGAAATTTAAGCATAAATCTGTGGGGAAAATTATAGGATTTGCACTATAGAATGTCGGTGCCATTATTTTCTACAGACCCCCAAAATTCTGCAGAATACTACAGAATTTCATTCTATAGAAAATGGAAAAGCCCCCCCCCCTCTCTGTTAAAAGTTAACAGAGCTTTGAGCAACCAGCCCCAGAGCTGCTATTTTAATTTGGGCGGGCTGAATTAATCCGGTCCTGATTATTATACGACTTCATTTTCTTGTGGATCTATACTGCTCTCCTACTGCCCATATTTCCGACATGTATATGTGTATCTTTGCTTACTGCATTTTGTCTTTCTATTATTTTTCTTTGTATATATGCATGTACATAACCTTGTTAGTTTTTTATACAATAAAGTGTCTTCTATTACATTTTACATCTAATTTAAAAGGGTTAGTATAACTTTATGTAATATTTGAATCAAATGCTATTTTTATTTATTACATAAAGTTATACTAACCCTTTCAAGTTAGATGTAATATTTTTATTTATTACATTTTTATTTTAATTTTGTTTTTTTCTACATTTAATCTGAATGTGGATTAGAAGTCTCATAATTATAATACTGATCCAGAACCCATAAACTATAAACATAGAACGGTGTAATATGATACTTTAGAACATGCCCTAAACATTACATCATCTGTATCAGATATGTAAACTAAATATTATCTTTGACAAGTTGATAACAGGAATCTATTCAACAGAACCGTATTCTCTGTGGGGGTCGCATACCTAAATATCCATGTACTCTATATTATCGGGTTAAAATGTCGGGTTATTGCGACACCACCTTGACACCATATCAAAAAGAAAATTTATCTCCCAAAAGAGAGATAGAGAGAGAGACAGAGCGAGAGAGAGAGACAGGGACAGAGAGAGAAATGGGGTATAAGGTCCACTCGACACAAATTGAATGAATATAAAATGGCAAATGGGGTTTAACGTCCTACTTTTTTGCTTCTACATGGCTAATGAATACGGGCATACGGCATACAGTGTTCTATGAAGGACATTTTGCCCTTGCAGCGGCACCATTGTCAAGGGAGCTTTTACGTACATGTCAATGACCTCCGAACGACTAGACAGTTGTCCTTGCAAGGCCCTTCGCCCTGCACCACTGACAAGGGAAACCCGGACACACACATATATATATAGCATAAGCTTAGCCACGTGTATAGCTATACATGTAATACTAATAAATCTCTATGCAGTTATCAGCTCATTGACCCATAATACAGTGACATATTATTATGATAACTGTATATATATTCGCAGTACGATGAGTATTATATATACATGTACATTAAGTGAGCATATTGTGGAGTCATTGAAAGGCGTGACATATAAAACGTGAAAGAGGTCAATCTCCTATAACCTAACTCACGTTTCGGTATTACATGTATTCACATTGAAATTCGATAAAATCTACTTTATGTTTGTATCGTATTAAATAACATTACAGATAAAATATAAGACATAATAACGATAATAAATCGTCCCAATCCGTATTAGACCATTGTTTTGCTTCTTACCTTAGAATCCCGATCCGTCAAATTCACAGAATGAGAATACCCATTATTATTTGTAGAGAGATTATCTGTGTCAAGGACTGTGCATTTCGAAGACGAACGCACGTGGTCGGCCAATTTACGGAACTGCACAATACCGAGTCTTTCATTTCCTCCATACGTTTCAATAAGTTCCTCTGTGTATGTAGTTGTGAGATTTTTATAATGACAGTCACCTCCACTAGGGTTCACAAACGCTCCAACCGTGTGTAAGGCTATCGCCAAATTTAATAGCGTGAAAGCAATATTCAACGTGAACATTTTGTGTAGGTTAATTCACAACATACAAACACGATATGATCGCGTACTTCTAAAAATAGATCTACTTCAGTGGCAGTGTTCTCGCTCGACTCAGGAAATCCTCACAGCAGCTAGTTAAATATCACCGCGGGCATTACAAAATTAATTTAAGAACGGGAACAAAGCAGGTTTCTAATTCTTGTATTGTCTTCTCACACTTTCTAAAATTAGATGGGTTTTTTTATGAAATTATATTAAAACATTTCATAACTAAACGTCCTTATTATGAAAAACACGAACTACATAAGGAAACTCTTGTTACAACTGAAAACACTTTGTCCACTGCGCTTGAGTGCTTTATCCATTTGATTTACATAATTATATCACCCTCGTGTGCATTAGTAACAATAATATGATGCAATTGTCGGTTGACCTTAATGCACTACGTTAGAAATTATCTTTCTTATTAAAAGATAACGGGATTCAAACTTCGGTTTATCGTGCAAGTGTCACTATAAACATGTATGCAACCGAAGCTTTGCTCTCTGTACAAAATTAAAGCTGAACTCCGATTATAAACTACAGAAATAATTAAATTTAAAAATTAAAAAAAAAAGTAACGCCAAAAACAACTGACATACTTGTTTTTAATTTATTGAACTAACATGTCGATCGCTTTGGGCGAACATGCACATAGGCAGACCACGCCCACTTTCACTAGTAGCCCTGTCAACCGAAGTGTCCACATCGGGTAAGATATAGTCAGCTCTCAATCGGAGTTTAGCTTTAAGTGATAGTGTACATGACAGATACTTATCTTTACACCGTGTGTATATACATATGCTATCCACTATATAACGAATATGTACATACTTATATCAGAATTAATCAGTTTAGAACAACAATATTACAAGTTTATCTCCTTCAATATAACGATATTATGTTCTGTTCACATAGATAACAGGCCGGGGTCCAGGATTTTGTCGCGAAGGGAGGGGGGGGGCATACATTGGAGGAAAGGGTATATATATAATCATCAGAGTGCCGCACGCATTAGGAGTTTGGTGTAGTTCCGAGAGTAGACGTCGCGGTCTCATTCCGAAAGCAATTTTAACATTGCTGGCTGCAGGTGCTGGTCTAAACAGTGATAACCAGTCTTACTGGGACTGAGAGGGGGGGGCTGGATCTGCGCCTGGAGAAAATCGTATCTCTTTAAAAAAAAAAACCTAGCTTTTATTCCCTTACGTATTTGTCTTATTTCCAATGATTATAATATCAGTTCTACGATTATTTTTTTTCTGTAAGATCAACCACACTGTTAGGAAAAATAGTAATCCTACAACTTCGGGGGGGCGGGGGCGGTTGTATGTGACAAGGACTAGTGTTAGTCCCGAAATGTCCTAGTTCGTGTCAAGTCGACGTTAAAACTGATCTCTATCTCTCTCTATCTCTCCCTCTCTCTCTCTCTCTCTCTCTCTCTTGTTTTGTTCTTCCAATTTGGAAGATTTTGGGTCTTTTCCCGATTGTGAGCTAATTCATACGTATTAAAATATAACCATTTTTCTCCGTGAGATACTTCTTATGGAATTGGGTTAAAACATAATACAATTGTTTTTATTTACAATTCGATAGGAAGACATTATGGCTTTTTTTTGGGGGGGGGGGGGGGTGACTTGACGAATGGTAAAGCATTTGCGCGCTGTATTTTAAAGCATGTCATTGACTCAACTGGCTTGGTTTCGAATCCCTGGTTGTACGTGGCAAGGAATAGGGTCGCCTGTCCAACTTCGTGGGTTTTTTCCGGGTCCCCCGGTTTCCCCCCACTGCTGTGTTGGTCCCGGAATGACCTGGTTTGTGTCGAGTGGATGTTAAACCCGATTCCCCCCTCTCTCTCTCTCTCTCTCTCTCTCTCCCTCTGTCTGTTACACTGAACCAGATGCCTGACATGGAAACTGTATCCAAATGCAATTAAACTAGTCAATAAAAAGAAGATAATGGGTTTTATCAAGACCATTTTATTGTCTTTTAATTTAACCTCGGTTTCAATATTGGTAATTATAAAACATAGATTATTTGCAATTAAATTCTGTCGAATGGTGGTATAATTCATTTTGCAGGACTAGGTTACCAAGTGGTTTAGTCAATCTAATTGAAATATTCTTTTATACTTTCGTTGGCCTACGTTGTAAAACAAGTAAAAGCTATGCACAGACAGCGGCGCTACGGCCTACTCTTGTATCAATTCCAACTACACGCCAATGTATACACGGGACCTTAGTTTTTCGTACCACCCGAAGGACAATACATTGTCCCTAGTCAGGCCCACCGACCTATACCACTGACAAGGAAACCCACGTCGGAAAACCCGATAAACTTTCTCGGCCAATGCAGAGATCGAACACGAGACCTCTCGGATAGCGAGTCAGCGTCTTACCCACTTAGTATGAAGAGCATCCCTATAGATACTTCGACTACGTCCCTTCGGATAGGGTCGAAAATTGTTCCATAGCCACGTGTGTACTTTAGACTGGAGAATTTTATCCGGTTCTTAGCAGTGACATTTGTCCCTACGTGTTTCATACTATCAATTTTTATATTGGACCCCCGACTGGGTTGTTTCTTTGTCCGTCTATGTGGGAATAGGGTTTGAGGGGGTTCTTCATGGCTCACCCGGCGTGTTTTGTCCTTATCAGTGGTGCAGGGCGGAAGGCCTGACAAGGACAGCGCTCTAGTCGTTTGGATGAACGTAAAGAACTATGCCCATCTTCATTAGCCATTTTAGTGCAGAAAAGTGGGACGTTAAACCACATTTCATTTCAATTATTTCCTCCTACCAGGTGTCATCGATCTGGAATGACGCAGATCATCCATCAAACTGGCCATTAAACCCTAGCTCAAAATACAATCATTTTGTGGCTAAACCCGAATCGGTTATTAACTTTGTGCATGGACATTTATATATTTATTTAACCGATTGACCGCTAAAATTCAATCTACTTTATTTATCATATCTATATCCGATGTGTATGTCCATGAAATACTTATTTTGATTATAAACAATGGTAGCGTACTTTGAACTGTATATACTACATGCACTTTAACACGTCTAAACTAAACTATACACACATAATTTATCTACCCAGTTACTAAATGTCACTTAAAGAATACGTCTGAACTAGTAAGCAGTATTAAGACAGATAAAATAAGCGGGCGTGGATCCAGGGGGACCGAGGGGACCGTGCCCCCCCCCCTTCAGCCCCAGCGATACTGGTGTACCTGCTTTTAAATTGATGATATAAACATGATTTTTGCAATGTCTATGCCCAGGCAATGCGTCAAGGCTCTGGGGATTACACCAAACCACTGATGTATGCGGCACTCTAATGATTACCATTTGTTACAATGTATGGCCCTCCCCCCTCGAGAAAATCATGGATCCGGGCCTGATAAGTATAGTAGATAATAATAATTGTATCATTAATATTATATCAATCATTGATAACAATCTAAAGATAATAATAATTGATAACAATCTAAAGACGCATCATGTAAGATTTGGATATAAATGAAATGAAATGGGGTTTAAAGCCCTACTGTTCTGCTCCTAAACTGGGCTAATGAAGACGAGCATACACCATACAGTGTGTTATGAGGGATTTTTTGCCCGGGCATGGGCAGCGGTACTATTGCCTACTCTTATATCAAATTCAAACTGCCAAGGGACCTTTTACGTGCACACCAATGGATACACGCGTCTCGGTTTTTTGTCCCGTCCGAACGACTAGAAAGAGCTCTCCTCTTCAGCCCCCGCCCCCCGTCCTGCACAACTGACAAGGGGAAACCACATCGGAAAGTCCCGATGAAGAGTTGGATATAATGAGTCGACAGTTCTCACTACAATAGTTAAACAGACATTGTGACTAAGAAAGAGCTAAATCTGCCGTAATTGTTATATAAATTTATTAAAATGACAAGACCATAATCAACAATCGATGCCATCGGTGGCTCCGATTTTAAGTACATTAGAACGGTTCGGCCATTTAATGATTTAGTTTTAAAATGGGTAAGTTGGGTTACGACTCGAATGACCAATACGGTGGTTATAATGATCAACACACACGTCTTGTTAAATCTTAAACGATTGATAACTTCGGTCACAAATAAAGTAATTTGTGAATGTTATTTTCAATATATTCATTTACCATTTATCTATTTTTGAAATATTACAACGAGAACGGCTATAACCATATCTAGCCCACCTTAACATCCCCTAAAATTAAGTCCCTACTACCGCGGGAACTGGTAAAGGTATATAGTCCCTATCAGAGGTGCAATATAGCACCATATTTCGTCGGGTGTGATGCTTTACTGTGTCCGCCCATTATTCCATTTATTTCTCAATTTGTTCGACGGCCTGAAAATTTATTATTCCGATTGTTCGTTGATGCGACAATCAGGTTAGATTCCATGCTTGATATACTATAGTTATACCGATCCGTACATTTGATAGCCCAATTTTACAATATTCCTCCATCACGACAGTGTTATCGGCGGCTTGTCTTATCCCTGCTGATAACTTTCGAGTATCTCCAAGTGACCGCCAATAATGATCCTCAAAATATGATAAAAGCTAAGGACAATTTGAATTTTGGACATACAGGATGCATCCACTCCAAACACGAGCGCAGATTTTTTTTTTCCGTACGCTCATGTCGCATGGCGTTATCTTTGAACTTCCGCGCTATATTTATCTGATTTCCCTATATAATCCAGATACTAACGCCAACAATAGGACAATCTAGTCAACGAGTATTACTCATAGAGGTGTATATTGTCAATATATAGACCTCTATGGTATTACTGTATTATACCGTCTATTGTATTTTACATTTACTGTGATTGTAACGAAATGTAGCCTATGTATGAATGGGGCACTGGTTGTTGACGAGATTGTGTTTAGTGTTAGGGTTAGCCCTAGCCCTAGCCTTAGTCCGCACCCTAATTCTTACCCTAACTCTTCCTATATACTGACCTATAAAGAAATCTTCAATGTCTAAATGGGGCACTGGTTGTTGACGAGATTGTGTTTAGTGTTAGGGTTAGCCCTAGCCATAGCCCTAGCCTTAGCCCGCACCCTAATTCTTACCCTAACTCTTCCCCTATATAGTAACCAATAACGAAATCTGCAATGGGTCTTGGCTTTTAGACCTACCCACCAAATCATGTTCTCATTTATAAAAATGTGTTCAACAGAATGTCTTACGCGATCGGGTCTACGGAGCTTTGAAATTGTAGTTACTCCCCCTGGACAATATTATCCAATCAAATTAGTTTCTTTCAATGTTTACAACAAGATGGTGGCAAATTTTGGAAATTGGCAAGAAGCATTGGATAATTTAGTGAAAGAGACTGCCGTGTCTGAAAATTGGAAGGAATTTGAGCTTTTGAAGAATGACAACAGCAGGATACAATTTATTTTGTCAAATAAATCATTTATGTAAGCAAGACAAAATGCAGAAAATGAATTTTCTTAATTTCTAAAGGGGGGGGGGGGGGGTCGAATTGTAAGCACGTGCTGTCATTGACTATTGCGACAGCTGGCGTGGTTTCGAATCCCTGTTTGTACGTGGCAAGGAGAAGTGTCGCCTGTCCAGCCTCATGGGTTTTCTCTGAGTCCTCCGGTTTCCTCCCAGTCCTACTGCTAAAAACACAGCCCAGAGTACAAGCAAGCGAATTATTGAAATAAAATTAAACTGTTATTATTATCATTATTATGTTTATTAGTCCCGAAATGATTTAGTTTGTGCCGAGTGGACGTTAAACCCCATTTCTATCTCTCTTCTTTTCTAACCTAACGATTATATTATATATATATGCTGGTCTAAAATTTTCTTTTTTTAGAGTTTTGATTGGAGCACGATTTACCCAAAACCATCCAAATGTATCAAAATCCACCAAACTCATATCACACATTTTATTACTATTTGATAATATAGCCTTATATAGCATCGTATGTTGTAACCAAGGGATGTAACTCGTGAAATAAAATTAAACCATATTGTTATGAAATGACCTAGTTTGTGTCGAGTGAATCTTAAAGTACCTAAATCCGTAACTCAAAATCCTCCAAAATTGTCCACCTCGAAAACAAGAATTATTGGTCAATTAAAATCAACATTGATGATGTAAACTTTCCGGGAAAAGATGAGCTTCTGCTATCCAATATTTAAGATAAAATATTTTTTACAAATCTTGTACCATAATGCGCTTCAGCCCCAGTTGTAATAAGAGACTTGAGGGACGAGGCTAGACATATTACACCAAACCAGACGGCACATGTACACTGTAGACTGGAATAACCAGACGCTAAAAATGTTCACTAGATTGAGACTGCATGGCTTATTTTGTCGAACATAACTGATTTGAAATGGGAGTAAAAATGAAAACAATTGAATGTAAATCAGTGTACATGTACATTCATATTACAGTATTATATGCGTTGCGAACAACTTTTGTCAATTTCTAGGACCTTAATGTTAGCGATTTAGCTCCTTTAAATCCCATCTCTCTCTCTCTCACCCTTTATACTCTATCTGTTTAACATTTCAGGAGTATTGAGTGGTTAAAAGTATATCTGGATAACAGTAAATTATTTCATCAGAAATGTTCTCACAAGGCACTTGAAAATAAAAACAAAGGTAACCAGTATTTCAAGAAGAAGGAATATAAAACAGCCATACAGTATTATACAGAGGTACATGTACATACTTTTAGGGATCATGTTTGATCCGACTCCCTTTTCTATTTCCATCACTCTTACATTTTAGGGTTAGGGTCTGGTATTTAAGATTGAAACCTATAAATTCAGCATTAGGGGTTTAAGATTAAAACCAATGACTGAATGAGAAAGACAAAATTTTCAATAACAATAAATATTGAGACACAAAAATGGGAGTCACATCAAACATGAATGCCATACTTTTTACAATATTACAAGTACAATATATTATTATAAAATGTTGATTATAAGCCAGGCTGCACCAATTTGAATGATTGTTTTTCAGAGACCCATATTAAAGTTCTGCTTCTCATTTCTTGGTGGAAACCACTACATTATATTTAAACCCCAAAATATTTTTAGTTCCACATTTTTAAGTTTTGAAATTTTAGACAATAATTTTGTTCACACGATTCAAGTGGCTATATTATTTTCTTATTAAGTTCCTGAAAAACTAGATATTAATTTGGCTTAGTCCCACATGAACAATCTTCACAACCTTGAATACAAAACACAGTTTGGCTTAGACATGTATCATAATTATTACCTTCTTCTATTAGTGTTGGGGGTTGGGATGGACTAGTGGTCTAGAGTGCCGCGCTTCGACCTCTAACTGGCTGGTCATCTCTGGCTTGCGTCTTTGGTGTGAGCGTATGTGGCATGGAGATATGGGTGCCTTCCCAACTTCGTGGGTTTCCATCAGGCACCCCGGTTTCCACCCACTGCTAAAGACTCCTACGCGCAAGCGAAGTATTGAAATAAAATTAAAACCATAAGTTAGTCCCGAAATGACCTAGTTGTGTGGAGTGGACGTTAAACCCCATTTCTCTCCCTCCCTCTCTATTAGTGTTTAACGGGTTAACTGCATATGACGTTATATTATGTCATGAACAATTGTCATGCAGTGTGCGTAGGACGTAATAGAATGTCTTAGAGGTATTTTACGCCTGAAAGAGAAAATCTTTTTAAAGAGAGACAACTCTATTTAACGTTTGTTTTAATATGGATTCAGACTACTGTCTTTTGTATTCAGGAATAGATCTACTGAGGGTAATATCACATTCTAGTTGTCTTATTTCATTATTTCGGCGCATGCACAGGGGTCTTTCCTGTAGGAGGAAACTGGAATACCTGTAGTAAACCCACAAAGTTGAGATGGCGCCTCTTAATCTGCAAGCCACATACGCTCATACACGGGATCGAAACCACAACCGCAAGACCAGTAGACCATCCCCCCCCCTGAATACGTCCAATAATTGTGGTTTTTATATAAGTAGTGACAAGAAGCAGGGTTGTCTGCCCAACCGTATGAGTTTTCTCTATCTAAAGACTTTCACCAACGTGACAAATCCCCCAAAAAAGGACAATACGTCATATTATTCGTGTATGTTAGTCCTGAAAGGATCTAGTTTGTGTATAGTGGACTTTAAATCCTCGCCTACATGTATTTCGTTATATATATCAGTGGAAAATGTGACGTAACTTTTTCTGAAGTTGCTGTGAAGTGCAGAGTAACGCCTAATGCGATACAATTTATTGTTAACAATGCTTCGATTTTTTTCACCTAAGTTGACCAGTGTTCATTCACTGATTGCTATTTAACATAAATATTAATATCTATTACAATTTTATTATTTTAAGAGTATCATCCATGCCCCTGTAGATAAAGGTCATGACTTAGCTTTAGCTTATGGAAACAGATCAGCAGCTTTGTATCATCTTCAGTATTTTCAGGTATGAATCGGTATTAAAATTGCTTTCCTTCTTTTAGTGTGCGGTTGATAGCAATTTTGTTTAAACAGATATTTATTTTGAGAATATTATACAATATAAAACACATAAAAATTAGGATACAAAAACAAGCCAAGTATCGTGAATGTAGATTTCAATAAAATCTTCACTTGAGTGCAATATTTGATCAGTACGTTGTCAGTGAATTATTAGAAATAATGGCATGCTAAAGTAAAAGGATGACTTCACATCTGTATTTTGGGTTTTATTTATTTGGGAATTTTAAGGAATGTTTATTTGATATACAACTTGCTATGGATGCTGGTTTTCCTGAAGAATCCATCTATAAACTATACCAACGAAGATCCCAGTGTTATTGTGGTTTGAGGAAATTCGACATGGCCGAGTCAGGTAAACAATGTATATTTGTTGTTTGCTTTATATGCCAGGTATGTTATTGTTTGGTAACCATAGTTACTGGGTGAACACAATACAGGTTCACAAACCAGGAGGTCCTAGTTCCAATCCCAATGTCGGCTGAAAAATGTCCTTGGAATTTTCAGGCCTGGTTTCACCCATGTCAATACTGCTGGGTAAAATTTGCATGACATAAACCAGTATTCATTAGCTCGGATGCGTAGTTATTTGTTTTGGGGTGGAGCCACAGTGGCAGAGAAAGTTTATTGGGATATTCCTGCGTGGTTTCCCCTTATCAGTGGTGCAGGACGGAGAGCCTGGCAAGGACACCTGTCGAGTTGTTCGGATGAGACGAAAAATAGAGTATAAGAGTAGCCAGGTAGGCCATACTGCTGCTGTCCCAGCAAAATTTCCCTCATAGCACACTGTATGGTGTATGCCCAGTCAGAGCAGAACAGTAGGACATTAAAGCCCATTTTATTTAGTTGTTTTGTCAGGATAAGACAGTGGTCGTGGTCCACCCCTGTATTCTAGATAAAATAAGTTTATGTTAACTAGTGTTTAAATTTGTTTTATTAATAGAATTATTGAAAGCAAGAAAATATTTAGAAAATCAGAAGACTGTAATAGGTGATAAAAAGTATGGTGAGTAAGCAATAGTCTATCTCATCTATTTTATATTTGTATATTATGAAACATTTGTTTGATACCTGCGTAATATATTAAAGGGAAAGTGTATAAGAATTAGATAGAGTCTTGATTACTTTTGATGTTGCCCCTTTGAGCCCATACTTAGTAAAGGGGGTCAGATGGCTGAATGGTTAACACGTGCGTGCTGTATCATAAGGCCTGTCAACTGGCATGGTTTCGAATCTCTCTGGTTGTATGTGACAAGGAGTAGGGTCGCCTGTCCAACCTCGTGGGTTTTCTTTGGGTCCTCCAGTTTCCTCCCACTGCTAAATTAAACCATATGTTAGTACCGAAATGACCTTGTTTGTGTAGAGTGGACATAAACCTGTTTAGTGCTTAAGACGTTATATTACATCCTGGACAACTGTCATCCACTGTGTGTAGGACGTAATATTACGTCTTGAGGTATTTTTCCTACCTCCCTCTTTTTAATAGAGAAAGCAGTCTGTAAGGGGAGTAACTCCCATTAAGCTGTAAGGCGAGTAACTCTAATTAACAAGCATTGGAATGAGACCAGTCATTAAGAATTATCTTCAAATTTACGTTTCTTCCAAGCTTGACTCTTGACAATGACACAATCATTAATTACGAAATGGGGGGAAGTAAATGTTTTAAAAAGGACACACTTAACGGGTTAAACCCCATTTCTCTCTCTTACCCCATACTAAGTGAAGGAAAGTAACTCTTGTATAGCTTGTGACATGTATGTTGTTCTTAATATCATATTTCTTTACTTTAGGTAATTTATTAAAAGAAATGAAGGAACTAGAATTAAATATAGTTGAACAGTAGGTATAAATTGATTTTTATGGCATTTTATTTACTTCAACAGATAAGGATCCATTGTTTTCTTCAGGTTGATCCTGACCTCGTATTAATTTTAAGGAGAACATTAGTTTTAAATACAAATCGTCAAAGCTAAGGATAGCGACCAGGGTTTAAGATCATACAGTGTTTGTAAGAAAGGCTTGTGACAGTGTCAAATATATTATACTCGTTTGCTGGATGTCCACTAGATCTTCCAGCCCTAGGTTTAATCCAATCTTATCAAAACAAAGATACTGTTTAGTTTTTTTATAATTGAAAATTTCAATTTACTTGTCTTTATTACACTAGGATCTGGAAGAGTTGTTATATAACCTGCATTCTGGTTAATGTGAGGGATTAGCCAATGAAATGGACAGTTGTGGCAAGTTCTTGGTGTGCGGTGCACAAAACTTTAGATATCCCACTAGAAACATCAGTGCTAATAAGTTAATCAAATGTCTGATGTCATAGGGTCAAAAGCCTCTCACTACAACCGTTCAGGTTTTTATTTAGGGGAGGCCATCAAAAGTATAAAAAAAACGAAACAAAATATAGATCTGCATTTTAATCTGATTTAGGTAAATCTGGCACTGGCAGGACGTACAAATTACACCTTTTAAGGTTAAAACCATTTGCCAATGATACCTGAGCATGTACAATCCTTGCTCTTGGGGAATGCAGATATTATATTTTAATTTTCTGTTTTTATTTTAGAAAGAAAGTAAAGATAGAAACACCAGTAGATATTAAATGTTTAAATGTACCGTGTGTTAGTTATGGTAATAGTGATGTTATAACACAGGCTTCAAGTGCTCTTGATATTAAATATAATACAGAACAAGGCCGTTATCTAGTGGTAAGTAAATTATGAAGTAAGACAGACTTCTAGGGCTGTGGGGGGTGTTTTGATGGCCTAGTGGTCTAGAGTGCAGCCCTTCACCCTTTAGCTGGCCGGCCACTTCTGGCTTGCAGCTGTGGTTTCGAGCCCTGGTGTGCGCTTATGTGGCATGGAGATCGGGGCGCCTTCTCAACCTCGTGGGTTTCCTCCGGGTACTCCGGTTTCCTCCCACTGCTAAAGACCCCTGTTGAGTGGACGTTAAACCCCATTTCTCTCTCTCTCTCTATCTGACCTGTACAGTTTAGAACCTCATATAGTCATGGAAGTTTGGTTTATGTTGTTCATTTAGTTGTCTTTCATTGTCATTGATTATCTGCTAAGGCTAACTTAAATATACATTATGCAAGGGATAAATCTGCCTATTGCAGGTCTTAAGGCCTTAAATGTTATCTTAATCATTAATTAGACATTAATTAACATGAAGAGAATCTCACCCCCAAACTAAAATGTTTTTAATTATCGTATACATGTACTATATTAGTGTATAAATTATTCTGCTCAATCAATTATAAAATATTTTCAATTGTTTTATATTTTATAGGCTAATGCTGATATAAAAGCTGGTGATACTCTGATAGTAGAGAAACCGTATTCATCAGTTTTACTACCAGATCAATATACAACACATTGTCATCATTGTTATAAACAATTAACACTGACAGTTATTGGGTTAGTCTATTTATATAAACACATTGTCATCATTGTTATAAACAATTGACTCTCACAGTTATAGGGTGAGTTTATTTATATAAACACATTGGGCCAGGGTAAAAAATATTTCATTTTGCCCAAACCCGACTCATGATGATTAGGTATGGGTAGGTAGGTAGGCAAATTCTTTTTTTGGGGGGAGGGGGGGAGGACAAGACTTTGATGATAAAAAAACGAGATTTTAGGAAATCATGTGTTGAGTTTAGTGTTACAATGGCCTCGTCATCATTGTTATAAACAATTAACACTGACAGTTATTGGGTGAGTTTATTTATATAAACACATTGTCATCATTGTTATAAACAATTAACTCTGGCAGTTATTGGGTGAGTTTATTTATATACATTGTCATCATTGTTATAAACAATTAACTCTAACAGTTATAGGGTGAGTTTATTTATATAAACACATTGTCATCATTGTTATAAACAATTAACTCTGACAGTTATTGGGTGAGTTTATTCATATAAACACATTGGGCCAGGTTAAAATATATTTCAGTTTGCCCAAACCCAACTCATGATGGTTAGGTATGGGTAGGTAGGTAGGCAAATTGTTTGGGGAGGGGGGGGGAGGACCAGACTTTGACAAAAAATAACAAGATTTTAGGTAATCACGTGTTGAGTTTGGTGTTACTATGGCCTTGTCATCATTGTAATAAACAATTAACTGTGACAGTTTTTTAGTGAGTTTATATAAACACATTGTCATTTTTTGTTATAAACAATTAACTCTAACTGTTACATGGATTTGTTTATTTATACATGTATATATCAACTGCACTAAATTGATGTCTATCATAGACAAAACAAGTATTGAACTTTGGTTTAACCTCGCTTTCCCCACATTTGAATATTTTGATAAAGGATTTGGAGGTTAGAGTAGACCATGAGTGTAGGCCTATAGTCTGTTCTAATTAATTACTATCACCGGTGTAAACTTTTTACTATAATTATTGTTACTGGTGAACACTTCCCAGTTCCCACTATCAGTATATTGGGCAAATTAGTGAAATCAGTTTACTAATAAATTAACATTGTGAGCTGTTTTGATGTCATAATTAATTAAAAATAAAAACCAAATAAACTACTGATATTTAATCCCAGCTTATCCAGATGATATATATATATACATGTAACCCCTTCAAATCACAAATGGTTATTCCAAAATGGGGAATGCTCTGGTTAACTTTAAAAATACATTGCTAATAGTAAAGGAGGGGATCACAGTGGCTAAGTGGATAAGGCGCTGGTTCGCTAGCCTGGAGGTCGGGTGTTCGATCCCTGCATTGGCTGAGAAAGTTCATCTTGATTTTCCGGCGTGATTTCACCTTGTCAGTGATGCAGAAGGAGGGCCTGACAAGGACAGCTGCCTAGTCGTTCGAATGGGACGAAAAACTGAGGGCCTGTGTTCACATTGGAGTGCACGTAATTGGCAGTTGGAATTCGATATAAGAGAAAGCCGTAGCGCTGCTGCCCGGGCAAAATTTCCCTCATAGCACACTGTATGGCTTATGCCCGTCTTCCATTAGCCCAGGTTAGGTGCATAATAGTAGGACGTTAAACCCCATTTCATTCATTCCATTCATTTAATGTTTGGTTTCCATGGTTTTAAATTCAGAGTTAAGTCTAGACGTAATATCATCATATACTGGGAATGCTGTAAAAAATACTGTACAGCTAGGCAATGGTATTCTAGTATCGCCTCTTCCTCATCATTATCAAACTGTTTATAAATAATTATACTATAAAAATGTATTTATTTACTATGTTGAAGTGTCACAAACTTGTCAGAGACAATATTTTAAATCCCCTTAAACCCCCTTTGTTTGTTGATTAGTCATGGCCTGGTGGGTCTAGATGTGGGAAATGTGAGGTGTCCCCGAACTGTTTTCTTACCATCTTATTACTATACCATTTTCCAAGACAATAAACTTGACATTGGAATGCAGCAGGTATAATTGATAGAATACTGAAACTCCTCCCTCCGCTTCATCTGAAACCATGATGCTAATATATTTCAATCAGTTATTACAAAGTTATGGGCTCCGTTAGTCAATCAATCTTACCGCCCAAGATTGTTTCGAGGGCATACATATATCTCATAAACTGTTCCTAGATAGTTGTAAGAAAATAGTCATGCTTCCATGGAAACAAATTTATTAGTTTTTGGTATACCAGATTGTGTGATGTTTATTATGTTATATAAGGTTGTGTAGATGTTTATTATGGTTGTGTGGTGTTTTTATACGCCCACATTTTCATGTGGACGTATTATGTCGTCGCCCCTGTCCGTCCACAATTGTTTGTGGACTCTCTAGAGGTCACCATTCTTGTCGGATTTGGACGAAACTTGAAATATAGGTTTATCCCCAAAAGATCTCAACTGCTTTCGATATTGGCATGTATCTGATCAAAACTTCATGGATTATGGCCACTGATTGTACGAAAAATCATGTTTTTAGCTTGTGGACCCTATAGATGTCACAATTTTGAACCGATTTTGATGAAACTTGACATGCATGTTTATAACCCAAAGATCTTGGTTCCTTTCGATATTTGCGCCTATCGGAACGTAATTTCCTGAATTATGGCCCCTGATTGTCTGAAAAATCACCTATTTTAGCTCGTGGTACCTCTGGAGGTCACAATTATTATCCGATTTGAAAAAACGTTTGATTATATCACCGTTACACCCTCAGGAAGGTTGAGTTCAAATTTCGGAAAAATCGGACCAAAATTACCATACAAAATGGCCGCCGTTCATACGCGAATACTGTTAAAAAATGGTATATCAAGGTTGTGGACCCTGTAGAGATCACAATTTTAATTCGATTTAAGATGAAACTTGAAATGCATGGTTATAACCCAAAGATCTTGGTTCCTTTCGATATTTGCGCATATCGGATCGTAACTTTCTGAATTATGGCCCCTGATTATACGCAAAATCGCCTTTGTTTAGCTTGTGGTCCCTCTGGAGGTCACAATTATTATCTGATTAAAAAAATCGTTTGATTATATCACCGTTACGCCCTAAGGAATGTTGAGTTCGAATTTCGGAAAAATTGGACCAAAATTGCCATACAAAATGGCCGCCATTCGTACGCGAATACTGTTTAAAAAATGGTATATCAAGGTTGTGTTATTTGCACATATCAGATCATAACTTCCTGAATTATAGCCCCTGATTGTCCGAAAAATCATCTATGGTCCCTCTGGAGGTCACGATTATTATCCGATTTAAAAAAATGCTTGACTCTATCACCGTTACACCATACAGAAGATTGAGTTATAATTTCAAGGAAATCGGACCATAATTGCCAGACAAAATGGCTGCCGTTTGTACGCTAAT
The DNA here is from genome assembly GCA_917208275.1 of Patella pellucida. NCBI lineage: Eukaryota > Metazoa > Mollusca > Gastropoda > Patellidae > Patella > Patella pellucida. Next base: position 62,120,413 of record OU795041.1, read on the forward strand.
AGTGTTAAAATATGGTATATCAAGGTTGTGGACCCAGTATAGGTCACAATTTTAATTTGATTTTGTTGAAAGTTAAAATGCATGTTTATAACCTAAAGATCTTGATTCTTTTCGATATTTGCGCATATCAAATTGTAATTTGATGAATTATAGCCTTTGATTGCAGGAAATATCACTTTCGGTTTTGCTTGTTCTCTATCCATGTTTTGAAAATGTGGGCGTATCCTGCCTGGCAGTGCCAGCTTACAATCTTTTATGGTAAATAAGGTTGTGTGGTAATTAGTATGGTACATAAGGTTGTGCAGTGTTTATTATGGTATACAAGGCTGTGTGGTGTTTATTATGGTATATAAGGTTGTGTAATGTTTATTATGGTATATATATATATTATGTTATACAAGGTTGTGTGGTGTTTATTATGGTATATAAGGTTGTGTAATGTTTATTATGGTATATAAGGTTGTGTCATGTTTATTATGGTATACAAGGTTGTGTTGTGCTTATTATGATATATACGGTTGTGAAGATGTTTATTATGGTATACATGGTTGTGTGGTGTTTATTATGGTATATAAGGTTGTTATGGTATATAAGGTTGTGTAGATGTTTATTATGGTATGCAAGGTTGTGTAGATGTTTATTATGGTGTGCAAGGTTGTGTGGTGTTTATTATGGTATATTTCGGGACTTACAGATAGTTTGATTTTATTTCAATTATTTGCTTACGCATAGGGGTCTTCAGCAGTGGGAGGAAACAGGAGTCCCCGGAGGAAACCCACATGACAAGGCATTCCTATCCCCATGTTACATACGCTCACACTAGGGCTGGAAACCACAGCCGCATACCAAAGGTGACGGCCAGCTAGATGTTGAAACGCGGCACTCTAGACTTCTAGGCCATCCCAACCCCCATTAAGGTATATAAGGTTGTGTGATGTTTATTATCGTATACAAGACATGGTTGTGTGATGTTGATGGCTGAGTCTGCATTTTTAATATTTCTAGATGTAGAAGATGTACAGTTGTAAGATATTGTGGTAACCAATGTCAACAAGAATCATGGACACAGTATCATCATATAGAATGTTCTTATATAGATTTACTTCATTCTGTAAGTTTATTATTTCCATTTCAATCAATGTCTTTAGGTACAGTTACTCCCCTTTGACAATTTTTATGGATATTTGATCACTTATTGTACTTTTTACAGTGCACGAGTTGTATCTACCTGTAAACAGTTCAAAGAGAGAGAAAATGGGGTATAACATTTACTTGACACAATCTAGGTCATTTCGGGACTAACATATAGTTCAATTTATTTCATTAATTTGCTTGCACGTAGGGGTCTTTAACAGTGGTTGGATAGGTGTCTCTACTCCATGTCACATTCAAGTGTGGAATCGAAACCACTGCACTTAACTCAATGACAGATTTTATGATCTAAAGTGTACACATTGGACCTTATGGCTACCCAATCCCCCTTGTGTAGGTTAAAAAAGAGGACCGTAGTAAGTTATTGATAAAAAATGTAGAAATACAACAAATTGCAAACACTTTACTCAATGACAGACCTTATGACAAGGTGAAGGTGTAAGACATCCCCCCCCCCACCAATAGTCAAAATACTCGCTATGACATTATATGATCTCATGTATGTTAACAGTCTATGCGAAAAAAGTTTATAAATATCTTTAAGAAATCTTAGTGGGGTATAATGTGTATTAGATTATAATGTGTATTAGATTACATTAATATTCTTGGTATAATGTGTATTAAATATATTAATATCCTGGGTATTATGTGTATTAAATATACCAATATTCTGGGTTTAATGTGTTTTAAATATATCAATATTCTGGGTATAATGTGTATTAGATTACATTAATATCCTGGGTATTATGTGTATTAAATATACCAATATTCTGGGTTTAATGTGTTTTAAATATATCAATATTCTGGGTATAATGTGTATTAGATAACATTAATATTATAGGTATAATGTGTATTAATTACATCAAAATTCTGGGTATAATGTGTATTAATAACATCAAAATTCTGGGTATCATGTGTATTAATTACATCAATTTTTTGGGTATAATGTGTATTAGATTACATCAATTTTCTGGGTATAATGGGTATTAATTACATCAAAATTCTGGGTATAATGTGTTTTAAATATATCAATATTCTGGGTATAATGTGTTTTAAATATATCAATATTCTGGGTATAATGTGTATTAGATAACATTAATATTATGGGTATAATGTGTATTAATTACATCAAAATTCTGGATATAATGTGTATTAATTGCATCAATATTCTGGGCATAATGTGTATTAGATTACATTAATATTCTGGGTATAATGCATAATTATTTTTTTGGGGTATAATGTGTATTACTAATTAGACTTATTTTTTTTCTAGGTTGGTATAGCTCATCTTAGTTTCAGAACAATAATAACAGCAGGATTACAGTTCTTAAATGGTTAAGTATATATTAAGACATTTTTATATAACTTGCGTTACAAAGTCGCTCTGCTGCGACAGTGATGTTTTAGAGCAGACTTTTGTAACTGCATTTAATTTATCTTGTACTATCCAATGGGTTAACTAGAATACAGGTATTTGTCTTTTTTAAGGACACAAAAATTCTATTGCCAGCCATAGTGATGATAGAAAATGCATCTGAGTAGACTATTTAGAATTAGAACCATAGTTGCCCAGTGAGTATGATGCTTGCTCACTAACCAGAAGGTCTCTAGATCGATCCCATTGTTGGTGGATATAAGTTTCTCTTGATTTTTAAGCCTTGTTTCCCCTTGTTACGGACAAGAAAAAGCTGGACATCATTTGTATATTTAAGACAATAAAGTCTTGTGTATATATATCATTGGCAGCACATTACTACAGATCCCCTGACAGTTGGAAGTAAGAGTAGACTATCCTCAAGGCACACTGCTCCTGTCAAAACCTAGTTACTCACTTTTTTATCAAAAATAAGTAAGGACCAAATTTGAAGTTACTAGGGTGTGTGCTTCCTGTTGTTGTACTAGATATTACAATCTTTTGATTTTGTTAGCAGTTACACCCATGACACAACCTAGCAACTTCATTTTTTTGCCTAGTATGCCACATTATTATTTAGACCTTTATTCCCATGAGGGGATCACAGTGGCTAAGTGGATAAGGCGCTTGTTCGCTAGCCTGGAGGTCAAGTGTTCGATCCCTGCATAGGCCGAGAAAGTTCATCTCGATTTTCCGGCGTGATTTCCCCTTGTCAGTGATGCAGAAGGAGGGCCTGACAAGGACAAAGGACGAAAAAACGAGGTGCCATGTACACATTGGAGTGCACGTAAAAGATCCCTTGGCAGTTGAAATTTGATATAAGAGTAGGCCGTAGCGCCGCTGCCCGGGCAAAAATTTACCTCATAGCACACTGTATGGCGTATGCCCGTCTTCAATTAGCCCAGGTTAGGTGCTTAAGCGTAGGACTTTAAACCCTATTTCATTCATTATTCCCATGACAAGCCCATAATCAAGCCATCAGATGACTTAAATATGAGAAGAATTAGAACACCTTCACCACTTAATAATTTAAATGATAGAATGGATAATCATGACTTAGTTCATAATCATAACATTTGTACTTTACAATCAAGACTATCTTGTTTAAACTTCAAACACTTATAACTTTATTCACTGAAATTATCTGTTTTAGAACTATTATATCAAGAACGACCAGCAGTTTATAATCATAACATTTGTACTTTACAATCAAGACTATCTTCAAACACTCATAACTTCATTCAGAATAATGTAATTGACTGAAATTATCTATTTTGGAACTATTATATCAAGAACGACCAGCTCTTTATCTAAATCTTACATAATGTATTTTAATATGATTTGGTTTACAGTAAAATATGTAATATTTTCTTCTACAGGATTTATGACAGCTAATAAAGATATACATACCAATGATATACCAGGATTAAATCAAGAGAAACAATATGGAATAGATTATTCAACAGTTTATAATCTATTAACACATTCTCAAGATATGACTTCATTAGATTTATACCAGTATTCATTAGTAAGATATCTCTAGATTTCCCGGGGCATGACAAGGACAAATGTTTAGTCCTTTCGGTTTAGAAGGAAAACCAAGGTCCTTGGTACACATTGGCGTGCACATAAAAGATCCCTTTACAATTTTTTTTCGATATAAGAGTTGGCCATAGTGCTGCTGTTCAGGCAAAATTTCCCTCATTGCACACTGTATGGCATATTCCCGTCTCTTCATTAGCCCATGGGTAGGACATTAAACCCCATGTCATTCATCAGTAAGATGTCTGCCGTCTAGTTTATTAAAGTCCTGTTAGAAATAAACACTACCATTTAGATTTATATGGTGTATAGTTTTTATACCATGCCTTAATTTTTTTGAGGGGGGGGGGGGACTGGACAAATTGTAAAGCATTTGCGCGCTGTATCATAAAGCCTGTCCTTAGTCACCTGCCATGGTTTCTAATCCCCAGTTGTACATGACAAGGAGTAGGGTCGCCTGTCCAACTTCATGGGTTTTTTTTCAGGGTCCTCCGGTTTCCTTCCACTGCTAAAGACCCCTACCCGCAAGCGTATTGTTGAAATAAAATTAAACCATATGTTAGTCCGGAAATGACCTAGTTTGTGTTGAGTGGACGTTAAACTCCATTTCTCTCTCTCTCTCTTTATGTTATGTTAACTATAAACACCAAGGGAACATAATACAGATTTTGTTTTTTACTTGCAGACAGCCACCCTCTTACTGGTAATTCTTATCCATTCTAACTGGTTCCACAAACATAAAGAAACGGATATAACAACTAAACATCAAAGTCACGATTCACCTACAAATTCAAGCCAAAACAAAGCTGATGTGAACGTTAACAAGCTTCCCTCGAAGAGTAAAGATGACTACATAGATTTAAGCGAAAGTGATGTCAAAAAGGCCCTTGACGTCAAATGCGGCACTGGTGCTAAAAGTAAAATAAATTCATCTGCAAATAACCAAAAACCAAATTGTGATTACAATAAAACTGAACTAAAGACGTCTACAAAATGCGTTGACGCACTATGTTTGGAGGACTCTGAGAGTGAAGGAATATGTAATAATATTTTAGGAAACAGTCACGAAGATACTATTTCTTCCGTCAAACCTCAAGTACATGTATCTTTGTCCGAGATTGGCATTGATACAGACATGTTAAATGTAGGTGGTTTGTTGTTACGTCATATTCAACAATTAATATGTAACGCACACGCCATTACAGAACTCCAGGCCTCAGTTGATACGCTGTCATCTTCTGTACTTGTGGATGAGATGAGTCAAGTACGAGTTGCCACGGCGATATACCCAACAGCTAGTATGATTAATCATTCGTGTGATCCTACTATCATATCAAGGTAGTATGAATTAAATACAAAATCTCAAAACTTTTCCTTTGAATACATAGGGGGATCACGTTGCTAAGTAGTTTAGGCGCTGGCTCACTAGCCTGGAGGTCGAGTGTTTGACCCCTGCATTAGCCGAGAAAGTTTTGATTTCCCGCCGTGGTTTACTCTTGCTAGTGATGCAGAATGGAGGGCCCGAAAAGGACAGCTGTCTACTCGTTCAGATGGGACAAAAAAATGAGTCCCCATGTACATATTGACGTGCACGTAAAAGATCCCTTGTCAGTTGAAATTTGATATAAGAGTAGGTCGTAGCACCACTGCCCGGGAAAAATTTCCCTTATAGCACACTGTGTATGCCCATCTTCCATTAGCCCAGGTTAGATGACATAACTGTAGGATGTAAAACCCATTTCATTTCAGGGGGGGGGGGATGGATGTCCAAATGGTTAGCGAGTGCGTGTTGTATCTAAAAGTCTGTCATTGAGTCAGCTCGTGTGGTTTCAATTCCCCAGTTGTACCTGACAAGGAGTAGGGTCGCCTGGCCAGCCTTGTGGGTTTTCTCTGGGTCCTCACATCTTCCTCCCCAAAAGCCCCTACACGAAAGCAAATTATTGAAATAAAATTGAACTGTATGTTAGTCATGAAATAACCTATTTTGAGTGGATATTAAACCCAATTTTTCTCTCACTCCTAGGATAACTATGGACATATCGACCTGTAGGGAACTGTCATTACATACATGTATTCGATTACAGTGTCATCACACAGTGCATAAACTTTCTGTTGGACCCTGTTACCATTCTGATTATTAGAACAACCTATAATAGATATGGACACCATCCACAAGCTAGTCACAGATATTAATAATTTTGAAAGTTGTTATTCCTTGCCCATCAGCCATCATCATTAGTCCAGTTCGAAGTAGGGCTGGCGTAAAATATCGATATTGCCGATAATCGTCGATAAGCGTTTGAAAATCGATTATCGCTACAGTTTTAAAATATCAATTATCGCGCAATTATAGGTCCTTCACTTGTAAGACGAAGTCCCTAAAAATAATCCTTATCACTTTATTCTTTGCAACCCGTGCTTGGGCCTAGAACTGTAATTAAACAGAATAGTTATTATAAAACACACACGTTTTTTTTTTTCACACCACAAGAGACGTCCTTGGTGAGAAATTTTGGCCGCTTATTTCATTATAAGAGCAAATGGTTTCACATAACATTCAGTCGTGCCCTTTTTTTTATTGACACTTCTTTTCTGGAATATTACAATTCTATGGATTTCACAATGGCGCACTGTTACGGCTACTGGATGAAGAATTTCTTTGATGTGATCAAAAGGAAATAACTACATTTTACCCGTTATTATTCAGGTCATCAGCAACAAAGATATGGCGAGTGGTGTTGCACGGTTCTGTCTTCCAAATGCAGTTTAATGAGTTTATTTCTACACCTCGGTTTTTCTATGGAATGCTATTATTTGATTGTCAAATGTCAAATAAATGAAAATTCTACATGTATACTGAATGATATCGAAAAACATAAACTCCCATATAGTTCGTTATTCATGTACAAATTATGATTGTTTTCAAACCAATTGCAAGTCAAAATAATTTGCCAGTAGGTATTATCGATTAGTGATCAGCGGATCGATTGCCAGTCCTAGTTCGGAGCAGAATGGTAGGATGTTAAACCCCATTTCATTTCATGTTATTTCTGAATTAACTATTGAGGGGTTTTGCACAAAGTTTTAATTTGAATTTGTTCTAGTTTTCAAGGCGACTTGTTAGTTGTGAAAGCTGTGAAAAATGTTGAAAAAGGAGAGGAAATATTCAATTGTTATGGTAAGTATGGTCTGTTCTATTTTGTTTACTGAAGTAAAACAAAACTATTTGGGGGGGGGGGGGGCTAGTGGTCTAGAGTGCCGCTCTTCGACATCTAGCTGGCAGGCCACCTAGCTCGCTTGCGACTGTGGTTTCGAGCCCTGGTGTGAGCGTATCCAGCATGGAGATCGGGCCGCCTTCTCAATCATGTGGGTTTCCTCCAGGTACTCCGGTTTCCTCCCACAGCTAAACCCCCTACGTGCAAGCAAATTATAGAAAAAAAATTAAACCATGTGTTCGTCCGGAAATGACCTATTTGTGTTGAGTGGAGGTTAAACCCCATTTCTCTCTCTCTCTTACTGATGTAAAACAAAAACTTCTTGTACAAGAAGAATGTGGATGCGTTGTGAATTGACTGAGAGCCACAATGGCTTAGTGACTCGAGTTCTCTTCTGCTGTTCACAGAGAAAGTTCCTTATGATTTTCTGGTGTTCTTTTACCTTGTCAGTAATGTAGAATAGTATCTAGTTATTCGGATGGGACAAATATATCGATGTCTTGTGTACGAAGTGGCGTGGACTTAAGGAACCCTTGACAGTTGGAATTCGAAATAAGGTTAGGTCGAAGTGCCTCTTTCTGGGAAAAAATTATCTTATGGCACACTGTATAGCTTATGCCTGTCTTAATTAGCCCTGTCAGAGCAGAAAGTAAGAAGTTAAACCCCATTTCATTTCTCAGCAATAAATAGATAGAGCTATGTACAATTATGAGTAAACTATAAACAAAAAGAACAAATGTCACCATTTTACATTTTTCATACAAGTTTTCACAGCTTAATCAAAGTTAATATGTTCTCAAATGCATTATTTTATAAAGAACACAATTTATCAAACTATCAACAAATGATATCTCCTAGCTTGCAGGATTGAAAATCATCCTCAATATCCCCAGTGGTCTCATTCCGCTCCACTCCACTAACCCCTGGGCTCATCCATGGGGGAGACACAGATTCAAATTATCTGCCCTTGATGATTCTGATATTTTAATCGACCAAAAAATCATTAAATACAAAGAAGGTTGGCGAAAGGGAAGTAACTCTTTGTGTGCATTTTACATTTAAATTAAATTTCTCATAATCCAGTGATCAAGCTGCCATATTGTTGTGAACGTAAATAATAAGGTGAAAAAGGATTTGTAAACTGTTGTTTGAATGGTTCATAGAATCAAGCTAAAATCAAGGGCAAATAATTTGAATACATGAATACCCCATGGATAAACCGCTGGGGATACTGAGGATGATTGAAAAGAAGCCATGATCAAATACACAACACATATAGGTGGCCCCCCCTTATTTATATCGTCTGCAGAGGACGCTTATATTGTCTTTATAAATACTAAATGCAATTTAGTCCCGAAATGACTTAGTTTGTGTTGAGGTGAGGTTATACCCCATTTGACAATTTTCTAGTTTTTAAGGGGTTCATAATCCCTGAAAAGACAATCTGTGAACTTTAAGGTATGACTATTATATATTGTAGGTCCCCACTATAGACGTATGATAAGATCTAAACGACAAGAAGTGTTAAAGACTCAGTATTTTTTTAGCTGTTCTTGTAAACCTTGTACCGACGGTAAACAGGAGGATGTACAGTTTGATGTAAGCTATAATTAAATTACTATAAAGATGTGTTTTTGCAGGTCTTTACCCAAAAATTCTGGTTTCTCGATGTCATTGGTGCATGACAGAGGGTTTGAGAAGGAGAAGCATCCAGTCGTCCAGATGGGACCAAAAAAAGGGTCCTTTGTTGTGTATGTTGCCCAATGACAGCATGTAAAGATACCCAAAAGATATATATATATATTTCATTTTTTAAATTATTTATATATATATATCTGTATGTTTTAGGCTATGGTATGTGGTAAATGTAAAGGTTGTATTGATACCCAGGTAGATGTACCATGTTGTATTGACTGTGGAGAGAGAGAAAGTAGCCATAATAGAAAGATGAGGGAAGAAATAAACACACTTTATCATATATCTATGACATCAATTGATCATTCAGATTTAAAAGGTAAAAATTTTGTTTTATTTATCCTTACTACACTAGAATCTGGAAAGGTTGATGTGTAACCTGTGTTCTGGTTGGTGTGACGGATTAGCTATGAAATAGTCTGTTGCAGCAAGTTCTTGGCATGCAGTGCAAGGAACAGTGTGTATCCCACTAGAAATATCAAGGCTTATTTGTTAATTGTCTGACCTCATAGGGTCAAAGGCCACTTGTATGACCCCTGACACAACCTCCCACTACAACTTGTCAGATCTACACGTGAGGAGGCCATCGAAAGTATATAAAAACGATAGATCTGTGTTTTATTCAAGTTGTTTTTATAATAATTGTGTAAATAATAAAAATTGTTAACGATGGATTAATTTTCAGCTAAATCTGTCTATTGTAGGTGGGGTGTGGGAATGGTTTAGCACATTCACGTCGGATGTCATATAGCCAAGTGGCGTAGTTTCGAGATTACACTTATACTTTTCCTGCCACTGCTAATTACTGATATAAAATTGAACCATATCTAAGTCCTGAAATGGCCTAATGGATATAAAACACCATTTCTCTCTCTTTCTCTCACTTGTAAAATAGACTTAAATTATAGTTTAATTTTATTGATATTATTAAAGTATTTATTAAATCTTATATTTGGTATTTTAGGTGCTATGGAAAGTTTATTGCCATGTTTAGAGTTGTGTAATAAATATTTACATAAAAATAACCGGTTAAGAGCATCAGTAGAAGATAGTTTAGCCAGGTGTTATGCAATGTCAGGTAGGAAAGAAAACTATATAAGAAATAAAATGAAATTGGGGTTTAATGTCCTACATTTCTGCTCTAAAGAGGTCTGTCACATGCCATTCAGTGTGTTATAAGGAAAATTTTAGCCAGACAGCACTGCTATGGCCTACTCTTATTTCGATTTCAAACTGTCAAGGATTCTTTTTTGTCCCTGACAATGTGTACATGGGACTTTGCTTTTTCTTTCCATTGAATGCTGGTCCTTTAGGTTCGCGATCCATTGTCGTACTCACAGAGCCACCGTGGCCCCCTTCTTTATAAAATAGTTCTTCTTATTAAGAATAACTGTGACTTGCTTAGAAACATCTTTCAATAACAGAGTTTCTATATGATACTTTACCAAGCTAAGATATATGGGGGATTAGCATCCTACGTTTCTGCACCGACTGGGCTAAGATATGTTATACTGCCTTGCAAAATTACCATTATCAGATAGGTCCATTTAGTATTTTTGACCAATCATAGAGTAGTTTTCCTCACTGGTTTCTATCAATGTTTTTAGATCAAACTTGACTCGTAAAAATATCTCATAAACTCTCTCTTTCTCTCTCCCAGTGAAAATATCTCATGAACTGTTCAAGATATCTGTATAAAACTGTGTACACACAGCAACCTATTATAGAGTAGTTGTGTCTTTTGCTGATTAAAAATTTCTCTGATTTAATCAGTTTTGTATTTCCATGGAAACAAATGTGGTATACAAATATTCAAAATATCTTTATGAAACTTCGTATACAGAATAACTTATTATAATATTTTGCTTTTTGATAATTTCAAAATTCCCAGATTCAATAATTATTGTTTCCATGGAAATCAATTTGAATCATATTTTTTTATTTCTATATATATACAATTTATTAGTCAATTTTATTGTATTTTCTCTTTTTTTTCAGGAGATTATAAAACAGCATTAAAACATTTAGAAAAGAGTATCAAAGTAACAGAGTTATTATATGGTAATGAAAGTATCGAATTAGCTTATGAACTACAAAAAATGGCAGATATCCTTTTCAATGTCAAGAAACCAGAAAAATGTCTACAAATTGTTAACAAAGCTCAAAAAATATTTCTACTTCATTTTGGTGAAAATCATGAAACTGTTAAAGAGTTGAATGAAATGAAAGTATGTTTGTTGGAGTTTGTTAATGCTAAACATTGAAAGTGTTTGTTCTTAATGTTAAAGATTGAATGTGCATTTTGTTAATGCTAAACATTGAATGTGTTTATCGTTAAACATTGAATGTGTTTATTGTTAATGTTAAACATCGAATGTGTTTATTGTTAATGCTAAACATTGAATGTGTTTATTGTTAATGCTAAGCATTGAATGTGTTTGTTGTTAATGCTAAACATTGAATGTGTTTGTTGTTAATGCTAAACATTGAATGTGTTTGTTGTTAATGCTAAGCATTGAATGTGTTTGTTGTTAATGCTAAGCATTGAATGTGTTTGTTGTAAATGCTAAGCATTGAATGTGTTTATTGTTAATGTTAAACATCGAATGTGTTTATTGTTAATGCTAAACATTGAATGTGTTTATTGTTAATCTTAAACATTGAATGTGTTTATTGTTAATCTTAAACATTGAATGTGTTTGTTGTTAATGTTGAACATTGAATGTGTTTATTGTTAATGTTAAACATTAAATGTGTTTATTGTTGGTTTAAAGATTAGATGTATTAATTGTTAATGTTAAACATTAAATGTGTTTATTGTTGGTTTAAACAGTATTTTTTTTAGAGAATATTATACAATTTAAAAAGTATAAATAATAGGATACAAAAACAAGCCAAGTAGGCTTATATTTATTTGCTTTCTTTTGGATTGGTTGTATATATAATATATGTACAATGTCGAATTATATATGATACAGACAAAAACTTATTACATTATTTTAGTTGTAGTACAAATAATCAGATAAATAAACTTGAATAAATAAGTAAATAAATAAATAAAGATTTAAAAAAGATAATAATAATAATTTTTAAAAAAATCCTCACCCAAGGTTGCATTTTACGGAAGAAACGTTTGGTATCTTTAAAATCTAGAGTAGGCAAGTGATTATTTCTAAAATAAATTGGTAATAAGTCAATGGTATTATTTCGCTGAAGTGTGTAGGATGGAGAGTAGAGTAAAAAGTGTTCAGTGGTTTTAAGGTCGAGATCACAGTCACATCGAGGATTGTCATATATATGCATAAGGAATTTATGGTATCTATAATCACTTTTATTATTACGCAGTTTTCTATGGGTAATTTGGAAAAACAGTTTAACTTTAGAAAATAAGGTTGGTTACAGTTTAGTTTAGTTTAGTTCAGAGACATTCCATGCTTTTTGAGTAGACGGCAAAAGGGAGTTTTTATAAATATTAGTTTTACATTTAATTTGTGTAATGTGGTCGGAATTACGTAGGTTGTAAGGGTTGTTGGAAGAGGTAATTGGCGGAATAAGACAACAAAGATAATGTTAACCATTGAATGTGTTTATTGCTAATACTAAACATCAAATGTTTTTATTAAAATGTTAAACATTGAATGTGTTTATTGTTAATCTTAAGCATTAAATGTGTTTATTTTTAATGTTAAACATTGAATGTGTTTGTTGTTCATATTAAACATTGTATGTTTTTGTTGTTAATGCTAAGCATTGAATGTGTTTATTGTTAATGCTAAGCATTGAATGTGTTTATTGTTCATATTAAACATTGTAATGTATGTTTTTGTTGTTAATGCTAAGCATTGAATGTGTTTGTTGTTAATATTAAACATTGTATGTGTTTATTGTTAATGCTAAGCATTGAATGTGTTTGTTGTTAATGCTAAGCATTGAATGTGTTTATTGTTAATGCTAAGCATTGAATGTGTTTATTGTTAATGCTAAGCATTGGATGTGATTATTATTAATGCATCCTTAAAATAAATTGTTATGTTTTGTAGTTCTATTATAAGACAAAATAAACTACAGTAGATATTGGAAGTTATCACAAAAGTCCTGTAGTGTGTTATTGAGTTATTGGGTGAAACAATAATATTATTTTATCATATATTGTAGGAGGGGGGGGAGGGGGGTGGCCAAATGGTTACCACGTGCGTGCTGTATCATAAAGCCTTTTATTGAGTCAAAAGGCGTGGTTTCAAATCCCCGGTTGTACGTGACCAGGAGTAGGGTCGCATGTCAAACCTCGTGGGTTTTTGTCCGGGTCCTCCGACTGATAAAGACCCCTATGCGCAAGTGCTTTATTGAAATAAAATTAAGTCAGTCAATTTGACGATATCTTTTTTCACAAAACGTCAATAAGCCATCGTCTATAGTCCTCTAATGGTAAGAGTGTTAAATGTCACACACTATCATGTACAGTTATGGAAGTCCGTCAATTCGACGATGTCTTTTTCCACAAAACGTCAACAGGCCATCGTTTATAGTCCTCTAATGGTAAGAGTGTCTGTCCGCTGATTAATGGGGTGTATGGTTTATAGTCTCTGACCGACATATATTCTATAATATCCTGCCCGAACTGACCCATGAACTTCTTATGCCAAAACCACTCCATTAAAACATAAGGTACATCAACGTTTTTGAGAAAATTAATGCCACCTTTTAATACTTGCAGTTCATGTTCTTCTACACCGATTTTCATAAAGGCTCTTTTAAAATTGACTAATGGAAGCAGGTCATCTAGATAAACTGTATTTATCACATCCGGGTCAATGACGGATTCGTTTATGGCAATGGACACCTTTTGATCTGATAGTCGAGTTCTTCCTATATTGGCACTGTCCCTTTGAAAATTAAACTGACTGTAGGTATAAGACAAAGCCGTGAAAAACACGGTTATTTTGTCAGTTAACCCACCAGCTTCGATGGACTTGCATAATCTCAAAACGTTCTCGCGTAAGGGATCCACAGAAAGTACTTGCCGGCCCAGCTTAGCAGCCATCAATGAAAATGTTCCGACATGCGCACCAAGATCTATAAAAGCCATATCGGGATTTTCAAGAAGATATGTATGTATTAGATTTACATTGTCCGGATCCCATATCCCATTCCTAAAAAGCATTCCCGATACTAACTCGTCATCACTCAATTCGTGAACGAAGATAGAGGTTTCGCCAGAGGGTCCTTTAAGGGTGGCCTTCAAAAACTTGTAATTGCCGCCACAATAGTTTGAAAGTCTTCTCCATTTCTTATTAACCCATCTTAAGATATGTGCTTGGTCTTTGCGGGCTGGTTTGTTAAAATCATCAATATATTCTATATGATTTAATGGCCGCGGGCTATCAACGTTGAGGTGCCTCACAATACAGAATAGTAGAATCGCCATGACAATGGTGAACAAAAATGGTTTCTTTTTTGGTTTGATGAACCGTAACAGTCCCTGAAAATAGAACAGAAAGGTAAATCTTTCATTTGTAAAATTTGATCTTTATATCGTTCCGATTTTAATTTTGGTTGACCTACATGAAGATCTGACGACTTCTAATCAACCCTCTGTTCTCTTTAAAAGTCTTATATTAGCCGCTGTGATTGGTAAAAATCAAGCTGAATGAAAGGTCAAGTCAGGTTTAACTCACATTTATTAAAGATTTTGTCAGACCATACTGAAAATGCGGAATGTTCAAACTGACAAAGGGTAGGGTGACCTGTCCAACCTCGTGGGTCTTCTCTGGGTCCTCCGGTTTCCTCCCACTGCTAAATACCCCTACGCGCAAACGAATATTTGAAATTGTATTCGGGACACCTATTTAACACAAAATCATTTCACACCTGTAGCACTTTCCTCTCAAATCAACAATAAATTGTTGATTGGAATTTTCGATTTAAAATGAAAACGTTGTTGCAGCTGTAACGCGGAAATTTTCAACACGTTTGAACGCCATTATCTTGTTTTATTGTTTGAAACCAAAACATATATTGATTTGTGTTTTGTAGCTTTAAAATAAAATACGAATCATCATTTTATGTGAAGTATTTCTACTTATGATTAAAGTAATTAAGTAATGCAGTAATTTGCAACACGTTTTAACACCCTAGCTCTCCCCACCCCATCTTCAGGGATGAGTTGAAAAGGAGTATGGTAGTTTCAGGGTTCCCTATGTTAATGTCCCTGCGTAGTTTAAGGTCTACCTTTAGTCACGAATTTGCTTAGCTAGAAACACCAAGATATACATGACGTAATCTATAATCCACCATTTACAGTCTGTTTTTCTGAAGACATTTTGCGCCTGTTCGGGGAGAACTCAGCCAGGCCCCGCCCCCATAGAGTGCTAAGCCCCCACGGAGTAATGATCACTCCACCGGTTCATTTCTGTTTGGGCTTTTGTTGTCTAGTGTCCATTGCTGATGAAAACAAAAAAACAGACTGATGAAAACAGCAGACAGAAATGAGCCGGTGTTTAAAATCGGTCTAGAATTTCAAATTTTCTAAGAAGGCGGGGGACAGTAAAAAATACACAAACTGCTAGTATATTGAAAACAAAAACACAGATCAGTTAGTATTCATTAAAAAAAAAAACTTACCCTTCCCACGACATATCGCGGCATATTATTTCTTATATCGTATCCTAATGTTGGACAATATAGCCGAGATCGTTAGTTTTGCATAAAACGCACATTTATGAAGCAATGGTGCGAGGAATCCGGGATTAGTTCTAATCGAACGGAACACTGCGAGGAGTATGCATAAAACGGTTTACAAATAGAAGCAAACCAAGCATACTTAATGATAAACGAATATCTCAATACTTTCGATTGTTTTACAGTGAAAGTATAAACGGGTTTATAGTATGATCAGGCCACGACAATCTGTTATTATGTTTTTCGGGAAAGGCCTGATAAGGATAGCTGTCTAGTCATTCGAAAAACCGAGGTCCCGTGTGCACATTCGCGTGCATGTTAAAATTTCCTTTTGCAATAGGAATTCGATATAAGAGTAAGCCGTAACGCCGCTGCCCTGGCAAAATTTTCCTTTATAACACACTGTATGGCGTATGTCCGTCTTCAATAGCCAAGGTTGAGACCAGTAGGACGTTAAACCCCATTTCATTTTATTATACTTTTTTCTTACTCTTATAACGAATTCCAACCACCAGGAGATCTTACAGGATCTTTGGGGGGGGGCGCCGTGAACGAGTAGACAGCTGCCCTTGTCAGATCCTCCGTCCTGCACAACTGGCGAAGGAAACCACGCCGAAAAATGCCGATATACTTTCTCGGCCTACACCGGTAGCGAACCCGCGACATCCAGGCTAGCGAGCCAGCGTCTTGCCCACTTAGTCACCGTGGCTCCGTTTCATAAAAGGTTCAATCCATAAAATTCTGGAACTTAAAGCTTTTAGTCACTGCAACCATGTAATAATAATTTTTTAAGCCAGCGTCTTGCCCACTTAGTCACCGTGGCTCCGTCACATAAAAGTTCCAATCCATAAGAATTTGGAACTTAAAGCTTTTAATCACTGCAACTATGTACTTAAAATTTTTTAATTAGTCTTTTTCTCGAGGAACCACGGTGTCTAAGTAGGTAAGACGCTGGTTTGCTTTCCTGGAGGTAGCTTGTTCAATCTCTGCTTTGGCCGAGAAATTTTAACAGCAGAAAATCAAATTATTGATATGGCCTTACAAAGCAGCACACCTGTTACCAGTCTTTTAATGCCGAAAGGTAAGACGTTAAACCCCATTTCATTTCAAACTATGTTACTCGGAAATAACGATTAACTGCAACACTACAGATAATTACTTGACGATGAATCTTTCAGATGGGACGAAAAAACGAGGTCCCATGTAGGCCTACATTGGCAAAGTGGAATTCGGTGTAAGAGTCGTCCAAAGTGTTACTGCCCTGGAAAAATTTCCCTCATTGCGCATTGAATGGCGTATACCCGTCTTCTTTAGCCCAGTCGGACCAGAAAAGTAGGACGTTAAACCCTATTTCATTTACGCAATAGTTTTAAAATAAATACAGATGTGACGTCATCCTTTGATGTTGGCGTACCATTATTTCAAATATTGGACGCGGGTGACGTATTTCATTGAAATGCACGTGCTGGAAAGTGTCTGTATTTTCAGCTGTTTAATGGTCTCGTGCAAGATACTTCGTAAAATACAGATATTCCACTCATGCTAGCTAAATAATTAGGCCTGAAATCTTATCTAAATTGATAATAAGACATTAATTAACTTAACCAGACCATTATCAACTCTCAAGGCGGATATTTCCAAAGCCAATATCTCGGTTCACAGTGGACCAATTTGTCTTAAATTGAACTAAATATTTTTCAGGTGATTCCAGTGGATATTTATTTATAAAGAATCCCAACAGAAAATTAATTGGGTTTGGCCTCACTAATTACACAGCTGTATATACATTATAGTTTTGTTTTTTTTATATAGAAATAGCAATGTGGTCAGTTATTGATTATTCCCAACCAGAACAGGGCGTTGGGATGGCCCAGTGGTCTAGAATGCCGCGCTTCAACCTCTACCTGACCGGCCACCTCTGGCTTGCGGCTGTGGTTTCAAGCCCTGGTGTGAGCGTATGTGGCATGGAGATAGGGGCGCCTTCACAACCTTGTGGGTTTCCTCCGGGCACTCCGGTTTCCTCTTACTGCTAAAGACCCCTACGCGCAAGCGAATTATTGAAATAAAATTAAAAACCATATGTTAGTCCCGAAATGACCTAGTTGTGTTGAATGGACGTTAAACCCATTTCTCTCTCTCTCTCTCTCTCTCTCTCTCTCTCTCTCTCAACCAGAATATAGGCGATAACATCTGTACGGGAGCGTATAGGGGTCATGCAAAATTTTGTAGAAGACCTCGAGATCATGCGATCATGTGATACTTTCTTGAGATCCCAATTTAATGTTCGCGAAATCCCCTAATATTTTTTTAAGAGAATTTCCCATCGCGTGTTTACGATCTCGAGAATTCGAATTAATTTTCCCCGAATCTTGCCACACAAACTGTCGTTTCCGAGTTTACCCGATATTCAGTGTTCCGCGACAAGTATGACCCCTGTTGATTTCAAGTAATTAAAGGTTTTATATCCCAAAGATTATAACAAGCACATGAATATGATAGAGATTAGATGTCTTGAAGAATGCTAGATTTTTCTTATTCATTTTATTAAACATCAAAGTTGCTAGTACAAATTATGAACCAAAATGAACCAATTTTCAGTTTATACTTCAATCGTTTTTATTCCAATTGTATGTATGTTAATCTCTCGGGAAAGAGATAAATATACGCCATTTTCCTTAAATAATATGCAGAAAGTCCATTTTCCTTTACGAGGTCACGCGACCTCGCATGATACCGCAACGGGGTTCTGGATTGAAAAATCATTAAGGATATTTGAAACATTAACATGAAAGTCCGTTAGAATGGCTGTTTTGGTTTTTTTTGCTGTTTTGACGGGACAGTTCCCGCTAAGGCACAAAAAACGAACGTGAACACAAGAAAATGTTCAAGAAGTAAAGAACGACAAAAAGAGAGCGTAAGTTTCTTACAGCACGGCGGACCTTGGCTGAGGTACGATGAAAGCAAAGTGTTTTGTGTTGTGTCGAGTTTGTTTCAGACTCTGACTGCGGACGTTTTATTAGTTCTGAGGAACGTTTCTGGTAGTTTATCTACAGTTTCGTGCATCGCACGCCAAAAACTCGTCGTAACAGGCCGTTTCATTGGTTAATCCCCCGCTTCAATCATAGCACCTGCAATAGAACAAGTATCCTAGATCATAGAACTGTACTAGAAGGAAGTCCGACTGGTCGTTTATGTTATACATCGCATGCGCGAAGTCGACTTACTGTTAGTAACTTCCGGTAGGAGGTTTGGCTATTGTTTTATTAAGCAGTGTAGTATGAGCTGATATTAGATCATTTTTTTGTAATAATTGTACTTAAGGTAACGACTGGAAATATTTCAGACAACTTTCCTATATTAATGAAGTTAATAAAAACACGAAGGGCGTATTTTTTACTTCATTATTTCTATTTTTAAAATATGTTATCATAAATTAATCAACCTAATACTTGTCATATTTCAGCAAAAATAAGCAGACAATATTCACAGCGATTTACACCTATCTTACTGCTCGGTCTGTGCAACAATATTTCAGACCTCGTAAAAATAGTACTTAATTCTTTTCTTTACGCTTCCTGCATTTTAAGGTAGACTTTTTGTTCTAGAAGAGAAAGAAAAGGGATCAAATTTGCAATTTTATAACAGTTTTGAGTAATACTGATGATATTACAGTGGAGGGATAGGGGTTGTAATCATTGTGTCGGAAGTGAGATTTTCACCTCGGTCAACTTCGATCCCCGTAGCAAAAAAACCTAAACGGTCAACCCCCTACAATTTACCATTACCTGATTGCTAAATGTGGTCCCCATTGTGCCTATAAAGATTGGAACCAATGGAATGTTGAGCAAAACGCTACAGCCTGTGATGTTACATCTATTTAATATTGAAGTCAATGGACAAATAATTACTAGTCTGAATCCAAATAGTAAAACACGGTTGCTTCCCTTAGTACACATGAACGTGAAAAAGTTTCACCATCCGGGTCATTTCTCGCTAAATTTCGATTTCGAATTGTAGTGAATGATTAGAAAATATTTTATGTGCACACGCAATGAATAACCTTCATCGTAAACTATGAACGCGTATGGTCGTCAGTAGCGCGATAAATACCGCAATATTAAGTAGTATGCCAACGTTGTGATTGTTCTGATGATTTTATCCCTACACCCAAGCGGATTATTGAAATAATATTGAGAGAGAGAGAGAGAGATGGGTCTTAACTTAACGTCCACTCGACACAAAGATAGAGATAGATAGAGAGAGAGGAATGGGGTTTAACTTAACGTCCCCTCGACACACACTAGGTCAAGGACTAACGTGTGTTTTAATTTTATTTCAATAATTCGCTTGCGCGTAGTGGTCTTTAGCAGTGGGAGGAAATCGGAGCACACGGCGAAAACCCACGAGGTTGGACATGCGATCCCACTCCTTACCACGTACGACCGGTGATTCACTTTGTGTCGAATGAACGCTACGTTCTCTAGATTAACCAGTGGTGCCTATCTGAATAAGTAGAGAGCCCTGTTGATACTATATTTTCGTTGTTGATATGTTTACCAACTAATCGGGTAAATCCTAATTAAAGACACTCCAGCAAAGGTTATATTCCCGTTGCACAGAAATACGCACACAAAATCTGCGATTTCGAAAGCTGTATTATTGTTTTAAATATCTTTTTAGTAGCGTCTCCACCCCATCCCCTCATACATTTCATATTACATGTAACATGGATAAATATTAGATTTGCTTCAGGTACCTTGTGATCAAATTAATTTCACTTTATGGGAGATGCTAATTGAATTGTATGCCGGTCGAGGAGGTTCGGTAATTTCCGGAGTATTTTGGGGAATACTAACCCTAACCCTTTTTGGACTGGTAAAAGGTAGGCCAAAATTGAATCCAAGTTCAGTCTTCTAAAGGGGGTTAGGTTTAAGAATTTGGGGGACAGGAAAAGTCTCCACATAAGCACTGACCTAGGTTGATTAAAGTTTGGTTCGTGATATTTCCTAGTTTTGTTAAAAAAAAATACATGCAATACATCAGGTTTATGCACAAAGTTGATTTCGCTGTTTTGGGGTGTTGGTGGCGCTGGTGGTCTCCTCTCCTTTCGGTGGCGCTTGTGGTATTCTGATAATTTGGTTTCTGTTGATAAAAGAATAAATTTGACTCTTGGGTGAGAGCCACATTAGTATGTTTTCTACTAAGGGTTGTGTTTGGAACTAGGAATTCTGAAAACTAGTTGATTTTATTTGCTAAGGGTTTGGGCTTGGTTTTTATATAATGTTGTTTGCTTTAAATTAGGGTGCGTACCTGCCTACAATTAGCATCCCCAATGTTTTTTTGGCTGGCGTCCGGATCCATTCCCTTGATTTGATATTTGTTATATATTTCGTGTAATGTCTGTGAAGTTTAAAGGAGTTAAATCGCTAACATTTGGGACCTAGAAATTGACAAAAGTGGGTCGCAACGCATATAATACTGTAATAGGCCTATGAATGTATATAAACTGATTTACATTCAATGGTTTCCGTTTTTACTCCAATTTCAAACCTGTTATGTTTGGCGAAATAAGCCAGCAGTTTGAATCGAGTGCAAATTTCTAGCGTCTGGTAATTCCAGTCTACATATGCCGTTTGATTTGGTGCAATATGTCTAGCCTCGTTCCTCGAGTCTCTTATTACAACTGGGGCTGAAGCGCATATGGTACACGTGTACCAATATATAAAAAAGATTTTATCTAAAATATCAGATATCAGAAGCTCATTATTTCTCGGAAAGTTTACATCATCAATGTTGATTTAAATTGACCAATAATTCGTGTTTTCGATGTCGAAGATTTTGGAGGATTTTGAGTAACCGATTTGGGTCCATTAACTCATTCGCAGGTTTGTCTTACCGATTTTGTTTTAACATGTAGTGCGGACCTCCTGCATTTACTATCGCTGTTATCATTTTGAGAATTGTTAAAAATACACGAACCGAAATTTGATAAACATATAAAGGGATATTGTAAATAGAATATTTTATTGTATTTAGATTAAACATACATTATGCAAGAGGTAAATCTACCTAATGTAGGTCTTTTTTTAGGCCTGAAATGTTATATAGACATTAATTAACTCATCCAGACCATAATTAACTCTCGATGTTAACGTTAGCCCGCGATATTTGTTGGATTATGATACGATTTGCTACATAACTTTCCTTCTCGATTTAACGATTAAATGGATAATTGAGATATGATTTTTGTCCTACCGATCCGGAACTTTTGATCGCTTATTTTGGTGCTTAGCCAACAAAATTGAAGTATCAACTAAAATTTGGATTTAATCTTTGTGAAATAGGCCCAATTCATATTTCATAAAGTATGGAAAGCAGTAAACAGGAAATTAACAATTAGACACGGTTGTATCGCAAGCCCGTGAAAAACTGATAAGAATATACTATGCTTAGTGGCAAATGTTGCCTCATTTCATTTCGCATAATCAACATGTTTTGTAATCAGTGCTAAATACGTATTATGTTTATTCTCATTTAATCCAGTAAAATTCGTAGGCTCATGTCATAACCGGTACACCTGGAACACAGGGCTCTGTTTCTCGAAATCTGAAGCATCACAGGGTCTGTCATTGAGTCAACTGGCGTGATTTCGATTCCCCGGTTGTATGCGACTTCGTGGGTTTTCTCCGGGTCCTGCGGATTCCTTCCACTGCTGAAGAGCTCTTGCAAGCGAATTATTTAAATAAATTTGAATCATACATTAGTCCCAAAATGTCCTACTTTGTGTCGAGTGGACGTTAAACCCCATTTCTCCGGGTCCTGCGGTTTCCTTCCACTGCTGAAGACCTCTTGCAAACGAATTATTTAAATAAATTTGAATCATACGTTAGTCCCAAAATGTCCTACTTTGTGTCGGGTGGACGTTAAACCCCATTTCTCTGTCTCTGTGTGTGTGTGTGTGTGTGTATCTCTCTCTCTCTCCACAGTAAAATAAGCCGCCATGACAGTAATATTTCCAGTGACCATAATTCATTTATATTTTATTTAATGTTATTTGTTGAATATTATATACTTGTATATCGAATAAATTTACAATTCATTTTAAAAAAGATAAATATCACGCATGAGATATAAAATCATTCATCCAAACGTGAAAATATATTGTAAAGCATTAATAATTTACATTTTACGATAACATACCATTAAACGATATTATAAAGTTCTAGTTGAATGCTTTATTAGATAGTATTTTAGTCATGTATTATTGATGTATAACACCCTGTTTAGCAACATTTGTTAAACGCAGAACTGTTTTCTCTAAAATGAAATCAATTAAAATGAAATAAAATGAACTGAAACAAAATGGGGTTTAGAGTCTTACTGTTCCTGCACCTTCTGGGGTAATGAAGACGGGCGTACGCCTTACCATGTGCTATGGGGGTATGTTACGAGGACACCAATTATCTAGGGTTATTTTACGTGCACGCCAATATGTACATGGGACCTCGGTTTTTTTGTTCCATCTGAACTATTAGACAGTATATATCTTTGAGAGGCCGTCCAAGGCTTCCATCCTGCATCACTGAAAAGCGCAAACCAAATTCCCGGGTACGAACCCAGGGCCCTCAGGTCTTTGAGCTAGCGCGTTACCCAGTGAATCACCTTTGCTTTCTCCGGATCCTAAGGTTTCCGCCCCTAAAGACCCCTAAACGCAATGGAATTATTGAATAAAATAGAACCACGTGTTAGTCCTTGTTTGTGTCGAGTGGGGTGTATAACCGAGGTCCCGTGTACACATTGGCGTGCACGTAAATCAACTGGGGTATTCCACCATGGTTTCCCCCTTCTAAGTGGTGCAGGATAAATGGGACATAAATGAAACTTTGAAAATTGGAATGCAGTTGTGATCCGGGCAAACTTTCCCTCATAGAACCCTATATGGTGTTTTCCGCTCGTCATGATCCCAAAAAAGTACACAGCAAAATATACCGGCCAACATCAGAGCAAAACAAAAATATCTGATCAAAGCCTGTTTTAAATCTAAACATATTTTATTGATCATAATTCAATGGGATGCGAGACAAAATAATTCAGCAACAAGGCTCTTCTCCCTACAAATTCATGATAATAATACATCATTATTAACATACTATACATGCAATAAATATCGGTTTTATATTATTCTATTATATTCATAACTATACTATACTATACTAGCTATAAATTTGATAATTACAGCTACAATTTTATATTTTAATTTTATTATTTAAAACTTTAATTTTATATTTATAACTTCAATTTTTATCGTCTTTAACTTTAATTTTAGTATTAATAACTTTAATTTTAGTATTAATAACTTTAATTTTAGTATTAATAACTTTAATTTTAGTATTAATAACTTTAATTTTAGTATTAATAACTTTAATTTTAGTATTAATAACTTTAATTTTGGTATTAATAACCACGGCTTAAATAATCATAATTACGATATTAATAATTATATCTACGATTTACATAAATTTTATTGCAATTTTAATCATAACAAAATTTATATTTATAAAATTACAAAAGATTTAAAATTTATAATTGACTTTTGCATGGATACTTATATTTACTCTTTATCTTTCTGATTATAATGCCTGTTTATTTTCTACATTTAAACTATACTATTTACAATATAATCGTTACAATATGCAATTTACATCCTAAACTATATACAAATGCTGCTACCTCTTTCTATTTAAGACATAGCAATATCAGTATTAAAGCTGAACTCCGATTACCTTTTTTTTAATTTAATTATTTCTGTACGTGCGTCGCTATAATATACAATTCTCTGCGTTGTCTAGGTTTGTCGATCATGTCAATAAGCGTATGGACCCTATTCTTTTGGATTCTTATGTCGGCTCCTGGATTGAGATTTTATTTGTCGCGGCTAAAACCAATGGTATGGATACTGTACCGGAATCTTTTGGGAGCTAAAGCTTTTGGACTAACGCTAGGGAATTTGCTTCGGTTGATAGACTTGTAGTCCAAACTAGAATTGGCTAAGATTGTCATAAATGGAGTCCGAACTAAAGCTATTGAGTTGATTAGAGATTGTAGTGGGAACTAAAACTGCTTAGTTGACGACTATTCGTAGATTTCTAGTCATACCTAAAGTCTACGGTTGCAGTCAGAACTAAAGCCACTGAAAAGTCTACAGTTGCAGTCAGAACCAAAGCTTCCTAAAATCCTACAGGACAGACCAATGGAAGTAGTAGCTAGTGGTTTGACGTCTGGTCCTCAGTAGTTACATTGAAGGCTAAAATTTTTTGGATATAATGCGAGGTGGCAGATAAAATGTTGCTTCTCGTGAATTCTAACAAAAAATTGCTCATTAAAAAGCCGACGGATTTCACTCGACGCCCTTTAGCGGATTTTGGACTACTTGGACTACAAAGACACCGGTCAGCCACCCATGAAAGTTTCGTGACATACAACGTGTGACTGAAATGGGCTAATGGAGATGGGCATACGCCATACAGTGTACTATGGGGGAAATTTTGTCCAGATGGCGGCACTACGGCCTACTCTTATATCGAATTTCAACTGACAAGGGATCTTTTACGTACACGCCAATGTGTACACAGGACCTCGGATTTTCGTCCCTTCCCAATGACTAGACAGCTGCCCCTGTTAGTCCCTCCACCCTGCATCGCTGACAAGGGGGGACCACGCCGGAAAACTTTGATGAACTTTCTCGGTCAATTCAGGGGTCGAACACCCGCAACCAGGCTAGATCTCCACCCTGCATCACTGACAAGGGGGAACCACGCCGGAAAACTTTGATGAACTTTCTCGGTCAATGCAGGGGTCGAATACCCGCAACCAGGCTAGCGAGCCAGCGCCTTGCCCACTTCGCCACGGTGATCCCCCATACAACGTGTAGTTAAGTTAAAACCGTATCAAGTTATTCACTATCTATAGTAATGGTATTTGTGTATATCTAATGACACACATCATGCCATGTATATACCATAATGAGAAATTAATTGTCTAGTTAATATGATATTTTGATGCATATCTCGATCTAATTGTCCACACATGATCGATTAAATTGCTTTTATTCAACATTAATTTGTTCCATTAGATTATAATCCGGCATTTATTTGGTCTTAATTTGAGGATTTAACAGCGAGAACCAGCTACCGGTTGAAATATCACAGGCTGTTGTACAATTTTATAGATGCTCAGTTTAAAGACAATAATAATATTATACGCTCCACGGGAATATTTTTGAGTTGTTGGTTTGTTTTTTTTGGCATCTTCATCCATCCATTCTGTAGATTCTGTATTTAAGCTATTAATCCCTTACGTTTGATTAAACTGAATATATCATATGATTACATACTGTTGAGTGAGTACAGGTGTTCGCTCATTAGGCAGGAGGTAACAGGTTCGATTCCTTGTTGGGTTCTAAATGCTAAGGCCACCTGCAGATTTCGTCAAGGTTACGCGATTCAAACAGGGATAGCGCTAACCCCTAACCCTAGAACTAGCCCTAACCCACATCTTGTCTCCGATGTCACTATCCTGGAAGGGGTACGATAAAAGATACATAAACAACTCTTCGACGGCATTCTCATACATTATGCCATGGCATTGATAAAAAAAATGTCCTCTATTCAAATCATGGAATTCGAAATATAAGCGGGTTTTTGTGCCTCTGTTGGGGCAAAATTTCGCCTCCTAGCACACTGCATGGCGTAATGCTCGTCTTCCTTAGCCCTGTAGGGGCAGACGTCTTCATTATCCAGTTGGTGTCGTGCTTTCGATTCCCCGTTATACGTGACAAGGAGTAAGGTAGCCTGTCCAACCTCATGGGATTTCTCCGGATCTCCCGCTTCCCTTCCACTGCAAGCGAATTATTGAAGTAGTCCCGAATTGACGGAATGGACGTTAAACCCCATTTCTCTCTCCATGCCATTAGTCCAATTGGAGCAGGAAAGTAAAACGTTAAAACCCATTTCATTCATTCGTTCTTTTCAAATGTTGTGCTCTTTCTCTCTTTATCCATCTATATACATCTTGTCTAAGATTCACCGCAACCATGGTTAAATACTATATATGAATTAATTACACGTGGTTTTATATTGTATTTTATATATAAAAAAAGAATCGAAATTGCAATGTCTATTAACAGAAAAAGTCTGTTTATTATTCCATCTCATTGTGACAATAAACATATACAAAAATTTTAAATATTTTATTTTGTATAATAATAAATTATATTATGCAAATTCGAACATTTTTTAATAATAATATTTATTCACGAAAACCATCAGGTTACAGATTCATTAGATTTCACTTTACATTTTCATAATATTCACAATTCATTTCACAACAAACTATAAACTATTTAGTTTTAACATTAATTATTTTAATTAATAGTATCTTAAAATAATATAGAAACATTTTATCAAACATCAGACTATACCTTAACAGTATTTACATTTGTGGGACCAAGAAAAATGACAATATACTTTTAATACTTCGTTACCCTAATATGCACTAACTCATTTTTTTACGGATGGATGGACATTGGAAATAATATCTCTACATAATTATTCCGACCCGTAGTCCGCAAAAAATGGACGGGGGACCTCTTTGAGAAGACAATTACAGAAACCAATAAAATCTAACATCAAACCAAAATAGCTGTTATGTTTTTTAATCATAATACTCGTGGTTGGGTCCAATCTTAATGTAAAATACTTCGGATGCAAATTGTATGTTCATTTTCTCTCACAAAATGACCTACAGTTCTCTTTCTTCAATGTAAGGACGTAGTTGGTGTCGAGTGACATTAAAACGCGTTTCTCTATTCTTCCCTCTCTTTTAAAGGCCCAATAACACTCTTGCTGTAACTGAATAATATGTCCCAATCATTATTATGGTCAACAAATTGTACTATTTTACAATATTCCAATTAATTGATGATACAAATTTCATTGGAAAAATTCAACTACATGGTTTGAAAAGCTTTACGTAAACCTTTTCAAATGTAACTTAGATTTAAAAATATTTTAGAACCCTATGTAAAATAGGATGTAATTGATAATTTACACAACAGGTAGGACATTTAAACATCTAGTAGTTAGAATAAGGCTAAAAATTTTCTGGACCTGTCAAGCCAGCAAGAGTGTTAAGGTCCCTTTAAGACGTCATAGTGGATTTCCATTCGGCCATTTTGAGGTTTTAATCATTTTGCTAATAAACTTCCAGGTTATACATTCATAACCTTTTACCGTCCCCCTCTCTGTTAAGACGCCATAGTGGACTTCTGTTCGGCCATTTTGATTTTTGAGGGTTTAATCATTCGGCTAATAAACTTCCAGGTTATATACTCGTAACCTTTTACGAGGTGTCGTCCAAAAGCTAAATAAAGTTAAGAAAGCTTTTTATTGAAACAATAAATCACGATGTTTGGGGTAAATCATAAATCGAGCCAGCCATGTGCTACCCATCACACTAATGAATGCTTCGCTCATTTGATTACATTATTGACAAATGTAGATTTTATTCATTACTTTGATTGGCTGTCTGTCAAATTCTTGTAATTCTCAGATGGACATCCACGCGAAAATGGCGTGTGGCTGGCGAATTTCCACGTGGCTGATAAAAACATGAAAATGGAGGCACGGTGCGTTAGGTCCACCAGAAAACCGAATTGACAGTCCGTGTTAATGTAAACATCGATTTGAAACTTGCTTGATTGAAGCTTATTGAAGGGTAAAGATAATTCCGAGTCCAGATTTAAGGCTGATGTTCGTAATAAAAATCTGTCAGCCCAAGCCACGTCTTCTCTACTCAATCTATTCCAACGGTCATCTTAAATTAGCCGCTTTCTGCAAATATCAGACCCACACGTCAACCTCTTTCTAATCTACTATAGTAGCGCCCTCTACCAGCTTATGGAGCTTGCGCTTCTTTACGCTCCGAACAAAACAGATTGTGGCATGAGTCAGTAAGGTTGTGTTTTCCCTGACACCAGATTGTGACATCCTGCCATAAGAGGTGAACATTTTCATCAAAAGGTCTCTTAGTTGTGATATAATGAAGTCTACGAATTGATATTGAAAAAATAATAGAGAATCAGGGAGGCATGTGATATTGTTAAGTTAATATTATTACGTCTCGTCTCGAGACAGACGAAATTATCTCCCTTAATTATAGATGTATGAATAAATAGGATACATTCAATACATTGATTATTGCATCATCTAAATCATTCAGTGGTTTGTTTGTCCGTTTCAGTAAAGCCTGTATCATTACAGACCCGGGAGTGTACAGGGCATTGGTCACACTCGGATCCATTCACTTGATTTGATATTTCTTGTTTATTTCTTGCAATGTCTGTTTGTTTGTGTTGTCCGCGGGTTTGCCTTGTTGGTTTTGTTTTGTATGCAGTGCGGTTCTTCTTCATTATCTATTCAGATCCGTTATATTCTAGTCTATTGTAGACCCATCCGTAATATTCTAATCTATTATAGACCCAACAGTTATATTCTAATCTATTATAGACCCAGCAGTTATATTCTAATCTATTATAGACCCAACCATTATATTCTAATCTATTATAGACCTAACAGTTATATTCTAATCTATTATAGACCCAACCATTATATTCTAATCTATTATAGACCTAACAGTTATATTCTAATCTATTATAGACCCAACCGTTATATTCTAATCTATTGTAGACCCAATCGTTATATTCTAGTCTATTATAGACCTAACAGTTATATTCTAATCTATTATAGACCCAATCGTTATATTCTAATCTATTATAGACCCAACAGTTATATTCTAATCTATTATAGACCCAACAGTTATATTCTAATCTATTATAGACCCAGCAGTTGTATTCTAATCTATTATAGACCCAGTAGTTATATTCTAATCTATTATAGACCCAACAATTATATTCTAGTCTATTATAGACCCAGCAATTATATTCTAATCTATTATAGACCCAACCGTTATATTCTAATCTATTATAGACCCAACCGTTATATTCTAATCTATTACCATCCATCATAGTTATAATTATTGTATCAGGTTATTTTCTCCGAACGTTTTCAAAACTCTGGTGTGTACAGATAAAATATTGGCCTAATCAAGAATATTTATGCCACAAATTTGCGTTGCCATGGAACTGGAACTGATGTGACTACACAAACTGGACGTAACGTTCTAGCAAACCTGTAAATGTATGCCATACTCATCACCGTCAGAAACTCTTGGAGGAACAGGAAGGGGGGAATGCAGGGGGAGAGGGGGGATAGGAAAATGGGGAAGGTAGATAGTTGGAAAAGAGGGAGAGAGAGGAAAGGGAGAGAGATAATGATTTACGTAAACAGGAACTTATATTTACTTTATATACAAAATAACATTCAAATCTGTAATGGATGAACATATTTTTGGCTTCATTATACTTTTGCTGATACATTATATTTTCTCAGTCAGCTCTGTCTGAAAATTCAGGTGCCAATTAATAGCTTCTTCCTTCTGTGTGAGTTACTGTGGCTGGCCAAATCTCAGGTTGGATTCTTGTGTTGGCAGAAAAAGATTTCCTGGAATTTCCAGCGGGCTTTCCCCTTGTCAGTGGTGCAGGACGGAGGGTCTGACAGTGTCTAATCGTTCGGTGGGTGAGAAACATCGAACTCCCGTGTACACATAGGCGTACACGTGAAAGAACCCTTGACATTTTGAGTTTGAAATAAGTGTGGGCCTTAGCTCCGCTGTTCGGGCAAAATGTCCCTCAAAGCACATGTTGTGGGCTGTCGGCGTATCCCTATCGATGCAGAAATATTGGACGTTAAACCCAATTCCATTTCATTTTCGTTTATTGGTGTCTCATCAATAAATAATAAAAAAAAATATCACGAATGTTATCAAAACATAAAATATAATATTAATATATATCAAATTAAAATTTAAAATGCACTAATTGCATCTGTATCCCTGATATCTAGGTTCAGAGTGGACCTATTAGACTAAAATCGTTAGCATATTTTCTTTTCACTATCTATTTTTTAACGGGGGTTGGGATGGCCTAGTGGTCTAGAGCTCTAGCTGACCGGTCATCTCTGGCTTGCGACTGTGGTTTCGAGCCCTGGTGTGAGCGTATGTGGCATGGAGATAGGGGAGCCTTCTCAACCTCGTGGGTTTCCTCCGGGCATTCCGGTTTCCTCCCACTGCTAAAGACCCCTACTCGTAAGCGAATTATTGGAATAAAATTAAACCAAATGTTAGTCCCGAAATGACCTAGTTGTGTTGAGTGGACGTTAAACTCTCTCTCTCTCTCTCTCTCTCTCTCTCTCTATTATAGAACTGCCCGCTCTTTATCTACCTTACCTTATGCACTTTAACCAGATTGATAATTTTCTTTAGACCACTTAGCACACATTCATATTCTTGTGCGTTTCATTCAAATTTAGTTGCGTCATGCGTGAGCGACATTTGCCTACATTTCAATCAGTGCTAACTTTGTTTGGGTCAATTCGATCTACAAGCGGTGATTTAATTGTCTTCAATCACCGACGAATTCTTCCGCAGACAGAGATGACTCGCTCAATTGGTTTGTTGTGATCAGACTAAGGATAGGTCGCCGACCTTTGACCTCAGATATTGACCTTGTCAATCAGGCAATGTGCTAATTTCACGCCCCTGTGTTTAGGTCGATAATTAAACTTAATAATCATCAACGGGCTCATTAGTCATTTCTCGGTCTCAAAATCTCAAAATCTCACAACATCGTACGTAAACCTGGTAGAAAACTATTCCCTTGGTTGCTATATTCTATTCTTCGATCAGATTTGTTGATGTAGATGCGTGGAATTATTGGTAGAATGGAATGGACTTCTACATCTCGTCAACAAAATACTCATTCCTTTGTGGGTGGCGAATTGCCCCCATACAACGGTACTCGTGATCCAATTACCAAGGATTCTTTAACGTGCACGGGAATATGCACACGGGTGACTACACACTTTCCTAGTCCGCAAGTGAATAATAAAAAAGAGTAGGCCGTTACATTAGTGTCGCTGTCCTGACAACATTTTCTTCATAGCACACTGTATGGTGTATGCTCGTCTTCATTAGTCCAGTCGGCACAGAAGCGTAGGACGTTAAACCCCATTTCATTTCATTTCAAACCTGTAAAACATTAAGCAGACCTTCGGGCTTCATGATTCTAGAAGAATATGCAGATTGTTGTCTGAATAAGCAACAACAACAATTTCGAACCTCTTAAACAATGAGCGGACCTTCACGATTTTAGACGAATATGCAGATTGTTGCCTGAAAAAACAACAACAACATAAAATAAAAGTAAGCATAAAATCTCTTGCAGTTTGTTGCATAATTATTGTTTGCACCGATTCTATAAAGCTATTTCTGAGTCAAAGAACTTCTATGTATTAGTAGTCCCGAAATGACCTTGTTGTGTTGAGTGGACGTTAAACCCCATTTCTCTCTCTCTCTCTCTCTATGTATTAGACCACTGCTTCTCAACCAGTGTGTCTAAGACCAGTCTTTATCTACGGTTGTATGCCGTCTGACTTTCCATGTTTTTGTTTTGCCAATACAAATTCAGATATCATGTGTTCCTAGTTGTGCCGTGGCAAAAAAGGTTTAGAACCACTGTATTAGACATTGAATTTGTTCAAATTGACAAACCCACCTTGATTTCCTCCTTAATTGGTTATGAAACAAAACATCGAGATGTATTTTTTTTTATTAAACAAATGATAAACAAAGATGTCTGCGGTAAAATTTATAATTCAAGTCTTTACTATTTTAAATTTCTTTTAATAGCCCAATAGCTATCACCAGGGCGCTCATTGTCATTACATCTCTAAGACGGCATTTTAACAATGAATTAAGATATTAAGTTGAATCTCTTGTCTTTATTTGGCTATCAACTCGCACAGCGTGTGGTCACTACTTTAATTATTCTATAATAAGATGGCTGCTAATCAGATTATTATCTCCCCTTAATTACAGCTGAGGGACAGATGGCGCGCTTTTCTTCTGCTCCTGAGAGGAATCTCGTTTCTTAGTCTCGCTGGACTATGATTTTGGAGATAAAGTTTCAACTTTTTAAAAAGATAACAGAATGAATGGCAGTAGAAGAAAATGAAAGCTAAAGCTGAAAATACAAAATGGTCAGATTGAGATAGGGTGTGTGCTCTCAGATTGTGAACTCCAAGTGAGAACATCTTCCTCCGAGTCCAGCGTGTCTGATTTAACTGGAAATTCGGACAGTTTACATTTAGCAAATGCAAGCTAATTAAAATTGGAAACGCAATCGGCGTCATTTAGTGACGTGGTTTGGCGGCCTATGACAAACAGTACTGGCATGACAACAAATTACTACCAAAGATGATAGGCCTACAACCATTAAAAGTCAGTAGGCCTATAATAAAGTGTAATCCATACAAATGTTAACAAACTTTCAGAAACGTCGCCATTCTTCATTAAATTAGGACGATGAACCCCATTTCAGAAACGTCTGCACGATAAGACAAAAGTTGACCAAACACGAATGTTATCCAAACCTCTACGATCAGACGGTTATTCAAGAGCCCGTGATAAAAAAATTCTGAAGAAAAATATAACGAGGTAAACAGAATCAAAACATATGGCTCAATTACCTAACCTTATACCAAAACGTTCTTTACAAGTTAGGAAGGGGGGCGGAATTTCACACTTAAGTAACAAAGCATTAAAAACGACATTGATTCCAATTAAAAAATACAATGAATTAATTGCCACGGCTGGACTCCGTAAATAAATGAAAGTCACTTCATTAGTCCGGGTTTTGACTAAGTTACGGTTTACAGCTCGGCATGGTAACCGTTTCATGAATTCGTTTTCTGTATATTATATTGTGTTCCGTCCACAATATCGTATACGGGTCGTCTTTGAGCTCTCGGGGGAGTCCTTGTTTTCCGTCGATCAAGCATTGAGTAAATCCCGCGTTTCTCTTCTAGCCCTCCGGTCAAACTTTTCTAATTGCCTCAATTTGGCCAATCGTATTCATTTCAATGTGCACGTGTGCTTGCGCGCGTGTTGTCACCCCTACTTTACGCGCCACGCGCTACTCAATGGTGCGTCTGTTTATTGCATTTTGACGTCATCGCTGCGGGGATTAAAGATAATTAAGGTGACCACAATGAATACGATATAATAAAGGGGAAGATAGAAGTCTGTCTTGGAGATGAGATATTATCCAAACAAGCTGTTCCCTTCTTTAAAACTAATCTTTTAGAAATTCTATTTTTCTCTGTCCTTCTATTAAATTCAAACACGTTTAAAATAACAATAGACTTACTAAGAAAGAAAATAAAAAGAAATGATTTACTTATATCTGTTATTATTTTCTTTAATTGTTTTTTTTTCTCCTTCATGACGTTTTAAATTGTTTTATAACATTGTTTTTATCAAAACCTAAGGCGACGGAAAAACAACTACGTCTGGTCTTTTCTAGAAATTAAAAAGAGGGAGAAAAGTGGGGTTTAACTTCCACTCGATACAAAACTAGTTCATTTTGGGGCCACCATATCGAGAGAGAAAGAGAGAGAGCGAGAGAAAGAGAGAGGGGGCGTTAACGTCCATACGACACAAACTACTAGGTCATTTCGGGACTAGCATATGGTACAATTTTATTTCAATAATTCGCTTGTGCGTGGGGTGTTGTAGCATTGGGGGGAAACCGGATGACCCGGAGAAAACCCACGAGATTGAACAAATTGTTGTATGATATTTCCGCTTATGCAAAATTACAACATGAAATCTCACCTATTCCTAGGCAGGATCGCCTTAATGTATGGACACTCTGAAGAGGAGTCACTTGTAGGGCCCCGTGGGTATAGGGCCCTTGTTCACGTATGTGTTCATTAATATTTATTGTACAGCATGTATTTTAATGATTGATTTGTGGTACTACCGATACAATAAATATTTTATTCTATCGACAACGTACGTGTTTATTCCTGTAAGCGGTTATGTGGGTAGGGGCCCCGGTGCACGACACTGGTCGTGAGGGGGGGGGGACTACAATGTTATTAAGACGTCCTGTTTCTGGGAGGTTTTCAGTCATATATATATTCATCAAGATTAAACGAAACAAATAAATCTCTACTTATGTGAGCTGATAAGATCAGGTAAGTTCAAGTCATTTTGGAATTCAGATATGGTATATTTTTGTAATGATACTTGACTAGCAACAGGGGTGGAAATCAAAGATACCAAGTTAGGTTTGGGCTTTGATTGGTAAGGGACCTAAGCCCTTGTTATGTACTTCATGAGGTAAGACTTTGTTGTGTTCCAATGCCAGGAAAAAAACGCGTTCCCATGCCAGGAATAAACCAACTTCAAAATACGATGCTAATAGGGCATCAATACCATGAAAGATATCCTTGAAAGGTTATTAAAATTGAGAATAAGTGAAATATAGTTTCGCCTGCCCAACCTCGTGGGTTTTCTCCGGTCTCCCCGGTTTCCTCTCACTGCTAAAGACCACTACGCGCAAGCGAATTATTGAAAAAAAAATGTGCTAGTCCTGAAATGACCTAGTTTGTGTCGAGTGGGTGTTAAACCCCACCCTCTTTCTCTCTCTCTCCTCCCCTCTCTCTCTCTCTCAAATATAGTTTGATTTGCAACGATGACTGTGATCGGTACGATAAGCAGATATTTTTAACCAGATTTAAGACTTTATTTCCATTTTGCAGAAGAAAAAACCCCAACAAAACTTCAGATTTTATAATAATTACTATACTCTAACTTCATGGAAGAAAGAATATTTCCACAATCCTCCGCTTTATTACATTCAATATGAATTATACCTCCATTCTATTTCCCGAAAATCTTGAATTACCTTCGACCATTAGAGATACACAAAAAACAAACTTAAACAATATTTAGCCATCAATAATTGCAATCGGAATGGATTTACTTAAAAAATGAAGAAAGCTTTACTGAAAATTGGAAAATTGTTTGAAAGGTATTTTACTCATTTGCTCTCTGATTGACAAAGAGAAATTTAAGAGAAAATCGTTGATCTGGATAATAAAAAGAGAGAAGGTTTGATGAAATAAAGATTGTAACGACAAAAGAATGAATTTAATTTCAGATTTCAGAAGATGGTGTGTCCGGCAAACGGCGGAGTCATACAGGTGATTAGGTCCTAAACTGGGCATTAAATCCTTTAAAATGAAGCAGAAAAAAGGCAAAGAAAAGGGGAAAGTTGGAAATTCTACTAATGGAAAGTTCTTCCTCCGAATTAATAATCCATCACAAAGATTATTTTAATGAAATTTTTACCGAGATGAATGGTATGGCGATTTCGTGACCTCTGAAGACCCCTTCTAATAGTTTTTTTCAATTATCTATATGTTTTACCGTTAAAAGGGGCCATTGTTGACCCCTGAACTATAACCAGATTGGTATGGTCCATAAACACCTTATTTCATTTTCTTAACACTTGAATAACCATCTTGTTAGCTCTTGATACATTTTTGATGAGGGAGGGGTTCTTAAAATCGGGACATTTTTTCCGCTTAACATTTTTCTGAATTTAAAAACAATCACTTAGAGAGGCATTCTTCCAGTTAGGGTATTTCTTTAAGAAGCAGCTGCAATAAATTTTAAATCCATTACCTTGATGAATAATAAAATATTAAAGAAACATTCTTCATATTTAAGATATCCTTTTCTTAATACGTTTAAATGATTTTCTTATTTTTATTATATATATATATTACTTTGGGGTTTTTTTGTGGATGGTCAGCACACATTGTTCTGGTTCTGGAATTTCGCGTATGAGAAGAGTGATGCCATGACAACGTATCGAGGGCTGAAAGCCAGAAGTGTCTATCTTCAAAATTGCCAAAAATACACCAAACAGTTCGAAATTTCGTGAAGTTTCTCAGCAAAAACTATCTAAGTCATATCTTTATAAATAATGACGCAACAAAGAAGTCATATATTGTTAAGTACAGAACCACTTATTTTTTTTCAAAGCAAAAAAAACGTATCTCCAGATTGAGAGTTCTTGCTGTCATTTTATTTTGCTAAATGATATGTATTTACATATGGAACTTAATGCAAGATATGTATATATCCTACTTGTACAGTTCTTGCTGATAAAACACTACCGAAACTGCCTTGTTAATGTACACGAACAGGATATCTCCAATGTTGACTTCTCATATTGGGTGAATTTATATCGAAAAGAAGTGTCTATAATCCATTATTATGAAATAAATTGCAATAAGCCTATTGATCATTCAGCATTTGTTTCAGCTATTAATACACATGTAATTACTAAAAATCATCTAAATTCAACAATTCCCTGATTTTTAAAATTCAGTCAAACTTTAAATCTTCATTTTCTCACAACGTCAATTTTGGAGATGGTCAGTTCTGGCTTTCAGCCCTCGGTATATTTGTTGACGTCGTGTAGATTGAGGGCCGCATGCAATTTTGTAAATTATTAATATTTCCTACAAATAAAGAGAGAGAGAGGGGGTGGGGTTTAGCGTCCACTCGACACAAACTGGGTCATTTCGGGACTAACATTTGGTTCAATTTCATTTCAATAACTCGCTTGTTTGTGTCACTTTGACGTTAAATCCCATTTCTCTCTCCTGTTCATGAAAATAATCATGTCTGTTTAATACACATTGTCGATAATTTTCTGTACATTATTTCTTTGACGAGCAGTTTTATTTATTTTTGTTAAAGTGTCTATTTCGTACGGATGAACGAAAAATCGTGGTCCCGTTTACACATTCGTATTTGTGTAAAAGAAAGCTTTGAAAGTTTGAGTTCGAAATAAGAGTAGACGGTTGCCGCTGTCTGGGCAAAATGTCACTCATGGAACACTGAATTAGCCAAGTCGGTGCAGAGCTGCAGGTCGTTAAACCCCATGTCATTTCTAAAATGGGACAAATTCATTTCATTGTTTTGTGGGGTTTTTTAAATAACATAATATTGCCAAAATTTCTTCCCAAAAGATGCATTCACATTTATTTGTTGATCAGGTTTATTTTTGTTATATTCTGAATAACATTGGCATTTTTTTCTATTAAAATAAAAAAGTCATTTTAAAAATATACTTCATGGTCACGTTTAAAAATTCATATTTAATTTTCGACATGGTTAACCTTTTGAAACCTGTCATGTCAACGAAATTAGATCTGAAATTAAAACATTTTTTGTTACGTGACTTATAGAAGTTAGACATCATACGTATAATACTGTGGGGATTAAAGGGTCACATCCCCATGCTCAATAATCCATTAGAGGCATTTTATAGAACCCGGATCATTCAGTATCGAGCAAGCCCCGGTTTCACAAAGCATTCCCAAACAAGGGCAGCTGCTAGTCGCTCGGATAGGACGGGAAAAAACGAGGTCCCGTGTACACATTGGTGTGCACGTAAAATAATTTGATAAAGAGTAGGCTGTAGCGCCACTGCCCGGGCATAATTTCCCTCATAGCATACTGTATGGCGTATGCTCTTCTTCAGTAGCCCAGTTTAGGAGCAAAATAGTAGGACGTTAAACCCAATTTCATTTCTATTGTAATATATTTTATTTTTTAGGGATATCTTTATTTGTAGATCTGGTGCGTCTGGAATTATGTCACGGCAGGAAGTGCCTAATTTACTCAACCGAGGTTAGAGTTTAATCACGTGTTACTAAGTTCACGTTAATATCTCGTGTCTCACGAGGTTTTGGGGAGATTTTATATAAATTGTTTATTTACAGTTTATATTTTATTAATGGAATCCTTCGCATCTGAAATGGACACCCTCGAGACATAATATACAACATGTAAAGTACAATATGGCTGAATGCTTGGCTTATATTCCACTCTTCATTCGTTGCTTTTTTTGTTGTTAAAGATTTACATTATCTTTTAAAGTCTCATTGCGTCATTTTAACGTAAAAGGAATCCCTTGCAAACTAAAATCTCTAAAAGGAATATCAATCGAAAAATGATTCTATTCCGTCCATTATATACACAGATATGTGGAATAAAATTTTTGTCGTGTCGATCTATGCGGCTAGCTATCTAATAGGGGATATGCCAATCGTAGGTCGGTTGGAGAGGTTCGGGTGTTTCCGGAGTCCAAAATGGCCGCTTTAGATAATTGAGAATTTTTGGGAATTTTCAAACCCCCTCCCCACAAGAGGCCTACAATTAGCATCTCCAATTTAATAGATCCGTTGTCATTTTATTGTGGGCGGTTTTAATTCCGATTAACTCCAAATCGGGAGATTATCTAACTTTGGTCTTTTGGTTTTGTTTTCTCAATTAATATTAACGTGGATCAAGGTGTGAGAATTTTATATCTTAGTTAAAGTCACTTTAAGACGTTCCTTCCAAACAACCACTGAGGAGATACGTTGCAATAGTGGTTCTAGCCGATCCCGATTAATGAAATGTACATTCAAAAATAATAGAACATTGTTCAGGTGACAGTAGATCGTCATGTAGAACAACGGAAAAATTAAATAAAAATCTAGATAAGAGAGAGAGAGAGATAACTTCAACTCAACTCGACCGAGACTAACATAATATGGTGCAGTTTTTATTTTACGCAAAGTTCTTTACATGTAGTTATGGGAGGGGCGGGGGCGTTAGGACACGGAAAAAAACCACGAGGTTAAGCAGGCAACGCTATAGTCCTTGTCACGTGTTGGGCTAAAATGTCTGACCTGGTGATATAAAGCGCAATTAACACAACAACCCATATTACTATTTACTAGTGCCGGCATGAACAACAACCGGGGCCCATTTCCACAATCAAGTGAGTTTTTTTTTTTAATAAAGAGTGCTGGCATTGGATCCGAACCAGATTTGCTAAGTTTTGATATGGGAATCTCCAGAAATCTTCTCCGTCAACAATATTCACTAAGATTCATAAAATGCTACCCCTTTTTTTAATTTCCTGTTTTATTTTCAAAACAAATATTCTACCGTTCACAACGTATGCAACATTTTCTAAAAAAAATTGTATTTTCAAAAAAATCGACAAAACCTGCGAACTTGTTCTTTCGTCAACGATATCGTCGATTGTGTTAGGTTTTTAAAGAATCAGAATGTGGACTCCGGGCATAAATATTAGGAGTAGAAAATACCTGAAACGCCAAAATGGTTTGCAATAATTCAAGAACAACGCTGTACTGTTGCGATTTCGCGACACAAGCACACTCGATTAGACCAAAGTTTATAGCACAAGGTCGTGGTAGGGGCTACGGACACAAAAAGAGTACATTGAAATAATGTTCACAATTCAATATAGAAATAAATACGGCATAATTATCGAAATCTGTTTCCAATACAATTAGAACATTTTGCAGATTGATATGTACTTTTCACTAATCTTAAAACATTTGGCCCATCATAAAGGCAGTTTTTTAATAATAGCATGCTAGTGAATTCAGCTGAAATTTAGGGGGGAAAGCCTCACATGAAAATTTCACATATCATGAACATTGAACATCTTGAAGAACTCTTCGAAATTTTTACATTTTACATGACGATGAGCCGCCTGTTTCGCTTCCGAATGAACGCCTTTTCTGCAATTTCATTTTCTGCATGAACGTACCTATAAGAGCGAAGTAATCGCAGCGCCATCTACTAATTGGTGAAATTTTCGATAGTGCTAATATAGTTAAGAGCCACGCACTTTAATCACAGTATGACGAATATTAACTAAAGGTTTCTCCAGTGTAGAGCAGTACCTTGGCGACTTGGAAACCTTTCCTAAAATCGCTTGCGCGGAAAATCATTCCCCGAGTCCGCCATTTGGAAACGCTTTGTTCTCCATCGAAATCATTGCCCAATTTTATGCTGATAACTAACCAGGAACAAAGGAGAATACTTATATTTTTACGCTATGGATTAATGCAGGGTTTTAGCGTTAATCAGGCGATAGAATTAGAACCTTGAGTTACCCCAGGCCAACATTATTCAGCCCTTTTTGTGCTCAGCCATTAACTAAAGCTTTAGTTCGCTTCCATAAGCCCGTTAATACTTTAAATTATCGACAAAAATTACTCAACTTTACGTGTAATTGTAAAAGGCAGCAGATTTGGTCGATTAGGCGTTTTCCATCTCTCTGATTTGATAGCACAAATTTCAGTATCGCACAAAATGCCTTGAACATACAAAGAAAGTTTTGCCCTTAAACTGTGTTTTAGAAATTGGAACATTTTTTTGTTTAATATCCTATTTCGAAAAAAAAAGATTTTTTTCTGACTTAAGATATAATATTTGCTTTGAAATTGTTACTTTCCCATTTCTTTATTAGTGTAGATATTTGAAGCTTCAATTTCATATTTTTAAGTTATATTTTTAAAATTTATTAAAATAAAGTCTTAAAAAAGATGGTATCTATAAACAGTCCTACCTTGTTAAAGAATAATCATATTAATCCTATAATTCACTATTGTCAGTTGAGAATTGGCAAAAAAATCTTTTTTAGCTTCAAATTCAAACGTTTGAAAATAGCTATTCCATCGGCGGAATAGGAAAACAGGGGAAGTAATTGTGTTATTATTTCCTGTGTCAATGATTTTAAGGTATGGGAAATAATACCTATGGTCGTATAATAGTAAGTTGATAACCTATTGAGCAAAAGACATAGAAATAATTATGTTTTGACTTTCTTAGAAAATATGAAATTCTCGCTTTAAAAGATTGTTACGGTATTTCCGGCTATCTATAAATTTCTTTAAAAAATCAGCATTTCCAACGGTTCGATTAGAAGATTTTAACATCACGCTTGAAGAACAAGGCATTGCTGTTGAATGTGTAATTTGACTCCCCAAAAGGGAAACTTATGAATGATGAATAAAATATAAGGTAAATTAAATTACACATGTATATAAAAAACACGCATCGTTGGTCTTGATCTAATTTTCATGCCATGAAATTTATTTCTTTTGTAAGAGAATTCGTTAGAAAGTTTTGTTATGCGATTTGTCTTTGAGTTGGTTTTCAGACTGAGCTCGTTCCGATGAATTAATTCCCCCACACTGACAAGCTTTAATTAAAATAACTTTAAATTTCTCTGTATTTAATCCATATTTGATAGCTAAATGGTTCCCCCGATGTACATGCCTGTTTGGGCAGCACATGTAAACATTTATTCATTAATGCTTTTAATATTGACGTCATTCGATTAAAGCTAGAATGGTCCACAAACTTAGAATTCGCTGCATTGCGAAAGAGAATTAGAAAACTGCAGCTTGTCAATTCGGAGTCCAGGATCCAATCACACAGTCTTCCAGATGATTTCATGTAACGTATAAACCCCGAGTTTCTTCGCTCCTGTCTTCATTTCTTGCTTCGTCGAGTGGAAGAGTTTGCCCAGACAAACCAACTCAGCCTTGAACAAATTTTCAACAGATTCCGAATAACAGGTAAATTATTTAATTTTCGTTTCGTTTGAGAAGAATTTGGAAAACGGTTGTAGCCATTGTTTTTATCTTTGGGTCAAATATCGTGAGAGGGTTCATATCATTTTGTTTCGTTTTTCGCCTTCTTGATTTCGTCAATCCTAAAACTAAACAGACGGCTCGACTTGGTTAATTATAACTTTTCGTGGTTTATAATAATTAAGGTTAATTATGCAATCAAAATGACAATAACATCCTTTCGCTTTGGGTGTCATGGCGTGAACTAAGTCGCTTTAGTTTTTTACTGGATTTTATGGTCCTGTCAATCGACCGCGAATATGTACTGGCAGCGATTTAGTAATTTCACGAAGAATTACTTTCGTTATCGAATTAATGTTTATATAGTTGGGGATTTAGGGAATGGTGGATAGTTATTTCAACCTTATCACACTTTTCTGTCTGATTGACCAAATTTCACACCTCTCCGTCGTAAAGAAGAGAAAGATTATAAGAAAATCCACATTTGCTGTTTGTGACGGTTGACAATTCATATTCCCTTCCATATATAAGGTATTTTATCTTCGGGTTAAGTCGCTTTATAGTTCTATTATAAAATTAAAATACGATAGTAGGATTGAGTGTTTATTTTTTTGGATTTTAATTAATTCGCTATATAATAAAATCGGCAGACCATTTTATTTACGGTTTTTAAAAATGTTGGATTTTATTTGTTCTGTTTTGAATTCGCTTCACCATCTGATTTCTTATAATATTAACATATAACAGTAAGTAAATTTTATTTACAGTTTACAGAATAGGTTTTAATTAAATTTTTGGTTTTGAATTATGCTGTGTTTTGAATACGATTTACCTTCTTATTTCTTATAAAATTAACATTTATAGGAAGTAAATTTTGATTGTTGAAGTTTTACGGAATGGGTTTAATTCATTTTGGTATTGAATCCTGTTTGGGGCTCGTTTTTCCATGCCATTATTTTGCGCCAATTTGCCGTGTTTTCAAAATTTCTATTGCCTTTAATAAATCAAAATGGACATTTTGGTTATAATAAATTAATTATTGTATACATTAGCGTTAGAGGGGGGGGGGAGTCTTCGTCGGTTGGTAAAAAATTATTTCTTGATTTCATTGTCTAAAGGAATGTTCAAATTCGGTTGAATAAAAAATTTGAAAAAAAT
Source organism: Patella pellucida (assembly GCA_917208275.1). Lineage (NCBI taxonomy): Eukaryota > Metazoa > Mollusca > Gastropoda > Patellidae > Patella > Patella pellucida. Next base: position 62,163,771 of record OU795041.1, read on the forward strand.
CTGTAAGAAATACTTGAGATATTGCTTTCTTATCTTTCTAGTTACGATTCGTACATTTTTATTTTTTTTATTTTCTTGTTGTTGATGTCGAGTTAGTTTAACCAAGAATTCCAATTTTTAAGTGAGGTGGTATTTTGAAATATGATAATAAGATAGGTCTGTGGTTGTTCCCAATCTGGCTTTCATTTTTAAAAAATCATTTTTAATTCTTCCTGAATGCCCAAAATGGAATCGGGTTTAATGCCCCACTGTTCTGCACCAAGTGGTCTTAAGAAGACGGGGGACTACAATTACTGATTTTGACTAGAAGCCATAAACCGTAGCTAGATTAGATATTTAATTTAATTTGTTGCTTGAATCAAATACGGGTACTATGTTTATATTTCATCTGTAGTTGTCTGTCTTCATTACCCCAGTGAGCACAGAAAAGTAGGACGTTAAATCCCATTCAATTTCTAATTCATCTGAATCAGTTAGATTTACTTAAAACATAGATTTATATGTCTGATGGGGGGGAGGGGGGGAATCAATAAATAATATTATCCTTAAATAACACTTTGAAGTAGAGGTACAACGTTATAAAAGAAAATATGCATTTATTACTTCTTTGTTTATTACATACTCTTACAGGTATCGTTTTAAAGCAACACAGATCACGATACCTGTAAGAGTATTGAAACGTTGTATAAAATGTAACAAGAAGTAGTAAATCCATAAAGTTGTTTTATTGTGAATAAATAATTTTATGTATTTTTAGTGATAATATGAGATTAATATAAATATTTCTCAATTGTATTATCGGGTTTTATTTTTTAAGCGTTTCGATAATTATTTTAGTAAATTAACCATTTCTTACGATATATTTACTTATCTTAAAATACTGCCAAGACATAAAAAAGTTTTATATTTAGAGTTTTCTCCCTTGTCCTGCAGAAAATCATTTTATCACCGTCTCAAAGGGATTGTATGTTCAGCATCATTTACGCCTAATGGTATGTTTACGGATGCTTTGGAATAAATTCAGAAAATATTAAAACCGACACTGTATTTTATCATTTGGGGGTTTTGGGATTGCCTAGTGGTCTAGAGTGCCGCGCTTCGACCTCTAGCTGGCCCACCTCTGGCTCGCGTCTGTTGTTTCGAGCCCTGGTGTAAGCGTATGTTGCATGGAGAAAGGGGCGCCTTCTCAACCTCGTGGGTTTCCTCCGGGCACTCCGGTTTCCTCCCAGACCCCTACGCGCAAGCGAATTATTGAAATAAAATTAAACCATATGTGAGTCCCGAAATGACCTAGTTGTGCTGAGTGGACGCTAAACCCCATTTCTCTCTCTCTCTCGTTTATCATTTGCTTTCATATTGAACCTCTTTGGTTATACTATTATCATACTTTGTAATAAATGTTGGAGTTATGGACGAATTATTAATTTATCATTTCCCGCGTGTTATAGTAATTACATTAGTTTAACAGATTCGCAGAATGTTTCCGAATTTTGATGAAAAACGTTTTCACATTTTTACGCCAAACGGAAAACAGCAGCCGGGGTTAATGATACTTTTAGAAATGTATAGAGATTTTGATTTTGGATAAATTCTATCGACCCAAGAATAATATTGATATTTACTTAATTAACACCAATACCATCATGCACAAATCGTCATCATTATCGAATTTTAAAAATGTTTTATGGGATTTTTTTTTTTTTTTATACCGGTACATCATAATAATATGAGTCTATATAATATGCTGATTACACCATTTTGCCTGACTACACTATTTTACCTGATATTACTATTTTGCCTATACCGGGTTTTTTTTTTAGGATTTAGAATTTTGTCTAATGGTTTGGATTGTTCGTACTTGGTTTTATTTTATTTACTCGTTTTGTTATATTTATTTATTATTGAATATAAAAGGGACACATGAATAATCCTATCCGGTAGACAAAAGAAAAATCCATTAGATGAATTAGGTAAAAACTTGTACTATCAAGTGGACTATTCACTTGGGACAGATGCAAATTGAATATGGTTGACCTCTAATATGGTATGGGCGGTGACCTCATTCACGTTCATTACATCTTGACAATGAAATTTTAAAAAATCAAATAAATATTTACAAAATGTTTAGATTATCTCTTCTTTTTGTTAAATCATTTTCACAAAAGTCACAAGATTGTTTTTATATATCAGATGTTCGTGAATAAATTTCAAGAAAAGCTTTATGCCTGAGTAATAAAATGAGAAAATAAAATTTGTTTAAAGGTTTTTAAAACAATGGCATGAAGTCACATTAAAATAATGAAATGTATATTTAATTAAAGGCACAATTCATTGACATCCAGTCACAAGACAATCATGGCATAAAACAAACTAACAAACGGAGAAGAAATAAAACTAAAATCAAAAATATCGGAAAAGAAATTTGGTGTGAGTGAAACGCGTGCAAATAATCACTTCAAAGGCAATTAATGTCGTGACTATTGTGTCCCACCCCTTTTTGTTCGACCCACTAGTCGTCAGGAACCAAAAAACGTCGAGTCTCCATAAATCACAGTTATTAATATGGCTTTGTGATATAATGTCATAGGATTTTTAAAAAATGGTTAACTATAATCCAATGTTGATTGTTACAAATTAATGACCGTGTATGCGGAATTAAAGAAGAGGGATAAGAACAGAATGTCACCCTTCCACTCAGGTTCAAACCACTTTTAAAAACCACAAAAAACAGCTAATATATCTTTTATTTTGCTATCCACTCTTTGTCGAATTTAAATCGCATCACCTTTCAGTCACGAGGCGGCTCGGGCATAAATATGTTCAATCGTTCAATACTGCTGCGGCAGTATGTTTTGAATTGCACTTATCAAATTCTCGTTAGACTTGAAGCTAACATAACCGGTTTGAATAGTACGTCGGCATTACTCTTATATTATTGTGCAACGTTGAACAAGTCGTACATAAGTAAGACTCTTATATTTATAACAAGTTGCTAAACTGGTCAGAACACTTCAAGATCGGACAACTCAATTGACCAACAAATCTTAATTAGGAGTTTTTCTCTCAGAAGGTGAGTCGAAAACAAAACACAAATCGTAACAATACTGACCAAACGAAGTGAAAACAGCCCGGGGCGCGAGGTGTGCGACAGGGTTATCCGTTATGTCCAATCTTCTCTAAGACGTGTCTTTATGTATTTTTAATCAGAGTAAGAAAACATTAGTTGCGAGTGGTTTACAGCGAGTTTTTACTTGCGTTTACAACCTGTAATTTAGATGGTTATATTACACGTTTATTTCTTTTTAATTTGAATTGGAAAAACACTTACTTTTTTATCTATCTTATAAATAGTCGTTTAACTACGGGCTACTTATTAGTGATAAGGAACTTAACGACAATCCATTTCGTGATTTTATTAGATGTTTTATTGTTGTATGTGAATAACATCTTTATACCGATTACATGTTTGTTAGCCAATAAATGACTTGTTTTATTTTCTTTTAATTAAATCACCACTCCCCCACTGGTGGGAACGGATTCACACAAAATATTTTAGACAGTATTTCTGTTTTCTTAACAAGTTGTAAGGGGACTGATAATATGCCTGAAAAATATAAAATAAATAGAATTTTCATTAAATACTTTGGTTTGTTTAGACTTTTAAAAAAAAATACATTAAAGTATTGATTTTATATGGCGCGTTTATTGTCAGTCCAGTTTGTTTTGAGGTTTCTTTTGTTTATTGTTTTTCTTTTTTAAATATTCAGATGATTTCTAAATAGAGATCGTGCAACCAAGCTAATGTGAAACCCTTCTCCGCTATTCAGTCAATATACATTGTATTTACCAATTTACATACATGCACCTACATTTGATCTCCGTTATTCAGTCAATGCATTTACCAATTTACATACATACGCGTACATTTAATATTGTAATAAAATTATATGAACAACTACAGCGGAACGACATACAGCCACATGTTAATGATGATATTCTGTTATCATAATTAATAATTTAATATTTTATAATCTTCATTAAAATTTGTACGTTTCCTATTCACAAATAAATGAAGTTTTGAAATATTCTGTACAAATAGAATATTGTAGAAGTGAGATTGATATTTTAAAATCTGTATTAACATTTCCTATTTGTAAAATTCTAGGCCAATAGAAAATAGTAAATATTGATCAAGCGAACTACTTGTAAATAATTTTCTATAGTTTAAGACATTGTCCCCTGTTTTAAATAATAACGTTAATAATCAGATTTATTGGATTAAAGATTTTTAAAGAATAAATAAAGTGATTTATTAGTGCTATATAAATAAGATCAATAATTATATTTCTTTGTTTGGGAATCCCCCTTGTTTTTTATAAGAAAGCGCACTGTATAGTCTTTGTTTTCTATTCAGCAAATTAATTTGAATAAAGGAGACAGACAAAAATTTATTGAGTGGATGAAAATGACTGAGTTTCGCATAAATCACGAGACAGAGTGACTAAAGCTGTTGACAGGACAGCTATAATTCATTTTATTAGTAACTATTGCGTGTTTTCACCAGATCATTATCGGGTCTCTGTTTCTCTTGTGAACTTATCACTTTCTTAAGGGTCGTAAATTTTGCGTAAAATCACTCGCAATCGACGTTATTAAGTGAGTTTTTTCGGCAGAAAAGAGGAGAATTAATGTTTAATTCTGACAAGTGTCGTATAAATAATACCGAATTGTTCACCGCCGATTTGACCTCGTATGGACCCGTACTAATCTCCCGTCTGATCGTCTATTAACGGATGTAACCGCCGAATCCGTGCACGTGCATGTATGGACTAACACGTGACCACAAGTCTATCATGTGATCTGTGGTCTGCGATATGAATGGTAATCCTTTTTGTCAGTTTAATATGAAAAGCAATAAAAAAATATGACTACATCTAAAATTGAGAATAAATACTGTTTAGGAACCATTTTAGATAACAAAAGGGACATTATTTGTGCTGATTGTGGTTCCGTTTTTACGTAATGCTCTACGAATTGTTGATAAAAGTTGTAAAGAACACAATAATTTTTCAATCAAAGAGGAGATAAATCGTTTAGTTTAGTCCTCGGTTTAAACTACGTTTTTATTGAATTCTGCTCTCTGAATCTTTGTGTTTTCTGTATTTATTTAGAAATGTGCATTTGCCACTATACGTATTTGAAAACATTAAGAGAATTCTCTACGAAACATCGCCAGAATAAATTAATATTCTTCCATAATAAGTATGTGCAATGCTTTATTATTATTATTTAAATATATTCGTATTTAGAGATTATTAAAACGACGTCTGGTTAACGAAACAGTCCCCAGAAAAATCCGAAGGTGTATCTTAGAAAACATTTGAGATCCATCTTAAGACATGTTCGCGATTACATATCTTTGGTAGCATTGATATATGACGACCCGTTAATAAAGTGCTACGTAGAGAAAAAAAATTATATTGACATTGATAAAAATTTTTTTTAACAATACATGAACATTAACTACATTTGTAATATTTGGAAAATTGAAAAATTTAAATATAAAAAAATATATCCGCTATCAGAAGCCGCGCGGTGATGGTTTTTGTATCCTTCTCATTCCCATAATATTGTTAATTTAAAAAAAAGCCCCCCTTACTTATATTCTTATAATAACATTTATTCCATGCCAGATGCCAGAAGTAATATTTAGAATACTCTCGACAATGACACTCTCGTCTTTATCAAGCAAGTGCTTGATAAAGACGAGAGTATCATCGTCAAATCGTTGCATGTTAATAAACCAGTAATTGTTAATTCATAAATAGTGTTATTGTGTTACTAAATGCCACTTAAAGAAGAACTTCTCCGTATTTAAACAGTCAAGAATAAGGATATTGTATTATATATATACAGAATGGATCCTTATTGTGGAATGGCGCCAGGACAGTGGCGTATCCACGAACTGACTTCAAGAGAATTATACTGAACTGATAATTACTTTAAATCCCCGGTTGTACGTGACAAGGAGTAGAGTCACCTGTCCTACCTCGTGGGTTTTCTCCGGGTCCTCCGGTTCCCTCCCACTGCCAAAGACCCCTACGCGCAAGCGAATTATTAAAAGAAAATTAAACCATATGCCAGTCCAAAACTGACCTAGTTTATGTCGAATGGTAGACCATTGCTCTATCTCTCTCTTATATACTTGGGGAGAATTGCGCCAAGTCAGTGGCGTATATGCGTATATTACCAACTGAATTTTAAGGTGTATTATAATAATATAGAATGCACTCTGTTACCTTAGAGAAATGATGTATATTAACGACTATTTGACTTGTTATTTGAATAACAATGGAGAAGGACATATGTTACATCTTACATTGATAGAAAGATTTCACACCATTCATCGTTCAACACGTTTAACACTATTCAACTCCATTATAAATATCTTATGCAATGTCAAAGGCAGCTATGTAATATTTCAAGCAATAATTTACAGCTATGATTTGGGGTTTCACGTCCACTGGATGCAAAGTGGGTTATTTCGAGACTAATATAAGGTTCAATTTTATTTCAATTATTAGCCAGCGCGTAGGGGGGGAAATGGGAGGTTGGACAGGCGACCCTACTCCTTGTCACGTACAAGCTGGGAATCGAAACCACTCCACTTGATTCAATGACAGACCTTATGATCAAACGCGCACGCGTTAAGTTGAATATAAATCACTTTACATACATTCATATCCAATTAATACGTGCTTTTAGAACCATATTCTGTCTATTCCGATGTTAAAAAAATAGCGCCAAGCGCGCTTTTAAAAAAAGCCAGCCCCTTAATCGCTGTGCCACCATGTCTTCTTTTTTATATAAGGAAAAATAATTCCTGATTCATGGACATCATAAAACATATTATAAACTGAATATTTTCTTGATCGATCTAGACAAGACGACATGACAATTATAGGTTAAAATCAATACGATTGTTTATCAGAACTAATCACCCCATCGATCAAATATCAATCAAAACTTGGCAGCCATATTATTCCTGTCAAATATTAAAATTCCATTATTTAAATATAAACAATCTTTATTACTTAATCTCTGTCATACATGGATGAAACTTTAACAATGTTGATCACTTGATTTATATATTCTTTACCACTTTCTGGTTCTTTTATTCAGTCGGTCCCGTGTACACATTGGCGTGCACGTAAAAGATCCCTTGACAGTTGGAGTTCGGTGTAAGTGTACGTCGTAGTGCCGCCGTCCGTGGGCGCGTTCGGTCACCAGGTCTGTCATTGAGTCGATTCCCCGCTTGTACGTGACAAGGAGTTGGGTCGCCTGTTCCACCTGCGATATGCCGGCGTGGTCCCCCTTGTCAGTAGTGTAGGACGGGGGGGGGCTGGCAAGGGACAGCGTATAGTCTTTCGGATGTCCCCCTGTGTGCACATTGGCGTACCCGTAAAAGAACCCTTTGCAGCTGGAACTCGAAATAAGAGTCGGCCATAGCGACGTTGTCCGGGCTAACTTTCCCTCATAGCACAGTGCATGGCGTATGCCCGCCTTCATTAGCCCAGTAGGAGCAGAACAATAGGACGTTAAACAACATGTCATTTCACCTATCTTGTGGGAATGTTCTTCGAAACATCATCCAAAAACATCAGCAGTGGTTATGTGTTATAGTTTACTAAATGATTTCACTTTTATTTTCTTGGTTTCTAGAAGGGGAGTTTGGTGGTCGAATGATTAACGCGTGCGCGCTGTATTACAAGGCCTGTCATTGAGTCAACTGGCGGGGTTTCGATTCTCTAGTTGTACGTGACAAGGAGTAAGGTAGAGTCGCCTGTCCAATCTCGTGTGTTTTCTCCGGCTCTTTCGGTTTCTCCCACAGCTAAAGAACCCTGCGGTCAAACGAATTATTGAAATAAAATTGAACGATACAGTGGCCCCGGAATGAACTAGTTTTGTACCGAGGGACGTTTAACCTCATCTCTCTCTCTCTCTCGCTATCTCTCTCTCTCGATATGGTGGTCTCAAAATGAACTAGTTTTGTGTCGAATGGACGTTAAACCCCATTTTCCCCCTTTCTTTTAATTTCTAGAAGAGACCAGACGTAGTTGTTTTTCCGTTGCCTTTGGTTTTGATAAAAACAATGTTTCAGTTTTGAATTGAACTCAATAACCCACTGAAATCAAACCCATAAATAAACAATATAAGAAATCAATAAGTATATTGATATATAATGACATAGATTATTATTATATCATGGCAACTATTAAATTCTCCTTATTTATCGTTGATTGACATGTTCTCGTAATTGACACTAACACTGTCATTAATAAAAGAAGTAACAAGGTCTAAAATGTTGACTTTATTGTTGATAAAAAGGCACTGAAAGGAAATAGCTTTTTAAAGAGGCTCATCTATGGGGGTTTTTTTATCATAAAAAGGATGGTTCCTGTAACGATACCAGTGTACATGTTCACGTAAACGACCCCTTGACAGTTGGAATCTCGCCCGAATTATGCATTGTATAGCGTATGCCCATCTCGTAAGACATCAAACCCAATTTCAGCTCTATTAATTCACAAATTAGTACCTGTTTAACCCCTATGGTCGTCACGTCAGTATATCAAGATTTTACGGAATGAGTTATTCGTGTTGTCATTATTTCATCAATTAAATTGAAACATTGGTCTTGTTTTAGCGAATTCAAACCCCAATGATGATCAATCATTCAGTAGACAGGACGATTGTTTTTTATCTATCAAGGGAAAACAAAGCAGAGTTTCTTACTTCACGCGTTTTATCTTAAGACTATAATACATTAGACGAGTTAAGTGTTGACCATAATCCCATGTTAGAGAGTATTCAATACCCTTGCATGTGATTAGCCAAACTAGCGAGAAATTGATTAGAACCAAATTGATGATTAATAACTCAATTATTACAACTAGTGACCAATACATGCCCGATTGACCAATTATCATTAGATCGTGATGCGAGAATAATCGGACTGGACCTTATTTGGTCTTCAGCCCTCCGGACAAACTGGACAGTCCAGTTCGTAATTAACAATTAGTCTTAATATATACTTAAGGGCCTTGAGGGGGCACTTGTCTATGTCGGCGTTGTTTACTCTAAGTGACAATTGTATGTTCTAATAACAAACGAAGAATAATGGTACACCACGGTCGCTTGTTTTTACTTATTTAAAATACTTGACCACCGCGGCGCCGGACTGTCTCCCCTTTAGATTCCCTCGATCGCTTACACGTCGGAAGACAAAGCCAGGGGTTTTATTTTTGATTTAAGCTGAAGAATAACTTGGTTAATCACTTAATAATGTTTGTGGATTGTTTGTGGTATATATAAGTATAAGTATATAAAGATACAGAATCGGCTTAAACCTGTAATACGGCCGCCTCTAGCCACCTATACACGGTTACGCGATAACATAAGAGAATTTTCATTAATTACTTGCCCAATTCATCACCTCGTTGTTTAGTCAATGAAAAAAGAGAATTTTTTGACACGGTTTGTGTCACCTGATCATGTGCCCCAATAAACAATAGATAATTAATTCGACACCATTTTGTTTTCACCTATTATGCTAATGAAGTAGGGATGCTGTCACCGCTTGTGGCTTTGTTGAAACCTCGGTGAATGAAACTGAAAGCTTATTAATTTGAGAGAGAATTTGATTTTTGTTGTATTCTGATTTAAACACATCCAATGCAAACAATATGTTATGCTTACGATTTACACGGGAGATCAATTTAACAAAATTAAACGAGTATATTATACGGTGTGTATGCGTACTGATTTAGACATAAACAACGTAAAAACAAGGTTATTATGTTTGCAATTAACAGAGAGAGAGAAGAGAGAGAGAGAGGGGGGGGGGGTGTTCCACTACACACAAACCAGGTCATTTCGGGACTAGCATATGGTTTAATTTTATTTCAATAATTCGCTATGCGCGAAGGGGTATCTAGCAGTGGGAGGAAACCGGAGGACCCGTAGAAAACCCCAGACGTTGGACAGCACACACAGAGTTATTGCTATCAATTACACAATACATGTATATATGATTTGTATACATATGTTAAGTATTCATAAAATTATTCTTCTAAATGATGAACTTTTCAGATTGGAAGCATATCTGAACACGGTACATACGTTGAGACAGAATCTGTTGTTTTTTTTGGGGGGGGGGGTTAAAAAAAGGGTGTTATCGAGTGTTCTTAAAATGTAAGCAAAGTCTGTTTTAAATTGACTTTTAGAACATTAGTTTGTGAGAACAAATAATTATTTTCTTCTCGCCAGTGTTGTGTTGCAGATATATATTTTGGTACAGAAAACAGAAATGAAATGGGGATGTAACGTGTTTCTGTTCGGCTCCCACTTGACTAAAGAAGACGGTATATTCTATTACAAATCCATCTATTCGATTGTAGGGTTTACGTCCGCTTCCCCCTCGGGTGATATCGCAGACAAATGACAAATCCAAAACACCCTTATTGATGTACAACTAATAGTTTGGGTTTAAACCAAAGGAATTTATCAATTCTATTACGTACATAAATATCAATACAGCGTTATAAACGTCATTGAATTCCCATATCAATTTACTCCCTCCCACCTCTCTTTTTTTAAAAATTGAATTACGTTTTTAAAGTGCATGTACTTCAATATTGTTTTCCCTTAATTCTTCTTTCGATCTTAGAATTCTTTTAATCTTTTGAAGAAATTCTTAGCAAGATTAAGACTTTTGTATTATGAAAATTCCTCCATATTGACTCATATTAAAGGTATTCTATTTTCTAAACAAATCTCGATAGTAATCAAAATATTTATCAGGAATGTATGTAACAGTTTAAAATATTTAACGTATTGGGAATAGATTCGTCATAGATCATAAAATTTAATTTCGTACAAATGATTTTACAAATGAAAAATTTCGTGTTCAGTCGCATGTGAATTTTAATGGGTATGTACATTCAGACACGTCATTAAATTAATTGAACATTTTCAAAATTATTTATTTCAAGTGTAGCTAATATAATTTATTCACTCGGAAAACATTTTACGATTGATTGCAAATTCTCAATTATTTCGAGAGTTGCGAACTTTGTAAGGCCATAATGTTTGCCTACAGTGACAACTATTAAATTTATCCATCCAAATTCAGTGTTATGGTTCGTTCAATCTTAATGAACTTTTCAAATAAAGCGAAACATTTAAGAAGTCGTAAAACAACTGTTAAAACCCTGCCATGTAGATTAATATACTTACGATTACAAATGATTCGGAGAATTGGAATGTTTTAGTCTGTTGAATTTAAATCATGTGAACAGCATAAGACGAGTAAATGGTTTCCATTTTTAATTGTATCTAGGCCATACTAAGTTAATTTTCTGTTTTTAACGGCCTTGATAAAATAAGTAACTACAAGAATTATGTGAACGATATATTATTTAAAATTAACAAACAAGCGTTTGAATAATGTAACAAAGTACTTTTGGATTTAACATTAGTCTTTTACCCGACGAAAAATGAAAGCAAATTATATAGATGTTCCCGAGAACAGAAAATTAAACTAGTTTGTCCTTAATCCATATTTTTACTGGGACTCGACTTTTGATTCATAATTGTCCTTAATACTTTTTTTTCTATTTTAAATAGTTTGCATATTTTAATTCTTTTTGAATAAAGAAAAGGACCCCGTTTACAAATTTAAAATTGAAATCATCGTCAAAGCTATATAAAACATTTGAAGGAATTTTATGTTAATGTTAATTTTATAATGCACCTTTTCACGAACTTCAAACAGGGTCACAAGAAAATATAAACAATTTATATACAGATTTATATGTATAAATGTATTAAAGTGAACTCTGTGTGTACCTCGTATTTAAATTAATACAAACATAAATGGGATAAATACAATTATAAAGAAATATTTCAAATATTTCGATGGATGACACAAATGAGGCCTTTATATTTTCGATATAACGAAATAAGTAATATATATATAATATTATGATACGTTGATAATAATTAGGGCGGAGGGGGGGGGGTGACAAACCTCCGATGGATAATAAAATCGATAATATTAGTTTTTGGGATTTAATGAAGTAAGTAAAATTTTAAATATGTTAATTACAAAGACTTCTTATGGATAAAAAATGGCTCTGCTATATTTTGAGGGTTTTATTTTAGGAAACGTCCCCGATTGAACAAAATAAAAAAAACTCGGTTCTACTTTGGGTGGGTCATTTAATAAAAATAGGAAAATAAAACTTTCCAGATTGACTCAGTTTTATTTTAAGGGTTTCTCGGCAATTTATACTCTAGTCATTCAAATTGTTCCCTTTCTTTCATTACACCGATGTCGATAATGGGATGAACATAGTCCATGCTAATATATATTGTACTAGTCGTTCGGATGAGACAAAAAAAAAACAAGTTCCCGTGTAAATATTGGCGTGACTGTAAAAGAACCATGTACAAGAAATCTCAATAAGAGTAGGCCGTAGTGCCACAGTCTGGTCAATCTGCCCTTAAAGCATGGCGTATGCCCGTCTTCATTAGCACAGTCGATGTGGAACAGTAGGACGTTAAACCCCATTTCAATTTATTTCACTTTATGAAATGAGTCGTGTTCACCTAACAATATGAACTGGACAGGGGCGGATCCAGGGGGGGGGAGGGGCTAAATAACAAATATAAAAATAGATATGCGCCACAAATCACCACTGACACTCCGACTTTTTCAAAAAAATTCTCGGGCACGCCCCCCCCCCCCCCTAACAGGATTTCCTTGGTCCGCCTCTGGAACTGAACCTCTTACTTTTGTTTTACCCACAAATGACAGCAATATCCTATCGCATCAATAAAACATTACTTTTCTTATTTTTTATTCATTTACATATTTTTTGTATTACACTATGTAGCCTACTATTGCAACTTAAAACAACAAATATGGTTTAAACCATTGTTGGCGAATAATACATTTATCTGTACAATGGACGCCTACCCATTTTACACTCAAAGATCTGGAATGATAGCTATGCTTTGAATCTGAATCGATGTTTCATGAATCTTCGTTAATATATTATTATCTTTATCCCATTTTTCTCTTTATTTATCTATTCTTACCTATAATCTGTTATTCATCCATTTTTACCTATAATCTTTTAACGATTTATAGCATACAAAACCCAAGACGGATAACTGGGGATAAATGACCTTAAACACTCCCCACCATGATGGCCGAGTAAGCAAACAATTGAATACCATAAAATGTTCAACAACGTACGAGATAAAATTAAAAACCGATATTTAAGATGCAAATTGTTTTCCAATCTAAGAAAAGATGTGACATTTTAATGTGCTACGCATTGTTGATTACCGTTCGAGCAAAGGAACAGATTATCTTGGTTTCTTGCAGGTGCCCGTTGTAAGGAGTAAAACTGTGGTTTATAGTGTAAGCAAGAGGAAGGTGGCAAGCAGTGTTCACCTTTTATTTGTCAGTGATCCACAGGAGGTTTACGACCAGTCCTTACGAGGATATATAGACCGAGAAGCACCAAGAGAGCGGTCGATAAGTTTAGGGGGTGACAATTAATGGTTAGACCAAATGGTTTCTTATTATGCTCGAAGTTGTGTCAGTGATACCCGATCGGGAACAAAACCACCCTACCTTCCCAGGCCGCCTAAATACAAGTTTCTTTTATGGGCGCTGCGGGACGTCCTTCTATCTTCCTACACACAACTGTTAAGCTTCAAAGCAAATTTTCCAACACGATGACTTCGAATAAACGATTTAGCCTTCACCAGTGAGATTTGTTAGAGATTTTGAATCCATAGCGAGAAGTTTGAATGATTAAAGCTTAAAATCGGGGTATTAAATCGAACGACACAATAGCTCTCTGTCGTACACCCTGTCACAAATTCTCATCAAAGTCCTTTATTCTATTACGCGCATCCTTAAAATCCGAAAATAGCTTCGTTACAATTCGTAAATTACAACTGACCACAAAACGAAAATGATGGCTTCTGACCTCCCTGACAATAATTTGTATCCCTGTACTTGTTTCTAAATAGCAATTTTCCACTGACCCCTCCGTGTTCTGGCAGATGGGTTGTAAGGTGTAGATAACAAAGGCAATATGTTAACGCGACCAGACCGTGTGTAAAAACAGTACGTGGTATATAAATTATCACCTCTGACACAAAACAAAGAAAGAAAAAGAAGAAATAATAAGTCATAAGGTAAATGGGAAGTGATGTGCAAGGTGGTTCACAATAAAACCTATTTATTATATACACAGTCCTGAGTTAGTCACCTCATAAACAACTTTAATGAGAGAGAGAGAAATGGGGTTTAACGTCCACTCAACACAACGAGGTCATTCCGGGACTAACATATGGTTCAATTTGATTTCAATAATTCGCTTGCGCGTAGGGGTCTTTAGCAGTGGGAGGAAACCGGAGTGCCTGGAGGAAACCCACGAGGTTGAGAAGGCGCCCATGTCACATACGCTCACACTAGGGATCGAAACCACAACCGTAAGTCAGAGGTGACCGGCCAGCTAGAGGTCGAAGCGCGGCACGCTATACCACTAGGCCATCCCAACCCCCCATAAACAACTTAAATAACTAAGAACCGAGAAATCGAATAAAATAGCGTTTAACGTCCTACTGTTCTGCTCCTAAACTGGGCTATTGAAGACGGGCATACAGCAGTGTGCTATGAGGGAAATTTAGCACGGGCAGCGGCAGCTTAAATCGAATACATTTCCTGGGTACGGACCCTAACGGGAAACAACACAAACCTTTAACATTTTTAAAGCTTCTATCTCACTGGGCTGACAAATAAAGCGAGTCTAGTCTCCTAAGTGGGACGAGAAACTGATATAGGGTACTCGTAAAAGAACCATTGGCTTTGGTCTTGGTCTAAGAATAGTATTAGCTGAACACGATTATTATGGGAAGCAATCACTGGTTTATTTGTAAGCACGACGTTTCGACAAGTATTATCATATCGTTATCAAGCGCTTACTATTCCATTTAGGAGTAGTAAATGGAAACACACGACCATAACAAGGAAAACATCATATGATAGAAAGCATACACAGATTAGTGCACGACATTCGTGACTACCCATAGCTGTATGAAACGAATTTAACTTCAAAGAGTCAGTAAATATAGCTTTAATCTCAAAGCACTTCCGAAATATTGTTACGCAATACAAAATGGCTGACTATCGTCATTTTAATGTACGTGTATACGAAGTAAAGAGGCTAAGGAGATAAATTGTTTCGAGCATCTGTAATGATTCAATTATAACGATATAATGAATTAATTGAAGCAGTGCTTGAAAAATTATACAAAATTGAAACAATCTTGTATCCTATGGTTGTGTAGATGGTTACATAATACCTAAATACATTACACACTTGATTCCAATTCGTCCAACATCTGAAGAAACTCTTGAAATAAAAGACAACTTCAAGCAGCTTAGCCTCAATCAAAACCACAGTTCCATATTAATCGTTTTCTTTTTTTACGTGTCTTTATCAGGATTAGAATCAAGGGGAAACACCCACTGGTATAATTACTCTAAGCTGTGATCACCCGCTTCTTATCAATGAGAAGGATTTCTGGTTGTATCTATTCTGAAGATCGGACTTAACTTTCAGCATCCATTTAAACACGTCATTATAGGACTACTTTCATTTTGACGGGCTTAAGATTTAACCGTTTCATAATTTGTCAGTTCAAAAAAACAACACCCACACATCATTATAAGGCTTAACCAATCTGATTGTGCTGTTCTTCGGGGTCTTGGATGGAGAGGGGAGGGGCAACTGGCGTGGTTTCGGTTCTCCGGCTGTACGTGACAAGGAGTAGCCTGCCCGTTTACAGCCTCGTGGGTTTTCTCCGGTTTTCTTCCACTGCTAAATACCCGTACGCGAAAGCGAATTATTGAAATGAAATTGAACAATGTTAGTCCTGAAATTACCTAGTTTGTGTCAAGTAGACGTTAAGCCCTCTCTAACGTTTTAACTATATTATTGCATGAAATTTACTAAGGAAAATATTTTCTGACCTTATTAGTGCCATTAGGCTTTTAACTACGGCTATCGTGTATAATTTCAAAGAGAGAGAGAGAGAAATGGGGTTTAACGTCTACTCGACACAAACTAGGTCATTTCGGGAATAACACATGATTCAATTTTATTTCAACTATTCGCCTGCGCTTAGGGGTCTTCGGCATTGGGATGAAACCGGAGGACCCGGAGAAAACCCACGAGGTAGGAACAAACAACAAATGGTGTTGTCGGTGATTAGTAGGATCAATCAAGAATAGTGTTTGGAATCACAGCAATAAATGCAATCATATCCTGTAGTTATATATTCAAATTAAAAACTTTAAAAATATCCTAAATTCTGGGATTAGCCTATATTTCTACAAAAAAACTTTTAAATATCCTAAATTAATTGAACACTTCTGTATAAGTCTGAAACGGAAGAGATGTGTTTAATCTGAGTTCAGACAATTACATCCATTTTCCCACATAATTACCCGATTACGATGCTAGATCTGGTTTTGATAAATTGTTTGTCAAACGAATTACGTTAAAATAGAAGTATATTATCATTATGAAGTAGCCAACGCGAGTAAAAAGGTAGACCCATGCTGTCACTAAAATATCACACAAAGATATCAAGTAACGCGACAGACTAGCAACACAGGGATACGGTGGACATTTTATTTCCACTACCAACAGTGTAATTAGCTTTAATTTATTCATTAACTTTTATTCTGTTTGATGTCCTAGTCACCAAGGAGAATCCGCCATTATAACGGCACGTGCACGTGCTCCTAGCAACACATTGCTTTACGTAATATCCGGTAGCGTCTGCCCAAAGTGCATTTGTTGAGTTCCGGTACTAAACGCCAGTGCCCATAATATAAATTTATTTATTTACGAATTGATTGTTTCGTATTTCATCCGTAAATGTTGTCACTATCCGCTCGATTTGATCACGTAGGGTGTAATAATTGTAATAATTGTAAGAACGCTATTCGCTTTATTTTTGTTTAATATAATATCGTTTGTTTGTGTTTGGTTTTTAATAATAATCACGATTCAATACATTAATCGGGTGTGGACTATGTTTATTTTGTTCTTCTGCACATGCTTGACAGGATTATACAATTTATTCTGAATTCTAAACAAATGTATGGTTCCTCACTACTGATGAAAGGCTCAGAGTCTGGGAGAGCTTTCGTTATTAAAAATAATAATCTTTCCACTAATTTTCACTGACATTACTCGTCATCTTTCAACAAATAATTCAATTCCTGAGTTGCTCATTTCACCCCAGTGAGGAATTTAATCAAAAATCCCCACGTTGCTTTGGCCAAGAAATTAATTGCCCATAAAGTTTCGTCGTTACATAACCAATAATATTTTCATTTTGGATTATTTAATGCGCATATTCTATGCGGAGCTGTAAAATGTTATAAGCCGACCAATCAGCTCGTTAATTTTACCATGGATTATAGAAATGTAACGAGTCTTAGATATGAGTTTTATTGATGTCAGTGTATACACTTGATCGATCAGATATAAAATTGCTCAACCTCCTTCAAAATGCGAACATCGGGAACATCAAATTGGCGTAAAAATTTTGACGTTCAGTTGGCCCAACGCACGTGATGCAAATTATCAATTTAGTGTTTTACGTTTAGCTGTCTAAGTGGTTGAAATGAAACATCAATCCCGCTCTAATATCAGATCTTAATGCAAAATTACACCAAATAAAATTATGGAAATGTTTAGGGAATAAAGAGCCAGAAGAGTTCATAAAGGGGCATAAATCAAAGAGTTAGGGGAGATGTGTTTTTCGTTATATCGTTTGACAGCTTCACCAATCTGCCTTGTTCTAAAATCAAATTATTGTCCTTGCAAAGAAACAGATCAGAGTCTAACTTGGCGATTTTTTGCATGAGTTCTTCCTTTCTGGCCCTCATCTACAGAATAACGCCCGAACTGCTGTAATAGTCTCCACGAGGTCGTGACACGCATACAACCGCTCCATGCCTCTGGCACACTATCAATACCGAAAATTGAATTTTAAGAGGAAATTCTTTGAAGATGCGGAAAGAGCTAATGTAAGACTTAAAAAACGAATCAAAGAACCGAACGTCCTAGTTGTATCAGAGGTTCGGAGGCAAAATTGAATTTAGCAAATCGAAGGAAGCCGGTTGGCAAGTGAAGATAGGAGAGTCGAGGGCTGAATTTTTTCCGCACAGTGGACACGATTTAATTCCCAAAGTCGGAGCTAATAAGACGGAAAATTCGAGCCGTAATGAAAAAGATTAATGTAGAAAATTCTATCCATTGCACGTTCGGTTTCTGCCTGAGTGAACGTCGCGAGGAAAAGAAAGGGGGGTTCTTTCTCTTAATAATTACCCAATCGCCATCTTTGCTCGTTACTGATTTTTCTGGCGTACATTTTTTTCTCATTTTGAAGCAACTGTCTATCTATGTGCGATTCTCGCCGTTTCTCAAGTGACAAGCCCGATAATAAATCCATCAATCATGTTCTTCACTCGCCATTTTAAAACTACCCGTTATTTTTCATCACCTAACATCTCCACAGATTCAGTAATTGGCGGTCGATTTATACGACTTGTCTCGGGCCGCCATTTTTACCATCTTTAAAAGCTTTCCCTGGGAAAAAAACATCAATCCCCGTTGAGATACTGTAAATAATTACAAACTCTAATCGGCGAGAGAAATAAATTATTGACCAAACCAGGTTTCTCAAACTCATTTCGTGGTGCGAAAGGGTGTAAAATGTAATCTTGATGAAGTCTCGTCGAACTAACGTCCAAACGATAAGTTATGGGATACACGCGTCTTGCCTTGAAATGAATGTTAACGAAGCGTTGACGACTTATACACAATAACAATTTCTTAAATGGCGACGGAATTTAAATCCAATATGGAAAATGAGCAGTTAATATATATTGATGTTGATGCAGTTTGGTTTACCAATGAATTTTATTGCCTGTTGAGTGCGTCAAATGTAAATCGCAGACTATTTTATTACACCGAGTGCGAAACCGTGGTGAATATTCAACAAGAAAAAGTCCGATTTCTAAATTGCAAATTAAGTCAAAAAAAACTTTACAGAGAAAAAAGTAAATGACAGACCATCAAAGAGATATGTGCGTAGGAATGGCGGTATACCTGGAATAATTTGTTCTTCTGATCAATTCGATATTCATGCAAGCAAATCATTTATTCTTTTTCCAACTCCTGACCTTTTAGCCCACTGAATATCAATAAAAAGAAGTCGTTTAAAATAAGATCCACGAAAGCTAATTATATTTCAATCAATAGAGATTTGTATTCACGTCACTCTTTGGATAGAGTTACAGGAATCGGGTATAACCGTCTTCGCAAATAGTTCACTTGGTACCTTTGCTAGCACCAAAGGTCATATTCTATGCATCCACAGCATTGAATTCGGGGTGTTATAAAGTAATTCTCAGCCGGCATTAACCCAGTCTGTGTAAAAAATATAGGACGTAAAACCCCATTTCATCAAAGTTATTTAATTTTAAAAGATGGGGAACTACAAGAGTAGGAAATGCACCTCCACCTCCGAGAGATATTAAGTTAATTTTCCCTCCTCTAAGTCCCATGATGTCCCCATCCTTTTCTTCCCTCGTCCCAACTTTAAATTAAAAGCACCTCTGAGTTAGTGGTATTTTGTGTGAAGTCGTTGTATTTTACGTCCGCTTCCACCGAAGTGACATCACAGACTATAGGTAATGGTATATTTTTAGCCGACTTTGTATGTTATCATCTGTGTGTTATATAATATAATAATAATAGTCCATATCATTATGCTGATTACTCTATTTTGCCTATACCGTTTTTTAGGACTTCGATTGTGTCTATAATTTGGGTTGTTCGTACTTAGTTTTATTTTATTGAATTATTTTACATAAATGGCAAACCAGAAGAATATTTTACAGATATAATATGTAATACAAACTTATTTATGAAACAGTAAATAAAAATAAAGAAAGAGGGGATAGGTGTCTTCTCTTTGAAATTCCACCAGAGTCTAAAAATAAATCTCTCTTTTTTGCAAATGAACATAAAAAAATTATCATTCGAAGATTTTGACATCAAAAAAATTTTTCCTTGCAAATGGCTTCGTGTGTGACAGTCGTTAAATCTAAATATTCAAATTAAAAGTTCTGGTGTCCTTGGGTCATTTCCATATAATTATCCACTCTGGTTTCAAAGTACTCAATTTATATTCAAATTTATGTTTAAAAACGTAATAAAAAAATATTATTAAATTTCATTGTTAGCTATGTAGGCCTTCTCATAAAATTCGATCGAAATCAGTTAATAATTCTCTATATTATTCATAAAATCAAAAACTCGGAATCGTTATTAATTATTCAGCAAACCGTTTGACATATTTTGCTGCACGGGTTACCCACGGTTATTCATATTATGATATTTTAATATCATAATATGAATAACCGTGAATGGTAATTTAAAGGAGACTGGGTTCTTAGACTAGCGCATGCGCGTTGTATCGTAAGGTCTGCCATTGAGTCAGCTGGTGTGGTTTCGATTCTTAGGTTGTACGTGACACGGAGTAGGGTCGCCTATCCAATCTCTTGGGTTTTCCCAGAGTCCTGCGATTTCCTCCAACTGCTAAAGAACCATTTGCTCAAGCGAATAATTGAAATAAAATTGAACCTTATGTTAGTCTTATGGTTTCAATCGTCATTTGTAATGAACATACAAAAACATATTCCAAAAAACAATGCAAAAGTAAATAATAGTGTAGAATAGACTAAGCAAACGAAAAAGCATTACAATGAAATTTTCAACCATTGAATGTAAATCGCTTACGTATATTCAAATTACATTAATACGTGCTTTTAGTCCCATTTTCGTCTTTTTCAGGCTCGGGGAATAGAGAGCTGTTAACGGTTTAAACACTTTAATTAATAAGTGTCCGCCATTAAAATTAATGGCAATATGTTCCGAGTTACTTGGAGAACAATTTGCTTATATTTGCATGTATTAACAGGGTTTCATCGAAGCATGACGTTCATTATCCATAAAAAGTCACAATATGCTAATTAGTAAAACAGATAAAACGTTACGCCTGTATTTTAAACCAAAATGGCAAATATTTTTTTAGTCTGCTTTGCTTTGAAGCAATTATCTTTAAAAAAAACTTTCTGGACATTATAGCCCCATATGCCTACATCTTGGCATTTTTTTTTTTAAACCTGCATCAAATTTTTGTGAAAACACAAAAATACATGTAAAGATCAAAATGTTTCAAAAATACATTATCCTAAAACTAGTTTAACTTTTTTTTTTTTTTTTTTTTGAGGTTTTTTATTAAACCTGCATCAAATATTTGTGAAAACACAAAAGTGCATGTAAAGGTCAAAATGTTGCAAAAATACGTTATCCTAAAACTAGTTTCATTTTTTTTTTTTTTTTTTTTTTTTTGTAATTTGAAAAGATGTTTTTAAAATGCATAAAAAATTTGTGAATCACATAAGTTATACATTTAAAGGTCAAAATGTTTTTTGAACATTATAGCCCTATATTCTCACATCGCCAAACATAAATTATCCTAACACTAGTTTAATTTTTTTTATTTTTTTTTTTTGGAGATATTTTGTCTCGGTTGTAATATGAAAAGAGGTTTTTTTTTCAAACTTACATAACGTACATTTAAAGGTAGGAAGTTATAAAATGGGTGCCGCCATGTTTTTTATCATTAGAGATTATAGAGAAATTTGATTAATAGAGTTGATGCGCCAGACAATTAATTATAAGTAAAAGAAAGACTTTGACACGATTCAGATGCTAAGTGATTCCATGTTGATAAATTGTGGAGATTTGAAAGTTGTTTGAATGATTACATGAACCATTACATCCGTGAATAATCTTGTTATTTGCCTGGATGAAACGTTTATTGAAGACATATTTAGCTGGTGCTGACCCCTAACGACACGTGCGGGCACTTGGTGAAAGAAGATGGCCGCTTCTGCCTGATTTGACTATGTAATGGCTTGTTAGGTTTTGTGATATATTGGGTTGAGGGCAAGTGGAGGTTTTAAGTGTGATTTTTTTCACCTCAAATAAGCTAAGATGACCGAATTTGTCTGAGTATTCCTTGTCTATTTAAATTGGAACTGTGTTTGGTAACCAGACAGATATTGTTGTGGGCTTCTTCTTATTTTTGTGTTGAATGCTGATTCGAAGTTTTGAGTTTGATCCACGCTTGAAATGGACAAGCAATGGATAACCGCCTGTACAGCCGCGTAGGTTTTCTACGGGAAATCAAATTTCCTGCCTTTACAGCGCCCCTCTCTCTCTCTCCCTCTCTCTCTTCCCCCCCCCCCCCTCTCTCTCCCTCTCCCTTTCTCTCTCTTCTCTCTCCTCCCTCTCTCTCTCTCCTGATACCGACAGCTGACACCACCTTTTGCGTTTATAGAAGCGAAATTCACAAAATGCATTTTTTTTCTATTGAATCATTTTGTTAAAATGTATACAAGCCGTTTTTGAATATTAATTACAATATCTGCTCTTCAAAACATATGTTTAGCGGAAACCGGATATCACTCAATGAATTATTTATTGCCTGTCTGTTATTACCAATGTTATCTTTCTCCCTAATGAACAAAACATTTAATATATTTATGTAAATCAACGCTAAAGGATGTCCCTTAACTTATCTTTTATGAAAAATGAAAATATATTTTGAGTCAAGCATTACTTATCAGGTATGGGTTTTAAAATTAAAACAAATTTCAAATATGAAACCGCGTGACAGCTTATAACAAAGAAACCAGCGATAAATATATATTTTGTAAATATCTATGGCGTATATATATATACGTATTTTTAATTTCAGCAACAGATGCTATGCATTGAACTATTGTCCTGGAATTTACATAATTTTATATTTTATTGTTTCCATGCTAATTATGCCATCAGTATATATCTGTAGGTATATCTAGATTTTAGAATAACAAAGTTGGCTAGTAGAAATTAGCATTAAATGCCCGGGGGCAATAAAATAATCGAACGACGTGTAAACCGATGGTCTATTTAGTTCATAACCACTGTACATGTTATCTTTCAACTGTGACGTCGTTCAGTTTCCTGAATGTAGGTCTGATAATAAACTAAAAGAAGAACAGATAAAATTACTATTCCGCCCCGCCGGCATCATTTTTTTGACCCGGATTCGACGCAGATGTACCAGCCTGCCCAGCTATTTTACTTATTTAAGGGAGTGTTGTCGTACCCCTCTTC
Organism: Patella pellucida; assembly: GCA_917208275.1. NCBI lineage: Eukaryota > Metazoa > Mollusca > Gastropoda > Patellidae > Patella > Patella pellucida. Next base: position 62,187,176 of record OU795041.1, read on the forward strand.
GTTTTCCTAAAAGAAGAACAATAATACTGATTTATTTGGGTGACGTTTCCAGGGGTATTCTCTTACAAAAACGGTATAGGTAAAATAGTGGGACTTACAGGGTATGACGGTAATACACGTTGGCACCACTGCCTGGTCAAATAGATTCCTATTAAGATATTGAGAAAAACGGATCATTATTACTAATATGAGTCACAAGTAGGAAAGGTTAAAAAGTTTAAGATTCAGACAAATATCTTTACTACTAACTGGCACCAGTCCTGGTTTGACTACAGGACTAGTGTGTAAGTTTTGAAATGGTCAACGTTCGGATAGGACGAAAAACCGGGGTCCATTAATAACATTGGCGTGTACGTAGAAGAACCCGAATTATAAATAAGAGTAGACCATGGCGCTGCTGTCCGGGTGAAATTTACCTTACAGCTCGAACGACGTGTGTCCGTCTTCATTAGTCAAGCCGCAGCAGAACATTGGGGCGTTAAAATTAATTCTTACGACTGGTTTCCTTACGGATACGAGACACACATAATACATTCCTACGTCTGGTTACCAAGGAAAAGTTATTAATAGTAGTCTCTCCTTTCTTATTTCCCTCGTTTGCATGGCAATTTTTGGTGTGGAATCGAAAACGGGTGTTGAATGTACATTTTCCATCAGATTTTGTTGGCTATTCATGATTTTGGGGCGGAATGATATAGTTAAGAGGCTGGTTACGTTGAATGTACTACGGATAGTTGCTTCTTGATTAGTACGCTACTTTCAGTTTGTGTACCTCAAGGTTTCAATGGTCAATCTCTTTGGTCAAGAGGTTACCACATGATGCCTTACCAACGAAAATTTAGGGAAAAGTTAGAGCCGGTAAAAGGACGAGAATTAACATTAAAGTCAATGAGGAAATTAATGGCGTACTGTGGCCATATCATGCCATAGTGCTTCACCAAGGACAATTTAGGAAAAGTTAGAGCCGGTAAAAGGACGAGAATTAACATTAAAGTCAATGAGGAAATTAATGGCGTACTGTAGCCATATCATGTCATAGTGCTTCACCAAGGAAAATTTATGAAAAAGTTAGAGCCGGTAAAAGATACTAGAATTAACACCAGTATCAATGAAGAAATTAATGGCGTACTGTGGCCATATCATGTCATATTAACGTTCTCCGTATTGATATACGATCTGTAGCTGATAATATATGAATGGTATGAAGTACATCTTTTATATCGTTAATATGTTTATTTTATGAAAGTGGGCAGGTACTCTAAGCCACATGTAACAGTTATAAAAATACTGTTTTGTACCTTTTATGAATCTAAACAAAAACCTCGACGCCATGTCCAGGCTGACCGGTTGTCATTAATCATAACCTTTCGTCGTAAATCATCAACGCTCAATAATATCATTGACCATTCGTTTTTATATTAACATAGTTGGCACTTGACGGCCAAAACCCAACTTTACTCGCGAACTTTATCGCGAACAATGGCTGCTAATGACCTCTCATAGTTTCGTATTCAGAGTTACTTTTTATTGCTTCTTCTGGGTAGTTAGGTGCAAAAAGCTTTAAAGAACGGCGACACTTTCTCTTTTCATGTTAGCTAAGTAGCCAATTTTATCGCCTGGCTCAGGTATTATTCACCTAGTCATAGGCATTTATCATTTTGACAGAAATATCCCAACGTAGCTATAGAATTCTATCATGCTAAAGTCATCCAAACAATTTTCCTCCATTTTCAAAGCATCTGCTTCACCCTCGCAATCTTTTCATAAGCAGACGACCAAAGCCATTTAAGCAGGCGATACTTTTGTATTGTGACAGAGAACGGAATCTCGAGACAACTAAAGCGAATCGAGTCTTTAGTATCAACTGACGCCAGCGAGGATATTTTGTCCGTCGTTTATTTTAAAAGAAACACTCGAAAGACAGACAATCTTTTATTTGTTAAATGTCCGTTATTGATACATTTGAGAATGGGGTTTATTGTCACTCAAGTTTGGGGTGAAATGTGTTGTTGTTGTTTTTTTCTCTCTCCGTCTTTAGGCGATTTACCTGTTGTGGGCGAGAAGGGAAATGTTTAAAATGTCGTTACTGTATGACACAAAAATGCACTGGACAGTCCATTGTTTTCAAAAAAACAACATTATCATGATACAAACAAAGGGTTAAAGTCTTCAATTATCCCGATGACTCTTGCGAAGTAGACCTTGAAGGGGTTAAACTGATGAAATAATAATTAGCAATGTATTAATGACCTGCTTTAAACACTATCAAGAATGGGGCATCTCATATTGACACCTCGTGTGCGACTTGGCTTTATTTCGTTCCGTGAATTCTCGCTGGGTGATTTTTTTTAAATCGCTATTTGTTGCGTATCGGTGTTTCAACCCAGCGGCGAGATTTAGTGCAACCCTGCTGCGCGGTGGCGGTAAGATCTAAGATTCCAGGGAGGAACTCTTATCTATATATTAGGCCTACTAATTACTGGAACCAATTATAGGATGAAACACGAGATTGGGTTCAGATCCTGCTGATTCACTCCTCTTTACCAATGTCAAGGGGTTAAACCCTGCTCTATATATATGAAAGTGATGACTTAATTTCGTTGCGATAACTGTCGCTTTTATAATTAAAATGTAGATTTCGTGTCTTTTTATTTTTAATTTCTGTGGTGCCAATTGCTGAGAAACAATCAAAGATAATATGTACCAAATAAATATGGGATTTAAATGTGGCTTTTAATATGGGAACGTTTTAAAAATAGAGTCTGGGTCGAATTACAAAATCCGACGGGTAAGTCATGCAGAGTTTAATTTTGTTAGTTACATGCAAGAAAATTAAGGGTGTAACGTTGGTTATAGTTTGTGAACCAATTAGGGTTGGCTTGGGGCAGTTGGGTTCGCGTTATAGCTGCATCTAGTTGGTGTTGGGAAAGTTATGTTGGCTAGGTTAGTATGTCGATGTCTCACGAACCAGGGTGTCCTGAGTTCGAACCCTGTATTGGCTAAGAAAGTTTGTCTGGGTTTAAGAGTGTTGTTGCATCTTGTCAATTGTGCAGATCGACGAGCTTGGCAAGGAAAGACATCGAGGTCCCGTACGTATACCGAGATAGGTCGATTTAGGGGTTAAACGTGTGCCCGTGAAATCATGCTTGTCATTAAGTCAACTAGCGTAGTTTCGAGTCCCCGCTTGTACGTGACAAGGAGTAGGATCGCCTGTCGAACTCCGTGGATATTCTTCGTGTCCTCCCATTGCTAAAGACCCCTACGTTCAAGCGATTGAAATAAAAAAATAAACCATATTTAGTCCCGAAATAACATTTTTTGTGTCAAGTGGACGTTATCCTCCCTCTCTCTCTCTATCTCTCTCTCTCTCTCTCTTGCTCGTGCACTCTGGTTGTTTCTTACAGTTTAGTGTATATTGTTTAAAAGATTTGAAAAGATTTATTTGTATAATACAGCAACATTAATTATAGAGTATCGCCTACCAGGGAGTTTACTGTGAACGTATTTGTTTGAAAGAAAATTAGTATTATTATCTTAATTGCTAACTCTTCTCTGTGTATCTGGGATCCTTTATTACACACCTTGTGATTACCCAGATTAATACTACAGGGTCTTCACTACATCACTTAATTTAACCTAGATAAAATAACTGCTCCCGCATGCACTCTCCATTTGCAACATTTTTGAAACAAATCCAGTAATTTACAATGTGAGAGTCTAGCCGTGTGAATAACGAAGTGTAGCGATCTGTATTGTTCTGTGAGGCGAGTCTCGCTGGGAAAACTTGTCGAATGATGGGGAGGAAATCGGTTTGACGTCTAACATGATATAGTGATTAAAGTAAGGAGATGTCCCTCAAGGGCCGGGCCCCTAATTAGTGGGGTTGAGATTTGGTGTAGTCTTTGATAAGCCTTGTTAGTAGTGGGGTGATTAGGGGGTATTAGATTACGCTACACATAGATATGGAGAACACCGTGAAGATATATAATACCACACATCCATAGCCAATATGACAAATTGAGATCTATTAGAGAGGAATATCAAATAGTTTAGGTCTCATTCAGTTTGACAAATAGCCATTTTATCAGGTTACTACAAGTGTTATGGTTTCCAAAAAGGAGAGAGAGGGAGAAAGAGAATGGGGAGAGGGAGAGAGGTGGGGTTTGAGTTCCACTCCACACAAACTAGGTCATTTCAAGACTAACATATGGTTTAATTTTATTTCAATAATTCGCTGACGCGTAGGGGTCTTTAGCAGTGGAAGGAAACGGAACGCCCCGAGGAAAACCCACGTGGGGATTCGGAACCACGTCATTCGACTCAATGACAGGCCTTGTGACCTGCTACCCAATCTCCCTGAAATGAAATAAAACTGTGTTTAACGTCCTACTGTTCTGTTCTAACCAGGGTAAAGATGGCGGTGTATGTTTTACGTTTCTACAAGGCCCTTCCTGGCACCAGTTTCCATTTGAAGAGCTCGCAAAGCTGATCAAATTTGGACATGCTTTTAAATTTAAACTACTTGTCCGGTGATCAAATTTGCGCGTACTTATCTTTCTAGAACACCTGATACCATCTATCAAATCGTATAGTGTTTCTGTGTTTAGCTACTCTGTTGTTCCCAAATATCGCTCCCAAGCTGAAAGGTCTTAACCGTAAAATGATTTTACAGCATAATAAAATAAATAAGATAAGAGACCTCTTGTATAATCGAAACATCACTGAAGAAGCGATAGTTGTTTCGGTCACTTTTATCGTGGAAGCAACTTATTTGACCTCGTGAATGATCGAAACAAGACGGAAGCGCAAGTTTTGTCGATTATTCTAACGTGGAAGCGATTTATTGACCTCGCAAATCATCTTAACGGTCCCCCATTGTTTCGATTATTTATCATATGTAATCGAAGCAGCGACCAAAACATGACTAAAGTGAAAGATGTTTCGATTAGTGGAAGCGGTGTATGTGACCTGGCAAATAATCGAACTGTCACAAAAACATGACTGAAGCAATTGCTGTTTCCATCATTTGATCGTGAAGGCTATTTATTTGAACGAAGTGACATAGCCCTATTATATGAACTATATAGTCGAACTGACTTGTATATATTATAATAAGTTATTTATAGTATTTGGAGTGTAAACTCCTGTATGGAATCAATAAGCTTATTTAGATCCGGAGAATGAAGTCGAAGGAAGTATTGTATGTAGGTACAATAATATGTAATAGATGTTTTATATACGTATTGAAGTATATCCGAGGTCGAGACCCCCTGAGTGAGTACTATAGGGCAATAAACAGAATTTTACACAATACCTGACTGTCGGGCGGCAAACATCAAAGAGCATCCACCTGTTGACGCATCACTTAAGAATGTTTTTGATAAGTCAGAAGAAGGAAAGTGTTAAACTACGAAATGATGATACAACTCACACCTCTTTAACTCAATATAAAACACCAAACTTGATATCATTCGGTAATTTCCGTTAATTAATTCCTAATTTATTTTGATACAGACATGGGGTTTAACGGCTCACTTTTGGTCAAAAACCGAAGTCGCGTGTACACATTGGCATGTCCGTAAAAGATCCTTTGACAGTTGGAATTCGATATAAGAGTAGGTCGTAATGCCGCTGTCCGGGCAAATTTCCCTCATAGCACAGTGTGTGGCGCATGCCCGTCTTCATTAGCCCAGTTCAGAGCAGAACAGTGGGACGTTAAACTCCATTTCATTTCATTTCCAACAAGGGTAATAGAGACGGTATGCGCCATACCATGTGCTATGCGGGGAAACCCCTGGAAACCTGAGGAATCGAACCAGGGACATGTTTGTTATTGACCTATCACCATCACCACTGAGTCACTATGGATCCCCTTATTTGAATATTAAATATTTTTTTATAGATAAGAAAATGTCACATTTATTTGTTTATTTATTTTGTAACCATCAGCACCGTAATTTCCCATGACGGGAATTTAATAATGAACTGAAATGAACCCATCGTCACATATAGAAAGATCATTTCCCCACTGCGCATGTACTTGTCTGGTGTTCAAGTAAAAAGAATAGTGTACACGCCTCGCTGTCTGTCTGTTTTCATTTGTTTATATGGCGCTTATTTGTTTGTTTATTCATATTCAATAAGCAACGCCCTCGTAACAAAATACCAAACATTCCAATGAATCAATATCAACAATCAGCGAAATATCAGTGGGTTTCTTAATAACAATAGTGTCTTTCTGGGGGTTTATTTTGTGTTGTTGGTTTAAGAATAGTCACATGAACCCTTGTTATGCACCGAGTATATTCTGTTAAAAGAAATGGGCTCTCTCTTTTTTTTTTACGGTAGTCAAGTCTAGTGTTGGTTGGTCTGTTAATAAGTGTTCTTTATCTCGCTTGTACAATAAATAAATAAATAAACTATCGTTGAGTCTACAGACCTCGAGCACTCTATTATAGTTATAACGTATTATTATGAGTTCTAGCTAGGTTTGTGTTTACGAACAGGAGCTTAAGAAATGAAGCGATCTTAAACCCGGGCTAAGAACCAAATTAAACAAGGTATGAAAAAGGCTGAAGTAATTCCCATGTTTGTTAAGCGACTTACACCAACTTACGGCCTGTCAACTTTTCGCCCTATGTGTTTGCTCAAGTGTTCAAGTCTATAGACTCTGTTCGCCTCACACAAGTGTTTTAACACTCGCCTAATTTACTTGTTTACACCTCCTTAATTAATTAGCTTTCATCGCTGATTAGGTTCATTTTTCTTCCTAATTAGGATAATAAACAGCCGTATTTTGTTTAAATAACAAACTTTCAGTCGAGCGAGAAATCTCCTCTCTTGAAAGGCGACACTTTTAATTTCTGGCTTTATCGTTATGGTTTGTGTTGGTCATATAGTTATTTAGTTTTTTTGTTTTTTTAAAGTTTGTTTCTCGAGAGAACCATTATAAATATCTTGTATGATTTCGTTATGTTTAACACTTGTAAAAATACAATATTTACTCAATAAAAACATGTCAAAATATATTTGAGAACTAAATCAACTGCGACATTTGTGAGATTCTCAATTTAAATTTGATAATTAACTAATTTGTACAAAAAATATTTACATTTATACTTCTATTTCGGAAAAAAAACCAAGCTCAATTTTGGTTGTGTCGTAAATTTCATCGATGATTGACGTGGAGGGTTGCTTTCGTCATTAAAGCGCCACAACCTTTCCATATGACAGGATCATCAAGTCGTATTTTTCCTGTATTCTGATTAACGATTTTTCTATATTGTTTATAGTCACGTAAGCATAATAAACCAAGACTAATTTGTAGATACAGTAATATATTTATTGTGCTGTAATTATGATGTACATGAAATACGTGTGACCTTTTTAGATGTTCGGATATGAATTGAATCAGTTTTAACCTCTTCGATAGACATTATATTTTGAGATTTTAGTTCATCAAATACCGTTGATCGTGAATATTTCGGTAATTACTTAATCATCGCTTAAATGTACCCAGATTATATATTTAACATTTTAATTAAAAACAAACTTTGAAGGTAGACCCCCCCCCACCTTAGATTATTGCACCGAACACATATAGGTAGTACTAATGCCTTGGTTGTATCGTCAGAATCTGCACAGAGTATCCTCGTAAATTAAATACTGAAATTCAACTTTCATAACAATGTTTTTCAACGGATTTAAAATCATTCAATGGCCAAGTTGTCCATAATTGTCAGTCTGAAATCAAAATAATTCACAAATATTGTTAGCTCTTAGATTGTTTTATATTCCATTTAAATTGTGTCCAAACGAGCAAAAAAAAGATAATTTTCTGTGCATTATTTGAGCAAAGGGTTATCAAAAAATGTTTTAAAAACCGTATGAAAGAGTCGTTATAATTATTATAACAACCGTACAGATACCATGCCGTGTGATATCTTTTAACAAAAATACTCCTCAGTGGAAAGACACCGGGTTAAAACTAATGTTAGTATATCTATGTTCACGCAATATTTATAAAACATTAATAAAGCATTAAGATAAAACTTAATTTAAAAAACAATTTAGTGGAAAATGTATTTTGAAGTCATATGTTACCGGATACGATTTATTAAATTGTGTTTCATGCAGAACGAAATTAATATGTTATTAGTAGCAAATTGACTTATCTGTGCATCAGAAGCTAACGAATTTGCATAAATACGTAGATAATTACTTTGCTATCTGTAACGATTGTAAATTTGCAAATACGTTTTTTGTTATAGTGAATTCACAAATATACGATCTGTTGTCACCATGTAAAGGCTCTGGCTGTTTTATGACCAATTCAAATGGTGGAATACATTTCATAAACAGTTGACATGAAGTCAGTCAGAAACAATCCCTTGCCCTTTGGCTTATGTAACGGAACGGCGACGTTTAAACGTGTTAATAAATACATCAATTGGTAATGAACTGAAATGGACAATGAAATATGATATTTGAAAATAGATTAGATGTTAATAACAATAAAATAAAGTCATATATATTATAATTTTCTTGCCGGTTGATGATTAGACTTGTTTTGACCATAACAAAACAGAAGGTGGGAGTAGCAGGTGATCTGAAAAGAGTGTTCAATTGTCCGGATCCGTTACAATTTAATAAAACTAGTAAATAAAACAAAGTAATATATATTCAAAGGCCATGCCTATTTGATTTTCCGTTTTTTTAGTCTTGATAAATAAATAGCAACTTCAGTCAAGATCTTTCGTTTACAACGTCAAAACTTAAAATTTACAGCTTTTAAACAGCACAGCCAAGTACTTTGGGTCCTTGTCGAGGAGAAGTAAGAATAAATATTTTAACCCAGGATTCCAAAGAACAGAAAATCAAATTAGTGTGGCCTAATACATGTAGTGTAGTGGTTGTTTTAAAATGAAGTTAAAGATCATGACCATAACATATAAATACAATTCAGTGCTGTCGTAGTGCATTCTGATTAAAATACAGATCTATATTTCGTTTCATTTTTTTATGAGACCTTCACTGGTATATAGTGCAGACAAGTAAAACATAATTTTGAACAATAAAAAACGAAACAAAATATGCTTTTTAAAAAAAAAAATCTGAGTGGTCGCAGTGTTTTTTCCCAAGACCTGATCACATGAATAGTTTCTGCACAAGCGAACATGCTTGACGTTTATGTCTTTTTTCTTTAAAATCTCCAACATGCATTGACATACTACAGTTCCTGATATTTCTGTCGTTGTCGAGCATTAGTGTTGCACCAGTAGTTTGAAAGGTCGATGATATATTAATAAAAAAGCATAAAATAAATGAAATGACATGAGGTTTAACGTCCTGGCGCTTTGCACTGAGTGGGATAATCAAGACGGATACAACTTAAAAATAAAATAACTTAACATAAATTAATGATTTGGAAAGACATTGTAAAATTGAGCGAATAGAGAAGCATTTGGCGTAGAAGATGGAACCGATTTTCTGTGTCAAACTAAGTTCTACATTTCGATTAATAACACTGAACTCATGTTTTTTCTTACTTCACATAATGGGGATCTTAATCTAATTATGACCACCGTACGATAATTAAATTATTAATTAGTTACTGTTTATAGGATTAATTTTGATTTCTTTATTCTGATCCTGTAATTAGGAAATAATGAATACATATCAAACATTAATTCACATAGAACAATAATAAAGCTTTTTATTTCAAGCTCTTGTATTGATTTCTACAGCGACAATAGTTCACCAAAGAAAAGGGGCGTTTCTATTGATTGGGGGCGTGGCTTTAACGTGACACGTGTGTTGTACCTTTCACTGTGACTGACATGAATTCTACAGCAAGAGAAAGACAGGAGAAAGGGATCATGGCTCTTTTTATAAACGATTTTTTTTCGGATTATGATAAATATATTTGAGATTGATTATGTCTTTTATTTGTAAATTAATGATGTGAAAAATATTGAATACGAAGATGCTAAAACTCGACAAGAAAGACTAATATTGGGATTTTGACACTGACATATTCTCACTGGAAATCAACTACCCATTGTTTATGCCATTCTTAAAATTGAAAGACCAGAAATAATAAAGTCATTAGCTTTTGTATTTTTCGACGACATCTCCTGTCAATAATATGAAAAATAAATAAACAAATAAGCAATACATTTATGTATGTCTGCTTCCTCCTATGGGACGAGCCATTATGAATGATCGTAAGTTAAGTTTGTAAGATCTAAGATAGTACTTTCATTTAATTTGATCCTGAAGTAGGAACCATCACATGTTAAAGATTATGACGATTAATAACTCCGCGTAACACACTAATCTTGATAACAGTCACAGACGAAACGTTAAATTAAATAAAATGAGGTTTACCCTCCTCTGTTCTGCTCCGACTAAACTAGTGAAGACAATGTGTTATGGGGAAATTTTGCCTAGATTGCGGCGCTACGGCATACTCTTATAGCGTGTCCATCTGCCAAAGGATCTTTTACGTGCAGGGGACCTCGGTTGTTCGTCCCATTTAAAGGACTCAGAAACTTTTAATAAAATTCTATTGAAACTCATGATATATTATAGACCACATTTCTCAATTTGACCGAATTAGCACACCTGATTTTGTTACTTGACCGTTTGTTAGGACAGAACGAGTTTGATGTTTGATGAAAGCTCTGAAATACTGTGTAAGATTCATTTATACTTTCCATGAAATGAGTACAAAACTAAATTGAATAGAATGAAATAAAATGGGGTTTAACGTCCCACGATTTCGCATCCGCCAAATGTAGACGGACAAACACCATGCAGTATGTCATAGGGAAAAGTATTTACTCTTCAACGAATTCCAATTATCGAGGGGGTTTTAACGTGAACACAAATGAGACAATGGACACTGTTTCTTGCCAAGTTGCCCATACGCACTATACTGGTAAGAGGTTCCTGATGTGAAGACTGAAATAGGGGATGTATGTGGAGGATAGAGTAAATAGGAAGGGTTGGTGACGATTTGTGATTTATTTGAACATAGAATATGGTGCAGTATGTAAGCGATCAGTACGTAGATTATTGTCATCGAGAAAGTTACAAGTAATATAAATATTCCAAAAGATTTAAACCATTAATCACCATGTTGTTTTCTACATGAGGGTTAGGGTTAGGGTTTCTATTGAACATCTACGGTGACAGGTGAAACCACGACTATTTGATAACCGTTGCTTTAACTCTACACCAAACTCTAACCCTGGGCCCGTCTTCATTAGCCCATTCTGTGCAGATCGGTAGGACGTAAAACCCTCATTTTCATTTAATTTCTAACCCTGGCCGTAGCAAGTTAGTTCTTATTAGAACTAGTTCGCACCTATTTAACCTCTTTGGCTGAAATGTCAATCAATCCACTACTATTAATGTAGAGGAGGGAGAGAGAAATGGGGTATAACGCCCATTCAACACAGACTGGGTAATTTCGGAACGAACACATGGTTCAATTTTATTTCAATAATTCGCTTGCGGGGAGGCCCCAAAGAAAACCCACGAGGGTAGACTGGCTACCCTACTCACGTACAACCGGGGAATCAAAACCATGTCAGTTGACTCAGTGCCAGACCTTCTGATACAGTGCACACGTGCTAACAATTCGGCCACCGAACCTCTACTATAAATGTAATAATTCCACACTACTTCTTACTCTATTAATAGTGAATTCAAAGGGTTTTTTTCGGTTCCAGTCAAGGACCCCAGGTCAGAGAAGTTCTATTTCCAGCCCGTTTGTCATAATGCCAACCATCCGATATCACTCGTATGGTAGCTTTACCATTTTATACGGAATCGCCCAATAATTTACTAGTTTTCAAAATATCATAACATTATTGTATTTTAATTTACAGAGTGTGTTTTTTGTATTGATAAACAGATGTCGAATATCAAAACTGAATATATTTTATAGTTTAAACATTTAGTCAATTTTAAATATTAGACAATGTTTTTCATATCGAATGGGTTCAATAAAAACATTATTTATCATCCCTGAGAGGTATTTAGCAATTGGCTATGTTTATTGGGAGGTGTTAAATGGAGGACGTTTGGGGGGGTCCGGGAATCTCCGCAATGGTCGCTTGATAATAATGAGTATTTTGGGGAAGACTATCCCTAAACATTTTTAGAACACTGAAATTAGTTCCAATTTACATGTTACCCCTTTAAAGGGGATCAGGGTTAGGGTTAGTGTTAATATTCCCCAAAAATACCTATTTATATAAAGCGGGCATTGTGGAATCCGGAGATTCCCGAAATCTCCCGAACCGGCCTACAATTACCATCTCCCCTGTGTATTACACTGCAACTTTTCACCTTGGAAGTTTTGTTGAAACGTTGGAGTTTCGTGACAACAAAAGTGCTGGTATCCACACCAAATATTGTGTGATGCAAAGCATCTTAAGACAGTTACGAGGCAATTCTCATAGTTGCCAGTGCTGAATGAATTTGACAGAAACGTGAATCCTGTTAACCCCTGCAGTGTAATAAACATAGTCATTCTAGGTATTTTTTTATTACATAACGTCAGTGCTGCAGTGAGTCCCGAAAGCTTCAGGAACGTGTTCATGGTATTCAATACTGAACAAATTTCACTGAAAAGATTCCAAATATGTGCGAATAAGGCATTTAAAATACAACGAAAACATGGAACAAACAATGGAACGAAAGGCAACTTAATTCAGAAAATATTGTCCATTTATTGTCTTTTTCTTTGACGTAATGGGAGAAGGGTTGAGACAGTTGATTACAACTTCTGGTTATATTCCTGCATGTAACCTCTATTTCTTCTATTACATTCACCGTGTCTTCTCCTACCCCCAGGTCATTCAAGCTGAATGGGGGGTAGGGAAAACTGACTCAGTTAAGTCGCCTCGCTTATATTTATGTTCGACTAAAGGTTAGATCGCATTTCGCCTGTCACTTAAGACCATAATATGGAATAGTGGAATGAATTGTTGGGCTGATTGTAAAGGGAGCTGGTCTAGGTTTCAGTGCGAACAATCTTTACTGGCCGCCAATTAGCGCTGCCATTGTCGTTTTGTAGCTATAAAACACGACAACGATGAACGATCATTTATCTGCGGGCCATCCCTTTTATCTCTCGCTGTCACCATTGACCGAATGATTGACAGGCAAACACGGCTTCTGAAACCAGATATGATTCTATCGACTGCATCCCTCGGGGGACGAACTGCGTTTCATCCAGTAATTACGTCTCGCTATCCGACCCTCACTCGGCGACCCGACCGCCCACATTCCCTTATCCCTGTCTGTAATAACGATAATGCTGTCAGGATCGACTGACAATACTGCGCACGGCTCGGAAACCGTCGTTTATATCACAACTGTACAAGCCACTCACGAGATATTTCGCGCCTAACTTAACACGCCTCCTTTGACGAGTGGATGACAGCACGCGAAGGTGACGTAGCTCCGCCCCTCGAGTGATTTTATTAAACATGTGTTTTAAACTGGTATAGTGGAATTGTTATCGTGCGGTAAGCATTACTATCCATACCAAAGCTTTGCTATGCAATCGCCATGAAAATCCGCCGAAATTAAGACTTTCCGCTTGAGAAGTGTCAGTGTGTAGTAAAAGGTCGTCGTTTGTCCCAGACTACAAGGTATCGCTGTGGAGTCTATAGGATATTGGACAGTACGCTTAGTCGAGACTAGCAACTTTATACGAGTGGATTCAAGATTTCTTCCAGCGAGAAAATTGCCTGCAATTGTGGAAAATCATATTAATTCCAATACGGGACAGACATAGTCAGCCGTGAGCAATTAGGTTTCCATATCAGAGAGTTTTGCCGGGGAACTTATTACGCTAATCAACGGGTAAGTTCATGTCTTGTCAATGTGCATACTTCAATGTTTTATTTTATTGGACTTACAGAATAATACCTCCTAGATCAAAGCTGTCTTGAGACATATACATATGCAACGTTGCTAGACATGTTGCCTTTCTGTTGTTGACGAAGAAAATAATAGGCCCGTCTTCCACTCGATTCGGGACCGAATAAAGGAATATGTAATCGGGTAGATCTAATACGATTTCTAATTACCCTTCCGAGAAATCACTTGTCTAATTTCATCAAGTTTTTACATAAGTTACTTATTATTGGCCTCTTTGACCCGTGTCTATTCATCATCGCGTAAATGTTATATCCACTACCCAGGACATTTTTCCTATTTGGAACTTCAATTTTGCCGAATGTTCTTTGAGAGGTTACAAGTTAGGTTTAGCTAGAAGCGATTTCTTTCGTTTCTTCTTATGAAGACATCTTAACATTTCAAATTGTTTGAATTTTAACAAATGAAGTTTTATTTTACTATTTTTTAAATTAAACCATATCCATTTTTTGATTAGTCAGGGGTAATCATTTTATTTCAAAACACAAATTTAACATCTCGTTCAATAACACACTTAAGTATTTTTAAGAACTTTTGCTTCTAATAACACAATTAAGGGCTTTTAAGAACTTTTTGATAATTCATTCTTACTAAGTTACAAGCGCCTAGGCTAAATTTCACAACTACGCAAAACGTTAACTTATCTAAAATCGAATCGTATCTTTATTTTATGCAGCTATGATATCGATTCTGTAGACGTTGATATCGTCTATTTGTGAAATATGTTACCAAGCAGAAAATTACGAGGCAATAAACACAAGATTATACATTTTAATCCTTCCTTTGAATATATCAAATTTGATTAAATTCAGATTTTTGCTTGCTTTTATCTTCGCAAAGTTGGTATTTTAAAACGAAAATCGAGAAGACTTAAACATCAAAAAAGTTATTGAAAATGTGGAAAATGTATTTCAGATAAATTGCGTTGTTTACAAATAAGTCACGTGGATTTAAAATATTGTTTATTTATTTCTAAGACAACCATATCTTTTTCTTTATTCTTTAAAAATTATTTTCATTTATTTATATATAATAAAATCATGCATTAAACGAATAAGCGGAAAGATCATATCACAAATTCATATTCCCTATGGCTTTCTCAAAGTTCTTCAATTTTTTAAACATTCGTTTGAATAAACCGCTGAACGCCCCGAGGCATTTATAGTTGAACAATCGCGGCTGAAATCGACACTTACGTAAATATAATACGAATGTATGACATATAGATATTATGAGTATATCGTTACGTTCTTTTATGTGTTTATCTCGCCCTAATATCTCTCCGCCTCGTCGCGTTCTCCAACAGATTTATGGATTATCTTAATATTAATCACCCCAAATTCTACCACCGGCAGTTAGACGGAATTATCATAAACGAATGATTATATAACCCGGTATCGAAAGTTTTAATCTACTAGTATACATAGTACGTAATACAGGGCTTTCTCTTAATATCTAACATACACGCGTCGTGTTCTGAAAGTCGGTATCCCTCAGTTCTATATTGTTATATATTTAATTGTAATTGACAAGAGTTTAGATTTTTTTTAAAAAATAAGCAATTACACGGATTTTCATTTAGTCCATCTTAATTTTTTTTTTGTCGTCAAATTTTTAAGTGTGTACGAAAGACTTTAGATCTGCAGAAGTACACAACTGTTCGCTTTTTCATTTAGTACATCTGCGTTGTTTACCGTCGCATTTCAAATATATATGCATCATTTAAGGTCTGCAGAAGTCAACAAATGCTCGCTTGTTCAGTCGGTGTCTCTAAGTTGTTTATGTTCTTATTGTGAATTATGTATTATAGCATTTGGTTTTTTTAAAAAAAAAGCAAATGCTCTCTTGTTCTACGCCCCGGTTCTTTATCGTTACATTTTAAATTATATATAACAAAATTTAGGTTTCCAAATAAAAAGAAGACTTAATTTACCCAGATATTTTAAAATATTGACAAATTTTCAATTGCACCTTTTTATTCCGAAGTTATAAAAGACACTATCTAGATTGAATATTGCCTCATTTATTTGTTTTAACTTCCGTATTTGGTTTAATTGTTTCGTAATTCTATGTATCGACTTAGGTTAATATTTTAGTTAAATCCGCTTCATGTAAATAATGATTGTAAATATCGATTTAAATTTCATCTCTTGTAAATATTAATCGTTAATATCGACTTCAATTATAAAATATTAATTGTCAGTCTCGAATTGTATTGTAATATCTTGTAATATTGCACAGAAACGATATGTTTAATAAACTTCCATACAAAATTAATCTCCGGTTGTATGTGACAGGGAGTAGGGTCGCCTGTCCAATTTGTGGGTTTTCTTCGGGTCCCCCGGTTTCCTCCCACTGCTAAAGACCCCTAAGCGCAAGCGAATTATTAAAATAAAATAACTTAGTTTGTGTCGAGTGGACGTTAAACCCCATCTCTCTCTCTCTCTCTCTCTCCATAGAAAATTGATTAAACGAATCATATAAATCAGCGATTATACTAATCAATATACTGGTGATCAATAATATAATACTGTCCTAGCAACCCCAACCTGCTAACGCCCTGGCAACCCCATTCGTGGAAATGTGCCACTGCCCTTGCAAACCACTCTGCTTTAATATGCCACCGCTCTGGTAAACCTGTTCTCGTCAATGTGCCACTGCCCAGGTAAACCCGTTGGCAGCAATGTGTCACTGGCCTGGTAAACCTGTTCTCGGCAACGTGCCACTACCTTGGAAAATCCCTTCGTGGTAATGCGCCACCGTCCTGACAAATCCATTCGCGGCATTGTCCCAGTACCCTTATAAATCCGTTTTAAAGATTTTTAAAATTATAATCAAAATATGGTATAAATTAAAATATCGCGTACAGTATTCGATCAAACATTCACTTGTATATATAAGATTAAATGCTGAGATAAAGCAAACCGTGCCTCTAAAAGTAAATGTTTTTGTGCAGTTCATAAGATGTGACATTTTGAAATACCGGAAATTTGCGACAAGCAGAGTTCTCTTTAAACCCGAATTTGATGCGTACTAGAACTTCCTCCTTTATCCAGACCTTCATTATCTGAGGTGTGTATCCGTATACTGTTTATTTACTGGACATTGGCGATAAATATCTTTTATTGTCAAATACGGAAGAAGAAACGGGCAAGGAAGTCGTTAGGGTTTGTTGATATTCCCCTGTACTATTTTTTGTGTTTTTATTTACGGTCTAATGTATGTTGTCACTTTAAATTATACAAACCAGATAAAGACTATACTTATACATGTTTTAATTTAGCGGATTAAGTGCTTGGTAATCCGTACGAATACTACACGACAGGATATGACATAAAACAAAATGGACAGATCTCAGCTTTATCCAGTGGCCGCGAATTGAAATGATTATGAATTATTAATACTGGACGAGAGAGTGTATAGACTCCGATAGCGTTAATTAATACTAACGCAGATAACGTTCAAAATGGAATGGGCACGTCAGAACAAACAAATCGAGTAGGATGTCGCTTTTAAGAGAAATTTACTCTGACTGAATTTTATCACTTTGCCTAGCGATTTCAACACGAAAAATGTCGCTTTTAGCTTCCAACTCTCTTCAAATGACGTTTTCTCACCACTAGGTTTTGTGATTTGATTTGGACAGAAGTTTCTCTCCGTTTTTCGTAGCCGGCAGGCGAGTTTTAAACACCACGGCATCAATTAGTGCTAAACTCCCGCCATGCTACCATCTGCTAGCGATCCGCTTCTCTGTATTCTAGTCGCTAAACAAAATGTTTTAAGACCCGAAAAACACGTGTAGGCGTTGTAAGACATAATCACACTTATCTTAAAATATAACAAACATGGGAAGATCGCGTCGACATTGTTCGGAAATCATCGTTGTTAAACGCCGTGATCATCATTCGGTTTCTCTGAGCATTTTCAGTCTTGCAATTTAACCAACCTTTCTTGTTTTTGTTTTCTATTTTATTTACATTTGTGGAAACTGTTTTTGACATGTTTAAAGCCCTGTAGCGTGTAAACGATGCAATATAAATTATTATATATTATTCTCATTACAATTTTACATGAATTTAAAATGTTGTTGAATGTTCATAATGTCATGTATACTAACATGTTACTGAATAAACATATAAACACAATGCAATGCATACTATTACACTAGTGCTGAATGCAATGTATAGTGTTTAACTATTGTTTTGTATACTACAATGTCAAACTTAAAATATCGGATATCTATATAACGGAATGTAATATAAATAATTACACAATATTCATAATGAATTTAATCTATAATATTTAAGACGTTCTTGATCATATATAATTCAAAACAAAAAATTTAAAATGTTGTTGAATACGATATACAGAGTGTATGCATAAAATTTGAATTACTGTTGAATACAATAAAGTTTATGCACAATATTTGAACTGCTGTTGAATACAATAGAGTTGATGGGTAGTGTTTGAAATGTCAGAGTTTATTATTTCAAATGCTGTCGATACCATATAATAAATATAAATAACATGTTTGTGAAGTGCCGCTATAGATTTTATTGCATAAACTTGTCAAATTTGTTATAAAATATGAGAAACATTAAAGCTTTATGAGATTAATGTTACACTATGAAACATAATATAAGCCAACAGTAAAACATAATATAGGCTAACATAATATAGGCTAAAAAGGCTAACAGTAAAACATAATATAAGTCAACAGTAAAACATAATATAGGCTAGCATAATATAGGCTTACAGTAAAACATAATATAAGCTAACAGTAAAACATAATATAGGCTAACAGTTAAACATAATATAGGCTAGCATAATATAGGCTTACAGTAAAACATAATATAAGCTAACAGTAAAACATTATATAGGGCAACAGAAAAACATAAAACAGGCTAACAGTAAAACATAATATAGTCTAACATAATATAGGCTTCCAGTAAAACATAATATAGGCTAACAGTAAAACATAATAAAGGTCAAAAGTAAAACATAATATAGGCCAACAGCAAAACATAATACAGGCTAGCAGTAAAACATAATAATAGGCGAACAATAAAACATAATATAGGCTAACAGTAAAATATAATATAGGCTAACAGTAAAACATAATACAGGCTAACAGTAAAACATAATATAGGCAAACAGTAAAACATAATATAGGAAAACAGTAAAATAAAACATAATATAGGCTAACAGTAAAATAAAATGGGCTAGCAGTAAAACATAATAATAGGCTAACAGTAAAACATAATATAGGCAAACAGTAAAACATAATATAGGCAAACAGTAAAATAAAACATAATATAGGCTAACAGTAAAATAAAATGGGCTAGCAGTAAAACATAATAATAGGCTAACAGTAAAATAAAATGGGCTAGCAGTAAAACATAATAATAGGCGAACAATAAAACTGCAATGTAGGTTGAGAGCAATACCAGATAGAATACACAACACACCAATGGCACGGAAATCTTTTAAAATGCAATTTATATATTCATAAACACAAAGGAATCAAACTATATATGTATTTTAGCTTCAAACAAATAGGACTTGTATACAAGTTCAAACATTTCCCCAGATGATGAAGCTGTCTTCTGAAAAACAAAGCATTTATATGGAAATGTTGATAGAAAGCACGTGATTAAATCTATGTAGACTTTTATTTTAAATATTTGATTGATCTGGAAGGATATGAATAGAACTAGATTGTTGAATAATATCTCATATTTTTTGTTGTATGCTTAGTAGAGTATGTGTTAAATAGTATGTCATAGTTTTTATTTCTATTGTCTATTTTGATCATGTTTGATGTACAGAGAGGGAACCATGAGCATTCGATTGTTATTCTGTGCTTTGAACCATCTTGTTATGATGGTAAAAACAGTCAAAGAAATACTAAATTCACTTTAAATAGCGCTTTTACTTCAAAAATGAACTCCTGTTATCTTCGCCAACAATATTTATGTATTTCCAATATCTACTCCGCTATCTTCGCGAACTAAAAGTTACTGTGAAAATTGTGGGGGGTTTTTCCAACATAAAACCAAGTTATCTTCCCCGAACACGAAAATGCTTTCAATCGCTTAAAGATAGATTCGTTCATTTACCTCCCTCCATTTTAGAATTAATGCATTTCCTCGATGTTCTATTCTGTGGCGTATTTTATATCTTTCCTGGTTGAAGACGAAGTAGTTTATTGGAAAAGGTTGAAAATACTTCAAGACAATGGATGACGAATGGAAGGCGGGAAATTCGTCATGAGACCATAAATTACTAAATTAACGATAAAATAAGCGGTAAATTGAAATGGGATGACGACGATGTATAAATAATGAGATATGGACAGAGGCTAGTTATCACGTTCACACAATCTCACCACAAAAAAATCCCACAATCTCTTATTGGTCCGTTAAAAACTGATTCTGGGTCATTGGTCGTTTATTTTCTCTAAGTTTGATGGACATTTTATTGTTGATAAATGTTTTCTTGCACGAAGAAAATGATGGGTCTGTTAAAACATAATGTTGTGTTCTTAGGAGTTCTAATTATTCTAGATATTAAAAGTTAAAAAAAATTTTTATAAGCAATATTTTATTCAGATTTGTATCTGAATAGGGATCGGGGAACAGGCATAGACTAAATTTAGTAAACAACGTTGTTCAATGATTACATACAGCACTAATCTGATCTATATTTCGTTTCCGTTCCAAAGATATCCCAGAAATATTCCAAAATTAGTTATTATTATCAAACAAATAAAAACAGCATCACGCCTTGTCTCGGACAGTGTGATGCGCAACCTTGAAATAGAACCATGTTATTAATATATCCATTCATTACTAAATATACTCGTGTTGAAATGTGTCTTGGAGATTTGCGGTTTAATCCGCACAACATAAAGCATGTTTCTTTTTAATAATACCGTACATAACACTGATTGAATTTTGTGAAAATATAATTGTCTTGGATCGTAATCACATAAGACTTTGATGTTAACCAGGTTTAAGTTAGAACAAGGAAATCTGAAAAATATTCTAGATGCTACTACGTCTTGGGGATTAAATATTATAACGTCATCGTTTTAAATACACGTGTTTCAGTCTAAATTTAAAATTTCAAAGGCCTGTTTTCCGTTCTAAGCGGATTTCGACGTTTATTTTAAGCCATCTTTCAAGACAGCAGCGTGATTCACGTTTCTCGACTTGAGACTTCGATATATCGAAATATTACTTACTCATAATAATCTTATTTGCAACCGGTTTGGGATAAATTATAATTATTTACGTATTAAAAAAATATACAACAAAGGAATTAGTTTTGCGAGATAGAGAGGGAAATGGGGTTTAACGTCCACTCGACACAAACTAAGTCATTTCGGAAGTAACATATGGTTTAATTTCATTTCAATAATTCGCTCTCGCGTAGGGGTCTTTAGCAGTGAGAGGAAACCAGAGGACCCAGAGAAAACCCACGAGGTTGGACAGGCGAACCTACTCCTTGTCACGTACAACCGAGGATTCTTGGTTTGCAAGAGGTTTTCGTCAGTCGTGCTATGGCGATCTGACGAGGCTTTGTTGATCGAGTTTCGTTTCATATTTTTCTTATTGCCAGGGAAATGAAACATACTGGAGTTCGATATATCGATTTGGTATATACGCATCATCATGATTTAAGCGGACCTTAGTGACATTTTTTTATGAATCTTAAAGGGACTATGTAGGCAGAAAAATAAACGAATAACTGTCTGGTTTAGAGTTGCTAAACCGGTTTAATTACTCATATTGAAAGTTGATGAACCCCTTTAATTACTTATATTAAAAGTTTGTTTTATTTCAAAGTATATAAAGCCAATATAGGAAGGATATTATTATCGTGTATTTTTTAATTGATCTCTGCTGTCCGCTATGTAAAAAGTCGGTCGCCATTTTGTTGCGGGCGAACAGAAAAAGTAGGCCTATTTTAAATCCAAATGAGTCAAAGAGCCGGGATCGTATCTAGCTTTGATTATATTTCCTTAATTAAATGTTAAATAAATCATTCTGAGTACAATATTAGCGTGACTTTAGCCTTGATATATCGTTTTCCGTAAAGCTTAAAAATACTGGTGAAATTATCTTTTAAGGAAGTTATCTTTTAGTCTATATATATATTGATGCTCTATTCCAAAGATATGTTGTAATTATGACCACGGCATTATATCTCGTAATTCTCCTATAAATAGAACCATTGAGTCGGTCGCCATACCTCTAAATAAATAACAAGATGACGAAAGTGATGTTAACTTTGATTGAAATATACAAAAGAAAATAAATCTTTCATACTTGTTTGTTTGTAAAGAAGATTTGTACAACCAGGAACTGTAAATTACATAAGGTCTAGCATATATTATTAAGGAAGATCTTAATGTCACGACATTCGACAAACAGCTAACCGTTTAGACTTTAGGTGGGAATCTTCGGCTTTTTCTGTTTAATAATTATAATGAACTCTGATCAATAAATAAATGGCATGTTTTCCTATTAAAGTTAATATTTTAAATAAACATACACAATTTCATTCATTCATTCAAACCGCAAGTAAAACTGAAGAACGACGGGTTAGTTCAAGTCATTTCATAGTCAGCATTTGACGCCGCGGACACATAAAGCAAGTAGGTGTTGATATATTTGATCTATTATTTATGTTATGATAACTATAAGCGACATCTTGGGGCGCACTTGATTCATCTTTATGGGTAAGAAACCTACACAGCAACAAAAAAAAGCAACGGCTACCGTGATATTTACATACAATTCAAAGTCACAAGTAATGACCATTCGGCCATCTACGGCAATGTTTATTCAGGCCCTCTTAAGGTACTTTAGTGCGATGATTATCATGCAAGTTTTGTGTGTGAATTGTTATTTAAGTAGCTAAGATATTGTTAAGTAAGTTTATGCATTGGCGGACGAGTGTTTGTCAAACCTCTTACCGGTGAATAGACGCGAAGTTGGCAAATCGCCGTCAACGAGTGGGCCCCTTAGGTCATCGTCAGCTTAGTGTTATTATATATGTTTAATACCTTCCCGGTAGCTATGTGCTTCATTCTTTACTAAATACTTGAGTAAAACATTATTACATAGATAATTGTCAATAATATAAACCGCCTTTTATTATATATAATAATATGTAATAGGTATAGTTATTACTTACTATAAATATACACAGCTACCAATAACAAAGGTGGACTCGAACTCAAATATCTCATTAGGACGTAATACTAATAATAGGTAATATGTATGAGTTTACTGGACTTAAATATAATATCTGAAATCGGGTTTAATTCGGTTTTGCATAGACAGAACTTAGAAACAAGGAGGGAGAGGGGGCGAACTTTAAATATCTGTAATCGTGTGTAGCTCGGTTTGTTAGACAAATATGAAAACAAGATGGGTTCGAACTCTGCTTCACGTTTTCAATTAAATCTAATGATATGTATTGAATATGCTAGAATTTAATAGAATACCTGAAAGTGTGAGTAGCGCGATTATGCATGGATAAAATATATGAATAAAGTGGTTTCGAACTCTGATTCCTGAAGGCATTCAAATTCAATATAATATCTAAAATGTATGGTATTTAATATAATATCTGAAATCGTGTATACCTCGGATATAGATAGACAAAATATATGATAGACCAAATATTTAAACAAGGGTGGGTGGGAGCCGAATTCAGCTTCTTGTTGGCAAGCAATTAAATCTGCTGTAAAATGTATGGAATTTAATATAATATCTGTGGATCGATTATACATAGACAGAATATATAAACAAAGTGGGTTCGAACTCAGCTTCTTGTTGGTAATTAAATCTAATGCAATGTGTCGTTTTACTTAGACAAAAAAAAATGTAAACAAGGTGGGTTCTAACTTTAAATAAAACATAAGCCATGATAAAGTGTCATGAATTGGACTGCAAATAATGCGCAGATTACACCGTATAAAAGCGGGATTATATATTCAGTCACGTGATAAAGATGATTAAACTGTATACGCGGGATTTAATTAACATTAATTAACCGATGATTAATTAGATGATTTTGAGACTAAACTGGTAATATTTATTTAAAAATAAAAGAGACAAAAGAGATGTGGACCGGGTTATAATCCGATTGAGAATCCAGGGACCTGTTTGTTGAATTGGGGAACCCTTGAATTACCCGTTCTTAATTAAATGTTAAATTGAAAATTTGAATATACTTTAGCATTGATTAACCTTTTGAAAATTAAATAAATAAAAATGGCGGTAACCGCCTTTACGGGTATTTCGTTTATTTATAAGATCGAGGGAGTAAGAACATGATTAAACCTTTTTAGAATACGTCATCGATTATGATAGAATGATTGATTGATGGTCATGTTGATTTCTCTTTCTTTGTCTTGATTTGTTAATGGCGATGTGAAATCGTATGTCCTTGGTCTATTTTCTTACATGCAGTGAGATATGTATTCATATAAGTTACTATATTACTATATTATACACATATAATGTGACTACGTCACACAACACAACAAAACGTGTGTAGTAATATTATTACTATATAAAATTCACTTCTACTCAGCCGTAAGCTGTATACAAAAAAATTCGATATCAGAAAGGCATGCGCAATGAACCCAATATTTTTATTCATTCATATTGCGAAGTAGTTCTACGAGAAAACAAAGACATATCTAACGATGGGTTACGGATGCATATGAAAATCAATTAATATATATCAGTATAATTCAAATAGCAGTAATAAGATAATAAAATCTGAGAATAGCCATTTGGTTAATCGATGCATAGAGTTTTTTTTGCGGGGATTACTGAATAGCGAAATAGTATGAGAGGGTTTCTTCGCTCGCCTTTCAATATCTGTCTATTGCTATGAACAGCTCGACCGTTAACTATTGGACTAGGTTCTATTACAGTGTGTGTACAGTATTATTACTGGCAAAGGTACAACACACCAATCATCAACGCGGACAACAGTCGTCGTAGGCTGCCGATAGTCAAAAGATTTGGAGGCCGAAGAGACACGGCGAGGTGTGTGTGGATGTGAGACGCAGACATGTATGTTTGATAAATGTAGTCGACGTAAGTGTCAGTATCGCGTCAGAGTAGGGCTTGTAACGAGGTGAATTTACACCAGCAGCGAGGTCCACAACGAACAGGTGACAGACAATATATACGACGACGAACTTGTACTTGCCGATGTTTCGTCTCTCATTTTACCTGATCGAAAAAAATCCGCACTTTCCTGATTCCAGCACCAAGAGTCGGTGTCGGTCGGTGCCACCCTTCTACCATCGATTATCCAATGTCTGCCAGTGGATTAAACGGAGTGATGGAATGGGAATCCAGTCGCAGTAACCGATGATTTTCGTATTCGCGTGTTAGTTGTTGTGGTGAAACGTGGGAATTATCCGCAATGATCAAGCAGTGGTAGCAACAATGTGTCAAATACTTTATCATAACTTTACTGAAAAATGAGAATTTCATAGAAATATGCTTGATTCAGCCAGCGGAAAGGCCGTTTTGAGAGGTTGTTTTCGTCGTTTTACTCGTTTCAAGCAATTAGCTCGGTGACTAAGTGTTGACGGAGTTCCATTCTTCATCTGGGTGAAATGTGAGATAAATTCATTCATCTGATCTTTTCTAGCCTCGGGAATCGCCGGCTTTTTATTCGGAAAGAATCGACGGACCGCTATTAGAAATAGCTGTATACAGTCGCAGCGAGTGGTCTGAAATGTGTTAGAGTTAAAAACCCCTGTAACAGCGACCTGGCGCGTTTAAAAACAAGCCTAGTATACTACTTAACGAGGTGATAACTTTATATATGTTATTACTATTCTTAAAAATAACAGGATATAAATACTTCAACAATTATCTACATATATTTATTATATATACAAAACCGACATGTTTATTATTTTATATATACCTATATACCCAACGGTCTTAAGTCTTAAAGTTTTTAGGATTATTTGTAGTAAGAAAATAACAGGATCAAACTTTTGTTTGTTTGGGGTTTTTTTTTAAACAATAAAAATATTTCCTTTAATTCTTAAATTTGAGAGATTGTATCGGAAATACATTTGTTATTTTGTATTTGTATAAAATATTGTTATATGTTATAAAATAGTCACGTATATACTTAAATGTTTAAGAATTCACTAGCAATATTTCAAGATTATTTATTTTAAATAACAATCGATGGTTTTGTATACAAAATATTGTTACACTCTGAAGGAGCTCAGTTGAATATTAATGCAAGACGATTTTATGCAGTGTGTAAATTTTATCTCTGAATTTTATCAAAATATTGATCGGTTCGCAACCATCCGTAAATGGCTGATTCCCATAATTGAGTAAGTTAGAATATATGTTTACAATCTGTTAAACGCGTTGGTTTATGTCATGAATGTTTAAAACATTTTTTTAGTAGTTTAAAGATTGTTTAAATTCTCTTATTCTAGGTTTATCCTACAATTAGTTTTGGCCTGAGTGGTAGATGGACAACCGTTAGTCCGACTCCGACAAAAAGCAATTTACCACGATTCCACCTTACGATCTTCAGACGCTTGTCATACGAACAAACTGGATATCTCCATTGTGGACGACGCAATGCCGGCCAAAGGTAAGACAACATTTTTTATTATTACTTTCTAAAACTATTTATCAAAATTGAAAGACCTTTCCTATATTTTTTTTCTGTCTGATGTGTAAATTTTTGAATAATATTTTTCGGTTCAGTTTCTAAATTTACAACAACATATGTAGGTCGAACAAACTAAACAAAAGAAGTCCCTTTGTAGTTTGAGCCCTATATGTTCGGAATTTTAATATTTAATACAAAATATATCCCATTTATTTTCATAAAATGAGGCATAGAGTAGCCGAAGTTATTGTAAAAATCAAAACGTACTAATCCGGCTGTCTATGTAGTATTTTATTACCCTATAAAAATCAATACGTACACTTCGTTAACTATGTCATAAGGTGAAAGATATAAAAGATCTCCTGCGACGTGTAATGTATGAAAATACATTATAACCTCATGAATATTTATGAGTATAAAAATCTAAATATAGATACATCTATGTATTAATTTAATATGGGTAAATAAATGGTTGTTTATTAAATGATTTTTCTCAATCGATAAATTAATTTGTGGGCCTATTTATTTTATTTTTTTTTTAAATTCTTGACCTATAAATATTTTTTTAGAATTTAATTTATTAGGGAAAATAATTGAAATTTTTTGTTGGTTTATTTGGTCAAAACCCGTAACATCTGTGCTTAATATTAATTATTTGATTGTAGTAATTTGTGAATAGGTAACCATATATAAAAAATCTTACATATACACATACATACATTTATTTATAATAAAGCTATTCTTAAAAATAATACAAAATATGGATTTTAAAGTGTCATACGTTACTAAATGTAAACAAATATTGAATATCTAAAGTCTATTGCGTATTCTGTGCGTTTTGAATAAATATGTAATACATAGTTTATTTTGTTCAAGTGTTGGGGTAGGGATAATTTTTGCCAACATTTTTTTCTTGTAATATCCATTGTTTACTACTTTAAAAAATAATTTGATATTTTCTTATTAATTTCCTTGAATTCCTCCCAATTATTTAATGGACACCTATTAAATAAATGCATAATAAATGACGCGGTATTTTTTTAAAACTATAAAGGAGACGCGTATAATTAGAAACAATGAAAGATTCACGATTATTACCTAGACACTTATTGTCAATACCTATATCATTAATAAACTTGTTATGTCGGCTTATATCAAAGAGATACTCTAGGTCTATCGATCGAATAATTCTAATCGCAATACTAATCAATTGTTTATATTTTTATTTCGTTCCACAAAATATAATTAAATGATTTTTTGCAATTAATAAACATCCTTAAAATTACACCCATTAAATTCTGAATACGTCATTATGCATACAAAATGAGAAAATCGAAAGTAGGAATCCTTTAATTCAAGTCATGTAGACTATTATCTGTTGGCTCCAATTAAAATGTATGATTGTATATGTTACTATTCATATCAATTATTCTATAAATTGTTGGTGTTCCGGACTACTTTTTTTGAAAGTACAAGCATATTTTGTTTTGGTAATTTTTTACACAAAAAAACACCAACCCAAACAAAAATCTTATCACATTTTGTTTGTGTATCTTCAAAAGATTTTCACAAAAAAAATACAAAATGGTTGTAATGATCTAAAGAATCGAGAAGATTTATTGTCATGCAAAATCTCTTGATTCTCGTGTAATATTCATCTTGAATTCTAACCCGAGTGACTCAGGGATCGATTTACTCGAAATAACACAAAAAAATGTCACAAAATACACCGGCCTCAAATTCTATCACTTCTTCCCAAATTTTAATTTGCTGTGACGCAATCTATGACAAAGGCAGTGAGAAAAATATGCAGGAATTCTGAATTCTCCAGAGAGACAATTTTCATGTTGGGTATCGACAGGAGAAAAGTTGTAATGGCTCATACAAATTACTGCTGTCTGATTCCATCTCCTAACATCCATTAACTGGTCTCTTTGTTTTGGCTGCCGTCTGCCCCAAACAAGACGGAGGAGATTTGAAGAGCAATTGACTAAAACACTAAACTGAAAAACAAAGTTTAATAGTCATTTTTGTGTGTTTTTCTCTTTAGAAAATAACACGGGGTCTTCGTGTTGATAGCCATCGCGTTAATGGCCGCAAGTGGACTTCCGTCTCACGAGCTACGTTCAAAACGCGCCACAAACCAACGTGCGCAACAATTAATGAATAGCAAGTGATGGCGGTTTAAGGGCAACTTTTTCCTGTCATAGCTTTAAGCGGCAATAAATTAAGGATGATACAGATCAATAAAGATTTAGAGAATTGAACACATTAACCCCGTACTTCAACGTTTATATCAGCAAACATCGCTACGTTCTCCATGTTTGTTATGTTGCATGTGTTTTGGGTTAATCATCTTTAAATTTATCTGTCAAAAGAATTTTGGTTCTCACCCATCCCCCGTGTGTGTGAAAATAGTCTTATTTTAACGTCCGCTTCCAACGAAGTGATATCACCGACAAAATAACCCATCCCTCGTGGTTTATATGATATGTCCGATTAACCAGTCCCTTCATCTTGTATAAATTTGTTGATTATTTTACAAATCTATGTTCATGTAGCTAGTCATATATGTGAGACTTGCTATCAGAAGCTACCCCATTTAAGCCACTTGTTTCGTTTAGAACTCATCTGTTCCGGCAGACATGTTAGTTGGGCGCTGGAAGGTTAGGTGGCCGAATGGTTAGCGTTTGCTCTGCATCATAAGGTTGGTCATTGAGTCAACTGGCTTGATTTCGATGTCCGGTTGTACGTGACAAAGAGTAGGGTCGCCTGTCCAGCCTCCTGGGTTTTCTCCAGTTGTTAGCCCCGAAATGGCCTAGTTTGTGTCCAGATGACGTTAAACCCCATCTCTCTCACACACCCTTGTTTAATGCAGGCCCAATTGACCGGTCAGTACTATTTATTGACCAGCCCTTTTCATGTTTGAAACTATGACCCCCGAGATTGATTTTGATCAGATTCTCATCTGACAATATATGTGTAACTCATTGTTCTAGATTTTATTATGAATCAATGGCTGTTTATTTTTTACAATCAACTAGACGTCAATATGGACACCAGCTTGTTGTCGACTTAATAATATCAATAGTACTCCGCTAGGATAATATTATACAAAATACTATGATATTTACACTAGATCTAAAAATAGAATGCACAATTTCACAAACATCAAGGTCGCCTTTAATACATTCGGTTTCTGGAGATACGTGCCTCGAATCAGGAGGATGCTATGAGTGGGGGGGGGGGCATAACCTGGTAGATTTTAGAGATTCCAGATTGAAATGTCTAACAATTTTTTTTGTATTGCTTTTGTATGTTGTTTACTTGCGTTCATCACCCATACAAGTTTGATATTGTAGAAATTGTATGCAAGTTTATGATAATATATAGCCCGAAATGACCTAGTTGTGTTGAGTGGACGTTAAACCCCATTCTCTCTCGCATTTATGATAATATACGTTCTGTGACCCTTGAGATTCTAGTTTGAAATGGCTGACAATTGTATTTGAGTTGTTTCATGTTGTTTTCCTATGTTCATCCATTACTATTTTGATATTATAGGAATTGTATGTAAGGTTATGATAATGTACGTTCTGTCTGTGACCCTTGAACCCTAATCGCAAAACTTTAAGCTCAAAATGTTGTATAAATTTTAATGGTAGCCATTATTGTGAACAGCTTCTCGTCCAGTTCTAAGACCATTTCTTATTCTTGTCTCTTTTACAAGCAAATATTGTGAATACGACTTGTAGCGGACTGGTAACCTACGACTCAATAATTGACCTGGGAGATCTGACAGAGAAATCGCATGAATTTTGTCGATATTAGCGCTAAGCCCCTAGTAATTATTAGTTAATCTCCGTTCTAATAGGGTGGACCCACCACCCTTATCTTAATGACCTCGGCTGCAACAGTCTCGCAGATATGTCACTTCCGTGTAGACATGAACATCACGCCAGACTACAACAAAAAGAATACATTAAAGATAAATGCTGTTTTTTTCTCTCTTTTTCTTCGGGACAAATCGAACGATCATGCATAAAACTATTGTTACATATAAGATGGCTAGACGGAACAATGTTTATGTTACAATAAGCATTTTTTTTTAAAAAAAATTAGTACGTAATGAAATGATTACGAAGATAAGACGTTCCACGCCAATAGCGACACCTAGCGTCAAACATATATGAATATTGGACAAAGATTAGCCCCGTTAAAAACTGAATAAAATCCAATCAAGCTTATATCACGCCATATTGTATTATTACGTCAACATGATTTAAAGTAATGGCGGTTTATGTTCTATTGCGTGATCGGACGCGGCCAAGCATGATAACCGAGTCTATGGTCTTGATTAAGTAGGCCAAGATAGGATTTAACCGAATCTAACGGTTTGTTAGAGGGAATGAATATTTAAATATAGAGAGCACCATTAACGTGCAGGCCTCATTTCACTCACAATCCCCTCTGATTGATTTGAGATTTCAATAACGCTACATATTCTTAAATATTGGTTCTGGTATTGTCGACTTCAAGATGAGACTGGGCCAGACGTTCGGATGAATAATTTTTTATATTTTTTATGTCAAGAAAGCGTCCATTATTTACACCATTGTACACTCTCTTTATCCTTTTTTCTGATTTATTTTCCACGATCAACGACAGAAAAATACTTTCAGCCGTAATCTGATTAACTAAATAATATTTACGAATGTGTTCAATATAATGACATTAAGTTCATTTTTATGCTTTATTGCACTTGGACCATATACATCAACGATCAAAGAGATAAGTCATTAACTTCTCCACAAATTATTTTTTTCTGTACGTATAGAGACTGAAAACAAACGTGTTTTGGCCATCCGTCACGGTTTTCTCTTCTAGAATGGTTGAAATAGGAGTAAAGCCGGATTGAAATATCTAGGCAATAGTTGGAACAGAAAGTAGAACGGAACCCCATTTCATTTTATTATTTTTTTTATCAAAACCGATGTTATCTTTACCATACTAGTTTCATTAGCCTAGTTGGTGCAAAAAGCGTAGGACGTTAAACCCCATTTCCATTCATTATTTATTTGATCAAAGCTAATGTTATGTTTTGTCAAACGGGTTTCATTAGCCTACGTGATGTAGAAAAGTAGGACGTTAAATTTCATTTTATATCATTATTTACTTTAACAAAACACCAAATTCCCATTCTAACAAATATTAAATTAATCTAATGTTATGTACTAGCAATCGGGTTTCATTAGTCCAGTTGGTGCTGAAAAGTAGGACGTTAAACCCCGTTTTATATCATTATTTACTTTACCAAAACTAAATTCCCAATCTAACAAATATTAAATTAAGAGGTTCGCACCTAATTCCATCTTTCCTGGTATTATCCCGCGCCTACTAAATACAACTTTACCAAACAATGGAACCATATCATGTACATGAATACGTGCTATTGATTTCCATGGTGTTTATGACAGAAGACGGTGATGCCTTGTCAATTATAGAAAATGCAGCCTTACACCTGTTGTATACGTTAATTATAACCACACAGAAAATATCTTTTAGGTAACCTTTTAAATATTGAAACATGAAAGCAACGTTCACGCACGGCCAATCTTCTAATTAAAAGCGGTTATTTGTCGTCACCGAGAATAAAATATGAAAGAAAACGACATGGATATCAAAAGGAATTTAATGAAATACTTTTCAACATTATGTAGAATTTTTTTTTTTTGTTATATGGATGTTATAATCGGATTGGTCTAGTTCTATTGATCGATTTGTTGTGTCCGACAAATTTTCGTCCATTTTTCGATCTCGTTTGTGGGTTTAAGTTGAGGTTTTATCTTGTGGCAAGTATTTATTGTAATTTTTTCACTTATCTGCTTTAGAATGATAGAAATCGCCATCATATTCCCTCTTTTTTAATTCCTTTAAAAATTCAAGTTTGCATTATTTTTACTTCCGGTATTACGCGGCTAATCAATCCGCAGAAAATTTCCAATTCTTCACTGATTGGTTATTATTAACAAATCATCAATTTCAGTAGATATATAAATAACCATGTGACAGGAAGTTGCTATTTTTATATACGATATTTACATATTTTATTTAGTCAATTTATCTTGTTAACGTGATCAGCTTGATGTGAACTGAATTATAATTGTACAACCAACAAGTTTACTCCACATATTCGTCCAATGAGGCATCTGCCATGTATTGTAAACAAGTCGCGAATCTATCATTTTCACAACAAATACGCATCGTTACGTTCTTGTTCTCTGACAGCCCCGCTCGGTCACTGTTCTATGGGGGCCGGGAACAACCCTTTCGGGTCAAGGGTTGGACACAAGAATTGGCTCATGGCTTGTTTTATCTTGAAATGGTAGACACGGCCATCGATCATGAGTACGGGTACATTCCTAGCTGCGACGTGAAATAATGGTAGATATGTGAGTAGTTTTTAACCTGTAAAAAAGACAAAATACTTGCTGGTTTGGTCAGTCAGTGGTTTATTCAAGCGCCATACAGTAGTCAGTCAACTTGTAGTTCTCACGTCGTCGTTTTCTCGTCACACAACAACGCTTGGTTTGTTTTCGTCAAGTCACTCGTATTTTTCTCTCTCTTTTTGGTGAATCACTTAATTTACGATTGGATATATCATTGTTTTCATTCAGGTATTTCATTTTTTTTTCTTTTCACCCTTTTCCTTCTTGTTATTGGTTATTGTTGCTGCGTAACTTCTGGCCTTTAAAGGTTTCTGGTTCTGGGGTTTATTTGCGTATTATCGTTGGAAACATATTTCGCAAATCTTTCTTTTTCTTCCATAATTTTGAATTTCAAGTTCATGTTAGATTGGTTCGGTCTTCTTGGTCCGTTCTCCCAGTTCGTTTTACCGGATGTAGAGTTCAATAGAGGGTGTTGATCCCCGTTCGTCTTTCAGACATACCCAACTACATATCCACTTCTCTCTATTTCAATTTGTACCCACAAGATTTGATTTTGAATAGAAATGATCATCCATTGTGTTAAGTTATTTTTTAGCCTCTCGAGATTTTATTTAATCTGTTTATTTGATTTGCAAACTAGATCTGTGTTTTATTCTATAGATTTACATATTTGAATATATTTCAATAATAAGTAGGTACGTACTCGATTCCTTGAATAGTTTCCATCTATCCTAATATAAAACAGATAATTCATAGATAATCAATTGGATGTACTTGACTTATACGAGTAAAACCTTTTATATAAATACTATAACCCGTTTGAATTGTTTACTTACTAAAGCCACTTTGGACGCCATATTGAATCCCAACTCCATCTGAGAATTGTAGTACATTTTTTAATATTGCTCTCGATTACCCGAGTACCAGCAAAATCATCTCCGTTATGTGACTATCCCGAATGATGAGAAGTGGTACCAAATGTTCTGTTTTGTTTATTTCAGAAGAAGAGGCAAGTCCTGGTAGCGCACAGGCATGTAGTGATACAAGCAGTAATGGGAGTTCTTCACATGTGAAAAAACACTCGCGAAAACGAGGTAAGACCATTTACTTTTTTTTTTGGTTTGTCATGATAGTTTGTTAAAATAAACCCGCGGAATTCAAGCAGAAATAAATATTCATGGACCCGACACACTTCGATACAAAATCTCGCAATACATATACATTTGATTAGAGAAAATTGAAAAATATTTAATGCAAATACATTTTAAAATCGATATACAAAAAAAACTTATGTTAAGTATGCCACGCTTTATAATGTTTAGAATAATGGGTTGCTCATAGTCCGAAGTGTATCTCTCTTATTCCATACTCATTCCTTCTAGAGAAATTTGTTTCCCAGGGTATATCTGTTATTGCCCATTTGATCTTTCTAAAAATAGATTTTAAAAGACGCTTTAGTTGCATATCGGTATTTGACAGACGGACCAATATTGAGTATGATTGATGTTTAGAAAGAACAACAAACGGTCTTTATTTAAGGTGATTTCCACTTATTGAATAGGTTTTATATGACTTCCGTAAAATAACTTTACATATAGACGCCACCATTAATTACATCCCATCACCATGACAATGAACGGTAGCAATGGCGGAAAGGTAATTTCTGTCCCTCGTAAACATTCAAGGGAAAAAAATACAACAAATGAAAAATTATTTGAATTGACATAGGTGGTTATTAGATGTTTTGATTGGATTCGTTTCCCATATTGCAAACCTTCTTGGTTGCCTTGTAAAAGTTGTGGTTTGTAATGATTGCTTATTGGTTCTATTTGGTTGACTCGTAAAAATTATTTGAATCTGTTTTCTGCAATTATTGCTTATTGATTTGTATTTGGTTTACTTGAAAACATTATTTGATTTTGTTTTCTGTAATTATTTCTTATTGATTCTATACAAAGATACTGGGATACGTAAG
Organism: Patella pellucida; assembly: GCA_917208275.1. NCBI lineage: Eukaryota > Metazoa > Mollusca > Gastropoda > Patellidae > Patella > Patella pellucida. Next base: position 62,222,249 of record OU795041.1, read on the forward strand.
CCTTTGGTCGCCATTTGCATTTGTCTTGCCGATACTAGCATATTTAAGGCCTTTGGTCGCCATTTGCATTTTTCAACGTCTTAATCCACGTTCAAATGTAATATAAAAATACAAAACAAACGAAAGTAGATAATTTCCTGGTCTGAATCCAATCGGATTACAAAGATACACATTTGACGTTTTTAAACAAAAGATATGTGTGGCGCTGGTTTGTTTATATCTTGTTCAGACGATTCCACATATTGCGAAACATTCAATTCATCCTGTGCTTTTAAATACTAAATTGAATCATTTTTGGGACTGATATTCGTTTAAGAGATCCCTCTTTCACAATTGGGCATCTTACAAGGGATTCATTTGACGAAGGGCGACTTTAACATACTGAACGAAACAAATTAATGTAGGCCTATTCACCTTTCCTTACTTTGTTCATGCAAACTGGAAGAGATAGTTTGGTGTGTCCTTAATAACTTTTAACAAAACAAGGGTAAAAAACTATGTAATAACTTCTCATTAACAAGCCATAAAACATACGACAATATCCTCCAAATTTTATCTATTAATAAATAATCAGCTAATTTCAAAAGTTTCTCCGTGTAAAGCACAGGTGTGAATAATTCATCCCTGTCGTTCTGTCAAGTTTCAAAAGTTTGTTTCAAATCCACAAACAACGATCGAAGTGAACGTTATCCTCTATTACCTACGCACAATGGCGGCTCATTTATTATTGAGGTGTTATCATCACGCGCGATAAAGAAATTTGTTGTGTGTGTATTAGCTAGGTGGTGGGATTATCGCCCCTGCCACAATACGTTTTAATTATTAAATGATATCATTGAGGAAAATACGATTCACTTGTAATGATATTTTTTGCCTATCTATTAATACGGTGTCTACTGCACGTGATATCATATATAATCAATTATGTATTAATACGCTTTTATCAGGTTAGCTAATACAAAAAATAGTTCCAAGATTCTGTAGAGAGATTAGACCGTTTCCAAACAGCATGTTTTGTTTCCTGGCGACACCACCATTAGTTGTACTGCATGGATATTATCCTGAAATATCAGTTTAATGGCGTTGCATTGTAAAATTATTACACAAGCAACAATGTTTTATCAATATTGTATAAGTCTTATATTTCTGGGGATGAAATATTTAAATCAAATTAACGGAATAATACAAGAAACCAGCGCTTTGTGATCTTTCAGCTCGGGTTTTTTTATGCTAAGCTTATTAAAAATTGGATTTAATTTCCTCCCAGGGAAAACTGTTGGCACATAGCAGATTTTTAGTTTACAAATGCACATATTTTTTTGTAAAAGCATCTTCATAAATGAAAGTAAACGAAATAAATAACATTTTCTATTGGGGATTAAGTTCTTTGAGAAGTCGATAGCTCACTGCAGGCTAATTTAAAATATTCATTGATTATTATTTATCTTGGGTACTATCAAAATCCCTGGAAGATAAAATGCATGGAAAAGTAGGCTACATCATGGATCTGAACAAATGTTATCAAAATTATTGGAAATAAAAAATTTGGGTGAGAAGAAATAGGGGATAATTTTCTCAGAAGAGGTTTTGGAAAACAAAAAAAAATATTCTATTCAGAATTAAGAAGTTAAGCTTTTCTAGATGTATTAAATACAATGATTTCGAGATTAGAACATTTAGAAAAGTATAATAATGCGACAGTGACAGATCACTGGTGTGGAAGAACGGGGAGAGAAAAGAGGGAATGAAATTAGACTTTATTACGCTTGTTGCCGCAATGCATGTTAAAACAAATTGCCCGTATTAACATATAAATAATTTGTATCAGGTCTTTGTAGTGCGGCGAAGGCTATTTGAAGTATTGGGTAAAAATTCAAACTGCATCTTGATGAGGATTTAGCCTTCGCTACCTTAATTGGAGCGCCGCTGTTTGATGTTTGCTGGTGTTGGGAAGGGACTCGAGTTTAATGATGGTTTAATGCTACACTGATAGTAGTTTGATGAGCAGTAATTGGTTGCTGTCAATGTAGCCATGTTTTCGTATTAGAAAGTAGTTCCACCTAGTTAGGTTAGTTGGCGAAGTAACTAGGAAGATTACATGTTCATTATAATGGTCTCTATTCACTGACTGCCGTATTCGTGGCGATTTAGCCGAGTTGATTTATATTGTCAATGGAAGGGTTTAGGCATGTTGCTTTTTGATCTTGGTAGTGGCGCGGGAGGCAAGACGGACGGTTTTTGGTACGAACAATTAAAGCGGCGACTACATATTATGAAGCCGTAATCCCGATACAATCAGTTCTTCAGCTCAGTTCCAGCTTTAGGCATAAGCTAAACAAGCCCGAACTTAACAACATCACGATCTGTTGAAGTCACACAGAATTTTAGATTTTCAAGTGGCTTTTTTTTACGTGTAAAGTAGTTTTTATAATGGCATGTACCTTTTAAATAATTAAATGGCAATTATAATATGTTGTTGTGGCGATGCAAGGTTCTCTTTTGATACGCACTTTTGTGAAACCTTCTGGTGCAATGCATTTAACAAGGAACCTCCAAGATTTGAATTGCACTGAGCCTCGTCTATTATAGCTTCTGCGTCTTGGATATTTTTAATGCTTACGCGGCCACTAAAACAAGGCACATCTCACTCGTCAATTTTAGCTTTTTCAGCTTGGATGTTTTTAATGCTTAAGCGGCCACTAAAACAAGGCGTTTCGTTTAGCAGCCTTAATTGTCGTTGTTGTCAAATAGCCAACGCTCATCTATTAGTAATAATGCTTGATTCATGTTATATGGTACTTCACTTGAGCACACCAATGGCTTCAGGAGAGAGAGAGAGAGAGAGAGAGAGAGAGAGAGAGAGAGAGAGAAATAGGGTTTAACATCCACTCGACACAAACTAGGTCATTTCGGGACTAACATATGGTTGAATTTAATCTCAATAATTCGCTTGTGCGTAGGGGCCTTTAGCATTGGGATGAAACCGGAGGCCCCGGAGAAAACCCACCAGTAATTAAAACGGTCACATTACACAATGATTGTGTTGACGATATTCTGGGCATAACCAGAAAAGATGTCCTGATTCAATATTTGCAATAATTTGAAGTTTTGTGTTTGTGTATTGATAAAACAAATGCAATAATGACCTATCTTCCTTTAACGGGTGCGCATCTCAAAGTTGCCATCTTAGTTTATGATCTGTGCGGATCTATGCGGAATATTATATCTAAAATACACGGGGGGAAAGATCTCCAACACCTTTTCTTATTGAATTTATCTGGTTCACTTAAGAGATTTCAACACGTTCTTAGGTCTGTCACGGTTGTTTTCATTCTTCAAGACACTTCTTTACTCGAAAAGCTGACTAAACGTTTAAAATATTAACGTTTTTCCAATAATTGGCAGAATTCTTTAGCAGATACTCGATGCCCGGATATACACGGATGTATCCCTAGCTGTCAGTTTCGTAATGTAGATATGTTGTCTTTAGCGATCCAGTAAGTCATTTAATGGTAGTCAAGGGACAAATATAAGAAGACCATTTATTGGCCTAAATTATTATTGGGTCATGTATTGAGTCGCTAATGTCTTGAAATTGCACCCATAAATTTGTTCTCAAATGAAGCCACCATCAAAGCGATTTTGTCGGGGCTGTTACCTTTTTTTCCTGAATCATTTTTAGTCTGTAAGTATATACGATCTGTGTTGATTACATCGAACACTTGCGTATTCTGCAGAATTTTAAAGAGTTAAAATATATAACAGCCGCTAGACCTACCAATTTGATTCAAATAAATCCTTTTCTTTATCGTTTGAAAATAAATATTAACATTACTGGATCTGGATTTAAAAAAATGCTGTAAAAAAATTCACCACTTTCTCAATTAACCTGTTCAAACTTTGCACGCAGATAAGATGTATTCTATTTACCTTGTTTATTTTTCTTCACATGGAGAAAATGAAAATAAGAAGTAAAATACGTCTGTTGAGCAAGAAGATCGAGAGAAAAAACGTTTCTGTTTACTGTAAAGTAACACATTTACAAGTATAATTGACACATTTAGGGCACCAATATGCACGTGCTAACAAGGGGTCACAAGGGTGACATGTTGTACATTGCAAACTAACAGAGCGAATGGATTATATTGCACAGCGGATTGCAATGTTTTGGTGTAGGATATCACTCCGCGCGTTTTGCTCCCTGTTGTTTCAACAAAACTCGATCCGACACTTATGCTAGAATGTAAACAGGAGACAAAACGAAGGCAAAACATCGCATAAACATATGTCGCTCCGTTTAACTTCAAAGATATTATTGGTGGGTTTTGAATCGATGCGTAGAACCGTTTAGAAAACAACATCAAAATAATTTGTTGAAGAAACAACCAATTTAGCATTTAGTTTCTGCGGGTTGGGAAAACTAGACATCGGTGTGTTTCTTTAGAGAGGGTGTTAGGGATCGTATAGTTGGTTGTTTTGTAAAATGAGTCGAATACAACCAGATATTTCGGTGTAACAGATTTTGGTTCCAAATAAAGAATGGCTATATCTAGAAATAAACCAAGTTTTGTCTGTCATTTGATGTGTTGATAAGAGGCGCATTTGGGTTCATTTTAGTCTTTTTCGGGATGGGTTATTGTACTCCGTGGACTTAACTGGTACGAAAAAATTGGGTTGGGCCATACTCTAGACGTAAATAACTTTGTCCTATTTACTCAACCACTAATAGCTCCGTTTTCATTTCACCTACTTTGCCAAGAGATGATGCATACAGTCTCTTTTTTCGGATTTTTGCACTGAAGTTTCGTACTATTATATTTTTGAGCCTAAAAGATAATGAGTGTACTCTTGCAAGCTCATAAAGAATAAGGCCAAGATAATGCATACATAGTCTCGGGTTTTGCACTGAACTTTCGTACAATTATACTTTTCCGCCTAAAAGAAAATGATGGTACTCATGCAAGCTTATTGTTATAAAACAAGTTTTGCCCTACACCTTCGTACTATTATATTTTTCCGCCTAATAAAGATAATGATTGTATTCTTGCAAGCTTTTTTTTATTTAAAAAAACCCATAAACAACAACGTTTCTTCTGCATGTTCATGAGACCTTTACGACCTAAGTCATTACACTAACAAATTTATCTTTTTTCCCATAAAACTTCACACGTGTGATAATATCTCATCTACAGCGAACTACATAACACCCCTCCATAAATTACAGATTGACCAATTGTTTCATTCTTCTCTAGTTTCATCAATTTCACGTCCCATACACCACGTGCGTCATAAAACACTGCTGGTATACATTCTACCTCCTTAACAAGAGAGCTTAGAATGCATCACGTGGTGCGCAACGATTCGAATTTCAAAGAAGGGTGTCGTGAAGGATGTTTGAAGCCTTATAGTCAACCTGTCACTGTACAATATAGAGGTGAAAAATGGCTTTTAACAGAGATGTTACAATCTCATAGTACATACCTTCAAATATAAAGGAGCTTCGCGGTTTGCTTGACGAAATATAAGGGATCATCCATTGCCCACGACCGTTCCTCAAAAACGTATAACAATAGACGGGGATGATTTATTGCTGTTTTCGTCTCTCCAGCTAGTGGTAGCCCAGCTCGATGTTTTGTTGTGAAGTTGATGACTTGATTGAGAAGCGAGGGTTTCTGTGGACGATGATAAGGGGGAATGTGTTCACAATGGTCCCATCAGCTCTAATCTCCACTAATCTGTTGTTGACCCGACTGGACAAGTCAATTAGAGGAGTATCAACTACAAGAGATGGACATCTCAACATGCTGCTACTCCTCGGCATACAATACTCCCCACTTATTTTAACCCCGAACTTGACCAACTTAACGAGGCCATAAAGAGCTGTTAAAACTTTCTTGTGTGTGCATGTTTTGACTTGTTGACGTCAATGTTTGATGACATGCCGAGATTTTAAAAGGAAAAAAAAAACACTCTTGAAAAAAAACAACACTGTGATTGACAATGGTAGTTAGGACACACTTCTAAATCTTCATGAGTAGCTTTTCCTGTGAGATTTCTGTTCGGACTGTCAATTTTATGTCTATAGCGATTTTTATTTCTGAGTAACAGCACATCTAGATCACACTAAACATTTATAATATTGGACAGAAATTAAAAACATCCAGATCAAATATTTCCTGTCGACCTATTAAAGAATTGTCCGAAATTTACACAGTCAAATGCAATTTCAAATTAAAAACCTCCAGATCCAATATTCCTATCGATCTATTAAAGAATTGTCCGGAATTTACACAGTCAAATGCGATTTCAAATTAAAAACATCCAGATCCAATATTTCCTATCGACCTATTAAAGAATTGTCCGAAATTTACACAGTCAAATGCGATTTCAAATTAAAAACATCCAGATCCAATATTCCTATCGACCTATTAAAGAATTGTCCGAAATTTACACAATCAAATCTGATTTCAAATTAAACACCTCCAGATCCAATATTCCAATCGATCTATTAAAGAATTGTCCGGAATTTACAGTCAAATGCGATTTCAAATTAAAAACCTCCAGATACAATATTCCTATCGACCTATTGAAGAATTGTCCGAAATTTACACTGAGTCAAATGCGATTTGAAAATAACGTGGAGGCATGTTTAAATGGCGAGTGCAGTAATTGCATCGTTTGAAGAGTGCACAGTGTTGGGATGAATTAAGTGATGTTGGGATGAATTAAGTGATGGAGGTATTCATTAGACTAACTGTAGGATCAACCTCGTGTTGACAGACATTAATTGAGCCATCATTAATGAAGGGGTTGTAACAGCAGTTACCAGTAGGCTTCATAGACAAGGTAATCAGATAGTACCATCATTAGCTAGTCATTATCTTCCGATATCTCTTCTATTGACATGCTTCTTGCTATTGTACTACATCAGTTATCGGCCGCCATCGTTTTAGCGGACATTCACAATCTTTCGACATCTTTATAGGTTACTAGCTAACGGACAATTGTTATCACTTAAAACATCAATAAACTCCCTCTAATCTATCTCAAACCTTTTTAATCTATCTCAACTCTTTTTAATCTACCCCAACTATTTTTTTTATTCTCTCGGTGTACCATGATGTATTTTTACAGGTTAAGGGCAATAAAATTACGTCAAAATACGTGTTTATGGGTCATAACACACTTGAATTAATGGGGATTTACCATGGGAATTTTGTAATTTAAAAGAAAACTTGCATACAATAGAAATGTAACAATTTGTTACCTATGATGTTGTTCATAAATCAATGGCAATTGGTTCTCGAATAATTTATGAAAATGTTTTTGCAATGCTAAAACTATTGCAGTAAACAAGCAACAACGATTTCTACAAATGATAGCCAAATATTTTTCGGTTTCCCTATTTTTCCCATAAACATTTTCATAAAAGCAATGTCATTAATTTAAACCCCATTCATTATTCTTCTAAAGTAAAAACAGCCATTAATCTTTGTAAATTTTATATACGTAACAAGTTTACTCAAGTGTAAGAATTTTTCCACTGTACTATTTAAAGGATATTCTCACACTTTTATTTTAAGGACATTTTAAGGATATTCTGACACTTTTATTTTAAGAAAATTCCCGCTGTTTTATTTTAAGGATGTTTGCCCTGTACTTATTTAAGAAAAATAATTTATGGATATTCTAATTGATAAATCATAAAGATGTTCACACGGTTCTATTTCAGTGACATTTCCTGGTTCTGTTTTAACGATACTTCTTCCATTTTACTATTTATTATCAAGGATATTGTGGCTATTATATTTTAAGGATACCTCCACTGTTCTGTTTTAAGGATATTCCCGATGTTCTGTTTTCAAGGATATTCTCATTGTTTTGTAATAAAAATATTCTTGTGGCTTTATTTTTAGAATATGCCCACTTGTCTTCCTTTAGGATATTCCCACTGGTCTTGTTTTAGGATATTCCCACTGGTCTTGTTTTAGAATATTCCCACTGGTCTTGTTTTAGAATATTCCCACTGGTCTTGTTTTAGGATATTCCCACTGGTCTTGTTTTAGAATATTCCCACTGGTCTTGTTTTAGAATATTCCCACTGGTCTTGTTTTAGAATATCCCCACTGGTCTTGTTTTAGGATATTCCTACTGGTCTTATTTTAGGATATTCCCGTTGTTCTATTTTAAGAATATTCACACTGATATGCATGAAGGACCCTTGTCTCCATCCGAATGTCAGAAACAAACTCTGTCCCTACACAGGCTACCAAACTTAGATTTATTTATTTTTTATGCTTGGTCGTAAAAATTGAATCCACATTATATATAATCATTTAGTTAGTTTAGTAATGATGAATACAGCCCATTTGATGTGATTTAAACTGCGAAATGTAAAGCTTATAATGCAGTCAGTGTATCGCACAACAGATGTGTTGTGGGTCATTAAGCTAGACATATGCTGTAACCAACCACTAAATCATGAATATAAATGGATTCAACGCCTCACCTTAAAGGCCCAATACCACTCTTGTTGTAACTGAATAATATGCCCCAATCATTATTCTTGTCAACAAATTGTACTATTTTACAATATATCAATTAATTGGTGGTACAAATTTCATCTTAACACACCTAATTTTTTTAAAAATTCAACGACAATGGATTGGAAAGCTCTACGTAAACCTTTTCAAATGTAACTTGGATTTAAACATATTTTCGAACCCTCTGGACAAGTAAAATAGGATGTAATGGATCATTTACACAACAGGTAGGACACTTAAACATCTAGTAGTTAGAATAAGGCTCATTTTTTATGGACCTGTCAAGACAGCCAGAGTGTTATGATCCCTTTAAGTAAAACAGTGCAGCTTATAATAACAATACTCATTTATCACATAAAATTAAAGTCGAGTACTAGACATCAGACAGTGTAAAGTCATCTTGTTTATCGCTTATGTGGTTTGCACTGTTTATGAAATATATTTGTTATTAGAGTGTCCTGTTTCACACCCACTTGTAATAACATGGGTGTAAACAATAGAAAGAACGCATATTCAACTTAAAACCGTAATTAATACAGAAATGTGTGGGTTTTTTATAAACAATATTTCATTCAGATTTATATCTGAAAAGGGATTGGGGAACAGATCCCTTTCAAATTCTCAAAACAAAATTAGTTTTTTTTAATAACTGACAATAAAATCGCATTACCATATGCGATTAATCAACAGCTATATGACAGAAGAATACGCTATTTTGAAAAAAATTCAAATATTTAAATTAAAGCAGACAATACCGAAGCCACAATGATGATGTTGTAAACCACAATGACTGGAGGATACAGCCTCCTCAAAAACCACCCCATAATGTGTTGCTGATTTATTTTTCTCTTTCTCTTTTCTTGTTTGAGGATGACACGGGTCCCTCACGAACATCACTCTTCTGGCTCTATACTGATTACATGTTCTGGGGTCGTGTGTTCGATTGGCCCTTTGAGTAATGGCATTGAGTTGGGTGGTGTATAAACAGACAAGGGGTTAGAATGTTAAAAGATTGGAGTGCTACTGGCAAAGCCCCGTCGTTCTCGCTGCCTTCCTACTTCAAGACTGCACAATAACTGCCGGGAGCATAGGCCCCCATATATAAACAAAACAGGTTTGTTCAGACAACATATGATTGTTAGATGTAAGACGATTTTGTTGGTTTTTATGGACGGCGTTTCTCGTCTGCACGCGTTGCTGTTTGACCTGAGGCTGTCCTCCCTTCATCTCATGTCATTCCAGCCTTCTAGTGCCAATACAAGGAAATTAGATTTAATGTAGAGTTGACACCAACTTCTCTTTATGCACCCGAGGTGCTGAGATGTGCTTTAACTAAAGATGGCGCTCGTGACATAAACCGGAAGTCATGTGGTCTTCCATCTGGGGAGCAACCGGAAGTACCATTTTTGTTCTTGATATCCTGATGGGTTTAATGTTTTCTAATTAGTATTTTATAATTAGATCTAAAATACTTGCTTTCGTATCGTGAAATATCTTATGTTTTTGTTACATGTGCGGTTCCTGTTTATTTAAATAAAAATGGCAGCAAGTAAAAACGATACAATTATCTTGGTTTTTATAATGAGAATATATAATACCATCATTTATGAAGTTCCGGAATCCAAATGGGCGAAGAAATAACTCATAATTCTACTTCAAGTCTGTAATATCAATTAATTTTAATTTGTAACACAAAAAGAGGTTGTCGGTTAGGAAAGGCCAGCTTACTGTGATCATTGTCAGATACAGGAAGGAAATCTACGAGTTGATCCAAAGATGAAATAAGATGAAACGGCAACGAATATAAAACAAAAACCAACTAATATTGCTCTTTTTTTAATGCCGAGCTCTTATCTTTTGGCAAATAATCAATGCAAAATTAATGAGATATTAAGATAAGTAGGGTACAACTAAAGCTAGAAATGAGCGCCGGAAACGGAACGCAAAAGCCCGTGATGTCACTTTAACAAGAAAAGGTTCAAACACATAACAACTATATTCTCGACTATAAATCTGACAGTTTATCAAAAATCAATACGGGAAAAATGATCCGAAAAGAAGGAAAAATAAATGAGGAATATTGATAATAGTAAAAAATTAAAAGTAGAGTGGCATGTTGTGTGACGTGTGTATTATATGAGTATGTCATGTCATTAGAAGTACACATTGATCTATGACGTTGACGGGTATTAATCTCCCGTTAATACTGAACATGTCTACATGCTTCTACAGGTCGCCATGTTTCCATAATTAATAAAATATGATTCTATAGAAAAAACAGGAAATCCTCAATCCAAGCCATACTTTGTTATTGTCTCCCCGCCTTTCGAAGACTATTAAAATGAGTCCGTCCGACTGTCCGTCCGTCCGTCCGTCACACTTTTTGGGACACAATAACTCTCCGTATGTGTTTTATTAGGCGAATGTCTCTTTATAGTTATTTATTTTAAAGGTAATTGCTTTATATATATTGTCGACAAATATTCACAATTTCATCATTTAGGTTTAATCTAACTTACCATCTCACTTTCGCGAAAATGGGGTCCAAGGTGTGTGGTTTAGATAGTAAGTGATTTGTGGGGTTTGTTTTTTTTAACTTTTTATCGAATATTAAAATGTTTAATTATAATGTTTTTGGTACTGTGTTTAGATACCAAATGAATTGTGGGGTTTGTTTAATGTTTTTGGTACTTGGTTTAGACACCAAGTGAATTGTGGAGTGTGTATTTTTAACTTTTTTATCGAATATTAAAATATTTGATGTTGTTTGGTACCTTTCAGGTCATTCTGGTGTTAATCAGTTAGGTGGTGTATTCGTCAACGGTCGACCATTACCAGATTCTACAAGACAGAGAATTGTTGAGTTGGCCCACAGCGGAGCACGACCTTGTGACATATCACGTATTCTTCAAGTGTCCAACGGATGTGTTAGTAAAATATTAGGACGATATTACGAAACGGGTTCGATTCGACCCCGAGCCATCGGGGGCAGCAAACCCCGGGTTGCGACAAATGATGTATGTTCAAAGGTGGCTCAGTATAAAAGAGAATGCCCTTCAATATTCGCCTGGGAAATCCGAGATCGACTTTTGGCAGACGGAGTTTGTAACCAAGAAACTATTCCTAGTGTGAGTACAGCTTTGTTTTTTTGGTTTTTTTTAAATATAATATGTTGTCTTTTATCCACATATTTTACCTCCAAAATACTTTAAAATTGTCGTATTACTTCAATTTCTATTTTCAAAGCAATTTGTTATTTCTACTTTCGTTCTTCGGACTCTTTTCTTCTAAAATGCCTTTAAAATATCAGCCATTGGTTCAGCACCATAAAACAAATAGTTACCACACCAATCTTCATTTATGTGTTTAATTATTATTTGGGTTCGGGGGTTGTTTTTTTTTTTTGGGGGGGGGGGTATCATATTCTTCAAAACTATCAGCTATCTTATGTATTTCCACTGTCTTCCTGCTGGGTACTTTCTCCTAAAAAAAACTTAAAAACATAAGCCTTTGGTTCAGCATTGCTCAAAGCTATCCGATATTGATAAATTGATAAAGCAATATAAAACAAACTATATATATATAACCTACATAATCTGCACAATACGCAGCGAGCGATTGGGTTGTGTTCCCATAAAAGGGATCAATTATGTGATATACTTTGACATATTCGATCTAATTGAAATTAATTAAACTGTAAAATACTACGATATAAGAAGTAGTAGTTTTGTCAATTGTATGTTTTTGTGTTGGCTTGCTAACGGAAGCTCAATCTTCTAACCAGTATTCGCTGACAAAGCCTAACCTGGTAGCTTTGATGAATCCCATTCACTGGAGTCAGAGAGCGTGATTTTTCTAATACAGATATTGATTCGGAGATGATAGGAACGACGTAGACGTAGTTGCATCCATTCACAACAGCTGTAACAAAGCTATAACATGTTTTTTTTTTTCTACCCGTGCAGAAGTCGACAGCACAAAATAGTACTCGGCTGCAGACAATTTTTTTTTTGTAAAATTAATATGACGTCACTATTCTTATTTACGAAACAAATATCTTTAAGTAACTTGTATTCCATATAATTGTGCCATGTGTTAGTACTCGGCTGCAGACAATTTATTTTGTATTAATATGACGTCACTTTCTTATTTACGAAACAAATATCCCTGAGTCTTGAACCAGTTATGCGGTATACGAATACGATTACATCAAAATCATCTCCAGTTTAAAAATAAAATAAATGTGCATTGTTGCATGAAATAGAACGTGCAGTTGATATGTATTGTTAAATAGAGTTATGTCCCCGTTGTAAGACTTCCATTGATTGTTTTGTGAGAAAGATCTATTGGCAACTGTCGTAAAAGTAACAATGAATTTCATTTTTTACTTCATTTAACCTGGGATGCTTTCATTCAAGTCTTCCATATATAATGTTGTCACAAACACATTTTGTGTAGCAAATTTGATTCACGTATGAATGGCTTCATTGGAACATACTTAAATATTCCCTTTATCTCGTTGTCCTTTCTCGAAATACGAAAAAGTCGACTTTTAAGAGGAATATAACACAGTCAAGTTCTTTAAAACGTATCTTAACAAAATTGTTAAAAATCTTTACTGAACAAAAAAATTAGAAAAGTTAGGGTAACAGCGCTCCTTGTATTGAAAATCAAGACGGCTTTTCAAACGATGATGAAGGCCCCTAGCGAGCTATATAAAATCGGTGTAGATGCAAATAGCACCCCTACCGAGTAGGTATTTTACATCGAAGGCATCTGCATGGTTGACTTGCATTCATCGGCTACATCAAAGCCGGGGAACAATAAAAGAAAAAATGTATAGTGTTTTCAGAGTAAGGGATATTATACTTAAGCTGTTTTGTTAGGAAATAATTCAGCGTCTATTTAGTGGTCTTATGAATGGTAATATAGGTCTACATTTTAAACAGATCTACGTGGTCTTTAAAACAAGATGTCGGACGTAAACAAGTAAAAGAGAAAGCTTAGATAGGTAAACCCCAGACTTATTCCATAGGTAAACTTTGGGTCAAACTCTTTTATGTCGAATATTTCAATTAATACTTTTGTTCGATCCATTGAAAAGCTTCCACGAGGTAGATAATAAATTAATAAACGCCTGCCTTCGTCTGTTAGGGTGCGCTATTACAAATACATGTACATGCACAGGTCTACATATTTTATGCACAAAGGCCTGTGTATGGACATGATTTGTATTTTATAATGAAATAATATACACTAAAATACCACAAACACCTGATATCACTTCTGTTTGCTAATTAGGTCTTTTTTGTTATGTCCCGAGATCAAACAATATTAGGGTTTTTTCTAGCATTAAGGTTTTTTGACACACACGAAAACACGGTCATAAAAATAGCACTCGGTGTACTTACGAGAGCCGTGTCGTCATGGTAACATTGACAAATTAGATATTTTCATTAAATGAACATTTGGATCATAAAATTAACATAAAACATGACAAATATGTAAAATTCACATGTTGGCATTTTAATTAAGACAGCTTTAAAACGTCCAAGAAAATATTTTTTGGAAAAAAAACAAGCTCCTCGGCAACATTTTCAGCTTTGGACCTTGCGAATAAGATGTTCGGTGTTCTTGGAGTTCAAAGGTACTCTTTCAGGCAGATGTTTTGTCAAACTTTATTATATTACTTCAGTAAGAACTGTCATTTGTTTTTATATACGGATTTTGAAACATAATATTACACGTATATAAGTGGAAGCAGACGTTAAACACCAACTAGATAGATAGATAGATGGACACACAGTACACTTTCTGGGAGATATATTCACCTCAATGTTTTACTTTGCAACATTCAAGAAGGATAGGCGTATCTTGGTGATATAAATATGTATGTGGATGGTAGGCAAAATATATGTATATACAGAACATGAAACCACAATAACAGTGACAAATAATTAAGTCTCAACACATTTGACAACAGTTCCTCTGTACACCTAAAAGAACCCTGGGCAGTTGTAATTCGAAATACGACTATCCCGTAGCACCGCGCAGAAAAGTAGGACGTTAAACCCCATTTCATTTCATTGTCTTTGACAATACTTCCATGTTTCCAAAGAGGGATGACTGTTGCTCCAAATGTTATACCTTATTGTCTACCGTCCATATCATTTGATTGCTGAAGTAAATAGTAACGTATGTGCCGGTTTTAATAGTAACGTACGAGCTTAACAATTATCATTTGATTGCTAAAGGCAATGGTAACGTACGTGTCGGTTTTAATAGTAAGGTACATATTTCAAAAACCACAAATGTACAGTTAACAGAGAAGAAAATCGAATTAATAAACAATATTATTTCAGAATCTCTTCATGAAAAAAAAATCACTTGATTTTTTTTTTCACTGGAATATCACTCTGGATTTTTATTGAATTTTTAGTGATGTATTTTGAATAAAACTCCAGTATAAATTATATGTTAAACGCTTTGTTTTTATTTATAAGGGATCTCCCGTAGTTTGCTTGACCATAAAGAGGGCGTTTAGTACTCCTAGAAAATCTCTTAGGAGCTTCAACCATAAATCTTTATGGATTTATTACTATAACGAATATAAAGATATGTGATTTTTGTATTAGCATTCATACGTTTTGAAGACGTTAGTAATAAATGAAGTACTTTGATCGGAAATATTTGAAATAGTTGTGGATAAATAAAGCTATTTTCATTGACCCATGCGACAAGATGTGATTTTGTGATTTCTATTATGGGAAATTAACAGGTCGACTTCTCTGAACAATGGAATAGCTGTTCTGTCATTTCATAATATAGATAAATACGCTTTTGATTTTTTAATTTCTTGATTTTTGTATATTGTATTATTAAATGATAAACGTGGCATTGATAAGATATTTTTGATAAATAAAGTTTGTATTGTTTTCTAAACGTTGGTTCTAATGTATTCTACGGTAACAGCTTTTGTGAATTCGCCTGTATTAGTATATTTCATTTAATCATAATAATAATATTGAGTTTTTGTGATAACTAATAGTTTGTGTTGTATGCGGAATTAAACTTAGTGAACATCTGCTTATAGAGGCTGAAGTTATTAATTAATAAGCCAAGAAATTCTTGAATCACCGGGAATGACCTTCTCGTACAACCTCCTTTCTATTGCTCCGGCTTAGAAATAAATTAGAAATTGGCTTAACGCGGTGTCGCGTGGTGAGAAGCGATTTAGCGAATAACGAAATATTACGGGTTTTCAATTTTCTCTCGTCTTAGCCTTGCGCACAATCCCCTACTTCAACGCTCTTATTTGTCGATGCAGGTAAATTTAATTACGGGAAATATCTTCGCTCAATTTGTTCAACTTGTTCGCCTCCTTGCTACAGGTGACTGAAATTAGTTTTGGGTCATTTGTCTGACGTGCTCATCAAACGACGAACGGGATAGATTATTAAGAATTATGATTCATAAATAGCAATAGCCCTTATAAGAGGATTTTTATTATATCTTAAGGCGGAATGGAATGGAACACAATATTAAATAATTGGTTCAAAATGAAGTTTTACCGCGGATGAGCGTTCCATCTTGCGTCGAGGAGATACACTGAGCTCTTTTCTTTGTCTTTAAGTCGAGAGATAATCGTCTTGGAAACTGTCATCTTAATCATTTCGTTTCGTTTTAATCAGGGACTGTTATTGTAGAAAACCACAATGGCCGACTTTTTATTGTTGTTAATGACTATTCGCTCTATAAAGTCATAATTAATTTATTTTCTACTGAGCATGCTTCCAGGTTTATTATATCCAAACTTGATAATTTAATCGGATTTTATTTGGAAAATAATTTCCGCAAAATGGGTAACAATAAAGCATAATTTTGATCTACGTTTGCTTTCAGTGCAAACACACAACTGTTAGCTGTGGACTCAATTTCTGACAGATTCGTGTATTTCATCTACTTTTGCTTTCAGTACAAACATACAAATTGTTAACTATGTGAACTAATATTCTTTCAAATTCAGCCATTTTTTTTAGATTTATGGGAGGGGCGGGGGGGGGGGGGGGTAATTTGCACAGTGTCCAGTGAGACACAATAATACATTTCTTTGGACTACTTTTGCTTGCTTTAGCTATGTGATTTCCTTCATTTCTAACAAATTCAACTATTTTTAGATTTTATTAGCCGTGACAGATTCGTGTATTTCATCTACTTTTGCTTTCATAACAAACATACAATTGTTAACAAATATACTTTCAAATGTAGCCATTTTTTTTTAGATTTTGGGCGGGGGGGATTTGCACAGTGAGAAACAACAATATATTTATTTGATCTACTTTTGCTTTCTTTAGAGCTATTGATTTCCTCCATTTCTGACAAATTTAGCTATTTTAGATTTTATTCGGAAAATAATTTACAAAGTGGGAAACCACAATTCCATGTATCTACGTTACCCTCAATTCAGAAGACATATGTTTTAGGACCCCCCCCCCCCCTTATAATCATAAGCCCAGTCGGTGCATAAAAGTAGGACGTTAAACCCCATTCGATATGTGAACACAAACGCAACTATTTTTATTTCAAGCTCTCCTCCGCTTTGCATTGTTATAAGAAAATACATTTTTGCATAGGTCACCATATGTAGACATATTTCAATGTCTTTGGAACAATACAAAATATGTGAACTAATTTTATTATAAACCATTTAATCCCTGGCTGGATTCACACGGTTTAAAAATTGTTCCACTCAATTGAACTATCGGAAGATTTTAAATATCGATTGGAATTTTTGAGCCATTTTTTCCCCTTGAATTAAAATTTCATTCATAAATAATTGGATTTAATGTGAACTCTAATTCCACCGGAATAAAGTCATATTCAGTCATTTTTTATGTCAATAATGAATTTGCACGTGTTGAAAGTGCCATTTTTGTCCAATCAAATTGCCTGGTATTGTTGCGGGATGACAAATGAGTTTTTAATGTGTTTGTACTTGAATTCTAATTACGTATACAATAAAGTATGTAGGTTTTCACAGTGCCTTTTAACCCTATGTTTATCATTGTAGATATATTTATAAGTCGTGGATCAAGTTGTAAGACCCGGGTATAGAAATTCCTATTGATTGCCGAGAGTTTCCTCGACAGTCAAACCTAATGAAACTTAATATTCACATCAAAGGGCCCAGCATATAATACACTCGATTTTTGTTATCGATTGCCGTAGAACATACATACATGTACTTGATAGTTGTTATCGAACATATACTACAAAGCAACTCAAAGACCAATGCAGCGTTTTGGAACATGTATAATAGGTCTATAGACATTAAACAGAAATAGTTTTTACGATATACAAATATACAAAGAACTCTGGTAGATATAGTACGCTTTTTAATCATATAGACATAATGTAGACATTGATTACGACCTTATACATACCAAAAATACAAACATTACGCTATTTTCATATAGACTTAATGTAAATATATTGTTCACGACCTTAAACCTATCAAAAATACAAACATTGCGCTATTTTCATATATATATATATATGTAGACATTGTTTACAACCTTATACATACCAAAAAATACAAACATTACGCAATTTTCATATACAGTATACAACCTTATATATAACAACAATACAAACATTACGTTATTTTCAAATTAATAACAAGTGAATATTCGGTTACCAGGGTAACGTTGCATCTATGTGTAAAACATGAAGTTAAATGAAATGGGGTTTAACGTCCTACTGTTCTGCTCCGAACTGGGCTAAGAAGACGGGATGTGTAAAACTGCTACGATAAAAGGGATATAGAGACTGGAATTATTTATGCCATTAAACCGCTAAAGAAACAATAAACACATATACGAGCACTAAGTATGATAATATAAAACTGTCGTTTCTTTTGTCTGTATATTTCCCACTGCAAGTTCCAAAATGGACGACTATAACCGTCTACAACACGTATTGCTTTGTTATTTATTTGACGAACACTGCTTAGGTTTGCATCTTAATATGTTTTAGATCAAATTATCAAAATAACTGCCAAATGTAGTTCGGCATATTCAAAGACGTTGATGTGGTTAACGCAAGGCTTTACGCGCCCATCTATCGCAGGTTAGCGCCAAAAACATTTGGCCCGAGGCTAGCCAGTTAGTTTGCGATGCCTTTTAGCAGGAACGGGACAGCTTCACACCTAAGAAAAGCGATCTTCCTGGCAATGTGTTTACTTAAGGTATAAGATGCCAGTCGCCTCTGACTTTTGGGATTTGAAGTTGAAAATTTTACGCGCGTGACTCTTCAATGATTCACACATTTCAAAATCACTTTAAACTTTCTATCGTCTTGCACCTTTTGAAATATTAATTAATACTTGGCACATCTGCGACGATTTTTCTCCCAAAATCAAATTCCGTACGCCTGATTTCCCAGATTTCGTCCATGACTGAACATTTCCTAAAGTTGGGTACTCATTTGCATGGGAACTTCTTTGTTCCTCTGCTCCGGGATGTTCATCTATTTTGCTTCCATTCTTCCAATCGTTCTGATAATAACCTAGCCAATTTATTAAATTGTGAAAGCGGCCATTTTGTCAGTACTTTGCTGGCTTTATCAAGAAATTGTTTTCCGCTAGGTTGAGCAGAGAATTGTTTCTTGGCTCGCATGGACATATTTAGCACGAGGAGGTCGTAAGGATATTCCTTTCCCAAACACTCCATGGTGTGAGATCGAGTTATTAAATAAGACTTCGAGTCCTTCAGTCCTACTAATTCTCACAAATACCCGTCGATTCTCGTCATGCGTAATGAATCCTGGTGATTTCACTGTTAATTACTCTAATTGGAAACGAAGAAAAATATTAATGCGCCACTGAAGTACTCGATGTTAGCTTACGATTGGGACTATATTTTATGACGACAGCGTTTGAACCACGTAGTGTACCTCATTAGCGAGTGTTGAGTGTCACTTTCAGAAGGACAAAATATGTTTCATATCGTTATCTACCGACAAGTGTATCCATCATCGTCATATTGAGTAGCCTTCGGTAAAAGAGTAAGCAAACAATATAAGCTTCTACGTTGTTCTGGGGGAAAAACAAGATAGAAAAAAAATCCCTAATATATACTTTATAAACACACCGTTTTTTTCCGTTACTATCTGATAGTATTCCTAATTATCCATTTGATTTAGCTCAATCGTGAAGCTCCGTCTTAAAATATTTGGAAATATTAATATAGATTTTAATTCACCCCTCAAGATGTATGCCCTTTGTCTACACGTCTGTGCCATTGTCCCTGCCTTTTCCTTCTCGTATGTTGGGTATGTTAAAGTAGCTGTTTGGTAAAAAAAAAAGGGATGTTACCCTCTTTCTCTACCTCTCCCTTTCGCTCTACCCCCTGCCCCTCTCTCTCTCTCTCTCCCCCCTTCTCTCTCTCTCTCTCTCTGCTGTGAAATGCATGGTCATCGTGACTGTAAGAATTGACATATATATCACCTGTAAGTAGTGTTGACAAAAACATGGCTGCCTACACATGACTTGTATAGTTCATCGTGTCAAGTTTTTTTTTTGGGGGGGGGGGTTTGTTCTGAAGACTCGATTTTCTTTAAATACACTGTATACGCCTTTACCTTTGAGTGTAACTGTTAATAACTCACACAAAACTCATTGTGTTTACTGCGATTAATATTAATCAAAATATATAATTGTCTGCTGAACTTGGGTGCTTAAATATGTCCATCGAATTACTCTTCTCTCGAATTGCATTTTCAGAAAAATATTTTTTCAAGCATAAATCAAATTTATTGTTAATTTATGAAAGAAAATAAAGGCCCTATTTAATCTACCTATATTTCAATTTCAAATCTTGCAAAACATTTTGGTCACAATCAACAGTCTTGTCTGTAGACGAGAAGCAAAGACTTTTCTCAAAATGTGCTATAACTCATTCGGGCTGCTGCCGCATCCCTGGCGAGATTAGGCTAATCAATTGGCTTATTTCCCCCAGGGTTCGGACCAACGACTCGGCAATTGAAACCCACACTTAAGACTCTTAACAATCATGTCGCTAAATATTGAAACATATCGGACGGCCATGTTTATTCCATGTATCAATTTCGTTTTCGATCCCTTGGCGCCGGAACTAGTTAACGCTATTAGCCCTGGTTTCGTATTTGACAGTGACGAGTTGTCACAGGGCGATCGCCGGCTGGGAAAATATACGAATAGCATTTATTGTGATTAACAGCACTGTAATTGTAATCTATTTAATATTATTTGCAAATATTATTAGTTTTTACAAATGCGCCTTTTGATGTGTTTTTGAAGTGTGCAGTATGTTCATTTAAATCGTTTTAAAAGGAGAAGAAAATTGGGATTTCTTGACTCCATTGTTCTCGGACGGAAAAGATGAAGTATTATTATTTGAATCGAGTTCATATTAGACATGGAATGACAACTGTATGAGAAACTAAAAACTGTGTTTCTCATCTAACCTTTTGACAAAAAATAACAGAAATGAGCCTTTTGTAGAATCTTAATGCAGGTGCATGCGCAGTTGAATAAAAGAAACAGTTTAACAACACGTTCCCTGTGTTAGTTTTCTTATTAACTCCACGAATCATGAATTTTGATATGAATGTCGCTTTTGGAAAGTTTGACAAGGCTACAAACGAGGCAGAAAACACACAAAACAAATGACGTTATAACGTATTCATTTTCCTGTCAAATTTTTAGCAAATATCCTTTCCACTTTTTATCTTTCAAAAAAAACAAAAACAGTGATTATTTCATATGACTTCATGTATTCCGTGAATTTGGTTGAATTCTATACCATTTATGCAACCTCACTGTCACGATTTTCTGCCTAAATAGTTCCAAATTAACCCCGGTGTCCCTTTGTTTTCATTTTTTAAACCCCTTTGATTAAATATCCTTTTTATTGCCCCATAAAATGAGAGATATCTTCAATATTGTTCCATTAATACGCGATGACGTCAAACGCGTTTATTGAATACGCCTGATCTTTCCAACATAATGATGGAACTATTTTGAAATTTATTTGATTTTCATTACCTGTTTTGGGAGGGATGTATTAAGAGCGATTTATTTATTTCCTTAACCCAAATAATGTTCCATTAGTCTCACTTCTTTGTTGTACTATATTTACTCATTAATATGTCTTTCCTAAAATATAATTCTATATTGAGTTCAAATTTTTATATACATAGCAGAATTATATAGATAGAAACGCTTAATAATAGGGATAATCTATTTGTTCATTATCCCTGTTAATAAAGAATAACCGACTTTGTGTGTGGGGAGGGGGGGGGGATTTGTAAATGCTTTGGTCAGATTATGATCATCATTTGAAAGTTCCAGGTCGCAATTTCGTTTCGGTTAATATTATTTCGTTTGTACTATGTTGGCAAAAGAGACACTCACAAAAAAAATCGGAACGCAAAAAAGGTCTGATTTTAATTGTACCGGTTAGGATTATTTTACTTGATGTTTTTCTTATTATAAATTCCCATCTCCCAGGGTGTATCGCGTATGCATACACACAATGCAATTATTTATTATCCTAAATTGCATGGCTTAAGCATAATAAATCCTTTCTTTTTTTTAAATTAATTTCTTGTAATAACAATTATGCAATTAGGTCGTCATCATCAACATCAAAGATGAGGGTTCACACCAGATCCAAAAGATGGCGGCAACACTCTTAAACAAACAGGACCAATTATCAATAACACGGCCAAATAACTGAACAACATTAATGAAATAAATATGATTTTTATGGTCGCAGAAAAAATATTAAAATAATTGATGCAACCACAAAGATTAGAGACAGTGGCCTTTTTAAAACGATAATAATGATTAAAAGTCATTATTTTTTCTCTATTAGCGCGTAGTTGATTAGTTAGACCTGTTTTAAAGGCGATTCCATTGTTATGTTATTACTCTATTTAAACAAATGGTGGAAAATTGCTGATTTATAGACAATAATCCCGATTTCCAAAATGGTGATTAAAAGCCACTGGGATCAGGAATGAAAGAGGCACTACTTTCATTTTAGTCAATGTTTGGTCATTTTCTAGAGTATTACCCGTCCATGGTTGATTTATGATTCTTAATTTTGCTTTCCAAATGCCACGAGATTAAGTCAAGGAGATTTTGGTCACTATTTGTGGTAATGTGGGCTCATTTTTTTCTCCAAAAGTTCTTGATTTATCGAAGTTTTCTTGATTCCTCAAATGATGATTAAAACCACAGAATTCAGTACAAAGTTCACTATTTCAGTTTTTAGTCATTTTTGGTCTTTTGAGTGGTTGGTGCCCTTTAAGAGGGCTTGATTTATTATTTGAGAAGTTTCCCCGGGGTGCAATGTATACTGGGACTGATTAATGACAATGTTCGGGGAAGAATTGCTTTTTAAAATAGAAATATATTATGAAAAATGAGATGACTAATTTATTTTCTTATTCGAGAATTAGTTTGGGTTTTGTTGTAAATATTATTTAATTTTTTTAAAAGATAGGTCAATGCATATTGTTCTGCCTTATGTGAGTAATGTTGTTGACTTCTTCCGCGAATTTATTGATGTGAATTTTTTTGTATAACAGTAAGGGCAGCAGGACTGTACCACACACAACAATAAACAATTATGCAGTCGGCACACAAGCTATAGACAACTACACGGACGTCAGTGAAACCAAATACATGGAAATCACATACATGCATATTTCAATAAAATTTGATAACCAATAAAAACGCCGTGTTAAAGAACCATTGATAGTTGGAATTCGAAATAAGAGTAGGCCGTTATCCGGGCAAAATTTTCCTCAACGCCCATTGTATGGCTTATGCCCATCTTCACTGGCCCATTCGGTGCAAAAAAAATTAGGACGTTAAACATCATTCCTATAAAAAAATAAAGCATGTTTTGAGTAGGATGGGATATAGAAGAAAGGGAGTGGGGGGCTCGACAATATACCTTGACTTGCAGAACTGGCTAACCAGACCAACACTAAATCTATCCCAACCTCTATTATTGTCAACAGTTTGTCTTCACACCAGATAATTATTTTATCACTGGATAACACAATAATACAAAAAGAGGACACGATCATCAATACCCGCGTCCTTGTATACCCAAAAACTAAGTCAATCTGTTTCCATGGCAACAGAAAACATCCGAAATATTTCTAATAAGCAAAGGGACATCTTCTAGTACAATAGATTGATGTGTATACACACAATTTCATATAGGTATCTTGAACGGTTAATATACTATAAACTATGAACGAATTCATTATATATTGTAGATAGCACCAAAATTTCAGTATACTCTCGCAGATGGTGTTGATATTGGTCAAATTTGTTGGGGGGGGGGGGGGTCGGCACAATAAAAAATAATATTTTAATTTTGTCTTCAGGTATCCTATACCAATCGTGTTTTCAAATTTTCAGTATACTCACGCAGATGGTGTTGATTTTGGTCAAATATGTTTGGGTTTTTTTTCGGCACAATAAAAAATAATATTTTCTTTTTGTCTTCAGGTATCCTCTATTAATCGTGTTTTACGGAATCTCACCTGCGACAACCAGAAGATAATGGGCCAAGGGTCGATGTATGATAAATTAGGATTATTAAACGGACAAAGTTGGCCACGCCCTAACCACCCCTGGTACTCTCCCGGTATGTCTATGGGTGGGTTAGGACACCCTGGTGGATACCCCGCCCCTGCACATCCTACAAGTGGTATGATGATGGAAAAGAAAATGAAATGTAAGTAAAACTTTTTATTTATTTTTTAAATGATTGTAATTAGTTTTAACCATTTTGTTGTTTCAACAAGATGGTATTTATTAGTTTGCGGAAATAAATGCCACAAAAATTTGAGATTTTGTTTAAAACATAAAAATCGTAAATTCATTTCAGCCAATACACTGTTTTGGTTAGAATTATTTTTTTTGGAAGGT
The DNA here is from genome assembly GCA_917208275.1 of Patella pellucida. NCBI lineage: Eukaryota > Metazoa > Mollusca > Gastropoda > Patellidae > Patella > Patella pellucida. The sequence goes on from OU795041.1 coordinate 62,246,786, forward strand.
GACACAGCAAAATATTTGAGATATAATTGTGCGGTTATTTATCAGGAAACAAAACACCCATATTTCATTCATATTGTCTTTTCTTTGGGAATTAACAACTCAAAATTGTTCAAAACATTGCTAAGCAACCAGAGATTCCTTGTCACATTTGAGTAGTACATGAAAAAAGTCTTTGGTTTGTTCTTGTAGTCTAATAACACTTCAAAGAAACCAAAATATTATTCCTTCATTTCTCTCTTCCCTTTGTCCTTAATTAGTTTAACGAATATCAGTGAAAACCGTTTTAGTTTTAGGTCTTTTTCTTCGCTTCTAAATTATTTTAGATGAGCGTTCACTCGTCTAGGCCTATTAGTTAATGATGTAATCACCACTTAGCCACATTAGTCTTCAATTATACCGCTAGGATTACTTTCGTCTGCGGAAATGGTTCACTTCCGGTCTCCTGCAAGCAGACGTCAAATCTCATCCTTGGCGGAAGCTCAACGCGCATGCCCCGTTACTGATTTTGAGCGACGCGTATTGGATCTGATCTCCTTTTTTTTTTGTTCGATTTCGGCGACTGATCTTGTTAAATTTGACTACAGCGGTATGTAACAACACGGGAGATTTCAAGTTAAGCAAGTATGAACTACACTATATTAATACTATTGCTAAACACCGAACAACTGCCTTTTCAGACGAAGCACAATTGGGTATTTTTGTATTTGAGTCGAATGAGGTTTGAAGTGGCTAGTAAGACCCTCATCCATTGTTCAGTGTCGTCACTATGTCTGGCTGCCTATTCACTCACCCCCTCTTAATCCGCGATCGTATAAATAGGACTGAAAAATGAGCGATTATACGAGCGGGCTTTAAGTGGCTTTCTAACGTTTCTCAATACACTGTGACTTGGACCAAACTATCCAAGTATTGTTAGGAATATAAATATGTTTAGTAGCGTTCAACACTTAATCGTTTATCTGAATGACTTTAGAGAAGAACGCCAATCGTAAAGCAGTACTTTTTGCAAAAAACCACGCTCTTTCTAGGTTTCTTTTTTCATTGATAATGACCCGAGCGACAATTCTTTTAGATCAACGGTATGGAAAGGGGACATAGAGTTAACGACATTTCAAAAGGCGATTGAAAATGATCGGAAAAATATTCTTCTTTTGTGAAAATCAAGCGTTACAGAGTGCAAAACTGTTTTGAAATCAAAAATTGATTTATTGCTTCGGATTTTATCTTTGCCTTTTCCCGTTAATGTTTTGTAAGACGCGAATAATGAAATAGAGAGATACGGCCGAGTATTATAAAATTATCAGCCATTTGGTGGAATACACCATTTATGTCCTATCTTAATGCTCCGTCATTCTATTGTTCAGTTTTTACGATTCCGTAACGCAAGTGATTTATCGGTTTGTAAACGACACAATTTACGAAAACCATTTCCGCTTGAGACGTAAGGTACGTTAAGTACACGAAAGATTTGAATAAAAAAAGGTGGCGGTTGAAGTTGGGCCGCTCACCGTCCGTCTACTACAGTCCTTATCACAGACATTAAACTGTTTTAGAGCTGGTCTTTTATTTCTCCTGGCGATTTATTGAATTTCATAAATTCTTATCGGATCGATTTAACCGAATCTTTAATAAAATAAAACCAAGTACGAACAATCCAAACCATTAGACAAAATTCGAAGTCTTAATAATACGGTATAGGCAAAATAGTGTATCAGCATATGGACTGTTCACCGTGTACAAAATACACGACAAACAGTGGTAAAAGGTGTCCGGAAGAGTAAGCTTACCCTGCCTGGTGCCACATCGGTCATAGTTGCATCCTGCTATATTTACTGGATTAGGATCAGATTTGCTGCTCAACTTTTAATCATGATTTAATCATAAAATGGATAATCGAGACTCAGTTTTTATTGTACCGACTTTAGTCATGGTGATCGGGGCTTGGCAAATTCCCTTTACATTATCTAGCTTGTAACTATTATAGTGATAACTACCAGCTATTTATTTAATCTCCTATAATGTATCTTTAATGAGTTTATTACCATGCGATGTTTCGACGATGATACTTTCGTCTTTATCAAGCCAATGCAAATAGATGCTTTGTCCAAGAGTTAATTTATAACTGAAATAATATAATAAACTCTAAATTGAAAAAAGTAAAACGTAGCAACTATAAAGCTATGCAGACATCCGGAACCCTAACCACGTTTCATATTGATACAAATTCGAAATGAAGCAAATTGCTTAACATAAGGTAGATGGTAGAGATTTAAAAACCTTTTATATATTAATTAAAACTTCAGTTAGAAATCCCTTTAAAGTCACCTGTAGATAGTTTAAAGCCTTTTATATATGAATTAAAACTTCAGTTAGAAATCCATTTAAAATATTAAAGTCTGCCGTATTTTTCAAAGTAATTCACGAAAATTACCATGTAAGAAAGAGCCAAGAAGTTGATGATTTTCCATGAATAGCTGTAATTATTTTCCACATATATATGTGAAATAAATATGATTAGTCGACACGGTAGATCGTCTCCCCAGGTTTTTATATTTTGGGACAATTCCACATTAACTATCTTTAGTACCTGGTTATTATCCTCGCTAGCTGTTCAAGAAACTTCAGTTCATCTCGTGAAGGTATTTTCCCGTTCCCCGCTGTGGTCTAAAAGCACGCCATATTCTTTATAAAAGCCTTCGTGCCGGGAGCCTATTAGTTGTCTATTTTCCCAACCAGTAATTTATTTGAGAACTTAGTGTCTCAAGTCTTCTTCTCTTTACAACTGAAACTAGTAATTATTGCCTGATTGTTTAGAGTTCAATACACCGGCTCCTTCAACGCTGAGACGGATACATCAGTAATATGGATATTATGTATATTGTGGAATGTCGCTGCGCAGAGGAAACTAAACGAAATACGATGTACCCTGCTCTTAATGTTTTCTACCCAAACAACCCCTAGGGGTCACGACCCTATAATTATTTATAATAATACTCTACTTAAGATGCTAAACCTAAATCGTTATTCCTGAGCGACAATGGGGTAATAATATGCAAAAAAAGGAAGGATAAATCCTTTCGTTTCAGACAAACAATGAAATATGATAATAGAATTTGTATTTTCCTAGAGTACGTTATTCGTCTTGTACTTAAACACTTACCGTGAATATAACGATTATAAATTATTTATGTGCTTTAATACTGATGAATTCCTCTTTAAGTACGAGACGTGCTGATTAATTTACTTAATCTATTACACATGTCCATGCTCAATGGCCACATGTCACGTGATGGTGGCATTAAAGGATTGAGCATTACACGTGCGCTCGCGCATTAAAGAAAATTGTCGTCCACGCAATCATTCCATCAGTTGTTTAATTTTCGCCAAAAACACAAAACATGGCAACCACAAAGCCCACAGACTGGCATAGGTCGTGTTATGTCTTGTCCGCGAGACGAATTTAGATTCGCGCACGTGTACTGTGTAAATTGGCCGTTTATGTATCAGGCGCGTTAATTACGAGCCCAAATTACCTCCTGCTAACAGCCTTATGCGGCAGAACGCATGATGTGACCCCGGTGACGTTTCTCGGTGCTCATAACACTAACTGCTGTCATCATCCGTCGACCATATTTACCGAGCAGTAGCGATTGCAATAATTTACACCATTTCTAATATTACAGAGAACAATCACCCGGCCCACCCTTTAACCCCTTTCTCTTACATAAACAACGCTGGCTTGCAGATTTTAATGCATGTCGTCCCAGTGAAGCAAACCAACCGCCTATTCATGGCTAAGATAAAACATATAACATGAACGCAACGCACGTCTTTTTTCTGTAATCCGATCATCACTGTGTCATTTTAAACCATTATTACATCACACAACTTACAGTTTAATTGGCCAATTGAGAAAGGAAGTGGGATCCAAATATGGCGGCCACAATTACGGGTATAAAAGACGGTAAGATTACAGGGCATATAATGATAGTGTAATTAAAGGCTAGCTTTACTTGATTGACGTTTTTTGCTCTTTACAGACAACGAAAATGGCAGCGGGGGTTCCCCCGGAAGTCCGAGTGACGGACCGAAGAACGGAGAAAACGATGAACAAATGAGGATGAGATTAAAAAGAAAATTACAGAGAAACCGAACTTCATTCACTGCCTCCCAGATAGAATCACTGGAAAAAGGTGCGGGGATTCTTTCTTTTATAATCTTTTATCGATTTCACTGACAGGATCCGATTCTAAATTTGTATAAAATGGATAACTTGCTGTGTATCGTAATTTCATGTATCCTTGAAAACAAAACTAGAAAATACATTATGCCTATTTTGTTTCAAGTAGCTATTTCCTTTTCATCAATCGTTATGAAATCTAATGAATTAATTTGAAGGGATGCAAATGTTTTCTTATTAGTAGTAGTATCTTGGTGCTTTAATGTCTGCTTCAACAGAAGTGATATCGCAGACATTTTTTTTTAATTCTTGTACATTGTGTTTTATACGTGATTGAAGTACAGTAATCTTTTGGTAGCATTAAGTAACTTGATAGACAAATAAAATATAAATACATAACATGTACAATCGTTTATTGTCGTTGTTAGTTTAGTCCCGAAATGACCTAGTTTGTGTTGAGTGGACGTTAAACCCCATGTATCTCTCTCTCTTGTTAGCGTTTAGTAAATAGTTAGACTAATAAACTAAACGATAACACATACGTTTAGAGAATTGCTAAATGTAATCATAAATTCGGGCGATGGTTAAAAGAGTATGTTAATGTAGTAATACATTATTTAAGCTAAACTATAACAACAAACCCAAAATTACACAAATTGAAACGCTTGTGATTTTTAACGAGTCGTCTTATTATTATATTCATTTTATATTAAATTTCAGAATTTGAAAGAACTCATTACCCAGATGTATTTGCGCGGGAAAGATTAGCACAAAAGATTGATTTACCGGAAGCAAGAATACAGGTCAGTTATTTTCTCAATATTTTTTTAAAAAGATCAGTGTCTAGTCGTTCGGATGGGACAAAGGGAGGACCCCGTGTGCACGTGAAAGAGCTAGTGACTGAACCCCATTTCATTTCATGACATTTTGTGGTATTGTTTGGGGGGGGGGGGTAATAACGTATTTTAACAGTGGGAATATATGATAATATAATATTTCGTGTTTGTTCGTTTCGTATGTGAAATATTTCCTAAATTTCGACTTAAATACTTTTAGGTTTGGTTTTCTAATCGACGAGCAAAATGGCGGCGTGAAGAGAAATTAAGAAGTCAGAGAAGAGAAGTTGTGAATGGAGCAACACGTTTACCAATCAACAGTAGTTTTACAAATAATATGTATCCTTCCATACATCAACCAATCGCTTCCATGACAGAAACTTATAGGTAACGTATTTAATACTAATAGAAAGTAGTCCGGAGAGCTACAATTCAGTTAAACCTAACCACTACATATTCCTTAGCATAATCATTATAATTCTTACAACTTCCGGTGTGTCTGTGGTCAACCATTAGACCACTGGACTGGATAGAGTCATTAATATCAATAATTAATGATAACTGATTTGAATGGCTTTGATAATAACTGATTTTAACAGCTTTGATAATAACTTACAAACTTATTTCGTTTCGTTTATTTTTTCAGTTCCATTCCACAAGTTCCAAGTTATTCATTCTCCAATTCATTTGCAACCAACCCAGCATGCCTTCAATCATCTAGTTCCGGTTCTTATTCGTGTATGCTGCCAGGTACGTCTTTACAGATTTACAATTTGAATTTCAAAATGGCCGTCCGTGCAGGGTTACGATGGAGGTTGGGTAAAAAGTGACCTAATTTCTATTAAAATGCACATTGTTATGTTTGGATGGGTGGTGGATAAAACTGGCCGAATTTTATTTCTACAAGTTATGTTTATGTCCTATGCAGTAAGAAAGAAGGGAGGGGTTAAATAGGTCTGGATAAACTTGACATTGATCGATACCCACTTCTCGCTCATTTATTATATTCTTGTTATTTCCCGTGTGAACACAATAAAAGTATATATTTAAATACATGTTACGTGTTTTGCAAATATGTGCATATATTTTATTTTTGTTCTTTTAACACCATAAATAAAGTACACGCTGTCCAAATTATAGACTTTTGAAATTACTTTTTTCTCCTTGTATTTTTAATCTATTTAATTTAAGAATTATATATTGAAATGAATGTTGAATAATTTTAATAGTATTTTATAAAAACAATGTTTTTTATGTTTTCAGATTATTCGTCACGAAATTACGATGCTTTATCGCTTAGCAACTACTCAAGGCCGGCATGTAACCCTGGTAACAGCCACATGCCCAGTCATATGAACAATAATTCTGCCTCAACTGGTATGTACAGATATTAATACTATTTAATTTTTATAAGTTGTGTTATCACAAATGATTTTTTTGTAAGATTTGTAGATAGGGACAGGGGTCTGACATAGGCACTTTGCCTGTTCCCCAATTTCCTATCCATCTATTGTGAATTAAATATGTCTTGAAATAAAATTCTAGTTTCTCCAAAAACATATTGAACACTGGACAGTCTCATTGAATTTTGGTTTATGTGTCTTGGAAGAGGCTACTTGTAGGTCGTTGCGGGAGGTTCGGGAATTTCTTGGATCCAAAATGCTAGGGTTAGGGTTAGGGTTAGTATTCCCCAAAATTCGCATTTATATAAAGCGGCCATTATGGACCTCGACCGGCCCATGTTTCTTCATTTGTGGCAATTAAAATATTTTTTTTAAACGCAACGAAATTTAAATTGAGCTAAATTTTAGTATTGTTATTTTATTTGGTGATAATTAAGATATAAATTTAATTTTGGTAAATTTTAAGTCCTCTTTTTTGGACCGAAAAGATTCAATATCTTTTCCCAACCAACCACCCCCATTTTCTCTCCAGTCCTACGTGTCTGTATTGGATCGACACTGTACCTCTCATAAACATGTCTAAGTTAAAGCCATGGCTTAAATTACTCATCGGTGTAATTTGTTATATTCTGATATATGAATCAAGACGAACATAAATCAAACAATCATGTTAAATGGTTAACAATCCGGCTCTACTAGATTCCCTTTTTACAGACATTGTTCGGCTCGCGGTTTATCATTTTCTCGTCTCGGCTTATCACTGCGATCGATCAGACTTTCTTCCCTCAAAATTTTGATAAAAGTATGGCTTTTAAGTAGTCGCCCATTAAAAAATATACCTATTACAGTATTATGCGAAATCTAATTAGGCAAGGCATTAGGCCTAATATATAGACGTACAAATTAATTTGATATTTGTTGGTACCCTTCCAGTAAGAATCGATTTTTGACCTTGTTCTTGGCGTAACAATATCCGTCTTGTAATAAGAAGAGTCTTGGGCAGGATGGGTAGTGCCGGGCACAATGGATAGTCCCGGACATGAGGGGTTGTCTCGGACAGGATGGGTTGTCTCGGACAGGATGGGTAGTCCCGGACAGGAGCGGTAGTCTTGGACACAATGCATTACAATTACTGTTGTTATAAGTACAATTATGCAAATGAAGAATTCTGGTTACGATTTGAATTTTGGTTACATAAAAAGCTGGCAATTCTGAGAAAATTCTTATTAATGTAGAACAACATTTAAGACATATACCAGACAAAATTAAGATCCATGTTACTGTCCAATTCTGAGGACATTCATTATTAATGTAGACCAACATTTAAGACATATATACTAGACAAAATTAAGATCCATATTACTGTCCAATTAGACATTTGTCAACTTGGAGAACCCTCTTTTTTCAATCCATCCGGACCAATAAAATATATATAATCGTGTTATGGGCTTGTTCTGTCAGTGTCATTTACACAAAAGTAGACAAAAAATTGAAATAATGGCACAGGTTGGTGACAGTTAAATGACATCGGGGTGACAAGTACACGGCTAGTTAGCACGTGATAACATGTAGTGGCATCTCTACTTAATATGGTCAAGGTAGTTAAAGAGGGAAAGGAATATCACCTCTTGTTTCGTACCAAATAAAAGTAAATGTATAGGACAGGACGTTAAACTTCATTTTATTTCGTTTCTGTTTCCTACCCACCTTTATAAAAATAAAAAAACATTTTAGAAAAAATTAAAAGGAAACGAAGCATATTTTAAAAGTTAGTGTGACTTTATAAATTATAAATGAAATTTAAAAAAATGGGGTTTAACGTCCTACTTCTCTGCATCCACTGGGCTAATGAAATGAAATGGGGTTTAACATCCTACTGTTTTGCTCCGACTGGGAAAATGAAGACAAGTTTAAATGATAAAATAGCCATAATATTATTAATTTAAAACAATCAACAACAACCTCGTCTAATCTTCACTATAATTGTGGTCATCTAAAAAAAAAATCTTACAAAACTCCATATTTTCTCAATACAACTTTTGAAATCTCTAATTTTTCAATTAGTTGCCAGCCAAAATAAAGTTCATGACGTTATAGAAAGACTATTGCGAGTAACCAGAGCTTCGTGCTTTTAGAATAAACTAGTGATTGTATCCAATAAAAACTGTGTTCTGTTAGTTCATAAACAGTTCGAATTTTTAAATTAAAATTCATTACAAACATACAATTGTCAAGATATAAAAATTCGCGATCCTTTATGGTCTCTGATAAATACACAGATCCTATTTCGTTTTAAAAATTGTATTTTGCTCGTCATCACTACACCAGGTCCAAAGTATAAAAAAAAACGAAACGAAATATAGATCTGTATTTCAATCCGATTGGATCTTCATTGAGAAATAAAGACTATAATTAAGCTAGTTATTATAAAATTAAGTTTTGAATAATTAACTCTGTGCCCTTTAAACTCGCACTTTAATAATAGTTAATGAGGGGACTTCAACGAAAGACATGACTGACCGACAAGACATAGAAAATGTCGCCTCATTAAACTGTCTTGACGCCGCAAAAGCTTGGGATTATGTCATTTTCCTCGACCCAAGTGGCTATGTCAGTGTCAAGCTTGAGAGCGGATATCATAATAAATTATGGCCTTCTTCTTATGAATAAGTAATAATATAAGCAGATAAATACTAGAATAGGATTTATAAGTTTAACTATAGAGTTCAGATGGTTGCTGGGCTGTTGTACTCGAGAAATTCATTCATCAACTGGTTTCTAGAAACAGTGACCTTCTACAAGAAATTTAATACATATTTCGTTTCGCTTTATGATCCAATCATCTTATTTCAAAATCAAACGAAACGAAAGAAATTGGTATTTGTTTTTTTTTAGTATATTTTTTCTCTCTCTGAGAATTCGATAAGTTTGCATTAGAAACAGTGAACTTCTAAAAGAAATTTTATACATAATTCGTTTCGCTTTATGATCCAATCATCATATTTCAAAATGAAACGAAACGAAAGAAATTAGTATTTGTTTTGTTAGTATATTTATTTTTCTCTGAGTATCTGAGCTTGCATTAAACAAGTCAAAGTATTTTCAAAAGTTATCATCTCTTCTGTTGCAGGTCTCATATCTCCTGGCGTATCGGTACCAATCCAAGTTCCAGGCGGCCCTCAACAAGACTTGGGTGCCCATCATATGACATCAATGACGTCACAATATTGGCCTAGAATTCAGTGATATTCTCAGAAACTGTTGACAGAAAAACAATATTAATTCTATCAAAAAGGGAGAATGAACAATGTCTCGCGCTTTCAGCAGCGAGGATGCGACCTTGTTCTCGATTAAATGTTCGATTGCTGCGGTGTAATAAAAAAGACTTGATGAAAAAATATATACCAAAACTGAGATTATCCAGACGTTTACGACTGCTTATAGTGTGGTATACATGGACATCATATCATTAACTTTGTCGGTTAGCATATCATCAAAATATCTCGTGTGTTCAATGTCATATTCTGTGTTTTTATATGTGATAAAAGCGACTTTATGCTGGATACTCGAACTAAGGGGTAAATCGAAAGTAGGCTAAATGAAAGACTATGCTTACTACCGCATCAAAAGTGCAACCCGTGTTTTAGTGTAGAAGAATGAATTTTAAGTGCTCAATCCGTTTTCTGCAAGTGCTCACCAAGAAACAACAGATTAATGATATTAGTATAAATGTTGCAACAAGTTTGAATGGAACTTATAATTAATAAAAACTACTAAAAGCTCAGGCAGCACAATGAACCATATTGAAAATCAAAAGTGGAAGTGACGTCAGTGGAGAGAAAAAGATGCGCGGTGCGGACGAAGAACTGCGTGTGATCGTTAGGAACAGTGCAATCAAGACATTACTTAATTAGCTGTAACCTCTTTAACACATTGTAATTTCTGTAATGAATTTTGGTTTTCCTGTATATTGTAATATACACATAGACATCGTGATGTGTTTCATTTGGGCAATGAATCTACCTCTGTTCGAACAAAACAATGATACACCACCTCTTAGATCTCCCTCCTAAACAAGTTTGTTTCACTTTAAAAATGGAATCCAGAACTTTGTTCAGTTAGCTTTATTCCAAATAATTATTAATGGGAATAATGAAAACATATCATTTTACGAACGAACAAAGAACTCGGAAAACTTATAAAAAACACTAATTTCATTGAAACTTTGTCTCGTTGTTTTGTCCAATTGTTGTGTGTACATTTTTGTCATAGTCCCAAATAATTATCTAAATAATGTAATTTATTTCTTTTTAATGTTTGGAAATAGTAGATTGTATTAAAAAAAAATCTACCCTTTTCAATAATCGATTTATTTAATTTTTTTAAAATTGTTAATTTTAATCATGATTCATAAATTTCATAAACATTTTGAAAAATATTATTTTATCAAAGAGCAATGTTGTTTTAATCTGAAAATGTTTTCTTTCTGCAATATTTTTTTTAAAATACCCCATTACTCACTGCCCCACCCCTACAATCACAGATTTAAGGCTTTTGTGTTTAGTTCATGAATGAAAGAAAATGTGGCGGTTGTGGGGTAAAGCTCAAGACGAGAAGGACTGACCGTCCCTTGCGGGTACCAAATGGTGCAATAATATTATCAATGCTCCTTGGCAGCCTTGAAATTCATAAGTAGCTAGTTAATTAAAAGGACTGCTCGCTCACATATTGGTATAAATTTCAGCGCCTGCCATACGGAGCTTGATATTATGTTAATTCTTTAGATATATAACTATAAATAAATATATATTATTATGACTATTAATTATTAGTCTGGATTTTTTTTAGTTAAGATATTAAATGAAAATGAATAACAAAAATACGTGTACAGTTGATTAGTTTTAATTTAACTTAGATAAATATTATAAATAGTATCATCGTATCATGTACAAAATTAAATTTAACAAAGGCTGGGTGGGGGGGACTGAACAAGAACAGGATCCAAATTCAATTCATCACGATCTCACCATCAAGGTACCTTGTTTAAGCAGTTCCGTAAATTGTAGTGGTTAGTTGAATTCGGATCCAGTTCTTGGCCTTCCCTTATAAGTCCAGCAAGGGCCGAGGGCTGAAAAAGAACAGCATCCAAATTCAATTATAAATACCTCGCCATCAAGGTACTTTGTTTTAGTAGTTCCGTAAATGGTAGTGGTTAGTTGAATTCGGATCTGGGACTTGGTCCTCACTTATAAAGTCTACCTTGGGGGTGGCCCACACCTACGCCATGACCCGGTTCCCAGAGAAAACAAACAGTCCCCAGATTGTTCTGCATTAATTGATTCCAAAAGCGGCATCCAATATCTGTACCTCCCAAGCAGTGATTTTATATCCTCTAATATATATACAAAAGTACAAGAGAATGTGTTAGCTATGTGACATTCTAAATTAAATTAAAAGTGACACAGAGTGGTCTAGAAATTATTGCCGAAAGGTATATTGGCCGTCGTCACTATAGATCAGTTAGTGTAAACGTAACTTTTCTCTAATAATCAATAGTCTATAGAGAATACAAAGATTATCTATGGGTGTTGTGCAAGATACAGTGCATTTTTTGGACCGGACCATGTGACGCTAATTTAATTTATTATCCCCAATAATATCGAATGGGAACCGGGAATTAGGGCGTTTACCGGGGAGTTTTTTTAATCGTCGTGTACTGCCTTTTATATATTTTTAACACACAGTTCGTGACCATTGTGACATGAAAATTATAAACACATTATGAGAGAAAAAAAGAGGGGAAAACTGTAAACAGACCCTTTATAGATCTCGTATCACACATTTTACTTGAAATAAAATCCTAAAAATATATATTACTTATTTCGTTTTATTCATTAAAGAATTGGATTTGCAATCAACCGGGTTAATGAAACGGGAATTAGCCATGCTGTGTGCTGTAACAGAAATTACAGATTGGGTTTTGCATAAAACGAAATGGGGTCGAATGTTTTACTCTTCTGCACAATCTGGGATAATGAAGACGCATTTGCCATGCAGTATGCTATGAGAGACATTTTGCGGGAAATTTTGCCCAGACAGCAGGACTACGGCTTATTTCGAATTCCAACTTCCAAGAGGTGTCTTACACGGGACCCCGGTTTTTCATCCCACCCGAACGACTAAACGTTGCCCCTTACTATGCCCACAGTCCTGCATGACTGACAAAGAGGAACCACACCGGAATTTCCCGATGAACTTTCCGGGACAACACAGGTATCAAACAACGTCTTACTCACTGAGCCACCGTGGCTCTAGTTAATGGATTTTAACGTGTTACAGATGTCGCTAGACGCTTTACCTTGTCTTGTCCTTTCTTCAACAAAGATCCACGGTTGCTAAGTGGGTAGGGTGTAGGCTCACTAATCTTGACGTCGCGGGATCGATCCCTGCATTGGCCGAGAAAGTTCATCGCGATTTTCTGACGTGGTTTCTCGTGGTTAGTGGTGCAGGACAGGGTTCCTGACAAGGAAAGCTGTCTAGTCGTTCGGTCTAGGACTTTAAAAACGAGGTCATTTTGGGATGATGTATTTTTTTCTCGAATATTTCGCATTTTCTATAAAACAAAACCTTGTCGTTCAATAATGTTATTGAATTGAAAATAAAAAACATTATGCAGTGAATGAAAATGAAAACCAAATGTTGTGAATAAATATCACATGACTGTCTTGGGAGTCTTCATAAATTCTGCATGTATTTGTATATCCAAGGGGAATTGGATGGCCTAATGGTATCATAAAGCCTGTTATTGAGTCAACTGGCGTGGTTTCGAATCCTTGGCTGTGCGTGACAAGGAGTAGGGTCGCCTGTCCAACCTAATGGGTTTTCTCCGGGTCCTTTGGTTTACTCCCACTCCTAAAGACCCCTACGCGTAAGCGAATTATTAAAATAAGATTAAAACCATATGTTAGTCTCGAAATGACCTAGTTTGTGTCTAGTGGACATTAAACCCCATTTCTCTCTACGCAATTTGTGAAAGATTTTTATAATCGAGATGTAGAACACGACGAACAATGGATGACACCGTTATAGATTCTTACTTAAAGAAAAGTAAACAAGTTCGGGTGAATTATTGGAAAATTTACCCTTAAAGATGGATTTTATACTACAATTGTAAAGACGAAGCCTAAAATTTGCACTATGTATACTGTGGGGATAAAACATGGCCAGGCGCATGCTCGTAATCAGTAGACCAGTGGATGCACAACATTTTTAATCTTATTTCATTTCCGATTGTAGGTCGTTTGCCGGCTTCAAATATTATATAATTTATCATAATCATGACAAACTACTAATAAACTCTGTAAGCCATCCAATAGCTAAGATGTTACAAGGATTGGAACATCCGCGTTGTTCAGTGATTTAACGTTGAAATTGATAATCTAGAATTGGTTTATCGCACCAATACTACGTGCCAATCAACACTATACGGCTAAATCTTGCCGTAACTCCAAACATTCCTAACTTCGCTCTGAATCAAGTAATTTTCAATATATTCATTTTTTAATTTTAATTTTTAACTATTATAGCAAGAGCGGTGAGCTCCTGATTTAAATCTCAAGCAATGCATCGTCAAATTCAGAGATTATAAAAATGAAATGAGATGAAATGGAATGGAGTTTAACGCCCCACTTCTCTGTACCGCCTGGACTCGTGAAGATAGGGATAGTGCGCTATAAGGGAACTGTCAATGGTTCCTTTACATGCACGTCTATGTGCACGCGGGACCTCGATTTATCGTCCCATCCGATCGACTTAACACTGGTCCTGTCCCTGTTCCCGCCTTGCACCAGTGACGGCTTGGGACCCCACTGAAAAATCAAGAGAAACTAGAAATCAAAGACAATATTTCTTAAAGGTCTGCAATAAAACAGTCCAACATCGTGGGTTTTCTCCGGGTCCTCCGGTTTCCTCCCACTGCTAAAGACATCTACGCGCAAGCGAATCATTGAAATAAAATTAAAACCATATGTTAGTCTGAAAATTACCTAGTTTGTGTCGAGTGCACGTTAAACTCCATTCCCCTCTCTCGCTCGCTCTCTCTCGCTCTCGCTCTCCCCCCCCCTCTCTATCTCTCTATCTCTCTCTGTCTCAGCGACTGTCTTCCATTAGCCAAGGTTATGTGCATAACAGTAGGACGTTAAACCCCATTTCAATTCCATTTCAATTTTCTCTCAATGAAAACAGAGCAACATCGTAATTGATATGTCATTGTGTGTAGCGCTTTTTCCTGGGGGACTCACCTTTAATATAGGCTAAACACAATAGAAATCTACAATAGAATTATCAGATATTATAAACAACAATAAAATGGTGGTAGTAATTTATTTATAGTTTGAATAATAAACTATAAATATAGATCACCAAGATTCTAGTGACCAACTTTTCCTGGAACAAGGGAGCATTGTAAATTTACAGTTTAGAACTTATAAGACGGTGCTTGGGGATTAATAAAATGGTTTTATATGTCCCACGGAACCAAAGTCTAAGAGATCAACTCTGTTATTCTTATAATAATATAGAGTTGTATTGTATTGAAGTTAACCATCCATGGATAAATAAAACACTTTGATATAATTTAGTAAGCATGATATGTAAACCGCAGACGGAGTTGGCCGAGTTTAATTCTAGATGCCTTGTTTTACCTATATCAGTATTATTGATATTTGATTCAAATTACTACGTTCTATGAACCAAAATCTGACCGCATCAATATATATATATATATATATATTGGGAGAGAGAGAGAGAGAGAGAGATAGATAGAGAGATAGAGATGGGGTTTAATGTCGACTCGACACAAACTAGGTCATTTCTGGACTAACAGATAGTTTAATTTATTTCAGTAATTCGCTTGCGCGTTGGAGGTCTTTAGCAGTGGGGGAAACCCGGAGGTCCGGAGAAAACCCACGAGGCTGGAAGGCGACCTGACTCCTTGTTACATACAACTAGGGATTCGAAACCACACCAGTTGACTCAATGACAGGCTTTATGGTACAGCGCGCACGCGTGCTAACCATTCGGCCACCGACCCCCCTCCCTCAATATAATATACGTATGAAGTAGTAAGATGTAGGCTAAACTTTCCAATGAAGCAGAATGGCCAAGTTTTGTGATACAGCTCGCACGTGCTAGCCATCCAACCCCCTTTAATGTAGGTGTGATGTAGGTAAGATGTGGGTTAAACTTCTTAATCAAGCACAATGACCAAGTTTTGTCCGAAAGATGAATCAGCGTCATAGATAATATACCATTGTTTTAGTATTAATCCTAAACATCTTCCAGAATAATCCTTCCTATCAAGCAAAATGACCAAGTTTTGTCCGAAACACGAATCAGCATCATAGATATTAACCGTTCCAATCAAGCCCGATGACCAAGTTTCGTGTGATTGATGCACCAGCGATATACCATTGTTCTGGTTTTATTTCTAAATCTCTTGACAACTTTTCATAAATAAATTATCACCGACTATAAATAATAATACGTTCAAGAAAGAGAGGTTTGGGATATATTCACCCTTCCCAAATGTTTCATTATTCTAGGTTATTGACACCTTTTCATCAATAAATCATTACCGACTATAAATAATAATACATTTTAGAAAGTGGTTTGAGATATATTCACCCTTTCCAAATGTTTCAAATTTCTACCTAAATGAATCTATTAAATACACGAATTTGTTACGATACTCGAGTTTCATCTATAAGCTATCTGAGTATCTGTAAATTATTAATGAAATTGTCCCGGTTTATTAACATTTATGTAAGGGGATTTTTTTATATACCGTGATATAATCTTTGATACTGATTCTGTATTCATCCGTAGACCATTTTAGATTAGATATATTACGACCAAAGGGATTCAATTTGATCACAGTATTGTACGGGCATGCCCACCACAATCTGACCATTTTTGTTGTACGGACATGACCATCATAATCTAACTAGTCTTGTACGGACATGACCATAATCTAACTAGTCTTGTACGGACATGACCATCATAATCTAACTAGTCTTGTACGGACATGACCATCATAATCTAACTAGTCTTGTACGGACATGACCATCATAATCTAACTAGTCTTGTACGGACATGACCATCATAATCTAACTAGTCTTGTACGGACATGGTTATCATAATCTAACTAGTCTTGTACGGACATGACCATCATAATCTAACTACATATTGTATTCTTGGATGGACATGGTCATCTGATCAGTCTTGCAAGGAAATCAAATTTTCCAGCCACCCCTAGTAAATTTACTTTAAATCCTTGATTTCACACGGGGATTTCCCTATATCAAGCTTGTTTATCTCGTCATATCTTGCATATTACTACAAAACCATTATTGATATATCATCACACATCACACTTGGCCCTATCTTTTTATTCAGATAAATGTTTTCGTAAAAGGGTTGCCAAGGTCAGTTACTGGTTCTTCCAACAGTGACCAAGAGGGTTGGATGGCCGAATGGTTAGCACGTGCGTTCTGTATCATAAAGCCTGTCATTGAGTCAAATGGCGTGGTTTCGAATCCCCGGTCGTGCGTGACAGGGAGTGGGGTGGCCTGTCTAACCTCGTGTCTTTTTTCGGTCCTCCAGTTTCCTCCCACTGCTAAAGCCCCTACGCGCAAGCGAATTATTGAGATAAAATTAAACTATATGTTAGTCCAGAAACTACCTAGTTTGTGTCGAGTGGACGTTAAACCCCATCTCTCTCTCCCCCTCTCTCTCTCTCTCTCTCTCTCTCGCCCCCCATAGTGACCAAGTGTTCTGTACAGACAACAATATCTACCATCAACTGTTCGGTCAGCTGGATTGAAGCGGTGTACCATCATCATCCTGACGTTACTGCTAGTCATAGACCTTTTTCATAGCAGTCATATTAATATAAGTCCGTGTCCTTACCATGATTGTCAGATTACTCCTGGTGTCCTTACCATGAGTAAGATTGGTTTATGTCCTTACTATTGCATTGACGGTACTATAGACTCTGCCCGTGCCATGACAGTCGTATTAGCCTTATCCCTTCCACAGCTGTCGAGCTACCACTGCTGTTTTCCTTACTATGACTTCACGTGCTTATTGCCCCTTGTCCCTTCCATGGCATTTACGTTACTATTGACCCTTATCTTTTCCATGGTAGTCACCATTTTTTGGCACTACCATTCCCGCCTGTCCTTACTATGACAAGGGGGGGGGGGGGTGGCTCCTGTCCTTACTATTGCCATTATCCTTTTCATAACAGTCACGTTACCATTAGACAGTCTGCTAGTTTATTTCTAGCTCCCTTAGTGGGGATTAAAAGACAACCCCTTTTTTAACTTGTTACCATTTATGGTTACCATTTCATCGTCTTTGCCATTGTATGCCACGTCTTTACCATGATAGTCTAGTTACCATGTCAAGTCTTTACCAGGGTAGTCTAGTTACCATGTCAAGTCCTTACCAGGGTAGTCTAGTTACCATGTCAAGTCTTTACCAGGGTAGTCTAGTTACCATGTCAAGTCTTTACCAGGGTAGTCTAGTTACCATGTCAAGTCTTTTCCAGCTAAATCTAGTTACCATGTCAAGTCTTTTCCAGCTAAATCTAGTTACCATTCCTTCGTCTTTACCATAGGATTCTAGTTACCACGCCTCGCCTTTAGAAGTCTAGTTACCATGCCGTCGGATCTCGTGCTTCCATACATTATCCCCTCTCTCAGCCTACTGGCAATGGCCGAACTCGACGTTTGATTGGTTTCCGATCGGAATAGCTATTGTAGTTTGTTATGGAACTGTTGGCATGGTGTTTGAAATATAGTAAGTTCCTCAAAGATAAGAAATAAAAACAAGATATATATGTGATGGAGAACTCTAACCTTATACGAAAGAAAATGAGTGGGTGGCTGGAGAGACGGAGATAGAGCGTTTGTGGGGGGGGGGGGGTTGGGGGGGGGGGGGGTAACGTCCACTCGACACATACTAGGCCGTTTCGGGACTAAAATAATATGGTCCAATTTAAAGTCAATAATTCGCTTGCTCGTATATGTCTGTAGCAGTCTGAGGGCCCGGGGAAAACCCACGAGATTCGACAGGCAACCCTATTCCTTTGGGAATTGAAACCAATGACAGACCTTATGATACAAAACGCATGTCATAACCATTCGGCCATTCAACCCTCTTGAAAATGGATGGAAACGGGACTGTTAGCATGCTGTTTGGAAAATGGCATGTCCACTTTGTGAATACATATACTTTGTGTTACTTCTAAATTTCCTTTAAAGTTATTTGTCAAAAAAGAATGACATAAATTATACGTAAGTGTGACCTCTAACCTTATACGAAAATATAATACGTATCATATAAAATGGATGTAAATGAAAGGTTTTTTATTATTTCCGGCTAAACACCTGTGTATAAAACCTAAACTATACAATGACTGCTCCCTACCAGTTAAACTTGTATATCAAAGATAGTATTATTGTCCGGTTGGCACCCCCCACTGGGACTCTAACTCACTTGCTCCAAAATTTATGAGTTTTTAAAGGAACTAACAATCTCCCAATATGTTGAAATCGTTCACGTATGTCATCGTAAAATCTCTTTATATGTTCGGGAGTCGAGTTTCAGGGTACGACCCGTTATGTTTCATATCGGTCATAAAAAGAATGGATGTAGTAATTCAAAAGATAGATTTCTATTTCGGCAAATTTTATTACCCTGTTACACCCTATCTTTTTACCGATTACTCGACATGGTGCGCCATTTTATTTATGTATATATTCATCCGAGAGAATCCCTCGAACATTAACATTTTAACGATATAATTGGTCCCTTTTATAAAACGAAAACTAAGTAAAAGATGACAATGATCATGCAGTTTTGAAATTATAATGTCTACCTGTTCTACCTTAAACATCGAGTCCGACTACAAGTATCTTCCGGGTTTTACACTTATTTAAATAAGATATTTACCAGAATTCTTCCAGATGATGATCGAATTAAGTAATAGAGCATGGACAACGGTTTAGCAATAGTTTAACTGAATTCGAGAAAATTGTTTAATAATAGTTTAACTGAGTTCCAGATAACATTTTAACATTAGTTTAACTGAGTTCCAGATAACATTTTAACATTAGTTTAACTGAGTTCAAGATAATATTTTATCAATAGTTTGATTGAGTTCAAGACAATAGTTTAACATTAGTTTAACTGAGTTCGAGACAATAGTTTAACATTAGTTTAACTGAGTTCCAGATAACATTTTAACATTAGTTTAACTGGGTTCCAGATAACATTTTAACATTAGTTTAACTAAGTTCCAGATAACATTTTAACATTAGTTTAACTGAGTTCCAGGTAACATTTTAACATTAGTTTAACTGAGTTCGAGTTCGAGACAATAGTTTAACATTAGTTTAACCACGTTCCAGACAATAGTTTAACACTAGTTTAACCAAGTTCCAGATAATAGTTTAACATTAGTTTAACCAAGTTCCAGATAATAGTTTAACAATAGTTTAACAAAGTTCAAGACAATGGTTTAATAATAAATTATGGTTTACGTGGATCCCAGACAACTATGGTTTAAGTGATTCCCAGACAACTATGGTTTAAGTGGACTTCAGACAACTATGGTTTAAGTGGACCTCAGACAACTATGGTTTAAGTGAACCCCAGACAACTATGGTTTAAGTAAATTCCAGACAACTACAGTTTAAGTGAATTCATGGTATATAGCCAATATCGTAGAGACAAACACATCGCTTGTTGTTAAATTATATTGAAGTCAATAAAGAAAGTCGTTTGACGTTTCAGAAACATTTTCATGGTCTCAATGTATCAAACCCCTACAATTCCTAGTATCAGAATATTAATACGGGTTTCATTTCAAAAACAGTACGTCATCTTTTTCACAAAAGTTTTATTGTCTCGTGGGGGGGGGGGGTGTTACCGTGTGTGCGTATGGCTTAAAGAAGCCGTGGTGCCTCAGTGAGTAAGACGTTTGATCGCTACCCTAGAGTTCTTGTGTTGGCTGAGAAATTCCATTCGGATTTTCCGGCGTGGTTCTCCCTAATAACTGGTGCAGGACAGGTGGGATTGGGTGGGGGGCGAAAAACAGTACGTCTTGTTTGGTTTTCTTTTGTTTTTTACCGTGTGTGCGTATGGCTTATAGAAGCCGTGGTGCATCGGTGAGTAAGACGTGTTGGCTGAGAAATTCCATCCGGATTTTCCTGCGTGGTTCTCCCTAGTCACTGGTGCAGGACAGATGGGATGGGGGGGGGGGGTACGATACAATACGAAAAACTGAGGTTCCGTATACAAATTGGCGTTCACCTAAAAGATCCCTTGGCAGTTAGAGGAGTATGCCTTAGCTGTTGTCCGGACAACATTCCCTCAACTCAAACGATATGGCGTATGCACATTTCATAAACCTAGTCCGAGCAAAACAGACGGACATTAAATCCCATTTCATTCCATATGGCGTATAGCTCGAGAAACGTAATTTGATTTTCAAATCCTTGCCAGAAATTTGGTTGTTTCATTTAGTGGTTTCGTGGAACATTCATAATTCATAAGTACACGAACTACGCCTGGGTTCAACACACCATACTTTTAATTATTGCTAATAAGGATTGGTATCATCAACACATTGTGGTGGGTTATGTCGGTACAAAAAATGTTTTATAAATATTTAAAATGAATTTCAATAGCTCGTGTAATCCCCACAACTTACTGCTGACATTTTTTACTCTGTTCACCAATTTGGAACACCAGTCATCTATAGCCATATGTAAATTAGCCCTGTGACTTTTTAGAAAGCTGTAATTTTTTTTTAGGAAGAAGTCATTATAATCCATTTGAATATTTCATTGACTGTATATAAGCCTTTTATTTCACATGAGTAGTCGTTCCTGATTGGAATTCTTTTGTTCACGCTCTTGCACGTTATCAATAGACAATGCACATGTTCTTCTTAACTTCTATTTTGGAAAATTTGTGTACACGCCAAACTGTTGAAATAAATGCTCAAAATATTTATTGTTCATTTAAGGCAATGAATTTGTGAAAAAGAGTTCTTTGTATATGGGATAAATATTATTTTATATGTTTTTCAGATCCTCTTGACTCATAAATAAAGGTAAACGGCTTTTTATTGTACAATATTCAAACTATATTACTTAATTGCATAGGTTTTAATTCAAAATGTTTATAGAAATGGCTTTAAATTCTATCAAATGAATAAGTATAAGTTATTGTTTTATTGTTTGATAATAAATTATAGAATATATGATGAATATATATTAATTCTAAAGCTTCGGAATAAACGGCTACACTAGATGGATTTTTCTTTGAAAGACTGTATCATTTACTTGATAAAGACGAGAGTATCCTCGTCGAAACGTCGCTTAGTATTAAACTCGGTTATTGTGCATCCATTAAATTGTACCTTGTGTAATTAGATAGTTTAAAAAATAATTTATGTGGTGATTATATTTATGTTCTTCCTGTCTTAAAAGTTAAAATTTATTGCTGTTTTTGACAAATATACTGAATGATGATCAACATGTATGTAATATATATTTTGATGTATTTTAAACACATTCAATAAAAAAAAAGAATATTTAAAAATATTGTAATCAATTTATAAAAAAATATACGGCAATCTACAAAGGACGACTTAAGAAGCGTTGAATATTGCCGACATGGATATTTATTATGTAAATAGGCCTAAGAAAATATATTTTTTCCAACAACGATTCATTTTTTAGATCGAATTTCGGCGATACCATTCCTTTCAAATTATCTATGACATTGTTTTTTGGGGGGAAAACCATTCTGACGCAGAATGCTTGGATTCCAAAAATTAAAGTTTATGAAATGGGTTTTAATGTCCTACTGTACTGCGCCGAACTTCAAAGTTTATGAAATGAAATGAAACGGGGTATAATGTCCTACTGTACTGCTCCGAACTTAAAAGTTTATGGTTTAGAGTATCGTCAGAATGATCTGAACACAAATCGTAAGTTCTGTGCATTTTATCAGAATACAATAAACGTAAATGTTTTTCGGACTCTTCGTTCCATATCTTTGGAAAATAAAACCGGTTAAACGTGATTTATAAAAAAAAGCCTTTCAATTCCCACGTTCTTTGTGCGATTATGAAAGGACTTTGAAAATTTAATTCCTTACTCCCCGTTTCATATTTTTGACCAAAAGTTAAGACAAATATAAAGACATTTTCATTTCCAATAAAGAAATTCGTTCATAATCTCACAAAAGCGTGTTATTTTTTTGGAATAGATGATGTCGCTCTGCTTTCGTAACTATTTAGAATAGATTGTGTCGCTTCTGAATTTGTTACTATGTAGAATAGGTGGTGTTGACTCTGCTTTCCTTATATTTAGAATAGGTTGTGTCGCTTCTGAATTTGGTACTATTTAGAATAGGTTGTGTCGCTTCTGAATTTGGTACTTTCAGAATAGGTTGTGTCGCTTCTGAATTTGTTACTATTAAAAATAGGTGATGTCGCTTCTGCTTTCCTTACTATTTAGAATAGGTTGTGTCGCTTCTGAATTTGTTACCATTTAGAACTGGTTGTGTCGCTTCGGAATTTGTTACTATTTAGAATAGGTTGTGTCGCTTCTAAATTTGTTACTATTTAGAATAGGTTGTGTCGGTTCGGAATTTGTTACTATTTAGAATAGGCGATGTCGCTTCTGCTTTCGTAACTATGTAGAATAGGCTGTGTCACTTCTCTGAATTTGTTACTATTTAGAATAGGTTGTGTCGCTTCTGCATTTGTTACTATTTAGAATAGGTTGTGTCGCTTCTGAATTTGTTACTAGAATAGTTGATGTTGCCTCTGTTTTCGTTACTATTTAGAATAGGTGATGTCGCTTCTGAATTTGTTACTATTTAGAATAAGCGGTGTTGCCTCTGCTTTCGTTACTATTTAGAATAGGTTGTGTCGCTTCTGAATTTGTTACTATTTAGAATAGGTTGTGTCGCTTCTGAATTTGTTACTAGAATAGTTGATGTTGCCTCTGTTTTCGTTACTATTTAGAATAGGTGATGTCGCTTCTGAATTTGTAACTATTTAGATTAGGTTGTGTCGCTTCTGAATTTATTTCTATATACAATAGTTGATGCTGCCTCTTCCTTGGTTACTATTTAAAACAGGTTGTGTCGCCATTACCTTGGTTACTATTTAAAACATGTTGTGTCGCCATTGCCTTGGTTACTATTTAAAACATGTTGTGTCGCCATTGCCTTGGTTACTATTTTAGAATTTCTGATCTTGGTACCAGATGATGAGTTGAGTAATTATACCTCTGTTAAATTGTTAAATTATCCGGAAAACGAGTTTGTCGTTATTTTCAGATTAGTCTCTCGGTCAACGAACTCGTAAAACGGACCAAGACGAGACGAAACAATAAGTGTATATCATAGATAAATCATTACTTATTCGCACAGATGGCAATAATCGCTCTAATCATAAATTGTTTAGGACGGAGAGAGAATAGCCGAGAACAGTCCACCCAAAACATATGTTCTTCTGAGCTCTATATAATTTTATTTATGCCTTAATTTACTAAAGAAAATGCTTTTAGTTTAGCATTATATCCCACAAATTGTAGACTAATATACGCGATAATCTTTAAACAAAATGCAAATGATTAAATCAATAGATATAATTGTAAAACATGACAAAAAAATCGCTGTAATTAGAAAATTAATAATCGATTCTTAAGAAATGAAGGGATAGCAATATACAAGATGTTCTTGAAAGAGAAGAAAAGATGCCTCGTATTCGATAATCTTCATGCATAGATGTATAATAATCGATGGTTCAATAAGAATTAAAATGAAATGGGGTTTAACGTCCTACAGTTCTGCATCAGCTGAAATAATGAAGACGTGGGTTCAGAAAGAAACTGAAAACAGCTAAGAATAGACATTTTATTTTGAGGATTTCGTTGCTATTTTACTTAGGTCGCTCGACACCAACTCCTGAAGACGTGGGTTCAGAAAGATACTGAAAACAGCTAAGAATAGACATTTTATTTTTGTAGAATTCGTTGCTATTTTTACTTCTGTCGCTCAACACCAATTCAATAAGTTTAGGAAGAAATTGACAACAACACTTTATTTTTGTGGAATTCGTTGCCATTATTATTCCTGTTGTTTGACACCAATTTAATTCAATTGTGAAATGGATAAGACTAAGAGAAATGGGATCTCAGATCAGGTAATGTTATCTAAGAATAGTTTTACCTACACTCTGATTAAAATAAACATCTATTTTGCATTTCGTTTATTTATCAGATTGGTTCCTATTAATAGCCGAATGAGAATAACACTTGACTACAAGTTTGTTTTTTTGTTTTTTGATTTTTTTGTTTTTTTTTTGATTTTTTTTAGCGACATTTCGAAGAAGGTTATCTCGTCTTTATCAATCAAAAACGTCGCCAGAAATAAACTATACTAAGTAACTAGCATTCAATATAATTGTGTCATGTGTTTGTTATATATTTGACAAAGGTTAAAATTGATGGAGAGGGGGGATGTAAACCTACTTAAAGTTAACTACAACCTGCTCTTTTTTGTTCGTATCTGGAGTTAAGGGTGATATCGTGGACAAAACAACCTCCTCCTGTAAAATATTTTAAGGACGGATGGGGGAATGTATCTATATTGATTACAGATAATATAAATCATGGCATTGTGACTTTTATTGCAAATGATATATGAAATTGAACATTAACATTGTTCGGATCCTTAGCATGCATATACAAATCTTTAAATTTTGATATTAACAAAAAAGAAGGAACAACATATATTTAACGAATATTTTTCATAAAAGTTTATTTTAAATCTAAGCCGCAGCTAAAATGTTGTCTTTTGAAAATCAGTGAGTTATTCGGGTTTCAATGAATAATGGCCTAATGTTTTATTGTCGAATTGTATATAAATCATTGCACAAGGGAGATAACTCTTTCCTTTGCTCATCAGCTTTGTTCTATTGACTGCTATTGTAAGCAGAAATATTAACCCATTTTCTGTCTTTGATTGTATAAATAAAGAACACCGGACAATCTAAATCAATCGGCCTTATTTTTCAAAATTTCCATTCTTTTATTTTGAAAAAGATGTGAAAGAATAAATAAATTAAATAGATCAAAGATTGTTACTTAACTTATATTTATAAATATGTATTATTAAATTATTAGAGAAATACGGTTCACTTATTTCAGTTGGTAGCCTACCTTTATGACTGTTTCACAAAAGCGCTTGAATCATCTTTAGAACACATTAATTAAATAATTGACAAACAAGGACCAAATTTCAAATACCATTTATAAAATAATCTCGTCGTGAGAAATAGAAATCTTTTTAAAATTAATGTATCCTCTATATCATCGTTTCTATTCTAAAAGCCACTCTATAAAACTATTAAACGATGAATCTCATTTGCTTACATGAAAAGAAAACGTAAGTAATAAGTTATCTATTGAGACATTTAATTCGTAATTTCTATAAGTAACGCTTTGATAGGTTTCTGTATATAGGTACTTAGATGACAAGTTATTATAAATTTCACATTGACCGGGTTAAGAAGAAGCCGAGATAATAATTTAAATACCGCAACATCCATCATATTTATCTGATTTTTAAATCGAGAAAATTAGATTTATGATAGCGTTGTTGTTAAAATATATAATATGTATTTTATGGCCGTATTATAAAAAGTCACACACCACGATCAAAGGGACAGAATTTGAGAAGGGAATTCGTCAAGTCATGTCGCGAGCAAAATCGGTCTTCTCCTAAAATCCATCTACACATCGGAGCTTCTTTTGTGGCTGACAAATTGACCTTACAACGTTTGATTTATAACTTTATTTTCAAGGAGTGCAAAACGGGATTAAAACCCATTTTGGTCAAGTAGTTCTTTTGTATTGTGAAAATAGGATCGTGATATATAGCCTTTTTTTTTCTAAGTAATCGAGAGAGAAGCGACTTTTGAATTTCTTAAACTTTTTAAATTACACTCGTCTTAAAGAACTTTAAAACTTTAAAAGGAATGCGAGTAGTGATCAAGAAATAGGCATAATTTACTAAACATATTTGACAGAAATCCTTTGGCTTATAGTTCCATTTTTCCCAATTGATCCGATATTTGAATTAATGGAGGATTTTTCTATTTATTAAATTCATTTTCTAAATATTTTTTTGTCATTCTTATTATTTATTCAAAATTATTATTAGCGAATTTATTATTATTATCGAACGATCTTCAATTATGCATAAAAGATTTGTTTATAGAAATTTATATGAAAATTCGCATAATATATTATTGTTTTCGTCTCTTTCAATTTATTCAAGACTTTAGAAATTAGCTTTAAGAAGGTGAATTCCTTTTTTGATCTCGTGCCAAGTACTCACGCGACTCCCGCCTTTTTATAAAAAAAAAATGAAATCAATTTTTGAACACTGAATCCAAAGATGAAACGGAAAACGTTGCACGGCAGCGGTGTAATATTTTATGTATTAAAGATAATTCAACGGGGTGTTTTATTAATACCATTCCTGGGGATATCCGTTATTACATGATCATAAGATTTTTTTACATGAGTATTTAAGTTATTAGTGATAATCCCACTATTAAAGACTGTTGTATTATCACATACTTAAACGTGCTTCCATTGTTTGATGACAAGCAATAAAGATTATCCAAGTAAGGTACCCGTCTTAAATACTAAGGGAGAACAATTCCTTCAAAATATTACACAATTATGAGTTTCCTTTAATACCCTTTTTATCCCCGTTCTATTATTATCTGTAAAAATAGAATTCTCCGGTAAAGTTCAACAACTACATCCAAAAGTCTAAAAAAAAATTTTTTTAAAATGTTGAATCAAATATGTAGGCTACTCAATCTCATATTTGAAGAATATAATTTTTTATCCCCCCAAAATTAAGAGTTCTTGAAAAGATCAGTAACATTTAATGTTTAAAGATATTTGGTTTTTTTATTTAGTATGCATGCTTCCACTTTAAAAAGAAACATACCTAAATATCTTTGTGTAGTTTGATAGATGGTCTGACGAAAAATAATGCCATCCGAAAAGTGCACAATTTACTCAAATCTATGAATTTCTGAGAATGATGCATTGCTTGAATAATGAAGAAAATAACAACATTTCAATATACTTATTATAAGAACTTTCAAAAAATAGTATATTCACAGAAACTTTTATAAAATAGTATAATTACAATAACTTTTAAAAAATAGCATAATTACAATAACTTTTAAAAAAAGTATAATAACAATAACTTTAAAAAAAAAAGTTTAATTATAATAATGTTTAAAGAATAGCATAATTACAATAACTTTAAAAAAATAGTATACTTACAATAAATTTAAAAATAGCATAATTACAATAAACTTTATAAATTAGTATAATTACAATAGCTTTTATAGAATAGCATAATTAGAATAACTTTTAGAAAATAATTTAATTACAATAATATTTATAAAATAGTAAATATTAAAATATATTTTAAAAATATTATAACACGGTTTTTTTATGATCTACCAGCCTCGGGGATTTTCTCCGGGTCCTCCGGTCCCCCCCTCCCACACTGCTAAAGACCCCTACGCACAAGCGAATTATTGAAATAAAATAGAACCATATGATAGTCCCGACATGACTTGGTTTGTGTCGAATGAACGTTAAACCCATTTCTCTCTTGTGCTCCCTTTTGAGAACAACTGTCCAACCCAGCATTGTGGTACCGCGGTGCCCTTAATATAATACCCTCTCTCTCTCTCTCTCTCGCTCAATCTCTCTCTCGTTAAACCCCATTTCATTCATTCCACTCTCTTGCTATCTCTCTGTTTTATTATTTTAAGTTTTTTTTTAAAAAATGAGAGTACAAATAATTCTCCTGGCTTGGCTGCTTTATGTAAATTATGACATTAATAAAGCGTTGGTGTGGAACGTAAATAGTTACTAATAACCACATGAGATCCAATCACTTTATTTATCATCAGAAATCAATGAACCATGAAGTATTATTGATTAGTAAATATAAACAAGTTGTTTGTGTTGGATGACGGGCTAGATGATGGATGAGATATTTTAGGCTAAACAAAACAAATTGTTGCGGTTCTTTGTAATGAAACGGGGGGATGCGATTTTGGCCCATAATCTAGATATTTATGAAAGTGATGACTTAATTTTATTTTCATTAAAATAATAAATGAGCAAGAGCATCAATGTGTGACTCATTGGTTGGCTTATGGTCATCGGGGGCCTGTTTCGCGAAATTTTAACAAAGATAAAAATCCAAATTTTAGCAATTTTATTGGATAATATTAGATAGGTTTTAGTGCTTAGCCAATCAAAATCCAAATTTCACGAAACCGGCCCCTGGTTCTCAAATCATATAACATATTTCGAAAGACCGCATACGAGTTTCGCGAGTTCAGACGGGAATGTGGTACCCAGAGCCTTATATATAGAGAGTCTGGCCAACCCGTGTCCCGATTATGATTGGCTAATGGTGGTCACGTGACACATGGACGCCATTACGCTCTAGTGGTACCTATATAGATGTACCCCATTAATAAAGTTTAGTAACTACTTATTATCAGGAAATGTTTACAGATAAAGATGTTATAAATAACGCTCTCAAGATTAACAAATTAGGGTTCTAGATAACTATCATATTGTGTAGATACATTCCCCATAGATTGAAAAAAATATTTAAAGATACATTATGGCAGATTTGATAAAGAGCTGGCAGTTTTCAATATAATAGTTAAAAAACAGATAATGTAAAGGGAATTTGCTGAAAATTTCAGTCAAATTGATCCACTTTGAACCGAGAATTAAGCGATTGAATTTTCGATCATTATTACTAAAGTAGGTACGATAAAAAAAACATAGTCTCGATTATCCATATCATGATTTAATCATGAATGAAAGTTGAGCAGCAAATCGGGTCCTAATCCAGTAAATATCGCATAACATCGAGAGTTGATTATGGTCTAATTAATAATTAAGACAAGATTTCAGGCCTAAAGAAAGACCAGTAATAGACTGATCTAGCTCTTGCATAATGTATGTTTAATTTATATGTGAGACTACCTTAGTAGCTCCAACATCTGTAATCCAAGTCCAAATTATCATCATAACTGTCTGACTATAGTTAGCAAGTTTGAGAACAGACACTAAGCTAGTTGACTGACATTTTAAGCTTTAGATCGACGATTTTAGTCGAAAACACTAAGGTATTTTGTTATGTATTTAATCAGCCCCCATTTAATAAAACTGAAAAGTTTATTTAGTCTTTGTGTCTATGACAGATGTGAAACGGAGTAGAACCGCATTTAAAAAGTGTAAACTATATTTTGGATATGCCGGCCATGTAGGGCCTAGAGATATATTGTCGCAGTATGAAGTAGATGGATCTGTATGTGTTGCAGAATTATTAGACGCTACATCCCCAAAGACACGACTGCTCCGATATGATCCTGGCTGCAAATTTCTTTTTCAATCCTCCTATTCCTACCCTATGCCGAACTAACCTCGCAACAACACTGACTCCTCTTGCAAGTTTCTTAAAGGGCCAATCCCGATAACTTTTTGGGGAATAAAACTGCTTAATTTTGTGTTAAAATCATTTAAAACCCATTATCTAAGGCAGATCAACTAACCCGATTTTTGTGATACGCTTGTAAATAACTTAAACCTGACAGTCTGCATCTGGAAATGGAGACCTTTGTATCATACAGTATCTGGATAAAACCACACTATTTTCTATAAAAATAATATGTAGGTAAAATTTACCTTTTGTTATCAAGTACAGTACATGGGTCATTCACTGTATAGACCTCTCAAGAATCGTTAATCGATTATAAGGTCATCAAATGAAAAAAATGACCATCAATCTTAAAAGGGTTACGTGTCCGGATAAGCAATTTTGGCGTTCACGTCCAAATGACTCAATATTTTGAGTTGAAATTTTGAGACAAGGTATATACACCATTCCCCTATATTTTGGCGTTTTATTTTCATACATTCTTAGACTTTTATTTTTGAGCCTCTGTATAATACGGGACTGTCCCTTTAAGAAACATTTTTACAGCGATATCCCAACGGTGAAAACTGAAGCTAACCCCCACTACGTACGAATGTGGTTACACTTCTGCACTACCTGATATCATTTTCTCTTTATTTTGAAAATTGAATTAGCCAATAACTTTCGTTGTAGGTTTATGGTTTAAATTTCTGGCTCTCACTCTCGTTTTAGTAAAATTTCAAAGGGATTTTTCCGGCGTCGTTCCCCCCTGTCAAGTGGTACAGCACAAAGGGCCTGACTAGGGACAACGTATAGTCATTTTGGATGAGACGAAAAACAGTGTACACATTAGCGAGCACGTAAAAGACCCCTTGACAATTGGAATTTGAAATAAAAGAGTATGCCATAGTGCCGCTGCCCAGGCAAAATTACCGATCATAGCACACTGCATGGCGTATACCCGTCTTTATTTGAAATATAAGAGTAGGTCATAGTGCCGCTGCCGGGGCAAAATGTCCGATCATAGCACACTGTATGGCGTATAACCGTCTTTATTAGCCCAGTAGGAGCAGAGCAGTAGGACATTAAACCCCATTTCATTTCGATTTATTTCACCCTCGTTGTAGCAATGCCAGTAGTGAAGATTGTTAGTCTTGGCCTATGATGAGATACTAAACGCTTCATTTACCCAGAAGCAAGATTTTCCTTTTAAACTTGTGTTTTGTAACTATGGAACATTTCAAGTGATAAATCCACTTAAACACGGCTTTGCTTTTAATTTCTCTACAAACGAGATTGTGGTTTAGTATTCTGTTTTATGGCGGAAATCTTGATGACAAAGCTTAATGAAACTAGGTGCGAAAAGTTTCCGTGCTACTTAATACCTTTAATCTGTCGTATTGTCGATATTTCAAAATTATAACCCATATTTGACAGATTCTGCAATAAAGATACAACTACTCTTGACAGATGAACATCAATGGCGTTGAAAAGACACTCGATGGAACCTGTCCCTTAATGACAATAAAACAATAGAGTTATCCACCTTTGAAGACGTTAATTTCAGGTCATAAGACTCAGGGCATAAGGGAATCACGCGGCGAAACATTAAACAGTTTCGTATCTTGACTTGACTTTAAAGCAAGAGTACAAATATTCATATGATACAAAAATAGTCAACATTATCAGATGTATTCAATAGTATTCGCCTATCTGATTAATTGCCGGAAATTCTTAATCAATGACCATTCTCCATAATTTTTGTTATGCATTTGAACACATGCGCGAAATATTTGACAATTTTGTATTAGGCCGAATTTAACGGAAACACATAGCCTATCAACCTTCTGTATGTGTTCCGTCTCGTCAAATTTTAAATTCAATTCTAGATCCTGCACAATATGAACGTGATGTGTAAAAATGGACCCCAAAGTGGAAAAATACCAACACCTTACGTAAAACATCTTGAGAGTAAATAACGTAGACCAGATTTGGATCCGGGGGGTTGAATGGCCGAATGGTTAGAGCGTGCGCGTTGTATCACAAGGTGTGTCGTTCAGTCAACTGGCGTGGTTTAAATTCCCCGGTTGTACGCTCGTCGTGGGGGTTTTTCCGGGTCCTCCGGCTTTCTCCAACTGCTAATGACCAATACTCGCAAGCGAACTATTGAAATAAAATAGAAACATATCTTAGTCCCGAAATGACTAGGTTTGTGTTAAGTGGGCGTTAAACCCCATTTCTTTACACCTCTCCCCCCCCCTCTCTCTCTCTCTCTCTCTCTCTCTCTCTCTGTTATATTATATTGATGCGGTCACATTTTGGTTCATAGAACGTGGTAATTTGAATCAAATTTTAATAATACTCTCTCTCTCTCTCTCTCTCTCCCCCTCTCTCTCTCTCTCTCTCTCTCTCTCTCTTCCTCTATCTCCCCCCTCTCTCTGTTATATTATATTGATGCGGTCCGATTTTGGTTCATAGAACGTGGAAATTTGAATTAAATTTAAATAATATCCTCTCTCCTTCTCCAGATTTGGATCCACGGAAGCCGTTGGAATTTTCTAAATTACTATGCAATTAATATAATTAAATACTGATTAATGATGACAATTATTCCAAACCGCTCACTCTCTCCCTCTCCCTTGCCCCCTCCCTCCCTCTCTCTCTCTCTCTCTCTTTCTCCAGATTTGAATCCACGGAAGCCGTTGGAATTTTCTACATTATTATGCAATTATTATAATTAAATAGGCCCTACCGATTAATGATGACAATTATTCCAAACTGCTAACACGAATTGATACTTTAAACAAGTTACGACAAATAAATAATATCATCCGTTATAGACATTTATTTGAGAAACAGGAATCACTGCTTTATACGACACACATTAAATATACAAAGTAGCTTTTATTACAAAAGACAGCCGGATTCTCAGAAATACCACCTTAATAAACAGCACATTCACCACGCTTTATTACCCATGGTGCTCAGCAGAGGGTTAAAATCTTGCTTCTGCTTGGCCGAAATTCATACTCCATTAGCGGTGTAATATGGCGAAGGTGATTTCCACCATATTATTACAGTGACCATACTACACCATACGTGGTCAGCGAAACTTGTAATTTTCACAGTCTGTGGTCAAGCGTTATATGTTCTCGTCGTTTTTGTTAGATGTATAATCAGGGATCGTCTGTACCCCATCGCTTCATTTACCAGTAAGACTTGATGACATGCCAGACGCCATCTTGATGATGTAATACCCTACAGAGTTGCCAGGCTTAGACCGTTTTCTCTGATTTAAGGTCCAATCATGTATACATTCCAATAACCACGTCAATGGGTGCAACAACTTTTGATGAAGATGTGAGCAAACATACACAGCTATGAAACAGTATAGTCTGTCCTTAAAATGAAAATTTATAGACTCTGATCACTCTTCTTCGAATACAAATTATGGAATATAACAATGACAAAACTTGTTTCCCTCCATACAGTTTATTTAAATTGGGTAGACCTCTTTGATTTGGGTTTTAAAAATTGTTGATTTCATAGGATTTTATATTTTGATTTATTTTGTGATGTGATAATGGATCTACGTCTGTATTTTGTTCTCGACTGTCGACCAAGTACGCTAAAACTAAAATTATTAAATAATTAGACAACATGCGCTTAATCTTTCGAAATGATAACGGCATAGAACTTGTTCCATCTAAATCAACCCATGTTGAAAACAATAATTTAGTCAAATTAGATTGTCCCATCGCTCATCTAAATCAACCCATTATATTTTATATTAGTTAAACCAAAAAGGTTTCGCTTCTTTAATTCTAGAAAGCCACTTCCGGTTAGTAAAGGCAAATATCAATATACATTGTAAAATACTAAAACGCAAATATATGTTTAAAATGTTGTTTTTTTTAAATAATTTGATCACGAAAATAAAATTTATTTAAAACTAGCTATATGGCCGATGATTTTATGCATCGTCTCGAGGAAACTTTCTAAGTTTCGATTATTTCTGTACAGTAGATGAGTCTATTATTTAAGGGAACTAAAAAGTAATGTACATAAAAAAAGACAACGCTAGCGCATTTTATGACATCATATGTAAAATGTGGGTTACTTAGGATAAGGGTTAGGGTAAGGGCCTGCATATTTCGTCAGAGTCTCGAGATGTAGATAGGACTAGCCCTAACCTTAAGCCTGGGTCAACCCTAACCCATAATCCACATTATGATGTCATAAAATGTGCCGGACCGTCTCCGATCTAGCGTTCTCTAAAATGAGAATATGGGTGAGTAACCGGTATATAAAAATCACCACGCGTCAATTATTGTTGAGAAATATCAATAACAAGACATTACATGTGGAACGATGAACATATATCTTCTCTCGCGCTGATCTCCCCGCAACCCCTAGCTTTGTCTTCCGGGTCACTCGGTCACCGCGCATGTTTAAATAAATGTATTGCTTCAATATAACGGTGGTAACTAATGTTCGACTGTCATTCAGAATTACGGCATGTCCCTTTTATATTCGATGAGTGAATTCAGGCATGATCAGTTCCTGACAGTCTTGGAACTGACTTCTATTCAACGAAACGATAAAATATCATTCTAGTTGGGGGGAAACACAGCAAAGATCAGCCAGCACTAACTGAATTTATGGGTTTGCCAATTTCTGCTGAAATATCTTGATTTATTAAGCTGATCCAACTGAAAATAGCATCAAAAGACTTCAGCGAAATCTTGACATTCGAGTATAAAAACAACAACTTTAAAATGATTTAAAGCTGTCCAAATCAAGTCTTTTATTTGATTATAAGTTAGTTTTTTTTACATTTTGATCTAAAATTGACTTCAATCATTTCTGCAAAAAGAAATCAAAAAGATTTCACTTTTTTTAATCGATAACATTTTCATTTTTTTTAGACTCATGTCATGTTTAGAGAAATGAGTCTAAAACCAACATTTATCTAACATCATTTTATTTATTAATATTAAAATATTAAAAAAAACACTTTATTAGAGAAGAAGTGATTTCCATAGATTGTAACTTAAATTGGGCTTGATTGAATGAACAAATTTGTTGTGGATTTCATGTTTGAAAAATCAAAACAGGAAAACTGCCTCAAAACAAAACAAACAATCAAAAAAATAAAATTAGATGTGCAAACACGAAAATACAAAATGTCAAACTGTAAAGAGATGTCGGTCGTCTAAGCTATAACCACAGGGATATGTCCAACCTGATTAAAATACAGATCTATATTTCTTTTCGTTTTTTATACTTTCGATGACCTGCACTGCATGAAGATCTGACAAGTTGTACTGGAAGGTCGCGTCAGAGGTCTACGAACGACTTTGGCCCTATGGCGTCAGACATTGATTAATCAATGAGCGTTGACGTTTCTATTGGCTAATCCCCCACTTCAACCAAAACGCCGGTAATATAACAAGTTTCCCAGATTCTAGTGTAGTGTCCAGATAAATGTAGAGGAAGGTAACACTTGTATTCCGTAATAATCTGTCAACTTTATTGGAACTTGAACATTTGTTAAGGCCAGCTCAATTTTCGTGAAGAAAGCTGAGCTGTAAATAAGATTAAGGCACGTTATAGTTGGGGAGATTGTAGGTTTGGATTAGGGTAAGCGTTAGGGCTAGGTCCAGGGTTAGTGTTAGGGTTGGGATTAGAGCTAGCCTTGTTCACATATCGTGACTCTTGACAAAACTTGAAGTTGGCCTTATCAAATAGATCTAACCACGTTTCAATGAGATAACTCTCGCACTTTTCGCGTTACAACCCCAACAATAAAACGAAACGAAATAGGTATGTTTTGAACCTTCAGTCCAATTAGGATGTATATATAGTGTATATTTAATTAACTTGGTAACGGTGTGATGATAATCATCTAAAATGGGACCCCCAACGCTCTTGACTGAAATGGAAGTTCTGTGTTAATGCGCGTGACATAAAAAGTAAAGCAGGAAGTGTTATTCAGATGTAAAAACTAGGGTCCAATTCATGATATTATTGCAAGAGCACAAATAAAATATAGGCACACAATGTAATTAATCTCCAACTCTATCGTGTATAAACTGCACTTGAATTTAGAACATAGATTCGGCTGTAATTTTTCTATTTAATTTCTAGCCTTTGATCGGCACTTGAAATAAAATGTATTAATTATACTTATTGGATCATGTCTAATATGCGTGAAGGCAACACGATAAAATAATCCGCTGATAATTTCAGAAAATAACATAACTAATGTATTGGCCCAGTGTTGCTTTATACGGAATTAGCGTTCAACTACCAAGGGCATTAAAGACCACATTATCAACACCGACTTTTCATAAATGATTAACTAACAATATAGAAATGGATGTCATCATAATAAGATTAAAGGCTCTTATTTCTAGTAAATATCAGTGTAATTATAGATAATGTTACGTCTTTTTACTAAGTACATATACAAACACACGATGGTTTTACTGGTCGTTATTGTGTATTACATGACCCCTTGGGGTCACATGTTATTTTTAAAAGTTGTATATTTAGGAGATTTTATGACTATTACTATAATTTGTCTGCGATATCACTTCGATGTAAGCGGACGTTAAATAAAGCTATTTGACACAATTACTATAATGAGGTGCTTAGAAATTAAAGAGGTTTTGTCTAAAGTCGGTGCAAGTAATGGACAGTGGCATCATATAATCCTCAGACTCAAAAATACAATCTAGTTAAATATAAATTTCGTTTCGTATTTTTTTTTTTTACTTTTTATGCCACCTCCCTACTACGTATATTTCGTCTTGCTGTAATAATATTATGCTTCCCATGGCCCCTACCACTGCATTCGGCAAACCTCGACAGATTCCGGTACTCTCCGTAACCTTCATCTAGACTCGGATGTATGATAGTCATTGATATGTACCTACGACCATACATTTGCGATGCGGCTTATCGACTACCGATTTACTCTTAACAGGAAAACGTTCCGCTTTTACAAAAAAGCCCCAAAAACTGGTTAAGCTGTCCACACCCGTTGGTGGAGTCGTCCA